>OZ010790.1:235838507-236546509 GCA_963932465.1 Maratus speciosus
GATACAGAAAGCGAGACACCACCTCCTTCTTACTCAGATGCAAATTTTGACCTGGATATTCTTCGCCAGTACATTGTTCCATTAAATATGGAAGATGACTCATTCAACCGCCTTGAAAAGCTTGAAGCAAGGGTACTAAAAACTAGACCATCATTGAAACAATCTGCACTTTTTGATTTTTTAAAAACTTAATTTGTTTAATTAAATGTATTATAAAAATTTTTATTGTACTGTAAGTAACATTGTATGCAGTATAATTAATGAAATTTGTATTTGTGCAATAGAAATATGAATTATTATATCCGTTATCCATATCAATAAAATAATAATAAGAAAGAAAGAAAACATAAAATAAATTTAAATAAATAAATAAAACAGTTCTAAACACCCCCAATACATTGAGAAAAGTATTGACAGTCTTAAGGGGGTCCGGGACACATTTTAAAATAATTTTTATTTATTGAGTTAAAATTCTGAATTTTTTTGTGATGGTTAATCTTATCATTTGTAAACAAAATCACATGATAAAACTTATCAGAATTTTTTTTATTTTAAATTTAAAATTTATTAAAAAAGTGGGGTAATTTAAAATCGTTATAACTCGAAATATTATTTATATAATTTCAATTTTTTTTCATTTAAACAAACAGAAATATATAAGCTTTAATTTTGATTCAGTATTTTTAAAAATATTAATTTATAAAAAAATTAAAAATATTTAACGAAAAATTTTCAAGAAAGTGGTGCAACTGTTTTTTAAAAAATCATGTTTTCAAAAGTAAATATTTTTTCAAATATGCTGAATCAATATTAAAGTAAAACAATTGAAAAAGATATGTTCCAAGTTTGAACCCTGTATCTTTAACGGTTCTCAAGTTATAAGAATTTAAATATGAGAAATGGTGAAAAAACCTATCATGAAGAAAAACGCATTTTTACAAGAAGTCGTTTCCTGACGGCCATTGCTTGAAAGCTAGATTTTGAAAACAAACCAAAACGAAAAAATTAATATTCTTTGTTCTAATTCAGATAGAAACATGATTTAAATGTCATTTTAAGCAGGAAAAAACAAAGAAATTTTTTATGAAATAAAATGTTTTTGCGAAATTTGAAGATTTTTGTGTCCCGGACCCCCTTAAGCCTGTAAAGTGTGAAGAGAAATATTTTTCAAATGTTATTTTTCCACAAATTCTGTTTAAGGACGATCTCTATTTAAGGATGATTTTTCGAGGTTCCTTGAAAGTCGTTAAACAGAGAGCCAACTGTATATTTAAAAGATATAAAGATATTTAAACATTTCACTTAGGAAAGCAAACAGTTGACAAGTTATTTAAATAGCCGATGTTCAAATAAAAGTATGACTGTGTTCAATAAAAATTTTGATTGTATGCACTTATGGGAATGTACCGTATAAAGACTATTTTAACAGGAAATTTTCAGAATAAGTAGTTCTGTCAAATTTGAAAATTATTGAGATACTGAATCTCCTTAACATTTAGTTTTGTTTAAATATTAGTCTTCATTTCTTTAATCTTTAGCCTAAACTGTTCAAAATTTGAAAAAGAATAAAATATAAGTCTTATATGTAATATTCTTTGTAATTTTTTTTACATATACAGTAGAAGATCTTTATAACGCAAACCTAAAAACGCAAGGTTGTGCGTTATATAGAATTTTGCATTATATGGATCACATCATTAAATTCACCTTGTAAACATGGCCAAATATGTCTGAAACACATCAAAATACATTAGAATATCTTTATACTGCATTCCTTGTTACCAAGAGTTATCCAAATTATAAATTTTTGCATAATATAGGTCAGGCATTGTTAAATTTACTTATAAACATGATCCAGATATAACTAACACAACCATCCCTTATATTAGACATTTTCAAAAATGTTTATTGTAATAATAGCATTTTTTCAGTAAAAAGGTCTTAAATTAGAAGATAAAGTTGAACTAATGTATCAAATTTAGTCCTCTAGAGAGTAGCAATATTTTACAATGTGAAAGTGCAGTTGCTTTTTAACTGCAAAAATCATTGTTTACATCTGAGAAGTTGTGCGTTATATGGAGAATTGCGATATAAAGATCTTCTACTGTATTAACAATTATTAAAGTGTTATAAAGGCACATTTGTTTCTTTTTAAAAACTGTACTTATTCATTTTCTGTCATTTTTTTAATGTTCTTTTAAGAAAATGAGAAAAAAATATGGAGTTTGCAACCTCCTTTGTGCACTCTTTTTGGCGAGTCCATTACATCTAAAGAAGATCAAATGAAATTGAATATGTGGGATAACCATTTTTCTGAATATGGGAGGTAAGCTTATTCAAATTTATGTTTAAAACTTTTATAACGGCTGTTCATTTGTTTCTTCTTTTTTTATGCATTCTTTCAAAATGAATTAACTTTTCTTAATTTTTCTTTATTTAAGAGGTGTGTTGTGTTACCGAACTTGCAAAGACAGGGAGTTGATTTTAAAAGGAATTCCAGTTCAATTAAGGGCAGAGTTATGGATGCTATATTCTGGTGCTATTAATGAGGTATCATTACATTAGTTTTACATTATGTGTCAAATAAATACAGCATAGTCATTATTTTTTTGTCCCTTTTAAATGTTATACCTGATAGATAAAAATAGGATCTCTCATTGTTATTTCTTTAAAAAGGATTCCGTACTCTAATTTTTCTAGACAAAAATTACTTGAACTTCCTCTCTAGATTGAATATATATTTTTGTACAAATCAAAATTATGTATGCAAGAGTTAAAATCTGAAATATAAAAAATTATTTTATTTAATATAATTTTAGATTTTCTACTAGACAATAAGAAGTAAAAAAAATAAATCCCTGAAAATATTTAATATTGATTGAGAAGATTATAAACATTATAGTTAATAATGTATTAACAGGAATAAAATTTATTTATTCCTCAATTAATATTTCATTAAACTCATTTCTTTTCTTCTTTCATTTTAATATAGTCTTCAAACTGAGATACTTAATTGTTGAAAATGTTTCATCGTGTTATTTATATCTGAGTGTTTAAAGCATAAGTGAATGTGTTCTCTCATTTCAGACTAAGGAAAACGACTGTTTAAAAGTTATAAATAAATTAAAATAATGACTAAAATTATTTAACTTAAATGTTTTGTCTATTAAAAGTATTATTATTTTGAGTAAAATATAAGAAAAAAATTAAAGAAGTTTTTAAAAATGGGAGGAAAATAAAAATGAATGAATAAAAAGGAAAGAAGAATCCACAAGAAAAACTTAGACTGTGTTATGAGTATATATTTGTTTATGCACTAAGTCCCTTTAGTCAGACTTTTATGTTATTGGAAAAAAAATTGAGACATTTTTTTTAATGTTTTGTTGATTTACATCACCAGTATGAGAAAATTTCACAGTAAGCATTCGCCATAACAATTTTGCTGCTACTTTTGATTTTTTTCTGGTAAAACTAATAACACTGGTTGGAAGAAAAATAGTTTTTTCTCCTTGCAAAAAAATAAATAAAAAATATGTGAACTTTATGAACTTGACATTCCTGATTCTATTATGTTATCGAAATTGCTCTATCATGGACCGTTTTTAAGAGAGACTGTTTTAAAATAATAAAAAATAACATATTAATTGACTATCCCACAAAACTATAAAAACAGGGAAAAGGAATTATTTCCATTGCCTTAGTTAAGAAATTGAATAAGTTTATCTTGAAAAAGTCATTTCGTTGACATTTGTCTTTTGTATTGTTTTTACAGTGTTTCCCATATAAATGTTCAGCAATAATCTGCTAACATGTTTTTATTCCATTTGCTGCTGTACCTGTTTTCCATTTTAGCTATATCTTTACGGGATCTTTCTCAATGTTCATCAGAAATTGCTCTTACATTATCTGGAAAAAAGTCCAAGTGAGAATGTAGGAAGTGCAGTTTTAGAGACATATTCCACCCCAATGGCCTAAATGCGTAGAGAAAATTCTCCACAATTGTTTCATAATTTTTAAACTTTTTATCCCCCCCCCCCCAAAAAAAAAAAAATAAATAAAAAATACGTATGTTTTCAAAAGTATCCCATGCTACTTTCCTGACAGCATTCAGTTTAGTTATGAAAGTAGAATCATGAAATAGTTGTTTTATTTTATGTTCACCAAAAAAATCTTCTTTTATTTTAGCCTCGCTCATGCATGGAAATTTGTCTATCAAATATCAAAATCCTTCATTGCATTTATTCATTGTTTAAAAAAATTGTTTAATATGTCCAAGTTTTATGTGTAAAGGAGGTAAATATATTTATCTTGCCAACTAGTGTCTTCTGTGCAGCATTTTTCATGCCAGAAATATTTTCTTTTCATGATGGCCATGTCTCATGCGGAAGTGCTTATCTCTCATCTGGTTATCCCATTCACATAAGAAACAATTGAGTTTTATGAAACCTAGTTATAACCCAGTTAGCAATGCTATAACTTTTAGACTGGCACATATGTTCCATTGGTGATCTCCGTAATACATTTTTTGCGATAAATTTTGAATGTTTAAGTACATTTCCTTCATATGACCAACATGATCAGTAGATATTGAAGGTTTTCCATTGTGAAGCAAAACTGCCTTCCAACTAATCTTAGATAGCCTCCATTTTTCAGGTTTGTATTCCACATGTAGACTGACAGATTAATTATTGAATATTATTGCAGTATACCATGTCATGTTCCATTGAGAAACAGTTTGAAATGTCTCCTTGTCTCTTTTTATAGAAGGAAACTTTCACAATTTTTTGTAGTAAACTAGGGGGATCTACGCCCTTCGAGCTATGCTCACCAACTCCCGTTCTGACTTCTCAGCATCTAAAAACGTTGTAATGTGCCCTTTTTAAAAACTATTACCTGCTTATGGAAGATAGAATGATATTATAACAAATGCAACTATCTTCTGCAATCCAGTTTTCACGTTTTTCCGTTTAAATGGGGCATTTTTTGGTTACCATGGCCTCATCCACCCTCTGTCCCGACAGCTGATGGCTGTTTTTTGAATTGATAAGTAAGATCAATTACATATTTGAAATTCAGCTTGTATTAAATAGTTGGGTCAAAAATGTCACTGCCTCTTTGACTTTAGTAATGACACTATGAACAGTATTCTTTCTTTGGGTTTGAGGTTAAAAAACTCAGTCTGCGTGGTAATAACATTCAGAACCACGATATGGAAAAGCACTGTGTTTTGAAATTTTGCGCTTATATTTTATGTTTTGATTGAGTTTTAGATATTTTCAGAAACAGGTATAACTTATTCATGAATTCTTTTCTCTATTTTAATGCACCATGATGAATATTTTCATGTTATTTTTAAAATGTAAATTAATTATTTTAATTAATAAGTATATATGAATTTTCTAGTATTTAATTGTAATTCATAATAGTAATTTATACAAAATAAATCAAAAGTATTTTCTTCATGCATTTTGCTACATCAAGTGATGAAATATATAAACAAATTTGCTAGCCATAGCCACACTACTTTTACACCATGTCCAATGTAATATCACATTAATAGTCCATAAGAAAATTGTCTTAAATGTATAGTTTTAATACATGATGTAGTTTTCACCATTAACTGTGTTTCGTGTGTGATGAGTTTTTTTCTCTTTTGAAATTCGCATATAAATATATTATCTAATTTAAAAGTGTTTGGGAATATTATTATTATTTCAGCTTTTTTAAATATGACTTAATTTGCTCCTATAAAAGTTTTCCATACGTAATACTTTAATTATTTTAGGCATTTTACATATGACTATATTTAATACAGTGCGTCTCATAAATATAAAGACACTGATATTTTCGAAATAATATTTTAATAATTCAGTATTCAAAATTATATTTATGCATATAACGAAAAGTATGTACCAAGAAAACATTTTACAGTAAATTAAATTAGAATTAAATAATTTCAACTCGAAAATTGATAAATGAAAATAAATTTGCTGTCTCATAAATATAAAGACATTTTATATACTTTTGAATTACCATCCAATAAATAATCCATTCTTATTAATGACAGAAAATATTCTAGCTGGCAAGCTTTTTATTAAGTTGTATAACTATTTTGGCTTTATATCAAACGAACTTTGTTCGATTTCTTTTTTCAACTCAAGGACGTTTGAAAATTGTCTTCCAGATGCATATACACTGCGAACGAGAGTGCCACAAAGATTCTTAAGGGGTTTTAAATCAGGGTTATGTGCGAGCCACACCGTGATATGAACATTGCTATCGGCAAACCATTTTTTTGTGAGCCTTGATGTATGAATCGATGCATTATCCTGAAGGTACAAATAATTCTGACCACCAAGAGTTTCAGCAATTGGCAACAACTGACTATCAAGCAGTTCGAAATACATTTTAGATGTATGTTTACCTTCCAGAAAAGCAATATCTGTAGTTCCATTAAAAGAGAAGGCACCCCACACCATAACAGAACCTCCCCCTTTCTGCCTACTGAAGAAGGCTCGAGATTAACGTCTTAAATCGTGTGAGTAGGAATTCCAATCATCTGGGTCATCCAAGTTAAATCTCTTTTCATCTGAAAAAAAGTCTTGCATCCATTCGTCCTTCCAGTGCATATGATCTTTAACCCCGATTAACCTCTGTTCTTTGTGTTCTTTTTTCAGTAAAGAAAATCTGCACGTGTGTTGCCATACAATGTTTTTCCTTTCTTTTATATGACGATGTACTTGTATCCTTTGGACCATACCATAAACTCGTTGAGAAACTTATCAGAGTGACATTTTTGGCAACGAAACAAGTCGCATGATCTTGCGATCGAGTCTTTCACTAGTTTTTCTTGGTCTGCCAGATCTTTTTCTTGAATATAAATTGTAAGTTTTTGATAAAATTTTGCAAAGTGCAGCTCTGATTCTCCCAGGTTTTTTACATATTTGACAAACTCTAAAGCTATTAGCTTTAAATTCACGTATTTTACAAATTTCATCTTTAGAAATTTCAATGTTCCATGGCATCTTTGCAATTGAAACAAGTCAAACAACTTTGCTCGTTTGGGTAAGTTAAAGTGTATTTCTGCGTGTGCGCATTAATTCTGTATGCGCGCATTCGAAAAAAAATTGCATATGAAGCAGTTTCATGTTTGTCTTTATATTTATGAGACAGCTTAATTTTTTATTATTTTTTATTATTCGAGATGAAATTGTTTTATTTAAATTAAAACTCCTACAAGAGATTCATTTCAGTGTTCTTAATATGAGGTATAAAATTTAATTTCTTTTAACTGAATTAATAAAATGTAATTTCAAAAACATATGTGTCTTTATATTTATGAGACAGACTGTATTTGGGCATTTTACATGTGACGTGATTGTCCCCATTAAATGCGTTTTGTGTGTAATAATTTAATTATTTTAAGTTTTTCTCTTTTAACATTCACATGTACATACAATTTTTATGATGTAATTTTCCATATTTCCCGCTTTTTGTTTTAAAGTTTCAGTTTTGTTTTTAATAGTCAAGTGTAAATGCATTTTTTATTTGAGAGGAAATATAATTCTTTGTGCTGTTTTACAAATTGGCATTGATATTTAAAAAAAATGACTTTTTCTAAATATAAAAAATATATATCTTAAAATGAAAATTTGAAAAAGAAATTGAAAAAAAAAACACTCAAAAAGTTAGTCAAATTAAAAAGATAAACGCAGTTTGCACACTGCTAGCTTGTGAAGTATATCCCTAGAAAAAATTATTAAAATCTTATGTATAATTTTTGTTCCTATAAAACTTTTAAGGGAACGATTTTGACCAAGTTTATCATTTAAATAGCTCTTAAAATAATTCTTTAATTTAAAAACTGTCTGCTTCAACCCGTTTATCAAGCATTTCTCCATAATACTACCAATTTTCATATTTTTATATGCAGTAATTTTCGTAATATTAGCTAAGAAAGACCCTCTGGTCACAAAAAATTCATTTACAGCAGGGACAGCATTAGCTACTTTTTCTTTTTAAAATAAGAGAGATTTTCACTGCTGAAGCTGAGACCCCAAGTAACTGAGCTTTTTTTTTTTTTTTTTTTTTTTTTTTTTTTGGGGGGGGGGGGGGTAGATTTAAGTCACAAACTAGGTCATTTAATTCATTTTGAGAAATAAGGTGTGGTTCTTAACTACTGGGCAAAGAAAAGCCCTGGTCCTTTTCCAAACTTGCACTTGCATCTAGTGTGCATTCTTCTGATGTGCATCCTCAACTTTCAAAAGAATGTAAGAAAAAACACACAGTGTAGTAAAAAAATAAAAGAACAGCATGATTTTAGCACTAATGTTTTAACAAGGGAAAACTGTTTTAATTAAGACCCCCCCCCCCCCTCCATGCACATACATACATGAAAAAATTTGGTATGTGATAGAGCAATTTGATTGCCATATTATCATTTAGTATTGTTAAATCTGTCAGAAGCAATCATTATTTTTACAGGGAGAATTTTGATACCAATTAGTGTTATTAACTATTTTAATTTTCTATGTAACTTGCAAAAAACAGAGTATCATTATGAGTAGGGTATGGAATACAAAACTTTCAGAAAGTTTACTCAAGTGGTAATTAGTGATATAGATAATTTCATTATTCCTGTAGTAATATTACAAGAACATTTTGATTCTCATATTAATCAAAAGATGTACGTATTAATATTGTGAGAATTATTTATATATATTATAGATGTACCGAATGTTTGGTATCTACATTGTGTTCGATCATACTATTGAATATGCAGTTAGGCCAAATATCAAAATATGAACGAAAATTCTGTTTCAGCTTGTAGTGACACACACTGTGTTTTTGATTGAATGTATTGTATTTTTGAAAGAATAAATGGAATGAGATGCTGATTTCCTGTAAAAAGATGTTTGCCATGATCACATTATTTATCTCCCCTGAAAATTTGTCCTAAGATTTTAGGAACAACCTTTATGCTTACAAACTCTGAAAATGATCTCCCACGCCAGACACTGCTTTCTAGTGCATTTTAAACTTCCTTGCTAAATTTAAAAAAAAAACAGGATTTTTCTTTTCTTGCTGTGTTGCTACCATTTGAATAGATTGCATTTTTACTTTAATCTCTTCCTGACAAATTAACAGCATGTGAATGTAAAATTTTCCTTCTTATTCCCTCAAAATTTCTCTTTGATTTTAAAATATTTGTTTTAGAATACAAGAAAATTGTATTTGTGGTTTCTTCTGTTTCAGAAAAGAAACCATGAAATTTAATTTACTAAAAAAGTTTTTGAAAAGTTCGTTCGTAACTCTGACAGTATATTATCTTTATTTTTGTGTAGTTTAATTTTATATTATCTTTTCAATTATCACAGCTATTGCTTTGTTTACAGTAATTATCTTTTTACTTTCTACTTTAAAGAAAAGAAAATATATTTTATCTTTATTTACAGTTATTAAAACAGCAATTCCATTAGATACTCCAAGTTATTCTTTCTTTTTCCCCTGTTCTTATTATCGCATTTCTTTAACTTCCGGCTGAAATAGTTCCTATCGATCGCAGCATTCATTTCCATGCATACGACTTTCAAATTTAAGTGGCGTACTGAGGGACTCCAACAGGTGGTGAGAGATGGCATTGCCTGTCTGTCTTTTACTGTGTTTCTCTCGCATGATAGGGCGTTACCCATTGACTCTTTTCTGAATCTTTGAATTCGGAAGTGACGTTACGTGTTGGGGATGGAGGCTGCGTAATGATATGCATTTCGTTAAATAGAGTATATATTCTGCATGTTCATGAGATCTTAGCTTCAATTTCATAAACCATATTTGTTGTTGGTTCGACTCGGAACACTGGTCATGTTAGTGAAGAAATGAAATAAGTTTATCAGTATAATAGAAGTCTGAGATATAGTTAATCAGGTTTTTAATCTTTGTTGTTTTGTAGTTGTAGTCATATAGTAAAATATCCTTTTATTGTAAAAGTGAAAAGTTGCTTATGTGTAGTTTTCAAGAAATGATGTTATCATATCTGTGTTAATTCGTTATCATTCATTTTGGTTAAGTTGCCTGTAACGGTGGTTGTGAAAAGAACTGTTGTTTGTAAAAGCCATGTTTCACATTTTTTCATGTAAATAACTTTTAGCTTTTATTTAAATTTGTCTTTTTTCCTGTTTATTGTGATAGCTCATTTTTCTAGATATACTAATGCTTTTTCCTTTTTCAATTGCTTGCATTATCTCTGTGTTACGGGACTTCAGTGTTAGGGGGCGTTTAATGTAAATAGCTGTTTCGAAGCAACCGATAATTGATGTTGATATTTATTATGCATGTAATAAGTAGGATAATGTTAATTGCTTTTCTCAAGAAGAAAGGTTAGTTATTCCAGAGGTGAGTGAAACATTTAATTAGGTTAAACTTTTAATAAGATTGATGAATATACACTATATGGGCAAAGGTGACTGGCCACTTGTGATTTTAGACGTTTTGTTACATATCTAGAAAAATATATGAGGAATTAACCTAGGTGTGTAAACAGTATAGTATAGGTCATATATTTCCACGAAGATTTTTTCCTGAAACCCCATGGGGGACCGTCAACAAATTAAAAAAAGAACGAATATCTTTTGGATAACCCTGTCAAAACTAATGTAGCAAAAGCATTCAAACTGTAGATTATGATTAAGCGGCTTATTGGAATAATTTGTGTTCATTTTTATGAAGATAGCATGTATACTTGAAGAGAAATTCAGGTTTTCATAAAAACAGTCTCAAATTTTGCCAAGTTTTTTGCTTATAATTTGCAGAGTTATAAAAAAAAGTTTTTTTCAAAAAATATGACAAACAACATTGTACACAATACCCTGCAATCAGAATTAAAATATAGTAAAAATTGTATGAAAAATAAGCAGGTTTACTAAATAATGTTTCACTGCGTATACCCGAACGCAATCAAAATATAATGTGTTAGCTAAATGCATAGAGCAACTTTTGTAAAAGTCTCAAAAACATAGCTTGAAAATTTTGAAAATTATCCTTGATAGAATAAGCTCAAAATCTGTTGTTCCCAAAATGAAGCAAAAAGATGAGGGGCTGTATCCATATATCCATTGATTAGTGCCAGTATAGCATACATAATATTGCACCCACTACTGTATTTGGATACAACCCCTCATCTTTTTGCTTTCGTTTGGGAATAAAGGATTTTGAGCTTATTTTATTAACAATAATTTTCAAAATATGTTTTTAAGACTTTCACAAAAGTTGCTGTATACATTTAGCTTACACATTATGCAAATTATATTTTGATTACATTCGGGCATGCACAATGAATCATTATTCAGTAAACATTCTCATTTTTCATACAATTATTATTATTTTTTTAAATTCTGATTGCAGGGTATTGTGTACAATGCTGTTTGACATATTTTTTGAAAAAAACTTTCTTTTATATTAAGAACTGGGACTCTTTTTATAAAAACCTTAATTTCTCTATGAGTATACATGCTATTCTCATACAAATGAACTCGGTTTATTACAATAAGGCACTTAATCATAATCTAAAGTTTGAACGCTTTTGCTGCATTAGTTTTTACAGGGTTATCCAAAAGATATTCGTTCTTTTTCAATTTGTTGATGGTCCTCTATGAGGTTTCGGGGAAAAAATCCTCACAGAAATGTATGACCTGTACAATTATGTTTACACACCTGGAGTTTCCGGATAATTCCTCATGTAGTTTTCTAGATATTTAACAAAACGTCTAAAATCACAAGTGGCCGGTCACCTTTGGCCATATAGTTTACATTACCCAGATTTATTTACATTGTGGTTTAAGTTTTCTATATGTGGCTTCTTGCGGTGCTGGTTTTAAGATGAATTACATGTTCAATTTCTTAAGTGAATTAATGTTTAAATTAATTGCATTTCAATCATAAAGTTAAAATATTAAGTAATAGGAGTAAAAAAAAAAAAAAAAAAAAAAATTTAACCGACTGCGTAAAAAGCGAACTAAAAGGAGGGAAACAAAAAATTAAATAAAAAAAAAAAAAAAAAAAAAAAGAAACCTGACTGCGTAAAAAGCAAACTAAAAGGAGGGTAACAAGATGATGTAGGAAAATAATAGAGTGTGTAATGGAAATCCTTTTTTACTTAACTAATTGCAGTCGGAGGCATCAGATTCATGTTTAGGTATGTACTGTGGCACCTGCTACCTACATGTTTGCCTCTGACTGCAATTACTTAAAAAAAAAAAAAGGATTTCCATTACACACTCTACTATTTTCCTATGTCATCTCTTTTCCCTCCTTTGAGGGGTTTTTGATTTTTTTAATTAAATTTTTTATTGATGAATTTTTAGTTGTGTTTAATTAATACACATATTGTTATTTTATTTACTTGTATTGATGACTTTTAAGTTGTGTTTAATTATTAGTTCCTATCTATAAACACTTTTGATGAGGCCTATAGATGTCTATGAAGGTTAGAGTTACAGTTAAGCTAGAGATTCTACACAACTTTAAAGTTGTGTATATTTAAATGGAGCTTCTGACTGTAAAATAGTCTAGGAAACATAGTCTTCATTTTGAAAGACCTACTCAATGATATGCCACTCAATATGGGCGCAAAATATTTTTTTCATCTCTACTGCCATTTTGTATTTTACGGCCAAATTTATGAAAACAAAACCTAGCCTATAACCATTGTACGGTCAAGACGAATCGATAGATACCTCATTCATTAAAATCCATCCAGCCGTTGGGATATTTTGAGGGTATAAAGAAATCCATGAACATACATACCCAGATACGTGTCAAACACATAACACTTCTTGGCATTCGGGTAATAACATAAGTAAATTTATTATTTAAAAAGTTTAATATATTTAAAGTTTATATGTATTAATTATAAAGTTAATGTTTTGAAATAATTTAAAAGTAAATTCATTATAAAAATTTTCTTAAACTATCTTTGATGCTCCAGTTTATTTATCTTCTGTTTGTTATAAAGTAATAGTTCACTGGTATGTTGATATGAAGCTTTGAGAGCTTAATATACTTGTATTAGGCGAAGTCTCCCTGGTAAACTTATATCTACTAAAAAACAACTTTTCAAAAGTAAAAAAAAGCCAAGCAAAAAAAAAAAAAAAAAGGTGAAAGTTGTGGCTAAAAAATAGTGTGATATCAAATTTCCAAGCTTATATTACGGTACTTATTTAACATTTTTTGATAAAAATTTACCATATGTAAGTCGGGTACCTAAGTATGCGTTGATAGAAAGCCTTTTCTCCTTTACTAAATACATCATAACGTGTTTCTGAAAATTAAATTTTTTTAAGTTATGCATGATGGGCTTGGCGGTCATCTTTCCATATTTTACACAAATTTCTAAGCACACAAATTCATTGTTAAGATTGGAAGTTCGAAATTGTTACTAAAGCAAACATTTTATTCTTTTAATTTATGGAAATGAGTGCCTAAAAATTTGTGTCTAAAAATAAAGCTGAAGTAACTTCAGGTTTCATCTTATGATTCTCTTTTTTCGGAGGGGGGGGGGGGGGGGTAATTAATTAGTTAAGGCAGTAAAAATCAATTTGTTTTTTCAAAATAAAAAACTTTCCTAATTTATCTGTCTGTAGCTAAAACTAGAAGTTCGAAATTCTTAATAATGCAAATATGTTACGAGCTTGAGTGCTTAGAAATTTGTGTAAAATATGGAAAGATGGCCGCCAAGCCCATCATGCATAATTAAAAAAAAATTAATTTTCAGAAACACGTTATGATGTATTTAGTAAAGGAGAAAAGGCTTTCTATCAACGCATACTTAGGTACTCGACTTACATATGGTAAATTTTTATCAAAAAATGTTAAATAAGTACCGTAATATAAGCTTGGAAATTTGATATCACACTATTTTTTAGCCACAACTTTCACCTTTTTTTTTTTTTTTTTTTGCTTGGCTTTTTTTTACTTTTGAAAAGTTGTTTTTTAGTAGATATCAGTTCTTTTTTTAAAACAAATGATATATAATTGAAATAATTGTACTAGCTCAAATTCAAATTAGTCCTTGTATAGACTTTATAAGCAGGGAGCAAACACAATATTATACATTTTGTTTACCTATCATTTATTTTTTATAGTGATTAATAATTTAAAAGTAAGGAAAGTCAATTTCTTCTTTCAAAGTATCAGTCTTTCTCAATTTATATCTCCTTAAAATATTCTACGAAAGATGAAAATTTAGTAAAAAACAGAGTCGAAATAAAATATATATTTACAGGTAGTCTGTCAGTTAATTGTTTTTTCTAACTTTTTTGCTGACGGTTTTGCAAAATAAATTTACCTTTACAAATACCTACGGTTAATCCAAGAATGAAACCCCGCAGGCACCTAAAGAATCGAAGATCTGTAAATCTAGCAATTCTAGACATAATAAAGGAACATTTTTGATAAAAAAAAATCTAAAAATTTAAAGATATAAACTGTACATATAACTTCATCTTCATTTAGATCGTGTTATAGAGAAGAAAGAATAAATATGTAATTTTACTCAAGTCTGTTTATCCATACCTATTTGCATGAATGTGAGGATATTAATTTACTATAAAATTTCCCCTAAATTGATTATCTTTAATAGTCTATTATTAAAGCCGCATATACATTAGAATTAAATATTTTTCGGTTAAAATTTGCCTGAAATCTATAGTCTTATCGTTCGTCAAATTTGTTTTTTTTTATGCCCAGACTCTTTTTCTGAACTCTGACAAAAGATCACAGACATATTGAAGCTATCCAAATTCCTATATCTTTCTATCGTATTTCCTTTTTTGAGGGGGGGGGGGGGGGGGGTGAGGAAGAGCCCTTAAGAACTTCGTTTTGTTCTCAGAATTCTGAATTATTCATTCAAAAGATCTACCTACATAAGTCTTGTTGCAGAATTTTCTATAGCTAAGAGTTGCATCAAGTTATACATCATGTGAATCTATTAAATTAATTTTGTGAAATACTAGATGGGAGCCATTGATATTTCCAGACCATTTGCCTACATTTTAAACTTGAGTCATTTACTACTATTCATTAATTTTCTATACGAATTAAAGAAGTCGTTGTTTCCATGCCAACTGTACCTTTCACTATTGCTTGCTTATCTGTTTGTTTGATTTATTGAACACATACATCATATCACATGCGGATCACGGCGGGATTCGAATCTGCTTCCACCTACGCTCTCAAGCGATTAGCGGCATGGTGTCTTATCCACTCAGCCACGGTGGGCCATTATTGCTTTCTCTAATGCCCAGATACTCAAAATTAACCAACTGCACTTAGAATCCTGGTCATAACAGAGAACATTTATATGTTAGAGCAGTGTTGCCAATGGGCTACTTTTTTTTAATTCAGATTTCTTGATTGCCAGCACTTATTATAAACGGTAAAATTCCCTTTGTTTTCGCCTTAATTAATATGTCATTAAATAAGGCGCATTTTACAATCTCAAAAAAGTGGTGCCAATCAAGTATCTGAATTAAAAAAAGTAGCCCATCTGGCAACACTGTGTTAGAGTGGTGACATATGTACAATTCGTGTACTCATTTTCAATTTTTTGTCCAAAGTACGGTAATTTAGTTTTCAGTAATAGACGAGGAAGATTTCAATTAAACTAACCAGAAAAGCTAACAAACATTGGCTTCCTGATTTGATTTTATTCAAAATTGTTTTAACCAACCAAAGTTAATGTCCGGGATCCAGATAAATTTTTCTCTGTTAGTAAAATTACATTGACCAATGAGTAGCCTCCATCCTTGCAGGCTTTTCGGTGTTTACTGCAAACATCAAAAAGTTCGGAAAAATGAAGACAATCAAGATGAGATTGATCAATCTCATCCCGCTAATAGCGGAAAATCTATCTTGATCCCAGCCTATTCAACGCCCTTTAAATATTGGAGAAAGCCTTGACACGTGTCAGGAAAACGTCACACAAAGCAGGCAAAACAAAGAAGAAAAATCATTCATTGGCTCGTGAATATGAACAAGCCGATGATGGATTTTGTTTCTTTGCTTTGCCTGCTTTGTGTGATGTTTTCGTGACGTGAGTCAAGACTTTCTCAAATATTTAGGAGGCTTTGGCTTATTTCACCACCATGAAGTTATGAAAGGAAAGGAACAGACATGTCAATCTTCCCGTGTGAAAAACTAGTTACCAAAAAAAAAAAACGAGTTCTTTCCCTCTCTTCTGCTCTTTTCTCTCTTGATTTTGACCGATAGCAGCCGATTTAGCAGTCTCCAGTACAAGATGCCGCTATATACGGTGGACGCAGGAGGGAGGGTGTTAGCGCGACCAATGACATAATAGGCCAGTTCATGATGTTTAAAAGTCATACGGAGTTGGATTGAGGCTAATGAAAAAGGACAGGCTACCGCGGTGGGTCCGATTCTTCTTTTTTTACAAACCGCTGGAGTCACGTGATGCTCTTTTCACGCACCTTCTTTGGTGCATTCGAGCATCACGTGACTCCAGCGGTCTGTAAAAAAAGAAGAATCAGACCACCGCGGTAGCCTGTCTTTTTCGTTAGCCTCAGAGTTGGAGCATCTTTACATGATGATTAGTACAAAGCTGCGCGCCGATTTTTTTTTTTGTGTCCATTGCCGTGTACAGATAATCAACTCCGTGTGACGTTATGAACTGGCCTTATATGTTGTTGGCCACAGTTTAGGAATAGCTACAAATGACTTCATCTATATCTACTCCGAGGTAAACGAAAAAGACAAGCTACCGCGGTGCTATAGCACCTAGAATATATAGTGTGGAAATCGGCTATCCCAGTAATACTTTAAAAAGTGCTAAAATATTGGATCTCTTAAATTTCAAATGATGCTGAAATCCAATGAGTCAATCACAGCGATATCTGCAGGATATTTCCTAAAACTTTATGACGATTTGGTAACAGCATCTAGAATACCTAGTGTGGAAATATTTTATTAAACAACGCTAAAAATTTGTATCCCATAAATGATCGACGATACTGCTAAAATACCAAGTATCGATCGCAGCGAAATCTGTGGGATTTTCGTATTACATTTTGTATAGTCTAGCAATATCTTGCAGTTATAGAAAATATCCTGCAGATGTCGCTGCGATCTATATATTTCAGCAGCATCGTTGCACATTTAAGGATACAATATTTTAGCACTTTTTTAAGTATTACAGGGATAGCCAATTTCAACACTATATATTCTAGGCGCTATAATTTGGTCTAGACGCTCTAGCATTTTTTTTTTTACATTTTATTAACATACATCTGACCTGTGTGCTTGGCGTCAAGCCCGCTGTAATAATACGATGTTTACTTTGAAAGTATATCACAGATGTCGCTGCGATCAGCTCCCTGGATTTCAGCGTCAGTGCACATTTAAGAAATACAACTTTTTAGCACTGCTTGGATAGCAAATTTCCACATTATGTATTCTAGATGCTATAGCGGTGCATTACACGTGTCTCTTTCTTCTTTAAAAAATATCCTGCAGATGTCGCTGCAAATGACTGTTTGGAATTCAACATCGTTGTACATTTAAGGGATTCACTATTTCCGCGCTTTTTTAAGTATTGCTGGGATAGTCGATTTCTACAACATATAATCTAGGCCTATAACGGAGCTATAGTATCTAGAAGATACAGTTTAAAAATCGACTTATTAAAAAGGTGCTAAAAAATTGTATCCCATAAATGTTGAACGAGGCTGAACGATGAATGGTTATTCTAGACGCTGTAGCCATACTTTCGGCAAAAACTTGAAATGAGCATGCTTCCTGTGCACCACTCTTATGTATAAAGGCTCTCTGTTATGGTGTTGATTCTGAGCGCTCTTTGTTAAATTTCTATATTTGTGTTTTAGAGAAAGCAATACAGAAAAGTACTGTTACTATGGAAACAACTTCGTTAATATCGAAATGTATAGCAAAGGAGTTCAGAATCAGTGCCTTAAATAGTTTATGTATTGTCGTTATGACAATCAATACCCTTCCTGGATGTGGAAATGCAAAATTGTGTTCAACATAATGGAGGATATTCCATCTACATTTTGATCACGTGGTCAAGGTAAAAACTTCTATCATAAAGAAGGGAAGGCTCCGTAGACGTGTAATGTAAATCCCCGCTAGCCAATGAAACGGTTCATGAGGCAAAGTAGTAGTATCTTCCCTTCTTATCAGTTAGAAGTTCTTTGGATAAATTACCGGTATCACGTGACTTTTTTCAGCCTCGAACCCATATTTGGAATATCCTCCATTGGGCGCAATCTAGATAGATTTTTGGCTGTTAGAGAAACGAGATTCATCAATCAGAAGCCTGCATTTTTGTGAACTTTTCGCTGTTTGCAGAAATGCAGGCTATTGATTGGTAATTCTCGTTTCGCTAACAGCGAAAAATCTATCTGGATCCTAGCCTACATTTGTACAAACATTGCACTTCATCCATGGCACTAAAAAAATGACTCTCAACTTTCATGACATAGGTCGGGATCCAGAAACAGCAAATATTCTCAAACATGCAGGCTTCTGATTGGTCAAACTCATTTCGCTAACAGCGAAAATTCTATCTGAATCTCAGCCATAGTTATCTTCGATGAAATCAATGCAAAAGGATAACATAAAGGAAAAGTATAAGATTTCTAAAATATTTTGGCGGTTTATCGCTATTTGGCATAATTTGTAGAACTAATTAACAGTTTTTCGCTAATTATGAATTGAAAATTAATGTTTTTAAAGCTGAATTTTATAAAAGCACGTAGATTGAGTAAATATCTATCCAAAAATTCAATCCTTACTTTTTTCTGTCCATTATTTAAGTCTCTACCTCAATTGAAACATAAGTTGTGGCGAAGAAAATAAATCTGTCATTTTCAGTATCTCGACGTTATTTTAAAAAATCTATATCTATGTTTATAATTAATTTATGAGGATGCATTTGATCTCAAATTGAAGATCTTCTTTATTAGGTCCTTCTGGTGGTGGTTTTATTTTTCTGCGATGATTGCTTCTTTTGATATGGGAAATTTTACGCTGGCATATTTCGTCCATTTAACATGGAGAAGTTGTCATCAGTATAATAAGCAGTTACGGTGTCTTGCTGTTATTCTTGGCGTTTGTTTGTTTGGCGGGGTTAGCATTTTTTTTCAGCTTGGCTTGGCAGAACGACCGTCCTGCTTGATGATGTATGTTAGCCATGTCCACACATCAATTCATTATGTTTTAACTTTTTAGTATTTTTGTTTATTTTATTTTATGTTAATAAAAGTTGTTTAAGTCCTGGGTTATTCTTTCTAAATACATTTTACATTTTTTCTTATAGCTTGAAGCAGTGCTGCATTTTGCTTATATCCATTTGGTTTTAATAAGCTTTATATATCCAATTTTCATAAGCAATTATGAACTAGGATTAAGCCTTTACGTTTTCACATGCTAGTATTAGGATATACTCTGCTATTCTAATTTCTTATTTAGGATTACCTTTGGTACTCCTTATAACAATCTCTAGAATAGTTTGTGTGCAGGTGTAGGGGTTATACATCCTGTATTACGTCATACTCCCACCTTTGAGTTTCAGGTTTTGGAACTTAAACCTTGTAATTAATTGGATTTTTTAAAATACGTCTCTACCTGGAATGATGAACTGAAAAGTCAGATTTATTGTTCATAGTTGAACCAGTGGGAAGATCACTGAACTTTATTTCACAATCATTAGAACCTTGTTCTTTTTAAATGTTCGCAAACTGATTTCTCAGAATTAACTTCACTGTCTTGCAATATCCCTAGGATACCAATCTGTTAGTCAGTCGTAAAAATTCACTAGTTTTCATTTTTACTTTCAGTAAATGAATACGTCCATCTATAGATGGATAAATTTCAGTCACTTTTGCCAGAGGCCAATCAATTCTTTTGCTATTGTGACTGGATACAATCACAACATGACCAGTTGCGAAAGCTTTCTGTATCTTGGTACGTCTAATGGGCTGTTGTAATTGACCTAAATACTCTGATCTGAATCTTTTACGAAGATCTTGTCTGGTGTACCCTTTTCTTCCAATTCTGGTAAAAACATAGACAGGGTGAGAAGAAAAAAATCATTTGAATCTTCGGACACATAAGGTCAGTGGACGACTGTTAATGACAGTTTCTATGTCACAGATAATTGTTTCTAATTCTTCAAATTTTAGAGAGCTTTTACCTAGAACTTCTCTCAGGATTCTTTTTGTTAATCCAATTAGTCTTTCCCACAACCATCCCCACCAAAGAGCTAACGGAGGAATAAATTTCCAAAAAAAATTTCTCGATATACTGTCATTTGATATTAAATTCCAGTCAAGGTCTTTCAGTAAATTTTCGGCTCTACAAATTTGTTTCCGTTCTCCGAATATACATTAGCCAGTCTACCTCTATGAGCTATGAATATCCTTAAAGTTTCTAAAAAAAACTTCAGTTGGTAATGAAGTGGCTAACTCAAAATGAATGGTCTAAAAAACAGCACAAGTATATATAACCGGCCAAACCTTCTGATTTTCTTGAAGAATAGGAGGACCAGCATGATCTATCCCAATAATCTCAAAAATGACTGCTCCTCTAACTCTGTTTTTTGGCAGGAGAGAGGTGGTAATTTCTATTGGCTTAAAATCATATCTTTTGCACTATATGCAGGCTCTAATGATTTTGCTTATAGTTTTCCTCAATTTCAGGATCCAGAAATCTCTTAAGTTGAACATCATGATTTGTACTACCTCATGGCCGAGCTTTAAGTGCCTTAATCGAATTAATTTACCCACCACGGGATGTTCATTTGGTAATATTACAGGGAATTTGAAATTCTTAGTGTTCTCTGAAAAGTATGCATGATTTCAACCTAACTCTAGCAAAGTCTGTGTTGATCTGAAATGCCTTTAAGCGTTTATCTTTGGGATTAGTAAACAATTGGTGTTAATTAATTTTAACAATACATTTCAGCTTCTTTCTTCTCCTCCATAGTTAAAAAACCCAAATCTCTATTTTCTGTAAATTTTCTGCAGTTTTTGAAAAATCTGTAGATACAAGCAATTACTCTTACTAATTTAACTTAAGAAGAAACTCTATTGTAAATTTGTTGGGTTTCAACTTCTATATTAGAGGCGCTAACAACTGACTTTTTCTTTTCTGCATCTACAATATCAGAATACTTCTGACTTCGGGCATTCTTCCACTGGCTTTCTCAACCACTGCGATCCCTCCCACCATTTACTTTTTTCTAAAACCTCAGCAGTACAATGTCTCAAGTGCAGGTCAGCTGGATTCAATTGACCAGAAATAAAATTCCAATTCTCAGGATCAGTTAATGAATGAATTTTTGATACCTGGTTAAAAACAAAAGGTACCCAATTTTCATTTCTTTTAATCCACTTGAGTGCATTAGCCGAATTGGTCCAATAATACATTGGAACAATATTTAATCTCAAATCTGTTTTAACGCTATTTGCTAATCTGCCCCAATATTTACAAGCTAATAATTCCAATTGCAGGGTTGAGATTGCTTTCATAGGTGCCACTGGCATCTTACTTGTACTTAGTGACAGGAATTATTTTTTTCTGTTCGCACAAAAATATGCTATTTTGCTAGCATCACAAAATATGTGTAAAGAAGGCAGCTTATCTGTATCATATAAAAATCCCCTGGGTATAGCAACCGTTTTCAATTTTCCTAATTGCTTTTTCCATCTTTCAAGTTTTTTCCCTATAGAAACTGGTAATTCTGCATCCCATGTTACTTTTGTTTTCCAACATTCCTGTAATAGTACTTTAGGTGCTAATCTGACAGGGTATGTGTACCCAGTAAGGTAAAAAATTCTGTGTACTTCCTATAAAATGTTCTGATTAGTTACCTTGATCATCTTCCGAAATTTCTCTTAAATCAACTGATAAGGTATCTTCTTTAAAGTTCCACAGAGCTCGAATTTCTCATTACTAAGAAGTATTTTTGACTTATCAATAAATCTACTCTGTTCTTCATTATTATCAACACTAGTGATACAGTTGTCTACATAAAATGACTCTAACAATTTAGATGTATATTTTTTAAATGTTCAGGTGCATTTTTAAAATGATATTCAAGAGTTGCTCCAAGAAGGTAGTAGCTGCATGAAATCCCAAATACTACTCTTCTGTATCAAAGCATTTTTAACTTCTGAGGATCCTTTCACATCACATTTTCGTGGTTTTCTTCGAACCTTGGATTTCCTTGCGTAAATACGGATTAGGTTCCCTTAGAAAGTTCCCCACGGAGGGCACTTCCTCATAGGGCCTATATCCCTCGAGTAAATAATCGGCCGTCAAATATCAACCTAACCCAACCCAATATTTCACACCACAGAAATTTCAAGTATGTTCTATCGTTTTCAGTAATGCTGATCTGTAAAAAAGCCATTTTTATGTCAGCAATTACCCTATCTATTTTAATCTAAATCAATTCAGAATAGCAGGAATCAGTTCTACAAGATTAGGTACTTTTTTGATGCAGTCCTTTATCGATGGAAATCCTTTTCTCTAGCCTTACCATCAAATACTGACCCATCTTTGTAGTGGAATTTTCTTTAAACACTGGTCTATGAGGAAGAAAATGTTCACCTCCAATTTCGTTGGTCTGATCTACTTTTTCGTCTATTTTCTCTTCCAACCATTCCTCAAACTCTTTATTATAAACTTTTAATTTCCCTATATTCTTCAATGAATCTATAAATTTTTTAACTTACGTTGAGTAATATTTTTGTAACTGGGTAAATGAGGGTGGTCCTGTATCCATGGAAGACTGGCTTCATACCTACCTTCATCATCTACTCTTAGACAACTGAGAAAATGTTCTTTAATGGACAATTCTAGCTCTTGTCTATTTTTTTTCTCACCAGGATTCTGAGTTTCTAATGTGTCAAGTTGCCATAATTAGGTAATTTTGGCTTCATTAACATTAAGTGATATAATTATGCTATTCATATCTGTAGTTTAATAATCGTCTGTTTTACCCATAATCATTCAACCGAGATGAGTTTCCATGCAAATCAATCCTCTGTGTAATTATTTTATATTCTCCGTAAATAATTTTCCAGCGACATTTGCACCTATTTACACATGAATCTCTTCATAAGAATATTCATATAATAAATCAAACATTTTCGAAACTCTATCAGTTTCGAAAAATAAATAAAGGATCCTTCCAGTATTGGTGCAATTTCCAAGAAAAAGTTTTCTTCATCTAATACTTCAAATTTACATAAGAAATTATTGCCCATGTTTCCCAAATTAATTAAATTTATATCATGTAATTCTTCTGATTCTAAATCTCCAAACAAACTCTGCACGATTTTCTCTTAGTATAATAGCCTAATATTTTGACAGCAAATTTTGATATATACAAACATTCTGACCCAGTATCATATAAAATTCGTACATTTCATACAATATCCTTATTGTACATACATACAACTAATGTTTAGAGTAAAACCTTTTTCCTAGATGTTTTATTCATAAGCATGTAACCTTTCACTAGATTAATTTTAACACAATTATTCTAATAGGTAAACAAATCATATTAGATGTAAATTTCCAACTGGGCAAAAAATGTCCGGACCAGGATTCGAACCCGGGACCTCCTGGCTGAAGCAGCCAGTGCTCTGCCATCTGAGCTATCCCGGACGATTCTGGTCGAACTTTCTCACCCAGCTAACCTTGATGATTACAGCATCTGGTCTGAAACTTGGTTCAGCTCAACAGAATAAATCTCAGGTAATGGATCTCCAGAAATCGCTGGATATGAAATTACACTAGATTAATTTTAACACAATTTTTCTAATTGGTAAACAAATCATATTAGATGTAAATTTCCAACTGGGCGAAAAATGTCCGGACCAGGATTCGAACCCGGGACCTCCTGGCTGAAGCCGCCAGTGCTCTGCCATCTGAGCTATCCCGGACTATCTATCTATATTATAATCTAGTGTAATTTCGTATCCAGCGATTTCTGGAGTTCCATTACCTGAGATTTATTGTGTTGAGCTGAACCAAGTTTCAGACCAGATGCTGTAATCATCAAGGTAAGCTGGGTGAGAAAGTTCGACCAGAATCGTCCGGGATAGCTCAGATGGCAGAGCACTGGCGGCTTCAGCCAGGGGGTCCCGGGTTCGAATCCTGGTCCGGACATTTTTCGCCCAGTTGGAAATTTACATCTAATATGATTTGTTTACCAATTAGAATAATTGTGTTAAAATTAATCTAGTGTAATTTCGTATCCAGCGATTTCTGGAGTTCCATTACCTGAGATTTATTCTGTTGAGCTGAACCAAGTTTCAGACCAGATGCTGTAATCATCAAAGTTAGCTGGGTGAGAAAGTTCGACCAGAATTGTCCGGGATAGCTCAGATGGCAGAGCACTGGCGGCTTCAGCCAGGAGGTCCCGGGTTCGAATCCTGGTCCGGACATTTTTCGCCCAGTTGGAAATTTACATCTAATATGTAACCTTTATTAGTCATTAAATCTTCTTTTGAATTATCGACTTCTAAGGCAAGAATTAAATTAAGCCTAGAAGCCACAACTCAACTTAAAGCAGAGTTTTAAAGGACTGGTATGCATGTATATGGAAAAAAGGTCACAGCATACTTGAAACTTAACATGATTAAATCTATTAAGTGTAACAAAACACAGCCATAACTTCAGCCAACAAAACTAACTTGCTCATTCAATGGGAGCCTTCAGAGTAAACACTTTAAATCAAGCATAAGCCTGAAAATAAAATGTGTAAAAGAGCCACACTAGCATGAAGCTACTCAAATATATACTATCAACTACATGTGCCTCTGTTACAGTGAAGCATACAGTTATACAAACTAGCTAATAAGAAACTAGCGTATGTCATCAGCACGATGACATAATACTGAAACTGAAATGCAATCATTCATCTCATGGAATTCGTAAAAGTATGACGTCATATCGTCAAAAAAAGGAACGATTAAAAGCTGAAATGATGTTGTAGCTTGCTAGAAAACAAACATCGATACTGGACATCAATATCGGCAAGAATGCCTCGATATGACATCAAATTTTGATGATCTCTTCTCTAGAATCGTTTGCGTGCGGGTGTAGAAGTTATGCATTCCGTATTACCACATTTGGTATTCAGCCAAAACAACTGTTCGGTACATCACTAATCTATATATGTAATATATAAATCACGTTATTTCCCTTTTTAATTAATGTAAAATGCAATTTTTTGCTTTTTTTTTCTTTTAAATAAATTGTAAAAATATAAAAGTTGACTAAAAGGAAAAAAAAAAAGAAAGTAAAAAGTCTTAGAAAACAGAGAAAAAAAATTCTCCTTAATAATTAAATTATTACTTTATTTTTTGTTTAAAAACTATGATTACTCTAGCTAATATTATATGGAAACAGTTTTTCTTCTTTTTTTTTAACCACAATGTTTAAAAAATTAGTTTTTAAGAGAATAAAAAATTACCATAATTTTCTAATGTTTTCATATTTTATGGGTTTTTTTTTCTTTTTTTTTTTTCCCAAGATGGCTGTTTATCCTGGCTATTATGAATGGCTTGTAGAGCAGAGTTATGGCAAACCTAGTATTGCAGCTGAAGAAATTGAGAGAGATTTGCACAGATCCTTACCTGAGCATACTGCTTTTCAATCAGAGCTAGGAATAGATGTTCTTCGAAGAGTTCTAACTGCTTATGCATGGAGAAATCCTAGTATTGGTACAAAATGTTATTTTAAATTACTTTATATTTTTGCTACTCCTATCAAATTTACAACAACAATTGCAAAAAACCCAAAACTTCAGTTTTATAAAATTTCATTTAAACAGATTTACTAGTTTTGACTGTTACCTGTTGCTATGTTTTGCTCTAGTCTAAGTAATAAAATGCTGTACTCAATCTGAATGAGGATTATAAATTTGGTTTTAATTGATGCAATAAAAAAAGAAAACAGACTTTTTGATTCGTTAAAAGTTTTTTGTAAATGTGTTTGATTTATTTTATGAAATATGTCATCTAAATTGCATATAATCGAGTCTTAACTTTAAAAGCTTAATAGCAGCTTAATTTGATGACATATTTACATTCAGCATGTATAGCAGCATGCAAATACAAGTTTTGAATTCATGAAATATAAATTGTTCTACATTTATATTTTTGTCTTTGTTTGAAAATTTCTTTCCCGTTTCTGCTGCAGCGATATGTTTAAACCTGTTAATAAAATAAAATTATCATTAATTAAAGATCCCATAGCTACTGAAAGCTATTATTTATTATTCCTTCTGTTATTAAGATATTATTGTCTCAATTAAGAGGGTTTTGAAAGTTCATTACCAGTTATGAATATGTTTCTAATCAGGAGTTTTTGATGTCATCTATTGCCCGTAACTGCTGCATCTGAAATCATAGTTTTAATTTTCACAAGTCCACTTTTCTATCTCCTTCCATTTGTTCACTTTTTAAATTAGATAGTTTTAAAAGCATATTTTATCATTATTAATTCCAAAATCTTATTTATTATTTTTTCTTGTCTATATTTTGTTTAATTATTATTAAGAACAAAACCTTTTATTTTTATTTTCCTTTTTTCTTTAAATCTGTTTTTATTTCATTAGTTTTATTCAATAGTTTTAAAAAAAAAAAGTCTTTAAAATTTTTTACTAATGTAAGCCTTATATGAGGCTCCTAATTTCAGTCATAAAAACAGTGATTTGAAAACTTCTTCTGACTAATTTTTACTTTGACTAACATCTCTTAAGCTTTCAGATTTTATGTGTGGCTATAAATTTGTTTTCATTTTTGATAACAAATGACAGCACAAGATTTTTTCAGAAAGTAAACATGCAATTCCATATCATTCAACATCAGGAAAACTGAAAAGTTATAATTGGAAAAGAAAATATCCATTTAAAGATACTTTAGCCTTATATGACGAATAATGCTTTTGAAACATGCTAAAATAAAGTATCTATAACTCATTCTAAATTGTATTACTGCCAGTCAATGTGTTAAAGGAATTTTATGTCAAGTTTTCTTTTCTGGTACTTTAAAGTACAGTCAGAAAAGTTTACTAGCTTTTTCTATTTTACTAGTATCATCCTTATCTTTTAGGATTTATGCTCTGCTCTTGTTCATTTTGAGTTAGTACTTACTAACTGAAACACATGTATGTTACTTGTTGAAAACCTGTGTTATTATTAGGTTGAAATTACTGTAGTGCTTTTATTAAAATTTCGACTGTGCTCTTCACACGATTTTTCTTATTATTTATTGTGTAATGTTGGCAGTTTCTTTGTGTTTTTTAACCTGTTTATTTTATTTCTCTTCATTCATGGTACTCCTGCTTATTTTTAGTATGACCTACTTTGAAAAATATTTTCTAAGGACAAAATAATCTTACAAATTTTGGAAAAGGAATACCAGATAATTGGAATAATAAAATTATATTATGTAATCCAGTTTCATGCTAGTTTGCTAATTTTCTGTTTAAATGTTAATGTCAAATTTGTGTAATGAATAATAATTTAAAAAAGCTGCATTTTTTCTTTTTTTTTTTTTTGCAGTGGAATTGTAACATAGATTAAAGTATTTGACTAATAGAGTAAAATCTGTGGAATCAGACCCTTTCTATGATAGAATCTTGTCTTAAAACTTATCTGATGTTTTATTACAAATATTTTAATTTGCAATCTATTTTTAGTTTCAATTACAAATTTATTTATATTTATGTGGTTTTTTACTAAGGTTATTGTATTTTATTTTATTGTTTATTTAAACATTATATCCACCATAACTCTTTAAGACCAGACCTATGCAATTGTGTAAGTGATTCTAAAGAAAAAGAAAAAACATTTTCCTCTTTTTGTGCAATTTAAAGTTGAGCCTGCACCCATAGAATTGCTTGGTTCCTGCCTCAGCATAACCCAACATCGGGTATTTTTTAAAAAATATCTTTTTCAATCAAATATGATCCTATTAATTAGGGGAAACCACCAAAACTTTTCACTTCTACCAAAAATCTTTTGGCCTTAAAGGATTAAACATCATTATTCTCTTGGTTCTTATTAATTCTTACATAAAAAAAATTATCAATGTATGTTTGTAAAGAAATAATATATTTTTCATAAAAACAAATTTGGACAGACTTAAATAAAAAAACGCAATAAAAAATATGTGAAGAAATGAAGTATTTATTTATTGAACAAAAACATAATTTGAAGAACAAATTAAAAAAACAAAATTTATTTCCTACATTGTTTAAACCCAAGAAGGGACAGATATTAAGATATTTCATTCAATTAGTTCCACATTTAATGTTAAATTTTTGTAACAAATTAGTTAAGCCAATTGAAGATTAAAAAATAAAAATAAAATTCATACAATATGATACTTAAAATACCCTAAAAAATTAGATTCCATTCAAATGAAATCGAAATAAATCTTAGACTTCTTCCATTTTTAATTGAAAATATTTGTATAGCAGATTTTGTATTATGTTTATGACAATTGTGCATAAAATGATAAGATGCATGCGAAATACAAAACTTAAAAAATGTCTAAGATTTATTTCGATTTCATTTGAACGGAATCTAATTTTTTAGGGTGTTTTAAGTATCATATTGTATGAATTTTATTTTTATTTTTTAATCTTCAATTGGCTTAACTAATTTGTTACAAAAATTTAACATTAAATGTGGAACTAATTGAATGAAATATCTTAATATCTGTCCCTTCTCGGGTTTAAACAATGTAGGAAATAATTTTTTTTTTTTTAATTTGTTCTTCAAATTACGTTTTTGTTCAATATGTCAAGTTTTTTAATAACTACTGCACTCAGATGAACGCATTTCAAAATTAATAGAGAGTATCATTATTAGGCTTTGATGCAGGGTTGGCAGGTTTTTGACATGTGTCAGTTTATGTTGGGTTTAAACTATGGTTGAAACCGTCATGTCACAAACCTCTTGTCAAAAACCTCAAATACTAAATTGATTTGTAAAAATTCACATTAAATGTCACACATGACAACATTACATGTGATATTTTAAATTCACTATTACTGTATATCGATAATTAGTACATAGTAAAGTATATTTTTTCTCTTACTTAAAATCGTTTTAATTTCTCTTACTTTTGAGAGCTTAAAGCATTAGCTAGTTTGTTTTTTTTTTGTTGTTTTTTTTTTTATAGGAAAAAGACTTAGAAAAGTGCAGATTTTTTTGTATATCTAACAAAATAATGTGCATCAATGTTATTCTAGTCTAGGCAATAACCCTTCTATTCAAAATTGAAATTGGATTATTAATCTTAAACATTTACAAAATAAGAGAAGTAATTTAAAAAAAAAAAAGCTTAAAGTCAAAATCTTTTTAAAACATGCTTTCTTTAAATATATAAAAATATGTTTTTGATTTTAAAACAGAACAAAATTGGCTCGGTCTTCTAAAAGAAAATTCTCTTAAAAAATAATCAAAAATCCCCCAAATTATATTGAAAAAGTGCATAATAGAAACCATACCATTGTTTGGCTTATATTTTGTATCCCAACCATCAGGGGCAAGAGTTGACTGATGTATCAGTTGATTCAGCTCGTGCTTGAGCTACAGAGAGAATTTATGGATGCTTACTCATACTGATTGTGTATGAAGCTTATTTCAGTGCTAATAGGGAGGACCCTATTTCTTGGTGGAAAGGTATCATTAAATGCAATAGCTTTTTGAGCCTGCTTCAAATGCTCATCTAGCAATGCTTTTGCTATCAAGTCCTACTAGCTCAGCATCAGTTAAGAGACAGACTATTTTCTAACGCTTCATACACTCTAAACTCAGAAATCATTTGGGTGTAAATAAATGTGCTAAACACGTTGTGTGCTGCAGCATGCTGCGGAGTAAAATTGATCCGGATTATTTAATTGTACAAAATGATTTTATTCTGATTGAAAATTCCAAAAAATAAAAATATTTTATTGCAATTAATAATTTAGTTTTTTAAAATTATTAAATTACAATAAATTTAAATAAACGATCAGATAAATCATTGACTTATTTAGTGTTTACCTATTGTTGTTAAAATGTTTTAGTGTGTTACATGTATTTGGCAGTTTTTGACGGTTTAAACCAGTTTTTGATGTTTTAAACAAGTTTATGAGAGTTTAAACCAGTTTTTGACGCTTGTCATGTCAAAAACAAAACCCTACTTTGATGTATGCGGTATTGCATCACTATGTGGGATGCAGTTTACCAATGTGTAATTCAAAATGTTTCACCACTGTAGTAATGCAGGTTGCAGTAGTTTGGACAAAAACTTCTAATCTGAACGTAAAAAATCTATAATCAAAACATAAAAAATTAACTTCACTTAAATTTAGATACCCTATTTCCTACTCAGAAGCGCTATGAATACAAATGTAAATTGTGTTGAATCCTTACTGCTAATATTTAACAATATTATAGTTGTGATACAGTAAAAAATAAAAAATAAAAGTTTTTCTTAAATTTTTAGATTTTATTCTCCCCCAAGGGATGATGTAAACACATCAGCAAATTATTACCTAAGTTCAATTTTGGGGTATAAATAGTTCTCATCGCGGATAAAGAAAATACATTTTAAAATTTAAGTTATGTAATTTCCCACTAAGTTCGCTACCTGCATAAAAATAGCTATCCATTAGAAACTTTTTACTAAAATATAAACTTGACCAAAGCAAAAACTTATTCTGAAAATATCCTTGCTAAGTTCGCTACCTGCGTAAAAATAGCTATCCATTAGAAACTGTTTACTAAAATATAAATTTGACCAAAGCAAAAACTTATTCTGAAAATATCCTTTTTATTTCCACTATGACGCCATATTCACCTTTTTAATTTTTGGAAAAAAAAAAAAAAAAAAAAAACTAGCTCAATTTAATATTTTACGTGAAAATCTTTCAACTAAAAAGGAATAAATTATTATTACGGCTTTTGAAATTTTGCAACAATGAAGTAAAAATGTTACATTTTCTATGAAAAATGTCCGTTCATTTTCAATGAAAAAAGCGAAAATTGGAATTATTAAGAAAAATATTTGAATAATGTAAAAACAAATTGGCCCATGTTTCTCTCTGGGTTATAATTCTCCCATATGCAAAGGCATTTCACCATTCGTTTTGAACCTGACGTCAGGCAAACGTTTTTACACTATAAATTTATAATATCATTAGAATTAGTAAAGAATAAAAAATGAGTGGCATCAGGGACAAAAAGGTGGGAAGAAAAAATGAAAAAATTATGATCTCCATAGGCTTTTCCATATTAAATTAACATTGAGAAGTGATACTGGAAATAAATAAGTATTGTGCTGCCGCGCAATACTTAAATATACATTTATGAGTATTTTTATGTGATATTGTGAATGTTTAGCAAAAAAACAAATAGATCTTACTATTCGTTAACAATTTTCATATCATTAAATCTTGTAGCTATTTTATAAATTTTAAATATGTAGATAGCTACTACAGATTTAAAATTGAATCTTATGGGAATTTTTTTTCTTTCTGTTGTGGAAAAGGACATAATTGTGAAATCTTTATTTCATATGAATTTATTTAAAATGTTCACATATATCTCAGTAGTATGTATTTTTATTTATCAGGTTATTGTCAAGCAATGAATATTGTAACCTCAGTATTACTGCTGTATGCATCTGAAGAAGAAGCATTTTGGCTTTTGGTTGCAATATGTGAGCGGCTTCTTCCTGATTATTTTAATACTAAGGTAGTAGGAGCACTTGTGGATCAAGGTAAATTTGTAGTTAATAATCTGGATACATTATTTATGTAAATCTAAAAAGAAAAAAATGGAGAGAGCAGGTTTTATTTTTTCATATATGTATACATTTTCTAGAGAAACTTTTTATGCAGTTAATGTAAAAATTGTTAAGATTTAAGATGAGTTACTTTTACCATTGTAAATATATCTCTTTTTTCCACTTTAATGCTACAGTTTTGATAAATACTAATTAGTAGTTGACCTTTTAAATGAATGAATAAAAACTCAAATAGCCTTAATTTTACTATGCAAAGTTATTTATTTAACAAATTTGTGTCTGATCAAATTGTTTATTCCTAGTTATACTCTGAAATTCTACCATGCCCCCTCCCCCTTAAATAAATAAATTAGTAAAAATGATTTTTCTGCTTACTGTGTAGCAAAATGCTATCTCAATTGAAGGAAACAGAATTTGAGGCATTTTTATCATTTTATACCAAAGATTCATTTAAAGATGAACTGTTCTTTCTTACTTTCTTCTATCTTCAATAGAAGAAAGTATTGTAATCGAAATTTTATTTGACTTCTGGTTTTCGACGGATTTACACGTTTTAGGGGTCAGAGATCTCCAAAAACATGTTTATAGAAAATGTCTGTCTGTCCGTGTGTCTATCGCCATTGTACCATCAAGAAGTGTATGAAGTTATGCATAGAATTGAACCAAAATTTTTTTTTAAGTTTTTGGCTATAGCAAGCAGGTCCTTCTTTCATTTGAAAAAAATCTGCCAGAAGAGGGCGCTGTAATAGCAATTTTTGTGCGATTTTGAATATTGTATCATCGAAAAGTGTATGTTAAGTTCTTGGCTATGTCAAGCAGGTCCTTTCTTAATTTGGAAAAAATCTGCCGGAGGAGGGCTCTGTAATAGCGATTTTTGTGTAATTTTCTTAATTTTTTGTAGTTCTATTGTACACCAGTGGCTCGTGAATCGACGGGAACTTCCCATCCTGATAAGCCGACTATTCGTGATTTTAATAAATATCATGATCATTTCGCTCAGAGCAAAATATGCTGGCTGGTTGTCGGCCCAGTTAGTTTAAAAACGGTAAAACATTGGCCTTGTAAGCCAAGGATCTGGGTTTGATTCCCAGCCTGGGCATTTTTTCGCTCAGTTGAGAATATTCAATTCCTATCACAGATTTAAGGAAGTCTACTGTATATGTTTGTGTCTAGGTTTTTCTTATTACCCTTTTTTTCAATTCCTACTATTAGTTCAGACTCTCCCTATATATATATATCTTGTTCAAATTTTCAATCGTTAATAAAATACTTATTATTCATTCTGTCAAGTTGAAATAAATTTTTTTAAACTTGTACTGGTTGACAATTGATGTTAATACAGTTTTTTCAAATATTAATTCATTAATTAAATTTTAATTAATTAATTTTAGTTTTATATGGGAGACAAAATGGCGGCCATTGGTTATTGAACAGCATTTAATGCATCTTCATATCTGTAAGGGGGTAACCAATAGGGGGGGGGGGCTGTTCTGTCGCCAAATACTGCCAAGTTTGCCACCAACTTGGTGATATATTGTCAAATTTCGCGACCAAAATGAGTTGCCAAAAGTGACACCAACTTAGCAATATCTCTAATATTTCGCCAAATTCCCATAGACTTCCATTGTAAACCAACAAGGTTTACTTGCTTATAGAAAATCAACAAATTGAGATATTTTAATGCAACAAAAACTAATATTAGCTTAAGGGATTATATTAAATTTTTCTTTGATGACCTAAGTTGGAATTGACTTTAAAAATTAAATTTTTATATTACTTGTTTTACTGTTATCTTGCTAAAGTTCGGTAACAATTTAAGTTTATAACTTTACATTCTATTTATAAAATTGATCACTTGTTAATATTATTTATATTTGTGAAATTGATTTACTGATGGTCTTATTTGTTTAAGTATTTTGAAATGCATAAGATTTCATGCAATTCAAGTAATAATAGTGAAACTAAAATCTTGAACATGAAGGAAAATTTAAAAAATTTTATATAAAATATTCATGATTAAAAAAAAAAAAAATCATATTTTTTGCATTTTAGTCTGTATATTAACTGTGTTATCAGTTTTTAAAAAAATTATAAGAGTTTTCTGGAGCATGCAATTATATAGCTGCCAACCTTCTGATTTCTCTCAAGTCAAAAAACATGCATTGTATCATAAAATGTGTGAGGTCTAGAAATTTTTTAACACCTTTCCCCAGTGAAATGGAATGTCAGAAACAAATGTAAACTCTTTTGATTTTGATAAGTCTCCCAATTTTCATTTTAACTGCTTCTTACATGCTTTGCACATTATTTCTCTCAATATTTAATTATTCTTCACTGCAAGAATGTTAGCTTTCATATTATACTTAAGTTAAATTTTAAGACCAAAAACAAATAAAGCAATATAATATTTTGGGTATATATTTTTACAGGGGGTTTTAATTTTTATTGCAGTGTGAAATTGGTAGTAAAATTCATTACTAAACCCTTCAACAACCCTTTAATGATAAAGTTAACACAAGATTCCTGAAATTGCAGATGACAAATTTGCACTGTTAGATGTTTCCTGTCATCTTAATAAATCATCATATTAATGAACAAAAATGCATATTCGTATTTCCTCCCTTTTTTTTCTCTCTCTCTCTCTCTTTTTTAGGTTCTGTACTTAAAAAGTAAAAATGGAACCATTATAAGATCACTCCTGTGTCTGTCTGACACAGCCATTTTACTTGTAAACTATGGACCGTGGGAAGTTCAAATTGGGGGAAGTAATAAAGACTATTGACCCACATATTTACAGATTATTAAACATTCACAAATATATTTATGAAAAATGTAGAGGGGCTAATTAAGCTACTTGAAAAAAATCTTTTCTTTGTATATCATGTGGGATATTATGTGAAGGCTTTCGTAACGCTGAACTCAAAAATACATTTCTTATCATTTTAGGTATTACAGTTTCAGAGGTATCGTCGAAAATGTAGTGCAAAAATATGTTTCCCCCTTCTATTTCCGAATCTACTCATACTAAAATTATGAAAAAATTAGAGGTAGTAGTCATTAATTTAAACCTTGCAGGAAAATTGTAGCGTCACATAGTTTTTGAGAAAAATGCATTTTTTCGTTACACTCAAATTTTGATTTGCAGGCATTAAGGTGTTGAGGAGCAGTGAGGGTACCTTTTTGTAGCAGGAGTATAAAAGCATTCCTGATAATAATTTTCGAAAAAAATCGTCGGTAATTAGCCGAGATATTAATCCTTAAAGACATGGACAGTTCAGACATACATAATGACAGGGGCAGGCGTACTCTATCTACCATTGACTTTTAAAGTGTAGATAAAAACTTTTAATGATACATTTGTGTAATGCAATGCCCAAAAGCAGTATAAAAGCAATAAATGACAAATTGTTAAAAACAGACTTATTTAATTAGAATTAATCACATAAATACTATGGGATTCGTGACTAGTTTGCATTGGGTGGATCTCTCAATGTGCCTCCTGTGTCTTTAAAAGTTAATTAAAAACCTATCCGGAAAAATGCGGCACGGACCAAGGCGGCATTGCAACTTTGCGACCTTCTTCTGAAGCGCGCTTAGCACAATGCCAAGTTTAAACTTTGAACGAGGGTTTTGCTTTAGATACCCTTTAAAAAGAAAAGTTTATTACTACGCTGAATTTAGTTTTATGAAATGCCAAATGAAGTTAAATATGCACTACTTTTACTGTCGGTACCGAATTAAGTTCATCATAAGGAGATTGGGATAAAATTTAAAAAAGAGTTATACAGAATAGCAATATTCGATATTATTTAGGCTCTTTGAATTTTTATGGTATACCCATTCATACTTTTATATTATATATAGCTATACTCAACCCTACGTTTCATAGTTTTTTACAAAGTCTTATTAATCTTTTTGCAACGATTTTTTAATAATACAGTTAATAATTCACATATTTATTGTACGTAACCCTCAGAGTGTGAGTAATACTCGCATTTGACCGTTTATTTTTAAATGCTTGCTATGTGATTCTACTGTATGTTAAATATTATTTGAAGTATTTATTATTTATTTCTGTTTATTCCATGCAAGATTTTAATTTGAAAATTATTTTTATTCAAGGTGTACTTGAATATTTAACAAGTGAGTATTTGTCTGACATTCATGCAAAGCTTGTTCCTTTTGGAGTTCTGTCTATGATCTCCTTATCATGGTTTCTTACGATTTTTCTGAGGTATGCACATACTGTTTATATCTAAGTTACATATTGTTTAATCATACTTTCTTTGGTTACTTCACTAATAGTGAGCTCTTATTATTATAGTGTCATACGTTTTGAATCTGCGGTGAATATTGTTGACTGCTTCTTTTATGATGGAGCAAAGGTATTTCTTTTTAATTATTATTTCTGTTGTACTTAAAAGGGGTGGTTCAGAGGTCGGGAGCGCAGAATGCAGTAAACGTTTGTGTATTGATATAGTGTAGTTAGTATATAAATATATGAAAGCCATAAAGTGTAACAACCAGGAGGTCTTGAGAAAATAAATCGCAAAGTTTACGCTACAGTTTATAATTGGATAAATTTCATTCTTTAGCAAGCGGCTCAGTAGCATGGTTGTCAGCATACCGGATTTAAGATTTTTCTTTGTCAGTTCAAATCCCGCTCGGCCTTTTTTTTTTTTTTCAGAACGAAAATTTCCATCAATTATTTTTGAACCACAATTGAAAAATATGTATAACAATTGAAATTTACGAAAAATATAAATTAAATGTACGTTTTGTAGCGTATAAATGCATTTTTAACTGTGAAATTTTGCAATAGTCTGGGATTCTTGATTTTTAATTAGAATAAGTGTCTACATAGTATTCTTTTTTAGCATTTCAATCTTTTTCCCTGTTTAATATGTTTATATAATGCAGTTTAATTATATAAATACAATTTTAACTGTGAATCTTTGCATGTTTACATATTTAATGAAAAGTAAAAATAAAATAAATAAATAAATAGTATTAATAAAAAACGAAAAAAAAAAAGTCAATTGGAACTTTTATAGACCATAAAATTACGATAATTTAAAAATTTATTTGCTATTTGTTTACATAAATAAGCTGCTATTCTTCAAATAATGATTTAAAATATGGTGAAATAAATTAAAATATGTTATATAAAATTATAACATGCTGCTTTATTTTTTAAATTGTAATTTTTCAATTGTAATAATGTATAAATGTATCTTTTTTAACAACTAGCTTTTTAACTTTTGAATCTTTTAAATCTTGGATTCTTATGCTTATAGTTAAAATAACTGTCTACGTGCTTAAAAATAAGTTCTAAAAATATATTGAATCGCTGAAAATAGTTATTAAGTAGGCAATAACTACTAAATCAAGAATAAAAATAAAAAAATCCATTCTAAAATTCAAAACAATATTTTTATAAAATCATGAAATGTTTGAAATATTTGCATAATGAAACAAAATAAAAATAATATATTTATTCACATACTAATATCAAGTATTTTTATTTATTTTTCTGCGAAAAATAGTAGATTATTCATTGCAATAACTGTAAATAATTTTAAATAGCAACAAAAAATTTCTGGTCAGACATACTGTAGAACCCCACTAATCCAAAATTCCAGTTAATCCGAACCGATTTTATTTTAGAAAATTATACTTGACAGATTAACTTATGAAATAAGATGGATTACATGATAAATGTCAGGAAAAACGTGTAGAAGTTAAAATCAAACAATAAAAAAGGCAGTAAAGAATGCTTTTTATTCTTTAAACAGCTTTAATAGAGTAAAATAAAATACCGAATAATATAAAAGTACTGCATATGTACATGAATATAAAATAAAAATGTGCACTGTAGGCCTACTAGTAGAAGCCATCTTAAAAAAATCTCTGATATCAGTTTGTTTGCCAGTGACTATAAAATTATTTTCTAAAATGCAAAAAATATTTAATTCAAATGATAAAAAAATATTTTTCCTTTGAGCAGTTTGATTTTGCAAATTATCTACAGAGATGTTTTTTTATTCCCCCCTCATTATCGTGGTGACTGAGCTATTTATAGATTCATGATTTTGAACCGTTTGTAAGGGGTTGTTACCCAATTCCTCATTCCGAAGTCCCATTGGATTATTGTAAACATCAGGAGTGATTGAACAAGGAATACTATTTTTTTCTGAAAGTCGAGCCGGATTATCCAGCATGCCGGACCTTAGAATGCTGGATTAGAGGATGTTTACTGTACTATTGAGTACTTATAACTTACATTTTTTTTTAAGCACACATCTTTTTCTTTTCTATTTTCATTGGAATTTCGGGTAATCCAAACAGGCATTGGTCCCAATTATTAGGTTGAGCAAAAAGTTCTGGGTAAATTTTAATCTAATAGTTACCAGAATTTGTATCGTATATAGGAGTAGTTGTGGTATATCTATAGGAGTTCAGGAATTTCGGCTCCAAAATGCCTATTGAACAGTATGATTTGTGTGTGTTGATCTGGTATTATTGGAGAAAAGGTATAACGATTCTGAAAGCCGTCGAGGAGATTAATGAGGGGGAAGGTGCTGTAGTTTGGATTAGTGGGATTCAACTGTGTAACTTGGCTTTTTTTTTTTTTTTTTCATTAAATATTTAAACATGCAAAGTTTCATAATTAAAAATGCATTTATATGCTACAAAACATACATTTAATTTATATTTTTCATAAATTTCAATTATTATATATATTTTTTCAGTTGCAGTTCGAAAATAATTGATGGAAATTTTTATTTCGAAAAATAAAAAGTTTCGTTATAGAGTTCCGGGGGGGGGGGGGGAGGGGGGGGTGGAAAATTGTACTTTTTGACCACTGAAAACTCAAAATCCCAAATCTTCTGGTGGTGGGGACATTCATTGCTCCAGAAGGGAATGTCCCCCCGGGCCACCCCTTGAATTCAACACTGGTACATGATGAATTTATATGGGACGTCGCAAATCTCTAAAAAACTGAGCTCTTGGAGGAGCACATGAGTTTTGTTAAGAATTTAAGATATTTTCCAGTATAGGGCAAACTAGTCAAATATGGGCATAAAGTTACTTTAAATTGGATAAGAACTTTATCAATGTGATTGTAACAAGATTAAACATTTCTGAATTTAATGGATAATTGTTTTTTGTGATCTAAATGTAATAATAATAACTGTCAGATAGAGAAAAGTTAATTAGGATTTATGAGTTAAATCTAATAATCAAATACTTATTTTGACATTAATTATAATTTATAATTTAAATACAATCAGCAAATATTTATTTTGACATTAATTATAGATTATAACTTAAATAGAATCCTGAATCTAATAATTGTCAAATTTAAGGATGCTTTATTAGAAGTTATAGCATAAATATAATCAGTTAACTTAAATTTATCACTGGAATCTATTGACTGTCATACTCAGATATATTAATTGCTATTTGTGGCTTGAAGTAATCATGTAATATAAACATGTCAAACAACTTCTATTTTGGTAAATTGATTTCACAATCATTAATAATCATTAATATGTTTATGATAGGTAACTTCTTTTATTATCATTTCATATATAAACTATAAAACCAAGAATGTGAGATTTAAAAAAATCCTGTTAAAAATTTTAAAGAATATTTTTGAAAAACCATAAATTTTTTTATATGTTTGGGTGTTGAAACAAAAAAATAATATATTATAGGTTTTTATCAAGTATTTTAATTTATTTCTCTGTAAAAAATAGGAGATTATTCATTTAAATAACTGAAAATAATTTTAAATAGCAGCAGAAATTTCTGGTATAAGGAAATACAAATTGCCTACTTTTTTTTTTTAACCTATCATTAAATATTTAAGCATGCAAAATTTTATTGTTCAAACTGTACATATATGCTACAAAACATATATTTAATTTATATTTTTCATAAATTTCAATGATTATACATATTTTTTCAATTGTGATTCGAAAATAATTGATAAAAATTTTTGCTGCAAAAAGTAGGAGTCACTGGAATTTAAACTCAAAGAATTTTTTTTTTTTTAATCTGTCCGCTGCCAACCTTGTTTCTGAGCCTCTTGTCAAAGTAAACAATTTGTCTGATTATATATACTCTAATGTAAACTTGGAGGCTTATTTTCTCAAGATGGGTATCGCTCTGGATATTGCACTTCTTGGCTTTCATATACTTATATACTAGCTATTACTCTATCAATACTCTGTCAATACCCAAATGTTCATCGCATTCTTTGTTTCCAACCTTGGAAACTCCTCTTCTTACTTTTATTTAATTCCTGTATAAGTTTCTTCGTATCACTTTGTATTTTTATCACTTATTCTAAAAATGTAAAATATTTGCTTTTGTCTTTTTTAATAAATCTGTTTTTGTCTATTTGTGTAACAATTTTCATTGAAGTCATATTGTTAATGAAAAGCACTATGTTGCACACATAGTTAATATCCATCCATTTATAGTTATAAACTTTAACTCATAAAATTTCAATAAATTCGTCTCAGTCATTCGTTGGAATTCTGATGATGTATAAAATATCTTTTTCATGACAATGGGGGAACATCTATTCTAGGAAAAAATTTACTTCTCTCAAGTACAAAGGTTGCTTTAAATGTTCAGTTTTGGTAACCATTATTTTTAACTACCTTTCTACAACGTAATTTCCATGACAAAAATGCCTTTTGTAGTTTTGGAAGAGGTATTTTGGCCTATTCCTCTTGAACAGCTTTCCAAATTCTATGAAGGGTTGTAGGTTGCTGCATGTTTTTTAAAAGTCCAAAAGCGAAAAAATCCATGAGCGATAGATCAGAAGATTTGACAGGTATATCAATGAAGGGTGTAGCCCTGATACCCATTTCTCATTCCATTTTTACCAGGTAATTAACAGTGGGTTGTGATGTCTGGCTGCGTGCTTTATCTTGATGCAATTTAACAGATTATGGCACTGGGGTTAAGGAGATAGTATTTCATGTTTGAAGATTGTTAGTAAAATATGTTTGATAGTATGTGGAGTTCATCTTAATATTTTTCTCCACTATCTCTCTTTTTTCAATTTGTATTGTATGCAAAGCCAGCAACAATCATAAATCCTTTGCTAAAACTTTTTTTAGATACATTGAACCGTGTTTTAAGATTTTTTTCTCCTCTTTGGTAATAAATGGACCTCTCTTTATTACAGTCTTTTAAATAGACTCAAGTTTCATCTATTGTAAGAACATTTTTCTATTTTCTCATGGTAAATACTTCTCATAAAGCATTCTGCATCATGTTCTACATTCGGAAATATGTCTTGGAAAAAGACGATGAACATTGTGTTTTTGGTCTTTTTTAAAGGTGGGAATGCTCGGAAAAAACCCGGAAAAGTTGGGAAAAAACCCTTTTTTTCCAGTTTTTTTTTTCGAAAAATTTAAATTTTATTTATAAAATAATGTAGTCAAAATTTTATAATTGCTACATTCTGATACTTTTATTTATATTTTTTTCATGTTTAGTGTCTCTTGTGAAAACCTTAACATGGAAAATCTTACCTGTAAATAGAGATCTCTTTAGAAAGAACTTGAGTCTCTTAAAGGATCCTTCACAGTTTTTTCTCCTTAAAACATACGACCTTTAACAAAATTCTTTCTATTAAAAATAGACTTCAGAATTTTTTTACAATCTCCAAATTAAATCCTTCACAAATGTATTGATTTTAGAATTTAAAAAAAAAAAAAAAAAAAAAAAAAAAGCTGTTGTATAATAGCTGCAATAACCAATGAATCTATTATCTAGCTATTTATATGTACAAAAGACCATTTCAATAATGTCTAAATAAGAACTTAAATATGATAATTTCTAATTTACAAAATTCCAGTTGCATTTTTTACATTTCATTCATAGTTTTTACAAGTTCACAATTTCGCAAAAACATGATCGTGTGAAAAAAAATCCAAGCAAATCCCTGGTAAGATAATTAAATGCAACTTCCCTCCTTAAAAATGAAAATTCATGTGCAAAAGTATTTCAATATTATACCAATAAACGAAAATGGTAAGATGGAAAATTTAATGTAAAACATGCAGTTGAAATTATGTATCATTTTTTTTCTTTTCTTGAAATATAGATTCTTAGAGTTGTCTAAATGCATTTTCAAAAAATATAAATACATACAAACTTTGCAATGAAAATGTAAGCAAATCTCTGTGAAAATTCTAGTTGAAAACAACTTTTAAACATATGGAAAAATCCGCCTATTTTAAAAGTTTCATTTTAAATGTATATATACCGCTTTCAATATTAAGGATCTAAATCTTACTAAAACATAGTTTGGGTTTAGTTTGGAAAGCTGTACCAAAACTACATATACAGGAAATGAAAATTATAACTGTAAGGGGAGGGGGGAGTAATATTGTAAAATAATACCAATTTTTAAACAACGAAAGATTTGAAAATGATAATAGTATTTATAATAATACCAGAACTACTATATTTCGTTTCTTTTACACTGGCATCCTTTATGTATTTGAAAACCAGTACTATGTAGATGAGATGTACAATACAGTTTAAAATTGCTTTAAAACAACAGTGATATTGGTTGAAACTAAAAATTTTTTTAGTTGTTGTTTTTTAAATTAGTTCTACTGAAAAATCATTTCAACAGGCACATGATATATTACAAACACTGGTGTTAAATTGCTTTAACCCTCCGACTGTCTTGGAAAAGGGCAAAATTGTAATGTTGTTTTCTCTGCATTTTCTTTTAAATGCTAAAAAAAAATGATTCTTTGAACATTTTATAAAAAAACTTACTAACGAATATGAATGCAATCCTTGGAAGTATTAATCATTGTTTAATGTATTAAAAATACATTAAATCAATAGAATTATATTACTTTAAATATTGCTTGTATTGCAGTGAAACCTGGAGCTTAGTGAACGTATTAACACGAGCTTGTCAGTGAGGGGGTTAAAACAACAGTGATATTGGTTGAAACTAAAGATTTTTTTTAGTTGTTGTTTTTTAAATTAGTTCTACTGAAAAATCATTTCAACAGACACATGCTATATTACAAACACTGGTGTTAAATTAAGCAAGAAAAGCTACTGTCAGAATTCTGAGACTGAAAGGATAAACTTTTAAAAGCTGGCTTTTTCTCTCTATCTTTTTTAATAACATATTCACATTTAAAGGGAAAAGAGTTTTTTTTAGTGTGCATAAATATTGAAAAAGTTTATTATTGTATACTTTTTAAGAAAATATAACTTATCTTTGAGAAACATTTATAGGAAATCAATTTTTCCAGCTTTTCCAATTTTTCCAGAAAAAAACTGGAAAAAAAAACATTTTTTTCCCCCACTTCAAATTTTCTGGAAAATTTACATCTCTAGTCTTTTTAAAATTCAAATCATTGTTAATGATTTTGTTAACAGTTGACACTAAGCATTTAAATGATTTAGCAACAGTCCTTTGACTTGGAGGATTTTCTTTTACCATAAAATATCTCACATTTGCAATATTCAAAGAAGTACTTTTTGTTCTTGGGTACATTATTTGGAACAATCGATATTTTTGCATTTGTATTTTGTTTGGGACAGGTTTCCGTTACATGTGGGTCCAATTTAACAGGTTTTACTGTGTTTATAATCATCTATTTTAAAGAATCTTAATATAGAATTGTAAAAGGAATAAATTTTAAAATTATGATTTAATGCAATTTTATTCAAAAAATGTCATAACTGATGATCTTTTTTTTTTTTGCCTTTGTAATTTTTGCTTTTGATTTAAGGTGTGTCCCAACGAAATAAAGCCACTGTAATTGTGTGCCATAACTGGGCACAAAACAATCAAATATATTTAAAAAGTTTATATAGAAATGCATATTTACAGGGAGTAACTCACTTCTAGCCCCACCTGGACAGGAGAAAAAGGTAAATGTGTAAAAAAAGAGGGGGGGAAATGTTCCGCCGAAATAAAGCCACTGCCAAAATTATTATTTATTAGTAACTACCGACATTCGAGCTGCTGAGTTCAACATGTTTATGACGTCAGAAAGTCGTCAAGTACTTGCTCTCTGGCAGTCGAACTTTGTACGGACTTTAGAAGGTTGTATTTTCTATTTCTCCTGCTGTATTGCAATGTGAAAGAAAACCCAGCTCTCAAAGTTCGAGAAAGGACAGATAACAGCTTTTAAGGAACGAGGTCTTTCATATAAACCAGTATCTAAGCAAATCAAACGATCTAAAACCCCAATAGACAATTTTATAAATCAGGGAACTGAGTACGGGTATAAAAGAAAGGAGGTGTACCTGCAGAAAAATGACTTCCAGGCAGGCAAGAGCAGTTTTACGTCATCTTTCAGGAGGTAGTATTTCCCTAAAATAGTTGGCCAAAGAGGATAACATCCCTGTGACAAAATCAACACTGTCACGAATTGAAAAAGGTACAAGCAACTTGTGATATAAGAAAAGGAAACAGCAGCACATGTTGAAAGCTATCCACATGCAAAGGAGGGTCGACTGGGCCAAATATAATCAAACCTGGAAAGAACAGGGACATTGTGTTATAGTCTCAGATGAGAAAAAAAATTAATCTGGATGGTCCTGACAGTCTTGCTTTCTATTGGTATGACATGAGGAAAGAAGAAGAAATTTTCTCCAAAAGACAGCAAGGTGGTTTCAAACAGAATTGGTAGACTAAGTTGTATTTTCCACAGGAAAAACGTTCATTCATGCTACAAAATCGTCCTGGGAATGGTTATTGCAGAATCAGGTGCATGTCACGGAATGACCTGCCCTTTTTCCATGATCTCAATCCCCAAGAAAATGTGTGTGGTATCCTCAGTAGGGCTGTATATGCCAATAGCCGGCAGTTTCAGTCTGTGGCAAAATTGAAGGTTGTCATCATTGAAGCGTGGGAGAACATTGATGCTATTGTCCACCAAGGAGTGGTAAATGGTATGCCACATCGTATATTCCAAGTCATATATAAGTATAACGGTAGTGGCTTTATTTCGGCGGCACACCTTTCCCCCCTCTTTTTTTACAAATTAATTTTTTTTCCTGCCCAGGTAATGCAGGGAGTGAGTTACTCCTTGTAAATATGTATTTGTATATAGATTTTCTTAATATATTTGTTTCGTTCTTATTGATTTGTTTCGTGTCCAATTACAGCACACAATCACGGTGGCTTTATTTCGGTGGGACACACCTTTTTTATGCATTAAGAGAAGGAATAAATTTAAAAATTTTGATTTAATATAATATGTTTGAAAAAATGTCATAACTAATGATTTTTAGATGAAATTAGTAGAATTGTGTATTTTTTAAATGTTTTCCATGTCCATTATTGCAGGTTGTTTTTCAAATTGCTTTGAAAGTGCTTGAAGACAACCGATCTGAATTACTTTCATCTAATGATGATGGTGAAGCCATGACAGTTTTGAGTGATTATTTGAATGGTGTTTTTAATGGTGATGATGAAAATTCCTCTTTTATTTCTTATCAGACTATATCACCAGAACATGGAAAAAGGGTATGTATGCGGAACAGAGAATTTTTAATATTTAGTATGAATGAATATTCTGAGAAGCATTTCATATATCTAATTTTATACTTTGTTAAATTTTACCATCTTTCATATCTGTTAATGTAATTATGTGTCATTAATATTTCAAATATTTTAGATGAGTTTTATACAGTATATTTTTTTACATAAATTATGTTACTTTTAAACTATATTTTAAATGTTTTTAATAGAGTAACTAATATTTAATAGTTGTAATGCATGTTGCTGCTTTGGAATGACTAGGTTCTAGCGGCTCTGATTATTTCTTTAAGAAAAATGAGATGAAAGTTTAATTTTTCCAATGGTAATACTACCAGATAGAGCCTTCTGGGCAAATTTATTAACTCTGAAAATACTAGCTGGAATGGTATTCTTTATTAGCAGAAATTGTAAACAAGGCTATGATATAATAGGTGTGGTGAGGGAAAGCCATTGCTCTCTACCCTAGATATTTAATTAACTAAATTTTCTTTATCTCTGATTTAAAAAAAAAAAAAAAAAAAAAGTAAAATTTATTCATCTTGAGGGATTTATCATAATTAAACACTCAGAGAAAAAGAACTAAGTATTTTTCGCTCCCTGATGAGGAAAGATGTATGGTAAGATTAATATTTCTCAGTTGTTTAATTTCAGTATTTCTTTTCATATTGATATGTTTAGAAATTGTCTTCCACAGGGTGTTCTGACAAGTAATTCTTAGTCTATCTCATTTCATGTTTATGTTCTTCATTTTAAAAAGCTTAATTTTAAGAAAGTTTTAAAATTGATCACGTTTTGACAACTGGGTTTCTCCTGGGCTGTCAGCTTGGTGAGAGTACCTGATTTCAGAAATAACGTTTTGGCTTGGTTCAGAAAAAAAGAAAAAAAATCTCCAAACCTATGCTGCAGACCATGGGCGCATCTGTTTTAGAATCTTGCCCCTCCCTAAATTTTATTCTGCTAGTGCCGATTTATGACACTTGGTACACTGGCGTGCAAAAATTAAGGACGAGATAGTTTTTCGAATGTATTGCTGCGTAGAAGTTTTCCACATTCACCGAAATCATACCATAACATCTCCAAGATGTGAAAATATGGGACAAGTGATCAAAACTATTTAAGCAATTCTTTCTCTTGCCTTCTTCGGCTTTTATGCTAATTTATCTGCTTCATCCTTAATTTTTGCACACCTGTGTAGTTAACATCATCTCACTCTGTTTTTGCCATTGGAAACTTTGTCATTCCTAGCAAATGGTAGGATAATGTTTATACATTATACAAATTGCTGATTTCTCTTTGGAGTGGAAAAGAGTTAGTTAAATTGCAAAATTGCTGCTTATTTTTATTTTAACTCTGATAAAAAAACAAACAAAAATATGAACCAAAAATGAATTTTGAAGTTTTATAATTTTCACTGCTTTGTTATACATTATTTGATTTTTTTTTTTTTTTTTTTTTTTTTTTTGACAAAACTAAGAGTTATTTGAGCCATCTAGAAATCAAAATCATCATGCTGAAATCCTTCTGTTCTATTATCTCCTGAAATCATAATCTATTTTTTTAGTTTCAAATACATTTTTCAAATATAAGAGTGAATTTGAATTGCTTGTAATCAATAATAGCTTTTGAGAAAAATAGAACATGATCTTTAATTTTTAAATCTGGAATAAAAATTCTAATTTTTTTCAAATTGTTAAAATGTAATGAAACTGTATAGTTAAAAGTGATTCATTTTAATAACTGTTGATACACAAATTTAGATCAGCAAAATGACACTAAATGACAGAAACGGTCAGAAATTGTTTTAGATTTCTGGGGGAGGGGGGGGGGGGATAGGAAGGTGCCCCACCAAGTTTTTATATTTTTGTATGTGTGTGTGAAGGGGAGGGGCTCTTCTATGAGATTTAGTTAGATAATACACTTCAGTATTCGACTCAAAGATCAGAAATAGCCAATTATAGTGCCCTTTGTAACTCCCTTTCCCCTGAAATGATTAGGCAGTCACTCAACTTTAAGAGGATATATATTTTTTTAAAAACGTCTGTTTTAACCCTATCTATTTATATGCTGAATGATAGGCATGCAATCATTTAAATTATACAAGGATGATGAAAGATGTAAAAAAAAAAAATCTGGCCTTACATAATCTACTTTATTTTTTTTTAAAGTCATAAAAATTCACTTTGTTAACATTTGCTCACTATTGTCATTTACATTTTTTGACGAAATATTTCAGTTATAATCTGTAAGGATTTAAAGTCTTTATGACTATTATTTAATAATCAAAGAAATATAACTGAAATTTTTACTTCAAAGCAAAAATTTATAAAATTTCATATTTATAAAAATCAGAAATTTGAAAAGGACGCTCACATAGGTCTGAGGGTTTAAAAAGATGGAGGTGGCACATTTTTTTATCTGATCCATGTACATGTAAAGCGGAAATCCAGCTCTGAGCATCAGAATCAGAAAATAAATGTTATGCATTTTCTTTACTTTTAGTTACTTGCTTATAAGTGTTGCCCCCCCCCCCCCCACCACCTCCTTAAAAGCCCTTCTCCAAATATCAGGGTATATTTGAAAGTAATAAAGAAGGCTATCAAACTTCGGATCCCCTCCCCCCCCCCCCCCTCCCTAAAGAAGTTTTCCAGTTACTCCCCTGATACTGTCAGGTGCACAGCATAGATGAAAATTGTTTGTAATTGAAAACTTTAATAGATATTATACCAACAGTCAATTGATAAACATTTCACAATTTCTAGCAATCTTTGTGATTATGATTATTTTAGTGTTTAGGCACATAGTTCATATATGTTACATAGTCAAATATGTTACATAGCCACATGTATGTTAAAATAGTGCTTTATTTGTTTATATATTTGTGAAGTTTTAATTTGGTTTGGCAATTTGTTATGGAATATTACACAGAAACAAACAAATACTGAATTCTTTACGTTGTTTTAAGTACAAATAGATAGCATTACATCTTCCATAATTTGTTTTCATGGAGAAAATTCTTTTTAAATATTCCTGCTTAACAATTATTTTAGAAACTATAAAAAATCAGTACTTTGAAATACTTTTTTCAAAATATTTTTTTTTATCAAAGGTGTAGAAATTGAAATTGGCCAATGTTTAGAAGTTAGTAAAATTTCTGATAAACTTATGGGCAGTTCATTGTCACTGTCAATATGATGTCAATGTTACTCATGGACATGTTTTTGTGTTAGATACTGCATTATTAAAAAATTCTCCTAAAAAATCATTTTTATTTAATTTGACAAAATTTTGTGTTTTTTTTAAACAAAGAGGTGTTGTGATCATTAATTTTTAAATATTGCAAGTTTAAGAAACATAAATTGATACTAGAAAGATAGCTCATCAAAAATGATGGAAAATGAAATATAAAGATATATACAATACATGAGCAATAATGTTTTTTTCTCGCTTGTTTTGCAGTGATAGCTGAAAATAACACATTTTAAAGACGAAACACATTTATGAAAAACTATGTATCTAATGAATACATTAAAAATGCAATTTAAGGATAAATTAAAATTTGACCACAAAACTTCAAGATATGGGATTTTTTTTGGCAAAAACTCTTTCATTATTTAAATGGAATAGACCTTGCTCTTAAGTATCTTCGACATAAATTTTTAACTGCCCTTCCACTTTGCATCTTGAAATACTTATATACAAGTATCCATGAGAATAAACTGCTCTTTTAAACACAGTCCAACTGTAGAAAATGTTTGCTCCTGTGACTTATTCAACGTCATTGCAAATGACAGTATAACTGGAAATTTCATTCATATCAATTCCTTTCATTCATTATTCATTCATTTCAAATGGGCCAATACAATTTAACTTTTTTTGTGATATTATATTATATATGTATGTAAAGTTGGCACCCACGCTTTCATTTTTTTCTTGGACATGAGAAAATAAAACAATTTCTTTTCTGACAACAAAATTATTTTCTACTTTTTAGTGCATTTAAATATATACACTGGTCATCAAAATTAAAGGATAATGAAAAAAAATATGCTCACTAAGTTAATGTTGCAACCAGTCCCCAATGCTGAAATTATTTATGTTAATTAAACACTATTGAACTCAAAATTGCACTTCCGCGCATACGTTAGCGTCAGAAATATGCAAATTAGATGATTGACAATGTGCGCAATGGACATATGTTGGAATTCTGGTCTGTAGTGTTATTTAAAGTGAATGTGGTGTCTGAATGTGATCAGTATTCATTAGTTATGGCTCAAAGGCATCATTTAAGTTAAGGTCTAAAGTGACGAATAATTGGTAGAATCGAGGAAGGTCAAAAACAAACGGAGGTCGCCCAAGATTTGAATATCCCTCAAAGTGTCATATTAAGAGCTTCGAGCCGCTTTTTAAACACTGGATCCGTTGATAGACAGCCTGGTCAAGGGAGACCAAGAGCAACAACTGCATCCGAAGACCGTTTTTTGTAATTGTGGCTCGAAGAAACCGCAAAGCCACTTCATGTGTGATGGAAATATTTTGTAATATATTATAATCCATATTTATGGGCCGTTAATTAAAAGTAAAATTTAAATTTGGAATTATTTTTAGTTACAATGCGTTGTGTAGTATTGCAATAAGACCCTTCTTTCTTTAAGGTCAGCAATTGTAAAAAAAATAGAAGTAAATGAAACTTCTTACTTGGATCGTGTCGTCTGTAAAATAAATGAAGAGGAGACCTTTAAGCATACATCAATCTTTTATTTTCATCTTGAGAAGAGAAGATAAGGCTTCCCGTTGGTCACCGTTCATAAATTAATTATTGCCAATAAAAGCATCTACTCCATTTGAAAATATATATTTCTTTAAAAAATTAAAGTGCAGCATGAATCAAGAAATTATTAAGAAATAATTTAACCGGAGTTGTTAAAATCTTAGACATCGTTTACGCAAAAGCTTTTCACTGGATTCCACATTCATCGGTAGACAGACCGATGGGAGCCCGCAGCCCCGCGATCTTTTTAAAACGAAACTATGTCATGACAGCAACACCAACAAAACAGATTCTGATTTAAAATTAACGGAATTTTTAATTTATAGTAAGAATACAGGGACTTCAAAAGTTACTGAAAGAAAAGATTTAAATCTATTAGAGAATTTAAAATATTAGGTAATGTCTTAATAAACAAATCCGAAAGAAAACATTTAAAAAGCTTATTTTAATTTGCTCCTCGCACAGCGAATAGACACACCTCCAAAAGATAGCCACCCATTCAATGCATATGCCGTGAGAGGCTTGCTCCGATGACGTCATCACAATCGTACAAAGTTCAAAGGAGAAGCATCCCATGCCAGGGGCAGCCGAACGTCAGCGAACTTGCCGATGTGCGATCGAAACGAATCGCCCGCACAAAAATAAATATGGATTTAAGTTTAAAGAACATCGATGTATAAGGCCAAAAGAAATAAAAAAAAGTAACATGATTTAAACACTGTGAGATTTCATCTCACAATACCCCCATTTACCGAGTAAAATTTTGGCAGAGCAAGTGATGTAAAAGGTAAAATGAAATAAAAACCTTTTACAGAAACGGGATGACAAAATTTTAAATGCCAAAGACAGAGAAAAAAATCAAAGTTAAAATATTAAAATAAAGCCAAAAGTTTAACTGCTGCAAATAAAAAAATAAGTGGTGACCAAAAGGGAAGTGGGAAGAAAAAGAAAATACATCCAAAGTATACATAGTATATTCAAATAGTATACATAAAAAAATGCCAAATCTTCTATTTATGGCAATTGCAGTATGATGTCATAAACTTATCTTCCCAAATACTTAAGTACAAATGCTAAAGAAAATAATTAGCATATATAAAATCTTATGTATTACTTAAGTAAAAATGCTAAACAAAATCAGAATTAGCATATCTAAAATGAGAATTGGCATATATAAAATGAGAATTAACACATATAAAATGAGCTCATTATCAAACATTTAATTAAATTAGTATACCATATAAGAAAAGTTGCATTTTACAAGCAACAAAGATCAAAATAACTTCAGTATTTGATCACAGCCTAGGGCTTATAACTCATAAAATAGAGCATTTATTTGCAGTTACTCTAAATATAAACTGGCCATGCATAACAATTTCTTTAATAACATTTTCACAATATGATATTCATCATTTTTTTTTTTAATTCAATTTAGTTTAATTTAGTACTAAATATTTTGACTTCAAACAACCAGCTGTATTCCGCATAAACAAGTAGCCAAATCGTGCACTAAATGACCACTCACATGTAAAACACAGATAGTTAAAGTAGTTGCAACAATATATATATGAGAGACATGTCTAAAATGAATTAAGTGTTTTACTGCTGAAACATATACTTTTACTACTTTTCATTAGCCCTGAAAATATGTATTCAAAAGCAATAAATCAACAAACACCAATACTTCTTGTATTATTTACTCATCAAAAATTTTCAAAGTATATACTATTCTTTAAAATATGAGACATCACTTAATACAATTTTAAAATATGCATAAAGATAAACTCATAAATTTATAGATAAACAGACAAACAGAGAAACCATGGTTTTAAGAATAAGTAAGTATTTGGTTGAGTGGGTGGGGATCCCCAGAAAAAAATAAATGCTTTCATATACAATGAAAGATTTTAAAAAAATTGACACTATCATGGGAAATTTAAATTTTTAAGTGTAATATAAATCATTTACATAAAATATTTCATGCAGAAAAATCAAGAGAAATATGTAAAAAATATACTATTATCCACAATCATAGAACAATATACACTGTGACTACTCATGTTTTACTCAAGATTTCAGGTGGCTTGGATTTTCCCTAAACAAGGCTCCTGACACCTTGTGCAAAAAGAAAAAAATAACTATATAAACTAAATAGCACAATATACCACTCCATAACTGCAAAAACAACAGCAATGTCCTTCTTTACAGATCCTTTATTCCCTAGCGTTATAAACACAATTTACAGTTTGCATGAAAAATAAATAAATGTTATCAGAATGTTAAAAAAAAAAACACGCTGAAAGTTTTGGTACACAAAAAAAAAGACATCAGGTATGTGTATTGATGCAAAGGTGTAAACATTTGTTTACCATGTAGAAACAAAAGCACATTTCTAGATGACATACACAAAAAGGCAACATCAACTTAACAGTTGAATAGGCATTTTACAGGAACATTGGACGAGAACTTTTTTTGGCGACAACACAACCTCAGTGTGCTTGACTTCTTTTGAAGCTAATTGTTAACTTTCAGTAATCACTATTTTCAGACACGCTAAAAGGACGAATTATAGAGCACTGAAGTAGACAAAATGATGTTGTATTGGTGAAAAATGAAGATTCACACACACATCTTGGGTAAACAAATGAGACATAAGTAAGTAGGTGATGATATCAATAAGCACTTTTTCTTTAAACTTCTTAGTAATTTTGAAGATTCATTAAGGAACACTTCTATATCAAAAGGCGCTGTTAAATAGTTACTAAGAACTGTGCTTTTCTTTTCATGTAATCTTGTATAGGAATTGATTTGATGCTTAAAAAATTTTTAATTTCTTCATTAATAATAAATCTTCAGACTTCATTCAATTAATTACTTGTGTAAAAATATGAGGCATATGACAACATAAAAATTTAGAGACTTTGGGTATATTCACAAATGAAAACAAAGGCACAATAAAATTTAATATGGGGAATTTAGACAGAAAATAAATTGATCTTGAGAATTCCTGAATCAAAATACAACTCTTGTAATTGCAGGTAAATGTAAGAATCAATATTGAAAGTAACTAATTTTATAATATTTCATAAATTTTCTTGATTTAGCAAAAAAAATTTTGCAACACTGACTTATAGGAGCAGACAAGTCAACCAATCCACTTAGTAAGGATAAATTACATCTCACAAGAGAAAAGGCAAACCAACAACACTTCCATAATCAGGTCTTGTGACAGCTATTACTTGAGAAAACATCTGAGATTACTCGTAAATCTTACTTAGCTTTAAAGACAAACATTGAAGATATTGAATTGAATCAGACATTGTAAGGATAAATGACTCAAACATGACATGACCCCTTTCAATAATCACTTCAGCGTTGAAAATGAAGCATAAATTTAAAAGTTATTGTTATAAAACAATGAGTTGAGCAGGTAAGTATTAATACATTTATCTTCTATCATCAAACAAGGAAAATACTAGAGAAGAGGTCAGCACAAATGGATACAACTCATCAGTGAATGGCCAACTTCATCAGGTAAGAAACTTGAAAATGAAGCAAAGTTTTTTTGCAGGTGAGTATATTTTTTTTTTCAACAGGTTGGAATAGAAACTCTTTTAAAGCAGCATATGTAGAGAGACAGTCTTTAAATATGCGAAACAGCAGTGACACACAGTTAAAATTATTGCAGAGAAACACTGACAATATGAGAACTTATTTTAAAAGCTGTATAAAACCATAAGACTTTTTAAAATAGATGATGTAAAATAATTTCAAGAATATAATTATAACAGGAATGAAGTAGCCCCATGCCTACTTCTTCTCAAGAGTAGAAAAAATAATGCTGCTTTCATTCTTTTTCTGAGAGCAACATGAGAATCTTGTCTGTTGAAAACTGTCATAGTCTGCACATACGATGAAGTGGAAAGGTCCCAATTTCAAAATTACAACTTGCCATAAGAATATATTTAAAAAAAAAAGAAGCAACAAGAATTTTTCAAATGTAAAACTTTGTCAGCTGAGAGTGCTTTTAGAAACAACATGAGAACAGTTGTATATAAATGTGAAAATATTCTTAAATGCATACATTCTTAATTTATAAATTGCAGATTATCTTTGCACTAAGCCAAACTGTATGATTGTAATAGAACATCACAGTCCAGATGGCATAAGAATAAATCTATGAACAAACTCTTGTATTTAAATTATTGTTAAAACAAAATATCTTGATTTGAAATTTGTAGAACAGAAGCATAGAAATCTCCAAGAATGTTATATAGGATATTTGCAACTACTAACTTCTGTGAAGAATTTCAGCTTCAGAATAATAAGTATGACATTAGAATAAAATTTCTCAGCACCAGTAATCATAATTTCAAAAACAATGCTTCTTATAAATATATATAGAATTTGCAAATTTTGCAATTTAATAGTGCCATAAAAAATTTTAATTTAAAAACCCAAAGTCATAGCCTCTTAAAATATGAAATATGTTTTTGAGAACAATTTTTTTATTTCAAATTCATTAGAATTTTTCTAAGAACAATATATAATTCATTTCAAAAAAATATGTATATACCAAATAATCATTCTTTAAAAAAAGTTATGTTCTCTAATAATTCATTACAAATAAAAGAATATGTAGATGTAATTCTTTCAAATAAAACTATTTAAATGGAATAATAATTATGCATCAACAAAAATATGACTATTCTTCAATAGGAAATTGATCTTAATTTAAATAATTGTTTAAAAAAAATATGGGAAACTTAGCAAAATATATTATATACTTCAAGATGGAGCAGAACAATATTCCTTCTAGAATATTTTCTTCAAAATAGCAAAAATCTATGCAAGACATTTTTTGAGAACAGAAACTTCCAATACTAAAAAAATATTGTCATATGTAGTTATGCAAAAATTCTTACATAAAATATTCCATATTTCTCAAAATTCACTAAAAGAACAAATCTTGAATACTATTGAACACATCAAAAAATTTTTCAAAAGTTATTCTGAGAACAAAAGTTCTAAAATATTACGATTTTCTTCAGAACCACAGTTTTTGCGGCACCAAATGTGATGGAAATATTTTGTAATATATTATAATCCATATTTATGGGCCGTTAATTAAAAGTAAAATTTAAATTTGGAATTATTTTTAGTTACAATGCGTTGTGTAGTATTGCAATAAGACCCTTCTTTCTTTAAGGTCAGCAATTGTAAAAAAATAGAAGTAAATGAAACTTCTTACTTGGATCGTGTCGTCTGTAAAATAAATGAAGAGGAGACCTTTAAGCATACATCAATCTTTTATTTTCATCTTGAGAAGAGAAGATAAGGCTTCCCGTTAGTCACCGTTCATAAATTAATTATTGCCAATAAAAGCATCTACTCCATTTGAAAATATATATTCCTTTAAAAAATTAAAGTGCAGCATGAATCAAGAAATTATTAAGAAATAATTTAACCGGAGTTGTTAAAATCTTAGACATCGTTTACGCAAAAGCTTTTCACCGGATTCCACATTCATCGGTAGACAGACCGATGGGAGCCCGCAGCCCCGCGATCTTTTTAAAACGAAACTATGTCATGACAGCAACACCAACAAAACAGATTCTGATTTAAAATTAATGGAATTTTTAATTTATAGTAAGAATACAGGGACTTCAAAAGTTACTGAAAGAAAAGATTTAAATCTATTAGAGAATTTAAAATATTAGGTAATGTCTTAATAAACAAATCCGAAAGAAAACATTTAAAAAGCTTATTTTAATTTGCTCCTCGCACAGCGAATAGACACACCTCCAAAAGATAGCCACCCATTCAATGCATATGCCGTGAGAGGCTTGCTCCGATGACGTCATCACAATCGTACAAAGTTCAAAGGAGAAGCATCCCATGCCAGGGGCAGCTGAACGTCAGCGAACTTGCCGATGTGCGATCGAAACGAATCGCCCGCACAAAAATAAATATGGATTTAAGTTTAAAGAACATCGATGTATAAGGCCAAAAGAAATAAAAAAAAGTAACATGATTTAAACACTGTGAGATTTCATCTCACATCATGAGGTTTAGTTTCAGACCTTCAGGCTGCCACAAGAACTCGAATTAGTCATTCTACTGGTGCACGAAGGCTTAACGAGGATGCACTGTATGCGAGAAAACCAAAAGTTTGTGTCCCACGCACTCCAGCTTCTCAAGGGGTTGTTGTCATCATGTTCAATCGTTCAATGAAGCCAAGAAGACTGGGCTCGAACGGGATATTTCACAGACAAGGGAAGCACAAGTTGTGTCTTCGATCGAAACACGTCTAGAAACAGTGTTCAGACTATATTTGGACTCATCAGTAAACAGTACTTGAGCCCAGTCTTCTTGCCTCCATTGAACTTGACCAGGGGCGCCATTTCAGAATTTTCTTGGGGGGGGGGCAAAGATTTTTTGAGAAGTTATATAGCTAAGGGTAGGCTGCGGCCGTCTACCCCCCCCCCCCCTTCCCGAACGAGAAACATAAACTGAATCATGCTTACAAAACCAGCAAAAACTTTGAATACGGAAACTCAAAAACAAATTTTTCGTTTTAAACAGATTTGGGGCATTCTCACAATCTTTTGACTTTCGGGAATAAAAATCTGGTGAAATTAAACTTGCTAAAATAACATTTCAATCTGATAGACGAATGCCTTAATGATTCAAAATAAAGAAAAAATGGTCAGCAGCGAAAATTTTTTTATTTAACTAAGGTTTATGTTAAACTTGCGAGTTTAATTTTCCTTACCATTTTTCCACTAAAATTTTTTATTTTCTTCTAATTTTTACTTATAATGAATTTGCATAGTACCCACAGGACATTCAAATAAGAAACAATAACAATGTTGTATTTTTATTACAAATTTTTAGTATAACATTGTCTTAAAGAGGTGTTAAAGAACGGACGGTAAGGTAAAAAAATGGAATGGTATAAGAAAAAAGGGACGAAATGGGAAAAAAAGGGACGGTAAGGTTGGAATGGTAAGGAAAATTACCACCAATTTTAGGTAAATCATGTTAAGACTAAGTGGTAGTCACAATGTTTATTGATTTTTAGAAACAGTTATTTACATTGGTTGGTTGTGTTTATGACGGCCAATTATCAACACGAGGGGTATGGGCCCTAAGGGGGGAGGGGGAGTGCCCTCTGTGGGGGTCTTTCTAAGGGAACCTAACCCGTATTAATGCTTGGAAATCCAAGGTTCGAAGAAAACCACGAAAACTCCGAACGATTAGGGCGACGGGCGCGATTGGGTTCGAATCCAGCACCTCCCGTCTACCAGCTTCAAGAGCAGAACCTCTCGGCCACTGGTGGGGCGTTATTTACATTGGATTAAATTTTTAAAAAAATAATAATAATTTACCTCGAAAAGTGCAGGAATAAACCTTGGGGACAGTAAGACTACCAATAAAGCCACGATGCTTGAAATTGATATTTAAATGATGATTTAAATTCTGCAGTAAATTTCCTGTCAAAGAATTTTAGACATTCTTTCTCTAGCATAGTTCTGCATGAGAAAAAACTTGAAAAAAATTCTGTGGCTGCATCTGAAATGATTTTCTGTATAATTTTAGAAGAGGGACGGTAAGGAATCTAAAACCCAGGGACAGAGTTTAAAATATAATAACAAACCTAAAAATGTGTGCAGGTTAATTTTTTGCTACATATTTATATAAAACAATAGTTCCAGTTTCGGAAAAAAATTACATCGAATTATTTTTATTGAAACAATTTTATACAGACAGCTCCAAACTTAAAAATCAGCATCAGGGACACGGGACGGTATAGGAGTTTTCCTGGTATTTGGACCCCCAACATCATCCAAAATTTATTTATCTCGTTAATATTATTATGCAATCATGCAGTGGGATGTTCCCCAGTATATGAAATAAAGAAAACACAAGAACATGTACTAAAATAAAAATTATTATTCAGGGACATAAAGGTCAAAAGAATGTGAGAATGCCCCATTTCTGTCTTAGCAGGTAAAATTTTAATATATTGAATATGAAAAAATTTCTTTTTAGACGGGATTCTAATAGGTTCCACTTTTACAGGTATCCTCAAAGTCTGTTAAACCATCCTCTCTATAGTATAGCTCTGATAAGGGATGTAATACAGTAAAACTTGTGTTTATAACATGATTCTTTCTCAAAGGGGAAAAAAATCGAATTTCGATGAAAAAACTTTATACAATTATACTTGCTAAGAAAGAGACCTGTCAGAAATGGAACTTTTTTCTACTCCCTTCCTATTTCTTTTTTTCAGGTTTTATTACAGAGGTGCCATTTAAAGAGTTTCCTGGCGAAGGACAAGGAAAAATTCCTTTGAGGAATAGGGAACGTGCAGAACTGCACAAATCTCGCAGAAAATGAGAACATCCCACGCAATAAAAAAAACTCTGTGATTTTGTGTCCTTAACTTCTTTCATGGATATGTGATTATTCTGCGATTTTTTTTTTAATTTTCGTGAAAGTCCTCGATTTTTTTTCTTTTGAATTCCGCAAAATCAATTCGTCAATGGGTCACAGAAAAAAATCGCAAATTTTGTAAATTTTGAAAAAAAAAATCTCCAAATCATCGCAGAAAAAATCGCTAATTTCTCCAAACGACGGTGAAAAATATTGCAATTTCATCAGAGATCGCGAAAAGAAATGCAGATTTCGTCAAATGATTGTACAAATTAAAATCTCTAATTTTGTAAAAGGATTGCGAAAAAAATCGCGAATTTCGTCAAAAGATTGCACAAAAAAATCACGAAAATTTAGTCAAGCAATCGAAGGGACCTTTGTCAAACGATCGTGAAATAAGGTACAAAATTTCGTGTAACTATTGCACAAAAAAATTACAAATATTATTAGTCGGTGGTAGAAAAAAAGAATCCTGCATTTCAACAAATGGTCGTGAAAAAGAATCGCGAATTTTGTCGAAGGATCACAGAAACAAATATGGAATTTCGTCAGTTGGTCGTGAAAAAATATTGTGAATTTTGACAAATGGTCACGGGAAAAAACAAATTTCAATATAGGTTGCAGAAAAAAAATAGTGAATTCCGTGAAACGGTCGCAGAAAAAATTGAAAATTTCGTCACGATCACGAAAAAAGAATCATGAAATTCAATCAGTCATGAGATAATTAGCCCACGAACGTCATGAATAGGTCACGAAATTTGCGACTTTTGTGATCTATAGCGATAAGAAAATTTTCATTAGTGATTTTCTGCAAGTAAAGGTAAGAAAAAGCGTTAATTATTTTGGATTGCGTTTTCACTATTTTGACGTGGGTTCGTGTTAATACTATTTTCCAAAGAAATCCTGAATATTTTTCTGATGAAAAAGCTACATATTTGAACATTAATGAACATTAATAATATATCTCCATTTTTCTACATAAAAGGTAAAGTTTATATTAAAGATATAATTGTAGACTTTTTTTACAATAATTGTATTAAAATATGGATTCATTTTCTTTCATTTCGGGTCGGGTTGCCTTTCAATGGAAATTTTTTTAGTGGTTTTCGTACTTACATGAAACTACAGTCCTGCGTCAGGATAGGTTGATGTATTTTCTTCATTGCGAACGAGGTACACTTTAAGTTTTTCGGATTTGTGCTTTATCTCTTTCGGTCGGAGTCGGTATGACTACAGAACCTACAATGGCTAAGTTGGAGTTTCTCTAGGTATGACCTGGTTTTTAAAAAGGAACTCCTGAATATTTTATTTGACTATTAATGGTGGCTCATAGTAATAACCCATGTGTTCGTTTCTGTACATAAGGGATAAAATTATAGACTACTTTATTATAAACGTGTTAAAATATGGAGCAATTTTCATTTACTTTGGGATTTGGTGGAAGTGTGTCTGTTTTTGTGTTGAAGAAATTGTTTTGCCGGGTGCTCGCAGACTCTATTCCTAGACATTGAAAATGTTTTAGAGTGTACCATATATAATAGGATTTAATAAAGCAAATAATTAAATAATTTGATAACATTGCAATGATTGCAGTAAATATAATGTGACACTAATAATCCAAAAAAGTAAAAAAGTCAGATAATTAAGAACTTGAATTATACTCGACCCCCCCCCCCCCCAAAAAAAAAAACTATCTGAAAAAACCCTACACCTAAATTTCTAGCCATGAGGGAACTAGTTTTCTTATGATCAAGCTGTACACAGCTGAGAAGCAATAAAAGAAAATTTCTCTCATGTATTTTTAAAATTAGCCAAATATGTCTAATCTTAAGAAAGTTCGAATAGGAAATTTTTTGATAATTATTAATTTATATGCATAAAGCATTCATTTAATGCATGTGTTTTTATTGCAATCAAATCTGATAAATTATTATAACTTTTGAGCAATTTTTTAATTTTTGTTTGAGTCGGACAATTGATGAAAATTTTCCGAAAAATCAAATTCCTTAGGGGGGGGCTATTGCCCCCCCCCAGCCCCCCTCAAATGGCACCCCTGAACTTGACGAGGCAACAGTTTAAACGGGCCCCTCGGGAAGCGGGAGTGAGTGGGACACAAACTTTTGGTTTTCTCGCATACAGTCCATCCTCGTTAAGACTTTGTGCAGCAGTAGAACGCCTAATTCGAGTTCTTGTGGCAGCCTGAAGGTCCGAAACCAAATCTCTTGACGTCGCTTCGCGGTTTCTTCGAGCAACAATGACAAAAAACGGTCTTCAGATGCAATTGTTGCTCTTGGTCTCCCTTGACCAGGCTGTCTTTTCAACGGATCCAGTGCTTAAAAAGCGGCTTGAAGCTCTTGATATGACACTTTGAGGGATATTCAAATCTTGGGCGATCTCCGTTTGTTTTTGATCTTCCTCGATTCTACCAATTATTTGCCACTTTTGACCTTAACTTAAATGATGCCTTTGAGTCATAACTAATGAATACTGATCACATTCAGACACCACATTCACTTTAAACAACACTACAGACCAGAATTCCAACATACGTCCATTGCGCACCACATTGTCAATCATCTAATTTGCATATTTCCGATGCTAACGTATGCGCGGAAGTGCAATTTTGAGTTCAATGGTATTTAATTAACATAAAATGCATTGTAGCATTGGGCATTGGTTGCAACATTAACTTAGTGAGCATATTTTTTCTCATTATCCTTTAATTTTGATGACCAGTGTATATGTAATTTCTGCATTTTTGTGAATATTAATGAAAGCATGTCTGAAAAAAATACATTTATTTTATTTTAAATTGTTTTTATCATACAGCTCTTTTTTAGTCTTATTTTAAATTTATTTTAGTCTTAAATTTTTAGTCTTATAGTGCTTTATAGAAATTTGAAAATTTAATATTTAATCTTTTCATCCCCTTCCTTGCATATAGTACAAACTATGGTACAGATAGTGCAAAATAATAGGGAATTTGGTACTTTTCCACTATAGGGGCCTTGGCGTTTTTTTAATAAAGCTTAGTGGAATTCGGGCATCAGAAAGTGACATTTGTTGCCAAATGATATAAGCAGCTATGAAAACAAACTTGATAACATTTTTTGTTTGTTTATATATGTATTTTAATTAAATGTCGATTATTGTTGTTTTTTATGTGCAAATTACTTCGGTTTCTGCATAAAATTAGATAAATGGCTTCTTTATGTTCAATAATTTGTATAAATATCGAAAAAAGCACATGCGTATATGAAATGAAAGAGTGAATAGGTTGCCAAAATTCCTTCTTCACCAAGGCAGTTTTTCTATTTCGCAAAGGCCCTTAAACTGGAAAAGTACCAAAAATTTAATTTCTGCATCCGGCTATGTAAAGCACATTAAAATCTGATAGTTAGAAGCTCAGATAGTACAGCACCATCTAGTGGCAGTTATTTTATTAGTAGCATCACATGAAGGTGTAAAGACGTACATTTTCCTATATTACTCTTTAAATTCTGACCCATAGATTTAAAAAAAAAAAAAAAAAAAAAAAAACCTTAAATGTTCTGAGTTTAAATTAAATTGTAGTGCGCTGGATTATAAAGGTTAACGAGTTTCAGTGGAAATTTCGCTAAATTAACCAGCTATTGCCAAGTTCGCTTCATATATGGCAACTTATTTTTGTCGCCAAATTAGGCGATATCTTGCCAAGTTGGTCAAAATTTGGCGCTATTGTAGGTAACCCTGTATTAGTACTTTTGAACAATTACTCATTGCTGAAGCTGATACCAATTTTTCCATAGGAAGCCTGACAGGGCCACGATTAATGAGGTGGTCCAACTGGAATTGTGAGGGACACACAGAGACTTGGATTTTATATAAATAGATTTAAACTAGATTAAGAAAGAAAAACTTTTAAAAATATATATATGTTTGAAAATCATCTAAATTGGCAAACAATGTTGGAAATTTAGAACTTTATAAAGTATGTTTTTGTTTTATTTGATGGTGAAATTAATATACTTATGCAATATTTAAAAACAATAACATTTGCATCAAAACAAGTGATAATACATGCAAAAGTCCAATAAAAATTGCTCCAATTTTCAGTTTTTAAAAATCTAAATTTACCAAAATGCAGGAATTTACATCTTAAAAAGGTCTGATGAAGATTTAATTTCTAAATGTACTTTGTGATTTACTGCTATATTTTATGCAACATTTGAAGTTTTTTTTTATTTATTGTTGCCAGTTTTCAGAGATTTTGTAATTGTACGAAATTGTTTACTGTATACACAGCACATACATTAAATGTCGTAATAAATGTTTAAATCAAAACAACAACAAATTATACAAATTGATGAATACAAAACATATTTGTGTTCACCAATATTACAAGTCTCATTATTGCATTCTATGATGAAAAAGGGGCAAAATGACTCCTGATATCAAAATTTTTATCCACATTATCTGGTTATTATAAAAAATTATGTTTATATATATGAGTATTTTATATTAAAAAAAAATTTCTCTTGTTAGAGAATACATGTAGCAAAACTCATCAAAGAAGCTTATTCTCGTTATGGGTTTATTACAAATGCTACCATAGAACAACTGAGGATGAAGCAAAGATTAAGAGTTGTCCAGGTAATAACTTTTATATATGTGCAATCCTAAAAATTAATATTCTGTATTGTGTTTATAAGTATCATTATATTTAAAAATAAGAAATGTTATGCATTGAACTTGCTACTCATTAATGTAATTTTTCATTTTTTGCATTAAAGAGAAAGTAGGAGACTGCGTTGTATTAACTGAGTAGCAATCCAATGTATTGCATTTGCATTATATACAATATTTCAATTTTGGGGAAAAAACAAAAAAAATTATTTATTTTACATATAGGAAAGATTTTTAATATTAATTTAATTAAATTTATTATAATAAATAGGAATCAGATTTACAATATAGGTTTAATTATAAATATGGAAATTACATGATTTTGATGCAATTATAGTAAAACGTTGCATTTTTTCAGTGAAAATAAACAATAAACATTATCCTTTCCATAACTTTTAGAGGTGACATTGTCTGTTGAAAGTGCTTCATCCTTCAATCATTTTTGCCTTTAGAATTATAGAATTGGTGAAATGAAAAAACTACATTATTTTGATATCCTTACAGAAAAACATTTACATTTTACGAATTCAAATGCCTGCTTACTTTAAAAAATTATATATTTTACTTGCTAAAGCATTTTAGGGTCCTTTGGTCTTAAACACGATCTATTCAAATTAAAAATATGTTATCTCTTCAATTTCAATGAAAAAATTGTGGTAATGGATGTATAATAGCTTCCGTTATTTCTACTTTTCTCTCTCTTTTTTTTCATGACAATGGAATTACAGATTCATCACCATTTTTATTACAGAAATTATTATTAGCTTTTTAAAATGGATATCTGATAAACTCTTTTGAAATTTTAGCACTATTATAACGTTCTCATTAGGGATGTAATGAATAATGATTTGCGGAATACTGAAGATTGAGCCAAATTTTAGGCCAAATAGTAACATTTTAAAAAGTATGCATTTCGATATTAAATATATGTATGTAAGGACTGGGTTTTGCTCTACTGGAAGTTGGTTTCCTTATAAGGTAAAATGTTTGCTGATGAGTTACGATGCAAGGAAGTCAAGGTAGTCTTTGGGGACCAGATTTATATTTCCTTTTCTCAAATCAGGTCCAACTGGGTTAAGAGAGGCTAGTCATCACAAACGCCCTCAAAAATGCCTTTTTGTGTGACAGAGTTATAACTAGCTAACTATGGTGGGGAAAAGCCACGAGAAATCGCCTGTTCCGCATATAAAAAGACATAATTCACATTATTCACTGCAGAGAGCACAGCTTTTAAAAAAGAAGGAAACTTTAATTTTATTGGTTATTTAGCTATTGTTTGATAGTCTGGGCCCCATGATGAAATCAGAGTTTGGCCGGAGCCCGGGAATATTAATCACAAATGCCTGCAAAAATTAAAAGTTCAATTTCAAACTGAGAAACTAATAAATGTTAGGCTGAAAAAGAAAGTTATCAGGGGCAAAACAGCTTTAAGCTTTAGAATTAAAATTAAGAAACAATAGTAAATACAGAACTTGTGTGGAAATATAAATTATTTAAAAACAACGTTTAAACACACAATAAAATAAGTTGATTTGATCAGACGTTAACGTTTCGTGAGTACTAGGACTCACATCTTCAGTGTAAAAAACTTTAAAAACAATATCCCCCCCAACTACATGAACGGTGAAAACCCAAATGGCAAAACAAAACACCAAAAGATCATCAAGTTCTAACAGCCAATGAAATTAATGCGGAAGTGAAGTGTCGTGACACAACAGATCCACCCAGAAAGTTGAGATGTATGGTGTACTAGATAAATCATTAACCAAGGAGTCTTTAAATTTATGGATATGAAGAGCCTCAAAAAAGTCTAAATCCAGAGGAGTAATGCATTTTTTGATAATGGTAGCTGAGTCAAAATTAAAATTATGTCCCTCCCCCCAGCAATGAGAGGCGATAGAATATCTTCATATCCATAAATATAAAGACTCCTTGGTTAATGATTTATCTAGTACACCATACATCTCAACTTTCTGGGTGGATCTGTTGTGTCACGACACTTCACTTCCGCATTAATTTCATTGGCTGTTAGAACTTGATGATCTTTTGGTGTTTTGTTTTGACATTTGGGTTTTCACCGTTCATGTAGTTGGGGGGATATTGTTTTTAAAGTTTTTTACACTGAGGATGTGATTCCTAGTACTCACGAAACATTAACGTCTGATCAAATCAACTTATTTTATTGTGTGTTTAAACGTTGTTTTTAAATAAGAAACAATAGCTGGGAATTTTTATTTTTTAAATTTTGAGCATTAATTTTAAGTTTAGAAAAGGGTATAATTTTTATCCTTTTAATAACCCTTTCCCCCCTGTACTAGGAAAGCCACAGGTCTCGCCTGCAAGGTCTGTGGAACTCACCTAGTTAAACATATCAAGAGTATTATATATATTTTTTCAGACTCTCAAGCCAGCTGGACCTATTTTTACATCTTCAAATAAAGTTTTCATAATATATTATAATAATGTGAAAAAAAAAAAAAGAAAAAAAAATTTATACAGCAGCAGGGAGAAAAAACCCTTTTCTAGAGAAATACAAAAATTAAATGATGATCTAACATGTACAAAAATAGAACATTATTCTCCTCCCTCTAGTTGTGTATTTTTCTCAAGCACAGTCTGCTGAATGTAGTCTTTATCACTATCAACTTATTTGTGGTAATAGTCCATATATTTGTTTTTCACATTATCAATATTGTAAACAACACATTTAAAATATATGACATACAAATAACAACAAAATATTCAAAAGTAAAAATATTCAAAAATACAAAATATTCAAAAATACTATTAAGAAATATGAAATTATAACAAATGTAATATTTTTCAAATAACTATAATTAAGACTAAACAGTGTAAAATACAATATAGTATCAACAATACATAAATAAATAAGGTATATTTTAACAAATATCCCCCCCCCCCCAAAAAAAAAAAAAGATACTACAAACATTTCAAATATAACTGAATAAAACTGAAAACATTCCTTTTAATTATCAAAATTAGTAAAAATTTAAAACTTATTAGAGAAAAAATACTTTTTATAATAAACACACACAAAAAAGTGAAACTTGAGAATAAAACGTTTGAGAACCAATGACATCTAAAGAAATGAAATGTTCCCCTTTTTAATACTTTCCTTCTTTAATTAAAAGAAATTCAAATCTTACCTCCTGTATTGAATACCCATAAAAGCACAGTGAAACACAGTAAAAAAAATAAATACACTGCACACTTCCTTTAATATCGTAAAATAAATCACCAATTTACACCAAAAATTTCATTCAAGTTCACTGGCTGATGAATCACCTTTGTTGTGATAATAAACTCTTTGAAAACAGCTGCTCACTAATCTATATATCCCAAGAGAGAAAATTCTGTTTGATCGTAGATTACGCATTCTTGTTAAGCAATATGGATTGTTTTTCTTTTACAGTTGAAGTTCACAAACAACAATTTCATAGAATGTTTTTTGATAGTTTCGTCCAGATTAAAATAAGTTTTGTTAAGTGCTTGAAAAGGATTTTTCATAGTGTACCCTTGTTTTTCCTCTTTTGCTTTGCAAGAAATGTAATTTAGTTTTTTGCTAATAAAGTATTGAGCAAGTACGAAGTTCTTTAACACATATGTGGGTTCCCTTGACTTTGGTTCTAATGTATTGAAAAGCATCCAGACAAAGCGATCTTTTTGCAAAAGGCCCCACAAGTGGCTGAGAGGTTCTGCTCTCGAAGCTGGTAGACGGGAGGTGCTGGGTTCGAACCCAATCGTGCCCGTCGGCCTAACCGTTTCGGAGTTTTCGTGGTTTTCTTCGAAACCTTGGGTTTCCATGCGTAAATACGGGTTAGGTTCCCTTAGAAAGACCCCCACGAAGGGCACTCCCCCTAGGGCCTATATCCCAAGAGTAGATAATTGGCCGTCAAAAATCAACCAACCAACCAACCAACTTTTTGCAAAAGTACAAATAATTTTTTCTTTTATCGGCGCTAATATCTAAACTTCTGATATCAGTTTGGAGTTTCATAGAATCTCTAAGCAATCCAAGCGTTGTTTCATAATGTTGGAAAAAAGTTTTTTCTTTTTTCATCACAGTCATATCCTCTTTTGTGGCCAGGCATAGGAGTCTTCACTTCAAATGACCTATCCTTGCTGACTTCAATTGTAAGGACTCGGGTTTGCTCTACTGGAAGTTGTTTTTCTTTTAATGTAAAATGTCTGCTGACGAATTTTGATGCAAGGAAGATGAGATAGTCTTTCGGGACCTGATTTATTTTTCCTTTTTAGTACATCTTTTTCTTAAATCAGTCCAGCTGGGTTGAAAAAAGCTAGTCGTCACAAATACCCTGAAAAATGCCCTTCCGAGCAACGTGTTATTTCTAGCAAATCATGGTGGGGGAAAGCCACGAGAAATCGTCTGTCCAACATATAAAAAGACGTATTTTTTGTTATTCCCAGCACGTGGCACAGCTGTTAAAAAAGGAGGAAACTTTAATTTTATTGGTTATTTAGCTATTGATTGATAGTCCCATGATGAAATCAGGGTTTCGCCGGAGCCTGGGAATGTTAACCACAAATGCCTATAGAAATTAAAAGCTCAGCAAATTTAATCTTAAAGACTGTTCAATTTTGAAGTGAGAAAGTAATAAATGTCTGGCTGGAAAAGAAGGTTATCAGGAGCAGAACAGCTTTAAGCTTTAGAATTAAAGTTAAGAAGTGATATCTGGGAATTTTTAATTTTAAGTTTAGAAAAGGGTTTAATTTTTTACCTTTCATGTATATATATATATATGTAGATATACAATACAGGAATCCTCGGGACCGAAGGCTTTCCGGATTTTGGGTCCTGTCAAATTCAGTCAAAAAATCACGGGAAAAACGCAAATTTCGTCAAAGAATCGCGAAAAAACACAAATTTCTTCCAAGGACCACAAAAAAAAAAAAAAAACGCAAATTGCATCAAAATATAGTGAAAAAAAAAAAACATTTCTTCAAAGGATCGAAAAAGCCCCCCGCAATTTCGTCAAAATATCGCGAAGAAAACAGCAAATTTTGTCAAAGGATCGCGAAAAATACCGCAAATTTCGTCAGAAGAACGCATTAGTGACAAGAGGTCTTCCCCCCCCCCCCCCTCTTCTGTAAATTTTGAAAAAATTTGCTGTGAATTTCAGATTTTTTTTTTTACTCAGAATCACCCCTGATTCAAGTAACACAATTGTGTAGCCATAATATTTTGTCAAAGTGAGAGGGAGGGTGTGAAATATCTGACGATTTTTTAAAAAACGAATCGTAATATAAATTAGTTTTAAACTAAAATTTGACAGAAAAATGATTTTTTTCTAATTTCGGGAGGGGGGGGGGGAGGCGGGGCACCGTGTTTCCCCATCACTGATGTAACATATTTCATCACTGATGCAACACAATAGACCAAAAAACAAATTAGGAATCTGTAAAATTTTCGAAAAATTTCAGAAATTGCAAAATTTTAGAAAAAATTTTAAAAAAAATTTCTGAATTTCAGGTCTTTCCGGATTTTGGAATTCCGGATAATGGGTCCTGTACTGTACTTCAATTGATATATATTTTATCTACTATAAAATCTCACGGTTGAATGTTGTTTTTAAATTCCTTATTATTTATTTAGTAAACTTCTTTCATTACAAAAAATTAAGAATTTTCATTTTATCCATTATATTTCTATTATTTGCTATTTCAGGCAAAACAGCTGTAAGCTTTAGAATTAAAGTTAAGAAATTATATCTGGGAATTTTTAATTTTAAAATTTTTTACTTTAAGTTTAGAAAAAAGGTTTAATTTTTGTCCTTTCATGTATGTATGTATATATATGTAGATATATTACATATACATTTTGGTTTTAAAATATAAATTAAAGTAAACACAAATTAAAATTACTTTTTTGTTGCGTGAGGGAGAAAATTGTGGAATCCCATGTTTTCCTCTAGGAGAAAATACTTATCCTTCTTGTTAATACAAAATGGAAAATTTCAATTTTTTGTTTTCTCCAGCACATTCATCTGAAAGTTCAATGTACCCTTTATAAACTTAAAATATTTTAAAAACAGTTTTGACTATTTAAATTTTCTGTTAAAGGTTTAAAAAATCCTGAAAAGTATAAAGAATATTCTTTCATCTCTTTATAACCATGGACTGAAATAAGATATAAAAATTTGGAAATTATACAAGTAAAGATTTTTTTGTTTTCTTTTACTTAATTAGGGAATTTTTGTAATTTATCTTATCCAGTCGTCGTAATTTTGGATAAAAAATTAGCTTTTCCTAAAAAACACTCATGACCTGTCAATTTGTCAACCTTGACCTGATTGATTACTCTCCCTCTCTCTCTCTATGGATGAAATAACGCATCTTCTATGAATGAACTCACAAGCTCCTCTGATGATTCTGTGAGTCATTCATAGTTTCTCATTTTACATACTGGTTTCATATGTTCATTTCTAAATCATCTTTAGAACTTTATCAATTTCTTCATATATTTGTGATTTCAAATTTATTATATATATATATATATATGTATATATATAAAAGAGGAGTCAATGGTTTCCATAATTGGGAAGATGCAGGATTTTTGTAAAAAGAACTTTGGGCTTCAGTCTTGGTACATTTAACTTTGAATAAACAAGATGAGCTTAGGTATGGGTAAAATTATTCTTATTTTTAAAGTTTATCCGGGAGGGTGGGGGGATGATATCTCTGGTTTCTATCAAGCACTTAAAAATAAAATTTTATGGTATAATAAATTTTTTAGCATAGGTGTGGATAAAATAATTCTTAAAATTTTGATATTTGTGCCTCCCAACCCAGGGGGTGAAATGGGGGTTGGGCCAAAGTCATATCTCAAGATTTACCAACCTTTTTAAATTTTGCAAAATGGTAAATTTTTTAGCATAGTCATGGATAAGAAGATTCTTAATAAAAATTGTGATCCCTCTGTCTTACCAGGAATGGGGTGGGTGGGTAGGAAAGGGCAAAAGCTATACCTCAAGATGTATCAGGTCTTTAAATATGATATTTTGCAGGATGGTAAATTTTTTATCATAGGCCCAAATAAAATGATTCTTAGTTAAAATTTTTATCCCTGTTTGCCCCATAGATGTGCGCAATATTTGAAAAGGGTTTATAAATTTGGTTTGTCTGTCTTCCATCTTTCTGTCTGTGCTCTAACTCGCGTAAATATACTCAGATTGCTATGTATTTCATATGTTATTGAAGTTTACTGTGGCATGTTCGGTATTCAAAGTGAAGTGTGTTATTTATGAAATTGTTTTCAAATTGTTTGCTTAGACATCATCTTTCTCTTTATTTAAGTGTGAAGTTTTGTTACAGTTTTCTGAATGTGTTGGAATGTGTTTCATAATCTATGCATGATTTTCTTTCTTGTTAACTCTTTCAAACATAGTTGAAATGTTTATATGACTTTGGCTTGTCAACTGTATATCTGGCTGCACTCTTAACTCGTGTAAGTATATTCAGATTGCCATTTAATTTAATTGATATATATTGAGGTTTACCCTGGCGTGTTCGGTATTGAAAATGAAGTGCGTAGCATTTATGGTTCGTTTACATGGACACTCAAAAGAATTGTTACATTATCTTCTATGGGAGGAAAATCGTTTGCAATGTATTTTAATGATGATACTCTATTTTAAACATATTGAAATTGATATACATCATTGAGGTCTACTACAAGATGATTACTATAGAATATGGTATTCATAACATTTATAGTTCCTTTACAGGAACACTCAAAAGAATTTCGTTACACAGTACAGTCTATAAGCAATAATTGCTAGAAGTGTATTTTCAATTATGATATCAGTTTTTAAATTTGAGTAATTTTTTGCATAATATTTGGTGTGTATAAATTCTATAGATCATATACAGGGCTGCACAAAAGAATTCTTGTACATTTCCACTTATTGGTGAAATTGAAAATCTTAATTGAACCGCCAATTGGAAGAAGGGAATAAATCCAAAAAATAAGAATGGCGATAATTAAAAAAAACTTTTTACTTTTTACTTTCAACTTATAGGCTCATGTGATATCAATGATAATGAAGAAAATATAAATTCTGATTTATTTACTAATAGAGCTGGCTGAAATATATAATATTCATTTATATATGTATATGTAAGTGTGTTGGATTTATTCCCTTCTTCCAATTTATCATATACTATATACAAAATAATTTGAAATAATAAACAATATAATGACAAAAACTATTTATTTATTAGAAAAAACGTAAGCAGTGATGGAACAGCTCCGCCAATTGCTCCAATTGCGCGAAATCGATAGTGCTGCGCATTTCTGCGCCAAAACGATCATATTTCAACAAAATTGCGCCCAACTGCGCCAATTCGATGGTAATTTTTGAGCCAAATCGATCATTTTCCACCCGTATTTCGCCAAAAGATTGCGAAAAACATGCAAATTTGGTCAAAAGATCGCGAAAAACACGTGATGTTTGTCTAATGATCACGAAAAAAACCGTGAATTTTAACAAAGGATCGCTAATTTCGTCAAAAAACGAACAAAACGCGGACGAAAGATCGCGAAAAATGCGTCATTCCGTTAAAAGATCGCGAATAAAACGCAAATTTTGTCAGAAGATCGCGAAAAACACGCAAATATTGTCGAAAGATCGTGAAAAACACGCGAATTTTGTCAAAAGAACGCGAAAAACACGCGAATTTCGTCAAAAGAACGCGAGAAACACGCGAATTTCGCCAAAGGATCGCGAGAAAAACGTGAATTTTGTCAAAGGATCTCTAATTTCGTCAAAACACGGTCAAAAGATCGTGAAAAAACGCTAATTTATATAAAAGATAGAGAAAAAACCCGTAAATTTCATCAAAAGATCGCAAAAAACACCAAATTTTCGTCAAAAGATCGCGAAAAACACCCGAATTTCGTCAAAAGATCGTGAAAAAACGCTAGTGTATTTAAAAGATAGAGAAAAAACCCATAAATTACATCAAAAGGTCTCAAATGTCGTCAAAAGATCGCAAAAAACACGTGAATTTCGTCAAATGATCGCAAAAAAAACGTGAATTTTGTCAAAGGAGCACTAACTTCGTCAAAAAGAGAACAAAACGCGGTCAAAAGATCGTTAAAAAATGCCACTTTAGTTAAAATATCGCGAAAAAAACAAAAATCCATTAAAAGGTCGCAAAAAACACATGAATTTCGTCAAAGGATCGCGAATTTTGTCAAAAAACGAACAAAATGGGGTCAAAAGATTGTGAAAAAATGCGAATTTTGTTAAAATATCGCGGGAAAAACACAAATTTCATCTAAAGGTTGCAAAAAACGCAAATTTTGTCAAAAGATAGCGAAAAACAAGCTGATTTCAACAAAGGGTCCGAATAACACGCGAAAAATACACGAATTATGTCAAAAGATTGCGAACAATATGCAAATTTGATCAAAATATCGCGGAAAAAAAATGCAAATTTTATCAAAAGGTCGCAAAAAAACTCGCAAATTTCGTCAAAAGATTTCGAAAAACACCCTAATTTCGTCAAAAGATAGCAAAAAACAAGCTGATTTCAACAAAGGGTTCGAATAACACACAAAAAGTACACGAATTTTGTCAAAAGATTGTGAACAATACACAAATTTGGTCAAAAGATTGCGAAAAACATGCAAATTTCATCAAAGGATTGCGAAAAAACGCGAATTTCATCAAAGAGTCAGGGGAAAAACGTGAATTTCGTCAAAATATCGCAGAAAAAACACTAATTTCGTCAAAGAATTGCGGAAAAAACACGAATTGTATCAAAGAATACCAAAATGGCATTTTGATGCTTTAAAATAGTTACTATTTGCTCCAAAATGAGCATTTTTGTTGCTCAAAAAGAGTTATTTTCTGCTCCAAAGTGGCTTTTTGCTGATCCAAAATAGTTATTTTCTGCTCCAAAATGTGTGTTTTTGCTGCTCCAAAATGGCTTTTTGCTGCTCCAAAATGAGGTCCATGCTGGTCCATCACTGCGTAAGGACACTCTATTATTTATCTATTTCTTCACTTTCGGATCTTGTAGTTGGCCAGGTCAGAATAATATTGTAAAAATCTTTGAATTTGTCAGGAATATATTGGATTATTTTTTGTATGTCGTCCATTTTTTCTCATTTATGGGTATTTTAGTAACATATGCCACAGTTTCTGGTATTTTCGGGTTTGTAGAAGGTTTTTGGAGCAAAAATGTAGCTTTAATGAAACCATCGATAAATTCGGAACATATCAAGTAACCTTTATGACTTGAGCTATACCCAAACCTTCTATATTGCAAAATCTTGAATGCTGTTGCCTTGTCTAATGACTTACTTTTTTTCTTGAAACATCGCTGCCATGAGTTTTTTAAATCAAGTATGTTGTTAGAAGTAATGGGTTTAACTGAAAAATCCCTGAATTTTGCTGCCAAAATAAGATATTATATTCATTTGGAACGTAAATTCTGTTCTTTCTCCTAATGAGTCTTCTAGCGGTCCCGAAATTTCTATCACACTGTAAAAATAAATGGCCACGCACAGGAAAGTATTGATATATTTTCTCAAACGATTCATTGCAATAAGAGTGAAAAAGAATCTTATAAGGGTGTTATTTCTACTTTGTTCCCTGCAAGCATCGCTAAAAATGTGTAGTTCTTTGACAGAGGGATCCATGTTCTGTATCGTTTTCCACAATATACTGCATACATCCTCCGGGCCCCGTTTAGCTTCATCCTCATGGTAAGTGTAGAAAGCAGCTGAGTTTGTCTTTAAGTCGTGAATACAAAACACATACAGCCATAGTTTTCTTAAATAAAACATCTCTTGAACTGGGATCTTAGGAATGGGCAGATTTTGTATGTAATCAAATACAATGGCTCCTACATCTTCTCTTTCCTGACACAAGGCCAAAATTTATTTCTGTTTATTCTAAAACTTTTTAGCACGTTTAAGATGTATCATTTTTTCCGCAACCGCCACTCTCTTCGCTTTCTCAATGAGAGATAGACTTTTTATTTTTGCATCGAGTTCTACACAAATCGGGCAAACGTCTACTTGTGGCCAACCGAATCTGTAGCCATGATTATCATTAAAATGTTTTCTGTAATAGCCGTAATGTACGCATTGGTATTGCGGGTATTTTTTTTTTAAAGTTCATGCATTATTTGGATGTTTAGGTTCGCTTCTAAAATATTGTATATTTTTGCTGCTGTAATGAGATTGTTTAAGGGGAAATGACCGGATATGTTCATCAATAGCTGCAATTGCTTTGTTTGTTAAGACATTACCTCGATTACGATGCTGCCCTCGTTGATCTTCAAGTAGTTTTTCCAACGATTTAAGAGAGGTAAGGTGAAAAATGGCCTTATTTTTTATAGCGTATAAAATGGAGAAAGCTTGACGGCATATTGGAATTTGTTCATTTCCTTTCATAACAAAATACGTGAATGTATTATATCGTTTTTTTTATTTTTGCATTTCGAACGGCGGCGATTAACCTTCGCGTATTCAATGAGACTCATCATATATATGTCATGTTCATTTTTCCGTCGTCCATTGTAAACAAATTCAAGCAACTGCTGTTTTTCTTCACTACTAAACTGCTGCATGCAATTTTTTTTACAAACACAGACACTATTACTGTTAGATTTAGCTGACACTAACCCCCCAGTACTTGAACTCACATAAGAATGAACAAAAAGACGCTGTGACTTCTGGGGGTTTTTTTTATCAAATGGACATTTCTCACACCTCTTCTCTTCTTTTTCGAGTCTCAGCTTCTCACTCATTATCAGGTGAATCGTTACAGCTACTTTCACTGGTTATATTCAAACTTTAATAATAAAATAATCAAATTTATAGGTTAATAATCTCAACGACACGACTCTAAACGAATGCAGTCTCAAACACAACAAAGAGCGCGTTCAGCAGACCTTACCAAAGTTACCGGCCAATTGTAACGCAGTATGAAATAAATATCATGGCGAATTCTGACGTCAGCTACAGTTCAACAGGATAGCTTTCGTTGGTGCCATTATTAGAATTGTAGCTGACGTCACAATTCGTCTTGATTTTTATTTCATACTGCCCTAAAGTTGATCGGTAATTTTGGTAGCTTTGGTAAGGTCTGCTGAACGCGCTCTAAAATGGTGGCTATTAGATCGCTAGTATCGCGTCCCCACCAATAGCGATGTGTTTTTGTTTATCAAAAAAAAAAAAAAAAAAAACAGGCAAAATGAAACACTATATTTCTATACTCGTACAGTTGATAGTTGGAAGAAGGGAATAAAGGAAGAATTTGTTTCCTTCTTCCAACTAACTATTTTTATGGCTGCATGAATCTATACGAAGCAAATGGATTTTGTTCTTTTCTTCAAACTTGCAATTAAGCTTGAAGAATGTCTAAAGAATGTAAAAGTGTAGAAGAATGAATGTGTCAAAAAGTGGTGTTTATTCCCTTCTTCCAATTGGTGATTCAATTTTCAACTGTGTTATGTATTTCTTACTTAACTGAACTAAATTTTTACATTCTATATAGTATATATACAAATCTATAGATCTTATAAAAGGCTGCACTAAAGAATTTGGATATTTTTCCAACTGTAGATGTTAAATGCAAAAATTCAGTTTAAAAAAAGTTGTATGTTTTCGAAATTGTTTGCTTAAACATCATCTTTCATGTTTTTAAACTGTGAAGTGTTATTATAGTTTTCTGAAGCTGTTGGTAAGTGTTTCATAATCTATACTTGATGCATAATTTTTCTTTCTTATTTAAAAAAAAAAATCTCTGTACTTTTTTTGGACAGGAACTAGAAGATACAAATCGTCGTAACATCGTCCGTAGTGTTTTTTATGATGATCTAATAAAATCAGTATTTTCTCAGGAAGAAGTAGATGATGTTTTTACTTTTATAAAGGTGGGTCAACAGTTCTCTACTGAAATGCCTCACATTTTCTATGTCAGCTTTTCTCACTTATTTTTGTTTTACTTAAATGCATCTGTCATTTATGATACTGCATTCCACATAATCAAAAATTTGAGACAAATCCTTAAAATCTAATTTGTTAATGCTTCAAATTATTGGACCAGTAATAATTCAATTTATTAGAAAAGTGAAAATCCCTTCAATATTAAGAAATGCATTATCAAGTTAAATTTTATACACCAGTATTATATTGTATATTAGAATGAAATCATGTGTGTTTGTTTACATTTCAAATTATTGGACTATGAGTAATTCAATTTATTAGAAAAGTAAAAATGCCTTCAACATTAAGAAATGTGTTATCGTGTTAAATTTTATGTACCAGTATTATATTGTATATTAGAATGAAATTGTATGCATAGTTTTTTTTTTAACCATCTAATTTTTTTTTATAATCAGTCCTCAAATTTATGAAACAAAGCAAATTTTATTGCCTTCATCATAAGTCTGAATAAAGCAAACAGTTTTAATCGGAAATAACTAAATTATCGCCAACTAAATATCTTGCTTTTTAAATCTTAATATTTTGCCATTCATGCAAAATATATTTTTTAACTACCAGTTTTTCAGCAACTCTGCAGAGAAAATTGTACTATATGTAGAGTAAAAGTTAAGATTAACTTTCTGAGGCATTATTTTAACCCCTTGAGGGGCGGTAGGATATATTATATCCAACTTAATTTTAATCATGATTTGCACTGGAAACTTTTAATTAAATTATACTTTTTAAACTTTGGTGGAAAATGTTGAAAACACGCTTTTTCTTATTTTGAAGTAAATCTTTTTGAAAAATCCTAAAATAATGTGAATTCCACATTACAGAAACACATTTCCTTGCCCCTGAAAGGATTAAACTTAATTTTAATTGAGTTTGTTAATTGCAATCCATTTTACTTTCAATATTATTTGTATATTTTTATGTTATAAAAACTCTTAAAAATAGTGATATAAAATATCTAATGTTCATGACATTTTTATTTACATTTATAATTTATTGTTTTGCATTTAATAAAAGTAGTGCATAATTATTACTTTAAATTTTTGTACCCTCAAAAATGGTTAAAATTTTCAAATATGCTCATAAATGGCTAAATAGTTGACAGCCTCTACTGGACTGTATTTAAAAAAAAACATTCACTTACAGCATTTAAAATAAATATCATTAGTAAATCATTTTTTAAGGTCAGTAGTGTAGTGGTCAACACATACCTACTACCTTACATGCCCCCCAGTTCATTTCTGGGCTGCAGACTAGAGATGAGATGAGACAAGTTCGATTTTTACACCAGCCTTCAGGGTCGAGCTCATTCTTTATAAAATTGGCAATTTTATTTATTCTCATATAGAAACAAAAAAATAACTTTTGTTTCCCTTAAAAATTACTTATTCCATTTAAAATCATTTTAATGCTATTTTGATCAGAATGAATTTTTTCTCTCCTTTTGTAGTAGTAATAGAACACTATTTTAAAAGATATTTTCGTATTTATGTTTGATATTGGTGGCTAGCGACGACCTGTTATGGCACCAATCAGAATGTGGTGCCATTAGGATATCTTTTAATTGGAATTTTTATTTATTATTACATTTTTTAGAGATCTTCTTTTAAGTCAATCAGCATTAGCTTAAAGTGCTAATCACAGTTTATATGAAAATAACATTAGTGAGTCTATCCATTTTTCTTCTTGAACTGTACTCATTGTGTGGCTCTGCTCTTTACATTCACAAAGTCATGTTCATTCGTAAGTAGATAAAATTAGTATGTATATTATTATTCGCGACAGAAAGCAATCAAGCAGTGTTTCCACTTTTCCTATAAAAGCAACGGATCTTTCAGGTAACTGTATCAAATTTTTTATTTAAGCTGATTTTCAAGCACATGAGAATTACGAAAGATGTACACCTTTTATAGGAAGTAGAAAAACATTGTTTGATTCTTCGTCATATAAATCATAATCACTTCAAATTTCATTCATTTACTCATAAAACACACTTCGTTAATGTGTCTGTCAGATTTGCTTGTTGCGGGAAAAAAATACGAGAATCTTTTTAAGGATGTGTATTTTTATTTGATACTAAACTTCTTTTTTTATAAGATTGAATGTAAATTTTTAATTTATGTGCTAGAGATTAACAGCTATTTTGATGTACGAAGTTGTTAAAAAAATGAGATATTACATTTAGAACAACTTTTAAATATTATGCAATTTTTATCGTACTTTTTGGTATCAGGTTTGGGCTGTAATGACAAAACATTTTTCGGTCTCGGGCAGGCCCAGGCTCCGAAAAGTGAGCCCAAACTCATCTCTACTGCAGACTAGACATGGTTCACTCAATCTTTCATCCCTTCAGGGTTGATAAATTAAGTACCAAACTTGCTTGAGAACTAAATACTGGGGGTCCGCATTAGGCTGACCATCTGTCCGGGACATATGCTGCTTAGCACCTCAGGCTGTGGGCAAGGATCTGAAATGGATTGTAGCACTGCAGGATTAGTGAATCATAGTTACATGCTTATGAAAAAGAGTAATAATTCTGTTGAATTAATTTTTAGTATTAATATTTATTATGTTGCTGTACTGTATAATTGTTTTCTGGAAATAGTTGCTTCTTTTGTTTATAGGAAGAGCAGCTTCAACAGATGTATTGGAGTCCTACAGTCACTTGTAATGGTCATGAAAAGTATGATCCCACAATGCCTTTTTATGAACAGTGTTTAATTGATTATGATCTCTTTAGGATTTTTTTCAACCTTTTGCCTCCTTGGGGAAGGGGGGAGAATGCCAAAGTACTGTGTACTCGCATATTTAAGGTATATTTTATTGTTAATTTAAAATATTTGTTAATTTTTCTGTTTTATTTTGCTCATGTTTTTACTTTATTATGTTTTATTTTAATGTATAACTTAGGAATTTGCAATCTATTTTTACTTTCTTCTATCCTTACAAGAAGAATGTACTGGATTCGTGAAAATTTTTGAATTCCAGTTTTCGACGGTTTTACAAGTTTTAGGGGTCAGAGATCACGAAAAACATGCTTTTACAAAATGTCCATCTGTCTGGCTGTCTGTGGGTGCTACAAGTTTTGTGGGTGCTCTATCTCAAGAACTAATGAACGAAATTTGATAAAACTTTTACATTCAATTAGTCCCTGATATAAATTGGTGCTGATTATTTTTTGGTGTAAATCGCCCAGCAGGTGGCACTGCTATGCTGCATTATTCCTGATTTCCACGATAGCTATATCTCAAGAATTAAAGCACGGATTTTCAAAAAACTTCAGATTCAGTTAGTCCTTGATGTAATTTGGTGCTGCTAACTTTTTTATGTAAATGGCCCAATAGGTGCGTTGTTATGCTGCATTATTTATGATTATCGCAATAGCTCTATCTCAGGAACTAATGCACGAATTTTCATCAAACTTCAGATTCAGTTAGTCCTTGATATAATTTGGTGCTGCTAACTTTTTGTTGTAAATGGCCCAATAGGTGGCACTGTTATACTGCATTATTTATGATTATCGCAATAGCTCTATTTCAGGAACTAATATGCAAATTTTCATCAAACTTCAGATTCAGATAGTCCCTGATATAAAATAATACTATTTAGTTTTTGGTGTAAATCGCCCAGCAGGTGGCGCTACTATGTTGCATTTTTCACGATTTCCGCAATAGCTGTATCTCAAGAACTAATGCATGCATTTTCATCAAACTTTAGATTCAATTAGTCCCTGATATTAATTGATCCTGATAAGTTTTTGGGGTAAAGTGCCCAACAGGTACCCCTGCTATGCAGAACTTTTCACGATTTCTGCAAGAGCTCTATCTCAAAAACTAATGCATGGATTTTCATCAAACTTAAAATTCAATGAGAAGTTCATGTAAGTTGTTGCTGATTAGATTTTGGTGTAAGTGCTGCTATGCTGCATTTATCAGGAAGAAAGAAGAAAGTTTTTGGATTGCCACATCTGACTAGTTATCTGATATATTTATGTGAAAAACTTAGTATTTTAATAATAACTGTCTCAATTCAAGATGAAAATTCAATTATTTGTTGAGATCAGTAATTGAGAGTTATTTTTTGTCGCAAGAACTTCCTGAGATTTTATTTGATTGCAGCAAAATTTATCAAGTTAGTTGAGTGATAGCTTACTAAATTATTGCAACAATCTTTCCTTGATAACAACTTCTTATTTTTAAAATATATTCGTAGCATTTAGATACTATCATTGTACTTATAAATTGGTGTTATAAATGACTGTCTTTGAATGTATTTATGTATACTTAAATAACAGCAGTTCTTGCATAGCAGTTCTTGCATTCTCTTCATCTTAAGAAAGCTTTTAAGCTTGAAAAAAAATTAAGCTTTTTAAAAATTTTATTTGTACAATTGATTTATTGTATTATTTACACGTATTTAAAGATTAAAGATTTATTTATGGGCTAAAATTCCAAACTCGGGTACATTTGGCAATTTTTCTTTTTTGTTGTCAAATTTAACATTTTGGCAAAAAAATTATTTTTTCAAAGCAAAGAGTACATTTAATTTTTATTTTTACATTTTTCAGCAAACAGTCCAACGTAACACATTATTTTTTTTAACAAACAAAATATCAGAAACAAAAAACACTTAACAGAAATAGAAACACTTACAGATTCAGAAGCAAATGACAGTGCTCTACAGCAACTTCAACTACGAAGTAAGTGGCTAAAATTCGCCATCTTAAAAATGCACAAATTCATCAATAACCCTGGTTTTAAATTTGACAATAACTTCAGTTTTACGTTTGTGAGTAACTCTGTTTTTAAATTCTTCAATAACTCTGGTTTTAATCTTCTAGCCCAATACATTAAAATTTCTTTATATGGCCGGGGAAAAGTAGATTAAAATTAATCGTTGAAACGGTGGTCACGTGATATTCCTTTAGTTTTATTTTAAAAAAATATTCAAAGTTGATTAAATTAGTGATCAAAACAAAGATCATGTGACTTTCATTTAGGGTTGCCTCAAAACAAAGCTCCTGATACGAAAACATCTAATTACCATAATGAAATAAAAATTGCCTATGCTTGGCACCGAAAAAAAAAAATTGACAAATGTGCCTGGTTACAGAATTTTCACCTATTTATGTGTACTCAACTATACTTATTCTTTAAAATACACATTCACTTTAATGAAAAAAATTATGTATGTTACTTTTTAATTCAGTTAATTGATGACAATCAAGACAATATGATGAGCTTTTTGGAGTTCCTTCAATTCCTTGCCATTGTGTGCCGAAATGATATTGAAACTAAACTGAAACTTCTGTATTTGTGCCACCTTACTCAATCCCCTGATGATGTTCGTAGCGAAACCACTTCACTCTCAGGTATGATATAAAATTCTTATTGAACATGTTTTATCTAAAATTGAAAATAACTACTCACCAGTCATCAGTACGTGATTAAACTTTCAAATTAGACAATTTAAAAAAATTTCTCAACCGGCCAAATATATATATATTTTTTTAATCGTTTTTGTTTCAACTAAACTAACTTCCTGTAAGTAGAAGAATCTTCGCATTTTTAAATAATGTTTAAATTGTTACCTACATCTTTTATAATTATGTAATAAAAAAAGTCCTCATAAGTGTTTGTTTCTTAAAGAATCCATCCAAATAAAACCACAGCCCTCTGACTACTAGGCCTGATCACTGATTCAAAATGGCAGCTGCTGAGGGCAGACTTTTATTTCAATTAATAAAATTATATCATGGTTGAGCACCTAGGGAACTTCCCCCTAGGCCATGCCCATGCTCTCTTTTTATCCCATAGGACCAGGTGAGAAGTTAGTTCCTCACTTTCTACTAATTTTAGTTTACTGAGAGATATTACAAAAAGTTCAATAAATTCATTGATTTAGTATTAGGGTTCATGCTCAAAGTAATTTTTTTCATTTTCAGATTGTCCAAGAACACTTCAAGACTATAAAATATTATACAGTAAGACATTTTTGGGCATTAAAATGAGGTTAGGAATCTAACATAAAATCATCATTATGTAGGGGAAAATCATATGCTTGTAAAAAGCACCCGATACCAATAACAAAGTTTTGTTATTTTTATGGAATGTTACTTGGAAAATTTCTTTCAAAATATAAGACTAGGTTTGCCATTAACTGACCATCAAGTTAATGTATTATATCAATGTGTGACAAGCAATATCATATATTAAAAAGAATTCACATAGAAAAGTTTCAACATGACATACATGGCCGATTTGCTTCTAAAAAATTTTTTAGACAGGAAACTTGGAATTCCATCATTAAAAAATATTTATCAAAATTATTATACATGTATTATACATTTGTCAGGAAAGGAAAAAATATTTATATTTTTGCCTAGCATCATGATCAAGGTTTTATGAAAATCCAGCAGTTTTGAAAAAATAATAACATCTTGGTTATTTATTTATTTGTCAGTTTTCTGATTTTTCTCTTATCTTCCTTTTCTTTATTAAAATTTTCAGTCACCATTTTTGAATAGCTATTTAGTAGTATCTTATATACAATTTGCATGACATTTTTTAAATGAATAAAGCTATCATGAGTACAATATTTACATAAATGGTATACTATGTCTCTCACTATATTCTTAACATATGGTTCACTGATTTTTAAAGTTCAGCTGATTTTCATGAGTGAGGAAAGCATTAGAAAAATCATCTAATAATTTTTCAAATATTATGATGCACATAGAAGCAGTTTTTAATATAAAAACAGTAGGTCTTTTTAAAGAACCTCTGTCTAAGTTATTTATTAATCTACACTCGTCAGAAAATTCATATTCAAAATCATCATTACAAATTAGTATTTTTATACAATAATTACAAGTAGCGTTTTTACAGGTTTTAAAAGCAGCATAGCCTGCAATGAAAAGTATGATTAGAGCAATTTTTTTTTTTATCAACTGGTTTTAATATATCTATTTCAAGATCTTCAAATGCATCTAAATTTATGGACGTTTGCATTTATTATCTATCTCTTTAAATGAATATTTTTGTTTATTATGAAAGAGCAAATTTTGAACTCTCATTTTTTTTCACTTTCAATCAATTACTCTAGTGAGTATAGGATAATCACAATACACCAGTCTTCATTTACATTTAATAAAATCTTTGAAACCCTAGTTTCAAATACCATAAAAAGTGCTTTAAAAATATATTTCGGTCCTGCCTGGACCATTTTCAATTTTCTACTGGTTAAGACAAGTTTGATGACTATGTGACTTTTATGGGGAACTTTAAAACATTCTTTTACTCGGCACTTTATGGCCATATATGAAATCCTGGTGTTTACCTCTGAAAGATTTTGTTTAACAACGGTAAATTTATATCTTTAGTACAGTATGTTCAAAAATATATCCTTACGGAACTCTTTGCATAAAACCTATAAACTGCTAATAGCAAAGTACTTCACTGCCTTCCCCCCCCCCCCTCCCCCTAAACTCAAGAGCAAGGAAAACTCTGTATTGTGACCTTTTCGTGCCTGAATCGATGTATATAAATAAACAGCGTTTATAAAATTTGCCATTAGGATTTTTTTTTTTTTTTTTTTGATACTGTAAGCACTTGAAGATGGAGTATAAACTGTGGAAAAAATCGCACCTAAAATATGAGCGCGAAATAAGGCATAAAAACTTTCTGCAAGAGTGTAAGCACTTCAAAATAATACCTAAATTTATAAGGATAGGAAATAAAACCCTGAAAAAAGAGTTCTATGTGGATACGATAAAATTTGAGAGATTGATTTTGAATAAAATTATCAGTAGAAAATTTGCCAAAATAGCATACCTTAAAGAGCAGGTGAAGCGATTAAAAGCAAAAGTGGAGAGTGTATTTACAGAGGAGAAAATGAAGGAGTATAGTAATAAGCTTAAGAGCATAGCAGCATACGAAAAAGAAAGACATGAGCAGGCCCAAAGCAGAAAGTTAAAATTCTGGCTGGAAAGAAAGCAAACTCCAATAAGAAACAATGACAAGGAATTTCAGTATTTGAATCTTACAGAAGAAAAACTTAATAATTACCAAGACAGTCTGCTAAAGAAGGGACCGAAGTACATTTTAGATGATGACATTAACTTGAAGGTCACGATACCTAAAATGGAGGAAATTATCGAAAAGATGCCTAAACTTGAACAGAATATAATGAGGGGAAAAATTCAAGGTATTATCTCAAAGAAAATCAAAGAGAATGGAACGGATAGTGAAGATAGAAAGGAACTGAATAAACTTAAAAAGAGGGAAGATGTCACATTTCTTAAGACGGACAAGACAGGAAAAATAGTAATGATGCCAAGAAAGTATTACGTAAAGAAAATGCTAGAAACAATTGAGGGAATGAAAGTAACGGAATTAAAAAGAGACCCTAACCCAGCACTTATTGAAAAAACAAAAGCCGTAATAAAAGATCCGAAATGGCCTAAATATACAATGTTCAGTTTCAATGGGGCCTCAATAACACCAAGGTTGTTTGGGAGATTAAAGGATCACAAGAACCCTTATAAAATTAGGCCAATAGTAAATAAAAGAGAAGGGGTTACATATCAATTGGAGAAGATAATGAAAAATATATACAGCGAAATTCTGCCAGTATCGAAAAACGCGTTAACATCAACACAGGAGTTTATAAAAAAGTTCAGGGAAATAAGTATTGAAAAAGATGATGTACTTGTAAGTTTCGATGTGAAAGAACTGTATCCCTCGGTAAATACAAAGGAGATAGCGAATGTAGTAAATGAAAAACTAGAGAAAAGATTTGGGGAAAACCAAATGGCAGATGTATATGTTAGATCAAGTAACTTAGTAATAAACGAGAGTTACTTCTCATTTGATGGCCGCTTTTACAAGCAGACCAATAGCCTCCCCATGGGGTCGCGTATATCAGGCATTTTAGCCGAATTTAAATTGCGAGATCTAGAGGCAAAAATACTGGGCAATCAAGGCGGAAAAATCAAGACCTGGTTAAGATATGTAGATGACGTTTTCGCGGTGATAAAAGGAGGAGAAAATCCGGAGGAGATTCTAAAGGAGATGAATGAGATGGACAACAGCATTAAGTTCACATTAGAAATGGAAGAAGGGGGAATTCTAAATTTCCTTGATGTGAAAATAATAAGAACAGATGAAGAAATTAGAACAACGGTATACAGAAAGCCTACAAATGCTAACCATATTATTAATGAAAAATGTAAAACCCCAAAAAGTTACAAATGGGCCGCCCTAAGAGCCTATGTCAATCGAGCTATTGAAATTTGCTCCGATAAAGAATTATTAAGGGAAGAGATTAAGACAATAAAGACCATAGCAAAAACGGCTGGTTTTAAAACCTATATAGTGGACAAGTTATACAAAAAGCGCATTAAAAAACTTTCGACCATAACCCCCGCACAAAATGCACGAAGAAATTTTACAAGAGCTATACCGTATGATAAAGGAGCAGCTAATGTGCTTAAAAAGGAAGCCATGAAATATAACATTAATATACCAATAAAGCCTAATAAAAATATCTTTCAGAGAATAAGAAATGAAAAAGACCGAATCGATGATATGAAAACATCGGGAGTATATAGAATCAACCTAAAAAATGAAAATGGGGACGAAAAATGTTATATTGGAGTGACGGAACAAAGAATAGAAAAAAGAGTAAAAGAGCACAGGGAGGACATAAGGAAAGGAAGACTAACAACAGCTTTAGCAAGGCTCAATGCGGAGGAAAAGGTGGAAATCGAATTTGAGCGTACTAAAAATTAGCAAATTATGAAAACTTTAATCATGCCTTAAAGAGAGAGGCCGTGGAGATTGTGAGTGAGAACAATGCGATCAACCGCATGGAACATGCGCTGATGGAGCAAGGTTGGAGAGAAATGATTACGAAAAGATGGGAGGAAGAGGAGGGGGAATCCAAAGAGTGGCCCAGTGGAAAGCTAGTCTTAACCAGTAGAAAATTGAAAATGGTCCAGGCAGGACCGAAATATATTTTTAAAGCACTTTTTATGGTATTTGAAACTAGGGTTTCAAAGATTTTATTAAATGTACTCTAGTGAGATATAATAATTACTGCCAGATAATTGTCTGTAAAGACTAAATCGCTCCTCTAGGTTATCTGTTTGGAATTTGCCAAATAATACATAACTAATATTTAAATGCTTTAGAGCAAATGTGGCTAAACCAAGCAATCCATTGCAGTTTGTTGGAAAGCATCAAAGGTTCTGTCGCTTAAGCCATTATATAAGCTGCCTCTGGATAAAATGGACCATCTATTTAACCAATTTAACATATATTTCAAAAATTTTAATTGCTCTTGTTCTATGCACGTAATTGCTCTAAAATCTTCATTTTTATATCAAGTATCTTTATTTAGAGATTTCACATTTACTATGTTCCATCATTTTAAAATAATAGACAGAAAGTCACAAATGCCTTTAGTATTATTTCCTCCAATTTCTTTAAGAGCATTAATGTTTTCATAAATAAAAATTTTGCACACCAAACTGACTTTTTGTCTGTCAACATTAGAGGGGTATAAAGCTTTGTGGTTCAATTTACTATACCCATATTTTAACAATGACTGCTGTTCTTTGGAATATATTTGTCTCAAATGATTAAAATCAGCTGTTTCAACAGTATTCTCGTCTTCAAAGGCAGGATAGTGGAAAATTTAATTTTTTTTATTAATCCAAGTATGTTTTTAAAAATATGGACAGTATCATATAGCAAAAATAATGGAAAATTATCAGATGCTGGGATGTGAACCTATTAGTAGCCAAAAGGATAAGGTTCAAAAAATGAAAATAATGATTTGTTCATTTGATTATTATCCGCAATAACACTTAATGTATTAACACCCAACTCATGCAGATCTTTCAAAAAATTTTTGTAATTTCATACAGAAATTTTCCTGAATTTTCATGAATCGGGACAATTGCTATTACACCTTTATATGAGCCAAATGAAGATGTTATGGAAAATACCTGGGCAGTTTTGGCTAATTTGATGGAATTAGTTATGGCTAAACCAGTTAAGTTTCCTCCTTTAAAGGATAACTCTGGGGAAATATATACTTCGTCTAAAATTAGGTTAACATATTTTTCAACTGGTGTGAGAACACTTAACCTTTTCTCTAAGTAATTACTTTTTACATTATATGATTGATTACAAACATTCAATTTTGAAGCCAATTTTCTTAAGTTACTGTAATGAGGCAAAATTAACAATTTTGTTTTCCTTATAGCCTTATAACAAGATGGGAAACTTAAAAATATTTTAAAAGCCAATTCCATTAAGAGGGAAGAAAATCTATATATTTCTTTGGGTGTGTTAATAAGTTGTAACTGCTCAATTAAAATATCTAATATAGACTATTTATCTTCATCTAGATCTTGGTGGCATTCTTCTAACAATTCAACAGCCTTTACGAATTTATTTTCGTCAGGAGTATTTATTATGTATTCATTGCAAATTTTAACAATTTTGTCAACCTTACGCTTATTTTCTAGTTTGTTAAAATTCAAACCTAGCTTTACTATCTCAATGTTACATAACATCATACTTTCCCATTACTTTAACAATAGTAAATCTATTAACCATTATCTATTTAATTATTGAAATATTAATCCATTCAAAAACTTTATTTATCTTTCCAAATAACAATTTAAAATATCTATATTACGTTAATATTTCTAACTACTAAAATTTGATTCTAATATCTATTAAATAATTTATTTATCAGTGATTTCTAGATTGTTTACAAAAAGTTCTAAGTCTTTAATATTAACCTTTTAAAAATTCTTAAATATTCATTAAATTCATTGCAAAATATATCTATTCGATTTAAATAATTATTTACTTTCAGCAGACAAAATTTCATCTATTTTGATGCAATAGATCGCGAGTTATCCGAATTTTAAGTTTTATTTACTTTCGCTTCTTTTAAATACGCGCGCCGTCCATTTTAAGATGCACCGGATTCGCCATGATTTCGTTTCTTCACCGATGCGAAACTACATCGCGACGTCTTAAAAGACGCCATTTTTGCTCGGGGGAGTTGCGATCTCATGACGGGTTCAGTGACCGGACGCTATTGAATTGTTTTTGGGGAACACTGATTGGTTCTCTTAATTTTGAGCATCCTTTTCGAAATATTCTACGGGGTTTTTCTCTGTCTCTTCGGATCTGGACGTTGATGTGCAAGCATGCGCGCATCATCGCTCCAGAAAATATCAACATTTTTATACGATCGGTTCTTCGGCTAAAGGGTCGAAGGCCGATTGCTTTTAAATAAATTAACTTAATAATACTTAAATACCTAATCAAAATCGTCTACCATAAAACAACTAATCATCTGAAGATGCTGGTACCACTTATGATGTTGAATGCAGTAGATGTTTCGCTGACTGAGACCGCTGCTACGAATTTGTCGTGGAGGTACCTGAATCACAAAAAAGGAAGTTTCATTGCTCTACCTATCCAGAGAATTAGCAAAGAGTAAATATTGTTCCCCTGAAGTATGGAGCTAGTCTGTTTATTAACACCATTACAAGGAGTATACAGTTTTTACATCTACTTTGAGAAGTTGATTGGTGATTGCGTGCGCCTAGAAAAGGTATAGATACTTTCCCTTATAACTTTTCTCTCAGATGTCCATTGAAGAACAATAAGTACTACGTGACTCTGAAAAGCGATTTCTTGAACAGAATTCAATCCTGAATTTTTCCAGATTCTATCGCTAGTTCTCTAAAAGTGATAAAAAAATTGCCATTGTTCTAATAATGAACATTCGGTTCAAAAGAACCATATTACTGGAAGATGTACAATTAACATCTTCAGATATAGAGTCATAGCGCATATACAAGTTTTGCATGACGAATAGTTTTTGAAGAGAATGGTAGTTGGTTGTAATAATTATTATTTACGATTCTATTAAATGTTGATCACTAAAGAGAATGTTTAATATAAAAAATACACAATAGGAAGAGAAATAATGTTGTGTTGTTATATCCTCAATATTAATTATATTATATGTAGGGGTCTGCGCAGTTCCTCAATTTTGATATGTTTACCAAAATAAATATTGGTTTAAGTTAATTGTATGTGTCATCTGTTTCTTCCATGGGTGAGTTTAGTTTATTTTATTTTTCTTTTCAGCTTTGATTCAATTTAAGGCAACTTAATTATTTTTAGAAAATTCAATTAACTTAATTCTTAATCTTCACGTTGCCTAGTAGATAATCGCGTTGTACGATCACGGCCATATGTGGTGTCGGAATGGCATTTTGGTTACCAGATTTTTCAATAACATTTTTAATTGTAATTTTAAATTTATTTTTCTGGTAATCAGTCTGCGATCCTGACATCGTAACGTCACAAAGTATTACACTCAATATTTTCATTAAGGCAATAAATTTGAAATTTTAAATCAGAACTTACCTTAAGCGATATAGTTATCCTAGGTGCACAATTAAAAAATAATAAGTTGCTCATTACGAATCATAAAAGACCAATCAGAGAAGTTCTTAAAATATTCTTCCAGATAGTCCTTTAGCTGTTTAATATTTTGAAGTTTTGAATTTATTACTTCAGCTTCATATGTAGAAAAGCTTTTAGTTATAACCTCTTGAATTTTATCCTCTTCTTTTTCTTCTCGGGTTTTTCTTTTTTTGCAAACCTGTATATTTAGATGGAGTGTGTCATTTCATTAATTATACAGGGAAATGCATTATCAGTCAGCACCAGATTTTTCCTTGGTATTGTATGCTTCACATCTTTTTTTATCCACCTATTCATCTTCAAATAAAATCATGTTGTTATCGAAATGTTTGATACATATTCTAGCATTTTCTGTGAAAGTAAACTGATCTCTGCAAATTTTTGATAGCCATAATTTCTTTCTTTCCTCATCTCTTGGAAATCGAAAGCAGGAAACGTATGGTGGATTGTAATTCGACTTACAGTGGGTTGCCAAATTATTAGGGACAGTCATGAAGTATGGATTTTTTGTACAATATTAGAATATAATTTGAAAATAAACACTGTTTTTAAATTTTAAAAGCTTTGTTGTCATACTAGTTTAAGTATTTATGCAATATTATATGAAAAAACCCAACAAAAATATAATACAGTCAATTTACTAATGTTAAGTAAAGAATATTAATATTTGGTGACATTTCCTTTGGCTTCGAGGAGTGCTTCGATGCGTCTTGGCGTTCTTTCTATGCAATTTCTGGCAATTTCTTTTATTTTAGGGTAGTGATGCCATACATTTAATTATTTTTCAATGAGTTGTACTTTGGTTGTAATCATATCTTTAGCGTTTTCCGCCTTGGTGATCTCCCATAAGTTTTTATGGGGTTCATGTCAGGAAAATTGCCAGGCTAAGGTAAAACTGGAATATTGTGGTCTGCCAAAAACTTTGTAACGCTTCTAGCTTTATGACAAGGCTCTGAATCATGCATAAAAATGAACTCTTCACCACCTGGGATCCATTCTTCAATATGCAGCAGCAGCCGAGTTTCCAGAACTTCCCTGTACTGGTCTTGTCTCATGATTCCCTGGACAATGTAGAGGCGTCCAACCCCTTTAGCGCTTATGACAGATCACACCATTATTTCATCAGGGTGTTTAACACTTTCCACGATGCAGTCAGGGCGGTATTTTTTACCTGGGAGTCGCCTGACAAAGCTGCTTATATCAGCTAAAATCTCAAAGGTTGATTCATCTGAGAAACACACCTGAAAAAAATTAAATATGTTAATAATTTAGAAATAAATGATTTTAAATGACATAATCTTAGCAACTGACCTAACTCCAGTCATCAACTGTCTTCTGGCGGTGTTCACGAGCCCAGGCAAGGAGCTTCTTCTTCATCGCTTCTGTGAACCGAAGTTTCTTGGCTGGACGATGACCTGTCAACCCTTCCTCCACTAATATCCGCTGCACAGTTCTCTTAGAAACTGGTATTCCAGATTCTTGAACGATCTGAGTAAGAAGTCCCACACTTTTCTTTTTGTTTCCTAAACAGATATCCCGGAATTTCCTAAATGTGTTTTCTTCCACTTTTACCTTTTCGTTTGGGCGAAAGTGGCTGGTTTTTGTCCAGATTTATTTTTATCCTGTTGACTACTGACTTGGAAACTCCAGCAAGTTCTGCTATCTTCCTTTGGGAATGACTCGTATGCAGAAGAAGGGTTTTTACCTCAGATTTTTTCTTAGGGGACAAATCAACCCCTCGACTCATACTGAAATCAATAAAAATAAAAAATAAATTAAAATCGTAAATAATTTCACAAAAATCAAATATTTAATCAGTAAAAGAAAGATAATACTCACATATAACTCTTAACTTTTCAAAAAAAAACCACAGAATTTTGTTTAAATTAAAGAAAAGCGTCTTCCACTATTGCGTGTGTAAAAGACTCAGCGTCTCTCCCGTTATTAAAATATTTAAAGAAAGCAAACAAAACATACCAAAAGTACTTAAAAGTTGAATTATAGAGATGTTGACAAAGGTAAAATACATTCCTGCAAGACTTAAACCATTTAGAGCCGCAGTCATGTGCACCCAAAGTATAAAACTAGCAAAAAATATCACTGTCCCTAATAATTTGGCAACCCACTGTACATCCAGGAACGGAACATTTAAAAGGCATTGCCTTTCTTTAAAAGCTATAAAACAATATCTTAATAAAAAGAAAAATTTTAAGAAAGTTTTTAAATCATTTACAACTTTACACTACTGAGGTTTGCAATAATCAACAATCGAGCATTGAAGAACAGTCAGACAGGCGCCCGTCACTTTGTGGTTCTTTCATTTCAATTTATCCGCCTTCGACTGGTCACATGACCTGCTGAAGTTAGTTTAGCAATTTGGCCGTGTATTCGGGGGGCTGTGAATAAAACTCAGAAATGCGTACAGCTGAATCATTAACTGTCATATTTCTTTAAGAACAAAGTTAGTTCATGAAAATAATGTGAATTATCACATTGCTAACAAAGCGTAAACCAACTTAGTGAAAAATGTCCAAGCCGGGAATCGAACCCGGGTCCCTGGAATAGATCTCCAGTGTTCTACCACTAAACCACAAGGACGATGTCCAGCCTGGCATTTCTCACTTATGTAAGTCGGTAAGGCTGCAACCGCAGCACAAGATGGAGAAGTCTTCATGAGCACACATTCCTAGCGGCGTAACATGAGACGCGAACAGACCCAGCATCGGTGAATATACAATTTTAATTAATTTTTTAACTACATTTCAGCAGTGAAATTACGCTTGAAATTATTGAATATTAATGATGTGAATTATCACATTGCTAACAAAGCGTAAACCAACTTAGTGAAAAATGTCCAAGCCGGGAATCGAACCCGTGTCCCTGGAATAGATCTCCAGTGTTCTACCACTAAACCACAAGGACGATGTCCAGCCTGGCATTTCTCAGCATAATTTCACTGCTGAAATGTAGTTGAAAAATTAATTAAAATTGTATATTCACCGATGCTGGGTTTGTTTGCGTCTCATGTTACGCCGCTAGGAATGTGTGCTCATGAAGACTTCTCCATCTTGTGCTGCGGTTGCAGCCTTACCCACTTATATAAGTGAGAAATGCCAGGCTGGACATCGTCCTTGTGGTTTAGTGGTAGAACACTGGAGATCTATTCCAGGGACCCGGGTTCGATTCCCGGCTTGGACATTTTTCACTAAGTTGGTTTACGCTTTGTTAGCAATGTGATAATTCACATCATTAATATTCAATAATTTCATGCGTAATTTCACTGCTGAAATGTAGTTGAAAAATTAATTAAAATCATGAAAATAAGCTTCAATGGTGTTTTTGTTTTTTTTCAAATTAATAATATTCTATTAGATATAAATAAAAGCAATTTTAAGAAATTTCTATGCATTGCCTTATCAAATGACACTTATGTGTGTGTGTTATTTGCCTATTAATGAATATAGTGACAATGACTAGTAAGCAAAATGTAAGTACTGTGCTGAACTCTAAAAAATGTCATCTACCGGCCAGTGCCTACTAACCAAAATTTCTTGTTTCCAACTTTTCAATGTTCTTTTTAAAAGTTATTTTTTCATATTATTCTTTGTTTATCAACGTTCTAACAAGGGAAACACTTTTGGTGCTGCTCACACCTAGCATCGAGACCTGGTGCATTTTGTAGCCCTATACATAAAAATTACAGAACCAATAAAATTTCTCTGTTAAAATCATATTTTATATGCATTTTTATAGTTTTTTTTTTATTATTGGATTTTTATTTGTTTATTTTACGCCAAAAGTGAGTTAAGTCGGCGCTACAAATTTTTCGCCCGCTTTATCCCTGGAGTATTTGTATGGTACGTATTAGAATTAAATCAGATTGTGATTTGTTTGATAATTGATAACTTAAGAAACAAGACGTAAATATATTTCTGTTAAAAAATTTAAAGATCATCGAGAACTATTTTTTAGTGAAATACAAAATAAGAAAACTATTTTCTTTTGAAGAGGGATGGAATAAAGTTTCGAATGATTAAAATGAAATGTTGTTGCATTAAATGTTGTGTCTTTTGGTAAAAGTAATCATAAAGTAAATTAATATTTTAATAAAATTTAGAAAATTTACTGTGCTTAATTAGGTTGGACATTACAATTTCTATTGAAGTCATTTTTAGCTTTATTATTTTTTTAACTAACATAATTATTCTGTAATTAATATGAATTTTTACTTTAAATGGTAATTATTTTAAAACTATTGTTTTTAATTCATATCGTCAAAATAATATAACACGTTATTTTATTAAACATTAAATTAATTTGAAGAAAGTTTTTGACTCAATATTTGTGTGCGCAGAAAGTTTTTGGTTTTATACAAGTCTGTTTCAAGTGTATAAGAGTTACTACAATAGTTACAACAATTAAATTAATTTTGCGTCAAGTCTTTTTCACTAAAATATGCCAATTAGCTGTGAACATGGTTACTGAAAAATCCCAAAGAATGTAGTTTTTGCTGAATGCGCTATTGGAAATTTAAATATTAGTATATAACATAGCAAAAAATTTACAAATATCCTTGCCATCCCTGTTCTAAACTCTAGATTTGGTAAATAATTTGATGTATAATGATTCATTCCAGGCCAAAAATTGCCAGCGTATCAGTGTGTATAAAAGCGGCACATTTTTTGCCTCAGTGGAAGCACATTTCAAAGTGCCTTTTGGAAGATGACCATAATTATTTCCATATAAAATGATTTGGTACTTTTATGTTAGTTGGGTACAAATCTCACCAATAGCAGCTTTTATTTTTCATGTGTGTGAATTAGGAACAGTACTTTGATGATCAAATAAAATATTTTAATTTATGGTATTATTTATTTTTCTGTATTTTAAGCGAAATTAATGAAAAGCATGTATTTTAAATGAATTTAGATTTACATTTTAAATGAAATGAACACATTACGAATGATAATGATAAAAATAATATCTGGTGATTTATCACCTGTGCTCGTCTAACATAAAAGTACCAATGATCCAGGATAATATACAGAGTTCTCTTTTTATGGTCTCTTGTATCAATATAAATTATTAGATATGGCAACGTCATTAACTATGGACATATGTGGTCATACATTTCCTACATATTTGACTGCAGGTGTTAATTTCTTCCATAATTGAGTTGCATCCCAAGAATTGGTGATCTGAATAATAGTGAAAAAATTTTTGGTAATCTACTGAATGTTATTTAGTATGCTACAATTAAAGTTTTACTATAGAAACAATATGTTACAACAAAGTACACAAACCAGATTACATCAATTGGCATGCAACCTTGTAACAGAAGATTAACACATTTCCTAATCCCTGTGTTATAAATAGTATTCCATGAAACTACAAGTATTTCACTAAGCTAAATTGAATTCTTAATACAAGTAACATGAGAAAATGCATATTGCACTTCTGGAATCGACCAAACTGTTCGTCAATAATAAAGTAATAGAAAAATAACTTAAACTCGTAAATTTATCTTACAGTTTTTGGATAAGTGCACCTGTTCATTTTTAGAAAAATCCCAATGAAGTTAAAAATTCCACAAATTAGCAAATTAAGTGAAAAATTCAGTTATTAATAGAAATTACTAACAAGAGACTAAAATATTGTATTCCACACTTTTAGTATGTAATTGAGTTTTTTTTTAAATGTTTAAAATTTAATTTTTAATTCTAAAAGGCTTCAATGATTTTTTGGGTAATAACCTTTCTTCTTATTATCATCATTCAATGTGACAAAGAATTTATTGTTTTTTTAGGAGAACCCGAAGAGGCTGCAGAAGCTGAAGATTTTTTTAGCAGCCTTGATAGCAATGCATCGCCCCCTAACCAAGCAGAAAATGCTCACTCATCTTCCTTTAAAGTGCCAGCTGCTTCTACATCTCTCACTGGTTGGAACTTTTTAAAGATTTGTTTAACAAATTTATCAAACATATGTCTCTTAAATGATATTTATTTGTGATAGCTATTTATTATAAAAACTATATATAATATGTTATGCCTTTTAGAATGATCAAAAATCCCAACTAGGTCAGTTAAAGGGGAAAAAAATCATAAAAAATACTCAATGAAGTTTTATATTTATTATTTGTGTAAATAAAGTATTCATTGCTTGAATTGAAGATACACCATAGGGCCAAAAGTCACTAGGCACTTTTGATTTTACATGTTTTGTTGAATATCTAGATAATACTTGAAATGTTTTCTGGAACTTCAAGACAATAAAGAACACGTTTGACCTTATATTTTTCTCTGAAGGTTTGATTATGAGGGCAATTAGGGAACCAACAACAAATTTAATTTTTAAAAATTTGGCGATCATCCTGTAAAATAAAATGCTCAAAACAATCTGTATCTGTAACACATGACTATGTGGATCTTGTACAACATTTGTGTAAGAATAGCATGTATATTCAAAGAGATTTAAAAGTTTCTGTAAAATATTCAAGAAAGCGTCACATGCTTTTTGTTTATAGCGTGCAGGCTTTTCAATAAAATTTAATGACACTTTTAGGACACTTGACAAAGTATAGTAGAAACAACCTACTATAATTTGAATACAAATGTATTAAGTATGAAATTAAAGCATTTGTATGAAATAATTTTTAACTGTACATATGGCAATGATAACAAAAATGTTTTTGCATAATTTAGTAGTCAACTATATAAAGCAACTCGTAAAAAAAAGTCCAGTCAAATATTGTGAAAATTCAGAAAGATGTCAGTGATATAGTGAGCTGAATTTCAATTCCTTTCTAAAACGAGATAGATGGTAAGGGATTTTCCACAAATTATCATTTATTGATGCGTTAGTTCTACGAGAAAGAATCATCATAATGAGCCCATTTTAACAAGGAAAAAAAAAATTCCAAAATTGAAGCATCCATCCCAAACTATGTGTGTAGACATGCATTAAATACAAACTTCTTTGTTGGAAATCAGTTAATAAAAAATGAGAATTTGTGGGAAAAATCCCATATCATTCAACTACTTTTAGAAAGCAACTGAAATGCAGCTCACTATATCACTGATATCTTTCTGCATTTTCATGACATTCGACTGGCTTTTTTATTTGTGTTGTCTTTTATAATTGACTATTGAATTTGGCTAAAACATTTTTTGTTATTTTATGTGCATGCACAGCTAAAAAATCATTTCATACAAATGCTCATATTTCGTCAAATGTTAAATATATTCTAGTTGTATCTATGTTGTTTTTACTGTAATTTATCAAGTTTCCTGTTAGTGGCATTAAGGGGAGGTTCTACTTTTTTGGGTCAATTTGCATTTTTTTTGCTTCTCTCGTGTGTGTAGATTGTTGCTGTAAAGCAGTTCGTTGAACAATTGGAACAATGTTACCCAAACTGGGCGGCCATTTTTCTCAACAACTATTTGATTGATTTCGTTCATTTTTTTACAAAAGAAGGTCAATCAATTTTGCTGAAGCTTACATACACGTAAAGTATAATTTTTATTGATATTTTTTTGAGCTCACAAAAAGTTTTAAAAAAGGCAAAAAAAGACTCTTTTTTCTTTTGTACAAATAACTGCCATTTTGTCATAAATCAACTTTTTAAATTAAATGGGAGCAACTTATAAAATCAACTTTTGTATAAGCTCCATCATATAATTTAATGCCCTTTCATAATTTGGCAGCCAATTTGTTTTACATGCTTGTGACCGGAGAAAAATAATCGCCTATTTTGAAGTTTACGACGCACACCTGCAGGTACTCCTTGTTGCATAAGGCATATTATTCATATTTTTTACTCACAAAAATTTAAGTGAAACATCAGTAAATGTAATATAAGTGAAACATCAATAAATGTAATGCAAAAAGTCCGAAGGTGATATCTCTTTTCTTTGTAAACGAAACAAAATCATAAAAATCACATAAATTTTAGGCCAAAGAAGAACCCCCCCCCCCCCTTAAATTTGGATGAAAATCCTGCATAATATAAACCAAAACATGCAAAAATTTCTTGAATTTTTTAAAGAAACTGCTGTATCTTCATGAATATATGTGCTATTCTTACACAAATGTTCTACAAAATCCACATAGTCATCTTCTACAGGTATGGGTCATTTTGAGTATTTTATTTTACAGGATGATCATAAATATATATATTTTTAATTCCATTTGTTGTTGGTTCTCTAACTGTCTTTGTGATTAAACTTTTGCTGAAAAATATGATTTCAAACATGTTCTTTATATTCCTGGAGTCCCGGAAAAATTTGTTTAGTATTTCTCTATATATTCGACAAAGTGCCTAAAATCAAAAGTGTCTAATGACTTTGGCCATATAATGTATATATATAGCATTAAAATCTCTCCATATAAAAACTATAATAGATTTCTATTCGTAATATAAGTATGCACTACAAAACTTGCTAAGTTGATCATCTTTGTATGCTGCCTGCCTGTTGAAGTTGTTCTTTTTAAGAGGCTACTGTGTATGACTTTTATAAATTTTATCCCTTTATAAGTTGTTTTAAAAAAATTTATTAACATTTAATTTTCAAATATTAAAAAATATTAATTTCATTTAAATTATTAAATATTAATAAATAATGTTTCAGATCTTCAGTACTAATTAGAATCTTGTATTTTAGATTTACCATATGATAGAACATCTGATAACACCTTTATCCATAAATTAAGCAACTTTTGAGAAAATGTAACATAACATGTTTCTTTACTAAACTCTTCATATGTGAAATGTAAACATCTTCATTTTATGTATCATCCTTGTGCTTTATTACAAATTATTTCATGAGGAACTCATTTCAAAGATGGATATTTTTCATCAAAACCAAACCTGCCAACTGCTACGAAAAAATCGTAGTTGCTATGATTTGGACCTATAAACTACGATGCTACGAAAATCGGTCTTAAACTACGATTTTTTGCAAAAAACACAAACGCATTTTTTGTTTCTAGTTGCGATTTTTATCCCATGCAGCATATTTTTCAGGAGTGATTCTATTACGAAATTTCCAAAATTTCAAAGTGTTCATTTCCAAAAGTTTTTTAAAAAAATGGCCATTAGTCTGAAAAAAATCTAGGCTGCAAAACAAACTTCTTAACATAAAACACTCTTTATGTATATCAACCAGGAGTGAATCGTGTTTCTGTAAATATTTATACAGGAATTCCCTTCCTTAGAAACAAGGGTGCCATTTTAGGAATTTCTGAAGGGGGGGTGGGGGGGCAAGGTTTGAAATTGAAGTCTTTGAGGGGCAAGGTTTGAAATAGTGTGCAAAATTGCGCGATTTGCGAATTTCGTCAAAAGTTCATGGTAAAAAATGTGGATTTCAACAAAGAATCGTGATAGAAAAATGTGAATTACGATTGTGGGAAAAAAATCGCGAATTTCGTCAAAATTTACTGCACTGGGCTAAAAAATTGGAACCAGAGTCCTTTTACAAATGAAAAAAAAAAAAAAATTCTACGAAACAAAAAGAAACTAATGATCATATAAAAAGTTTCAGAGGAAAAAATTTGCTATATTGAGTTGAAAGACTGAAACCTTATTCCTTTTACAAATGTCAAAAGATGGCTGTGTAACACGAAAGACCAACCAACCAACCTCCATATTAATTTAAATTTTGTGTGCTACAATTTCTCATTTTCAAAGGTTGGCAGGTCTGCAAAACTGACAGTTGACCTATAATTATAAATTACTTGTGATGTTGTGACCACTGACTTAGCGACTTCTCATGATTTAGGGACCATTGGATGAGGTTCTGACCTTTTTTCAATACTCACAATGTTTTTCGTAGCTCGTTTTAACAACTCTCAAATAATCCTAATCTTGGCTGGTAGACGGGAGGTGCTGGGTTCGATCCCAATCGCGCCCGTCGGCCTAATCGTTCGGAGTTTTCGTGGTTTTCTTCGAGCCGTGGATCCTCCATGCGTTAATACGGATTAGGTTCCCTTAGAAAGACCCCCACGGAGGGCACTCCCCCCGGGCCCATATCCCTCGTGTAGATAATTGGCCGTCAAAAATCAACCCAACCCAACCCTAATCTTGATTTTAGCAACCTTCCTGAGAACATGAACAAACCACATTATACTCAACTTTTCAGTGAAGTCTAAAGAAAATGCAACTAACCCAACAATTTCTTCTTCTGACTCTTTCAGATGTTGGTCAGGTCTGCCACCCCCTTCCAGGAATAATAATGTACATAACAACATGTCTGTAAAATTTCTTGAAAGTTTCTCTCCCCTTTCGCCTACAGCTTTACATTGCAGACTCTTTACTTTGCGATTAGCTGGTTTGTGATCATCACAAGAATACCCATATCAGGCAAATGCACAATCACATTATAGGATAATCTCTCCATGTGCAATCTTTTCATAGTCATTTCGCCGTTGCTAAATTTGTGTGATCTGTGCTTGTTCTATCATAAGCATTTTTATTTTTCAATGGCTCCTATTGTAACTAAAAGATCATCTATATCCATTCATATGAAGGTGAAAATTCTTGCTAGTATGGTCAGACATCTTACAGCAAAATGTGCACACTAAAATTGAAGATTTCAATCATCTGATGTAAGTGTTTCAAAAACATGTTGTTTTGTCGGAAAATCTCACATTTGAGGATTATTAAGATTGCAATAAGTTAGAAACTGAGGGGGGGGATTTAATTTGCAACCTTCACAGTCCGGAACAGGAAATTCTAAATAATCCTTCCGACGAAGAAATTGACGATGCTCCAGAAACACCTGCTACATCAAAAGAAGCAAAGTATGCCATCGAGATTCTACGGAAAGTTTTTTAAAGGGAAGAAAATTCTAGAAAATATTTTCAGAGGATCAATGTCCTTGAAAGCGGCATTCTCAAGTTTCTAGCTGCCATTTGAACCAAAAAAGTATAACATCATTTTTCAAGAAATGTTAATTATCTAGTTTAAGTCAATTTTTAATTTTATAAAATGTTTAAATTATTCGATAGCTTTTATGCATTTTTAATTCTAAAAATTTAGACAAATTACTGCAAATATTTTGTTTAATTTATGTATAAATCAACATCTTTTATTACATTAGAATGTCAGATATTTTTGAACGACATTAAAAGCAATCTATATTCGCTACTTTTGATTTAACAACCATTCGATTTAACGTCCTATTTTCCGAGGTCCCGGGAAGGTCATGAGTCTACTGTAGTTAGTGATTAAAATGGGAAATAAACCTAAATCAATATACAATAAAATATGTAAAGAAAAATAAAAAACCCCTTTGATATTAACGTTAAAATTAGATTCATACAAGTGTTTAAAAATATAGAAAGTTTGAAGTAATGTATGTTTATAATTAAAGGGTCTGGTTGATTGTTTACATTGAAGGAAGAAAGTTGATGGAAGAAAAATTAATTATTCATATAATGTCCTATATTTTTATAGCCATTGTGATGCTATTGGAGTGCATCTAACGAAAGAGACAGATTGCAGTACTCATCTATCTTTGCTGTTTTTCAACATATCTTGATCACATAGCAGTTCAAAAATTGATAAAAATCAGGCTTATTGATCATGTGACAGCCAAAAAAGGTGGGAAATATCATGGTCTGTCTCTTTTGTTCTCTGAGAATTGGAGTTCAAATTTTCAACTTTTCATCCCATATAATTGAGATGATCTTATTTTATCCGACTGTAGTTACAGAATTGGAAACATACCATATTTATAACAGCTGTCTCAGATGTGTTAAATATTTATTCAATCCAATTTTTTATTTCATTCTTAGTAAGAAGTTATCTGCCTCAGCTTTATTTTCAGTTAAATATATCGATAAAGAGAAATCATTGAAGACACTTCTTTTGTAACAAGTCAGTTGCATCCATCATTACATATAACAAAAATTTTGGATTTGTTGCCATGGCTGTTTATTGAAAATTTAATATGTATTTGATTAAAAGTTTTTTACTGTTGTAAATTAAGTTTCTCATACTTGATAATATTGAATCACAAAGAACTTCAAGATGTGCTCCAAAACTAAGTCAGTTTTTATTAGATGCCATATCATTACATAAAATATAATAAAATTAAACTGTATTTTTTAATAGTTTTATGTTAATTTTTTTAGGAGTCTTTTTTATAATTCTTATTGTATGTTTGCATGTTATTTTGAAATTGTAGTAAAAATTTTATTTAAAAAAAAATCACTCTAAGCTTTATTATTTAAAATTTTTCCCTTGTAATTTTCAGATTCTTTCCGAGCCAAAAACCTAAAGCGTTTTTTATTCAGTTCAGAAGAGCAACTTCCACCTATGCTTCAAGTAAAATTTTCAGCTTGTTATTATTCAATTTAACAATTTCTTAAAAAGGGCAATCAGTTGTTGTATTAATATTTTATCTTTTGCATCTTGTGATCAAAAAGTTTGAAATGAAATCTTTTGGTTAAGTTATTAACCATTTGGAAAAGTGGTTATTGTCCTCCATCAGGGTAGGAAATCAAAAACATATCTGGAGCGTTTTATTGGTTGAATCCGCATTTTATTTGTTTTCTGATTGGTCTGTACAGTAATCTGTATTTTCCCTTTACTTTCAACAGAGATGGATACTTCTGTTGCCACTATGACAAAAAAGTAATAAAAATTACCATAAAAATTAATAACTCAAAAACAAATTGAGATACAGCTTTCAAACAAATTGCATTTAAAAGTACATTTTTTCCTCTATACGACGGTGTAAAAAGTAATATTGTGGGATGTTTAGAAGTTTAAGAATGAAATTTCATTTAAAATTGGTCCAGGAATATTAATGTTTAATCCATGGTGTATGCAATGAATGACCAGCTCCATAGAAGTTTAAAAATTTACAGTGCCGAAAAAATGTAATCCATGGCGTACGTAATGTATGGTCAACTCTGTGTGATTTTTTATGTCTTAAATTTTAGTCTTTGAAAAAATCATTTTCTAAATGGTCGTTGTAATTTGTTAAATTGCATTTCCCTCCCCCCCCTTCCCCCCCTTCTTTAAAAGCATATTTTGCATTGTCCAAGTAGATTAGTTGTTTTTGGTTTTAGAGACTATAACAAAAATTTTGAACATTTCTCCAACAAAATTTTTTATAGAGGGCATGGGCATTGGACGGACTGGAAAGGGATGGTTTTGAAATGAATTGTGACCAACTAGTATTCTTTGTTTTCTTCTTGTCTATTTGTGTTAATAAATGTGAGTGTGTTTGTGTTTAAATTGAGTAGTACCTCTACTGAGGTATCTCTCCCCATAGTATTATTATCAAAAAGTAAAGGTAAAAAAAGTAAAGTAAAAAGGTTAAAAAGTAAAGTAAAGGCATTCTTAATGAAAATGAATGCATGCAACATTAAGATTCCAAACTTTGGTATGTTACATCTTTTTAGCTGCACGATTATCAAATTATCGGATAGTGTCTATTTAGGCAAGTCCTTTTTTTTTTTGTTTGTAAAACAAAAAATGATTTTTTTTCCAGATGAAGCGTTTTGTGAATTTACTTTTTGACAAATTGATTGTAATTTGTCTAAAACATAGCTTACATATTATGAAAAGGTATTGCGTTTGTGCTTCCTGAGTTTAACTTAGTTTCTCATCTTATGGTATAATAAGGTTACCTTTACTTTTTGATAATAATACTATGGGGAGAGATACCTCAGTAGAGGTACTACTCAATTTAAACACAAACACACTCACATTTATTAACACAAATAGACAAGAAGAAAACAAAGAATACTAGTTGGTCACAATTCATTTCAAAATCATTTGACTTTAATATAGCCGTCTTTTGACTTTAATAAGAGCAATCCACACTATACGTCGACAAATACGTCTTACTGGCACGTCATTGAATTCTCATATTATTGCATTAAAGAAAATTTCTATTCCTTAGCATGTTGCTCATCAAATTTTTACGGCATTCTGTTTAGCTTTGTTCCTGCCTTTTAACCTTTCAGCAGAATTCTTCTTATAGCTGCAATAGCAGCACTGTTTGGATTTCACTTCGTATGCAAATTAGCTCTCTCAGAGTTCCACATGCGGACGTCCTGATGTTAGAAACTGCCTCAGCGTCATGAAGCAAAACATAGTCAGCAATCTGAAAAGAAACAAGTAATATAAAAGAAAAAGTTTAAGTCAATTCCGACTTAGGCCATCAAAGAAAAAAATTAATATAATCCCATAAGCTAATATTAGTTTTTGTTGCATTAAAATATCCGAATTTGTTGATTTTCTTATAAGCAAGTAAACCCTATTGGTTTACAGTGGAAGTCTATTGGAATTTGGTAAAATATTAGAGATATCGACAAGTTGGCGTCACTTTTGATGACTCATTTTGGTTGCCAAATTTGGCAATAAACTTGGTGGTATTTGGCAACAGTACAGGGTCCCTCCTATGGTAACACCCCTTATAGGTATGGAGATGCATTAAATGATGTTCAATAACCAGTGGCTGCCATTTTGTCTCCCATATAAAACTAAAATTAATTAATTTAATTTAATTAATGAATTAATATTTGAAAAAACTGTATTAACATCAAGTATCATGCACTAGAAGTTTAAAAAAATTTATTTGAACTTGAGTCAATGAATAATAAGTATTTTATTAACGATTGAAAATTTGAACAAGATATATAGGGAAAGTGTGAACTAGTAGTAGGAATTGAAAAATAAAAACAAGAAACAATAACTGTTCTTAGGGAAAAGAGGGAAAAAAATGTGATCTGAACATCACAGAGATCCATCAGAACGATTGAAGTAGTGTAAAACTGCAGAGAAACTTCTTTAAAGTCATTCACATTGAAACATTGTCAGTGGCTCCAACTTATGTGGGGCCCAAGCCCACCCAATAATTTGCTCTTCCAACCCACCCAATTTTCATTATTCTACTTTTGTGCTTATATTTATTTTTCGATCGGTGAAAAAAAAGAAATTATTTTGTTGACGTTCACTAAATTATTTTATTTTAAAATACGGTAAAGAGAGCAACAATAGATACATAGGAACCTGAAACACAACCTGTCTCCTACCCCCTCTTCCCTCTCCTTCATCCTAAAACACATACAATCAATTTCCTCTCAAAAATAAAATTTACTGCGTGTTTGAGAAATAATTTTTCTTCCTAAATACGCTACATTTGCAGTTATTGCTTATTATTGCACTAAATTTACACTATTATTACACTACATTTGCAGTTGTTATTGGATCTTTCAGAAAATGCTGCCAACGCGTTTTAAGACAATTTTCAGAATGCATCAGCTCAGAAATGCTCATCATGAGAAAACAATCAATTATAAGTGGAGATGTAATATATATATATATACTAGGGGGCTCCGGCCCCCTGCTCGCTACACTGACCAACCCCCATGTAAATTGTTCTCAATTCCATTCGGTATCGCGAAGCAATCCCCGTTTTCTAGCCAACCCCAGACGTAACTGTTTCGCATTTCCATTCTGGATTGCTTCGTGATCTTTTATTTTCTATGCATTCAATTTTTAGATTCCACTTTGTAAAACGTGCTCCAACCCAACTCCTGACAATTCATTTTCTCCAAGCACATAATCATTAGAACTTACAGAGTTTCACAATTATAAGAATTATAAATATGAAATTATATATATAGTGTTTTGAATGTTGTAAATAGTTTGTGCTAAAAAATAATGTAAGTAGTTCAATTAAGCTCTATTCATAAGCTAACATTAGTTCTTGTTGCATTGAAATATATCAATTTGTTGATTTTTTGCAAGCAAGTAAACCCTATTGGACTTCAGTGGGAGTCTATGAATATTTGGCGAAATATTGGAAATAGCGTCAAGTTGGCAACTAAGTCTGGTCGCCAAATTTGGCAATATATTGCCAAGTTGGTGACAAACTTGGTGACAGAGCTGCCCTCCACTTGGTAACCCCCTTATAGCATCAGAAAGGTCTGACCAATCACATGTGTTTTTCAGTATCTACACAGATTTTCATTGGTCCATTTCCAAATCATTAATTTTTTTTATATATAGAAGGATATGTTAAATGAAAAACGCTATTCAATTCCAAATGACTTCAGGAGTCATGTCTACAAATTTGATGCAAAAGTTCATGTCGTTCAGTGGAAAAAATATTTCTTTTGTTTGAGATAGATTTAAGTGGAGAGTTTGACTTCTTAAGGTGGGGATAATGGAAGCAATCTATGAATTGACTTAGTTACTTCAGTGAAACTTGCACAGGAATGCCAGGGTGCACTAAGATAGAAATATTTTTCTCTGATTTTAATAAAATAGCTAAATGTATAAATCTTGAAATCCTCTCTCCATGGCAAACACTTAAAACATTTTTTACATTCCACTCTGTCAAAGAAAGGGCTTAATCAAATTACTATTTCAAACTTGAATAAGTGCAGTGAGGAAAATTCATTTTAGAGGATGTTTCTGATGCATTTATTTGAACATGTGCAACTACAACATATTTGCAACATGTCGTGCTACATAAAAGATGAGTTAAAAAAATCATACTTATAAAAAGGCATGTTTTTAATGCTGAAAATTCATAAAATTTAAAAACTCAGTATGTTTTGTCCATATACACTGAGGTGACAAAAGTCATGGGATACCCTGCTAATAGCGTGTCAGTCCTGCGTTTGTCCAGCGAAGTGCAACAACACGATGTAGAATGGACTCCACGAATTGTTGGAAGTTCTCTGGAGAAATATTCAGCCATGCAGCCTCTATAGACGTCCATAATTCCGAAAGTGTTGCCGGTGGATGATTTTGTGCACAAACTGATCTCTCGATTATGTCCCATAAATCTTCGATGGGATTCATGTCGAGTGATCGCGGTGTCCAAATCATCCGCTGGAATTGTTCAGAATGTTCTCCAAACCAATCGCGAACAGTTATGGCACCGTGACATGGCGCATTGTCATCCGGAAAAATTCTATTGTTGTTTGGGTACATGAAGTCCATGAATGGTTGCAAATGGTCTCCCAGTAGCTGAACGTAATCATTTCCAATTAACGATCGGTTCAGTTTGACCTGCAAACCCAGTCCATTCCATGTAAACACAGCTCACACCATTATGGAGCCACCAACCAGCTTGCACAGAGCCTTGTTGATAATTTGGGTCCATGGTTTCATGTGGTCTGCTCCACACTCGTACCCTGCCATCAGCTCTTACCAATTGAAATCGTGACTATCTGACCAATACACTTTTTTCCAGTCATCTACGGTCCAACTGATATGGTCACGAGCACAGGAGCACCGCTGTTGGTGATGTCGTGCTATTAGTAATGGCACCCGAGTCGGTCTTCTGCTGGCATAGCTCATTAAAGCCAAATTTCGGCAGACTGTCCTAATGGACACGCCTTTCATGCGTCCCACATTCATTCATGCAGTTATTTCACGCAGTGTTGCTTGTCTGTTCACACAGACAAGCAACACAACAACAACAGACAAGCAGACGTCGCTGGTCACGGTCATTAAGTGCCAGCGTTCGAACACTGCGTTGTCCATGATAGGAGGTTATGCTTCAATTTAGGTATTCTCGATACACTCTTGACACTGTAGATCTCGAAATGTTGAATTCCGTAACAATTTCTGAAATGAATGTCCCATGCATCTAGCTCCAACTAGCATACCGTGTTCGAAATCCATTAATTCTCGTCGTGTGCCCATAATCACATAATCAACCTTCTCACACAAAGCATTTCAACAGAAATGAAAGTCCTGCCCAGGCACTGACCATTTATACAATTTGTAAGCTACACTACTGCCATCTCTATATTTTTGCATATTGCTATCCCATGACTTTTGTCACCTCAGTGTATATATCTTTTTATTGTCCTTCTTAAGACTTCCTTCTAATGTCATTCTTTTTGCAAATATACGCCATGTGAAAAGGAGGCCATATAAAAATTAAATTTCGTATTTTAAAGTGCATGCAGTCCTTTTTTAATAAAAACCATATCTGAAAAATGTACTTGATTTGTACACTTTGAATTGGAAGTATCTTTCTATTATCAGCAGTTCAAGGAATTGTATCTATTTTGAATCATATTGCATATAAGTAGATAGCACTATTAATACAAGCATTTCAGTGTATTTGCATTAATATTTTTTAGTCTTTTGTGTTTTAATTTGTAGTCAAATTCATGCTACAATAGCAAATATTAGAGAACATAAAATGGAGACCCTGTGAGAATATAGTTAAATAAAATCACAACTTTCAACTCTAAAAAAATCGCACTCATCATAACTTGAAATATCGCCTTTTCCCAAACTTTCAAAGAAAACAAAATGGCGGTGTCATTTTACCTTAAAATGGTTATGAGCCCACCCAATATTTTTCAAAAGTTGGCGTACCTGAACATTGTCACTATAAACATAAGAAGGGAAAAAAAGAAAGTTAGTTCAGTGGGTCACAAAATTAATGTTCGTCGAGCCAAGGCTTCATATACTCGACACAAGTGGTAGTGTTTATCGCTCCTTTGCTAGGTGCAATTTTCTCAGCATCATAGGTGTTGTTGGATTTGACTTTAGTCACTTTATAAGAATGTAAGAATTTAAATTTCAACCTTAAGCCTGGTCCTTCTGGGTTCTCTTTATGGCAATAAGGTCACTAAGGTTGTATTTCCGGAGTTTCTTGTATCGTAAACGATAGTGCTTACGATTTTCTTGTTGAATTTTGAGAATATTCTTCTTGGCTTGTCAGAGGTCTTCTCTATCTTTCATGGCTTGTTCTTCGATTGTACTATTTAAGAGATCAATAATTTGTAAATCTTCTTTCTGTTTCAGTTTAGTATCGAATAATATTCAAACAGTGTTTTCTTGTTGCTTCGTTGGTAAGTCAAATTAATGATTTGCTAAGCTTTAGAGACATGTTTGAGCCATTTGTTCAAACATGTCTTCTTTTGACATTTTAGAGATTTCAGAAATTACGGTGGAAATTAGACGCTCTACCTGACCATTGCCACAGGGAAGGCCATTTGTAACTGTTATGTGTTTGATATTTTCTTCTTAACAATATTCATCAAATTCCTTATTTGTAAAAGCAGAACCCTTATCACTGATGATGTGGAAGTATTGCCAAATATATAACTTTGTTGCCGTAGCTTTGATATAATTTCAGAAGTAGAAGTAGTTTTACTGGGATGCAACCAGACGAATTTAGTAAATGCATCTATTAAACACAAAATATATTTATAATTTTTATTAGTCATCTCGAGAGGACCTAAATGATCAATATGGTAAGTTTGGACATATGTCTCTTCTTTAGATAAGAGTTATAATTCACCTTCTTGTTTTCCATGTTTGTGATTATACAAAAGACATGTTACACAGTTAGCTACGATTTTATCAATTTTATTCGACATATTAGGGATGAAATTTTTTCATTAAGGAGTTCTTAACAACATTTGCAACTAAAATTACCTTTATCATGAACATGTTTAATGACATTCAGTTCCATTACATCTGTCACAACTATCAGATCAAGACCTTTATAACTTTTATAAAGAACGTTATTTTTTAAGGAAATAGTTCTCAAATGGCTTTGTTTTCAAAATTTCTTTCATGGCCTGTATATATTCATTAGTGTTCTGTGATTGTATGATTTTGGAATTGAAACTGTCATGAATTATCATGCATACTGGATTTCTACTTAGCGTCAACATGGTGCATACATGTACCTTGTGTGTGCTCGATTGTATAGTTATAATCAGCTAGCATTAAAGACCATCGAGCTATCTTGGTGCAAAAATCTTTTTTATTCATAGTAAGAGGAAATGCATTGCAATTGCAATCAGTAACTATCTTGAAAGGAATGCCTAGCACGTAAAGGCGGAATTTTTTTAGAGCTTCTATAACAGCTAAAACTTTTAATTCATAACTTAAATATTTAAGTTCGGTATCTGTGGTTTTATGCTCATATAAATAGACAGGATGAAATTGATTGTCAACAGAGGACTTTTGAAGGAGGAATATGCAGTAATTATGGGGGCATCACAGTGAAGTTCTGTTTCACTACTAGGGTTATAAATGCTTAAAACAGGATCAGAAAGAATGTACTTCAGCTGACTAAATGCATTTCATTTTTGGTCATTGAGATGAAATTATTTGACAGCCTTTTCTAAGGAGATCTAAAGGCTTGGCTATTAAGGAGTAATCTTGAATGAATTTATGAAAATATGAAGTTAGACCGACAAATGAATGTGAATCTTTCAGATTTTTAGGTTCTGGAAAATTTAGTAATCCATTCATTTTGTGTATAAAATATTCTAATAACATAAAGTGTTACCTTTTAATCCTTTAGGTAAATTGTATACTAATATTAATATATACATTTTAGTAATATTTATAACATGCAGCTGTGTGTGTATAATTTTTATCTTATAAATGAAAAGAAAAGTTATAAAATAATAATATTGTGTGAGGTTTTTAAAAAAATATGATTGTTTAGATTAAAAAAAAAAAAATCAAAAATATCACGAACCCGTAGTCATCATTCCATGTCAACTGAACTAGAGGCTCCCGCTTGACCCCCTCTAATTTTTATGTAATTGATACAAGACATACATATAGGTATAAGTTGCACATCTGCAAACTGTTAGAGTCAGAAGTAGTATAGTTGGGGTGCCAGGGGTCCTTCTGTAAAATTCACTATTTCAGGATCACAGAGAAAACGATCAAATTACCAAGTTTGGCATCTTATTGCTCATGATACAAGAAACCTTACTTATTGAAAATAGGTGATTACAACTTTTTATGCTAAAAAACATAATAATTGCAGTATTAAAAATCACAAATCAATACCTTTGTCATTGCTTGGCCTCAAAATAGGCCATACGGCCTGTCTCAATGAATTTTACCCATACTTTAGCATGCTGTAACTACAGAAAAAATTATTTTAAAAGTTTGTTACAGTACCAACTAATTACCCGTGAAGATGTCATAGAGCTGCTGAAGTTGTTTCTCTCCTGCTTAAATATTCATTAATTTGTTCATCTGTGAAATCTCCTAAAAAATTAAAATTATTGATTTTACCTCTTTTTCAGAAGTGTATACCTCAAAAGGGACACTTCTGATTTGATTTCAGTTAGTACCACTGGAAAGAGCACATCTTAATCTGTAAGAAAAACTTTATTTCATTTCGGGCCTCTTCGGTATAAGGTTCAAAAGGCAAGGAAGCAAGGTTCAAAATATCTGTTTTGTATGAGAATTGCAACTAGATCTGCCGTAGAAATTGACTCTAAGAATGTATTTGGAAGTCCTTGGAAAACTGAGAACACTGCAGTAAAAAGAGAATAACAGAAATGCATATGAAATAAGTGGGTCATTTCATGTCAACTAGCTCAGGGGTGTCCTGGTTGGGTGCAAAATAATGCTCATATACACTCAAATATATCTTGAACAGATACAGCTAGAATAGTGAAAAAAGTGTCTATCTATAGTAAAATGACTATTTGTTATCATATGAGAGTGTTTGCAGCATCCCCTACTGACTAAATGTGAAAAATGACAACCCTATCTCAAAACTATGAGATGTAATGAAAAAATGTCAATTGCAAAAGTTTAGAGCAATCTCGGTTTAGTATAAAATGATGTCTTACATGTAAAAATAACTGTATTAGAAGCTCTGAAATGCTAATTTTCCCTTAACCAATCACTGGCTTAAATACACCACTAATCGCTTTGATATTTACAGACCTTCTAATAAAGATATTTTTATCTATAAGATGTCATTTCATACTAAATCAAGGAATCTCTACACATTTGTAGTTGACTTTTGTTCACAATCTCACATATTTTTCGAGATAGGGTCGACATTTTCCACATTTAACCACTTGAGGGCACTGCAAGCACTCTCATATGATAGCAAATAGTCATTTTACTGTAGTTAGACACTTTTTCCACTATTCTAGCTATATTCGTTCAAGAGATATTTGAGTCTACGAGAACATTACTTTGCACTCGGCCAGGGACACCTGTCCAGTATACCCCTGAGCTAGGTGATGTGAAATGACCAACTTATTTCATATCCGTTTCTGTTATTCTTTCCCTACTGTTTTCAGTCTTTCAGAAACTTCCAGATACATTTGTAGAGTCAATTTCTATGGCGGATCTAGTCGCGATTTTCATACAAAGTAGTTGTTTTGAACCTTGCTTTATTTACCTTATACCGAAAAGGTCCTTCGTATAGATTAAGACCAATATCAGACGGGCGTCTTTTTTGCTGCTTTTTTGCTTAAGTATTATCCATTCATAATGCTATGGCATTGTGAATGGATAATACTTAAGCAAAAAAGCAGCAAAAAAGACGCCAATCTGACATTGGTCTAAGAGGTGCTCTTTCCAGTGGTATGAACTGAAATCAAATCAGAAGCGTCCCTTTTGAGATGTACACTTCTGAAAATGGGGTAAGATCACTAATTTTAATTTTTAAGGAGATTCACAGATGAACAAATTAATGAATATTTAAGCAGGAGAAAAACAACTTCAGCAGCTCTATGACATCTTCACAGGTAATTAGTTGGTAAAATGACAAACTTTTAAAATAATTTTTTCAGTAGTTGCAGCATGTTAAAGTACTGGTAAAATTCATTGAGACAAGCCGTATGGTCTACTTTGAGGCCAAGTAATGACGAAGGTATTAATTTGTGATTTTTAATACTGCAATTATATTTTTTAGCACAAAAGGTTGTGCTAGATCACCTATTTTCAATAAGTAAGGTTTCTTGCATCATGAGCAATACAATGCCAAACTTGTTGATTTGATTATTTTTTCTGCGACCCTGGATTAAAGAATTTTATGGAAGGACCCCTGGCACCCCAACTATACTACTTCTGATTCTGACAGTTTGCAACTGTCCATCTTATACCTACATGTATGTCCTGTATCAATTATATAAAACTTGAAGGGCGTCAAGTGGGTACCATGCCCAAATTTAGGTCACTTGACATGGAATGACCCCCCTGCTACTGCACTCACTGATGGGATTATTTCAGAATTACAACGTTATTTAATGTTTTGTTTTCAGTTGAATTTTCAATGTCTTTAACATTCTACCTACATATATATATGGGCAGGAATGCCATTTGGGGGAAGCTAAGGAGTGTACCCCGCCCCCCCTCCAAGAAATTTAATACAGCGCAACCTCGATTATCCAAGCTAATTGGGACACCGCTAGTACCTCGGATATTGGAAATCTTGGTTAATAGAAACTGTGTATAAAAACTTGCAGTGCTCGTAAATTTAACATCTCTTAGAATAAAAAACAATAGAACTTTTTTTAAATGATAAAAACAAACTTATATAAAGTTATGTTTCACAGCTCAACAAATTTAAAAAGGAAATCATCTACTAGCAGTAAATTTTAAAATCAAATTTAAACTTTTTTTAACTGTACTAAGTTAAATATTAAAAGAAGGATTTGTCAAAAATAAAACAAATCTCAAGAAAATATATATATTTTTTAATTTAATTACATTAATTTGTTAAATTTACGTTATATTTTTAAAAGCTCTGTTACCTTTTGTTGGTAAAATCGAGATTTTCTGTCAGTGGCTGCCCGATCACACCAATTTTTGAGCAACAGATCTATCGGCGTAACATCGCTTCTTTGCTCCAAATATTTTAGGGTAGCTGTTATTGCTAACACCTTCAGTATGACTTATAGTCCTTGAATCCTCAAAGTCCTGGTCCTCATTGTCAGCATCATTAATGTCCGATAAGGAATTAACGGCTTGTATAATTTCTTCATCATTAAGGATTTGAAAACTTGGATGTTGGTTTTCAACATTCAGCCATTCGGAAATGTCCTCTTCCAAAACTTCTTCCCACCCTTTAATGCCATTTATAATCTCAAAAAGTTATCCGTCTGTCGGTGGGTTTTCCATCTGGGATCCATCCTCTCTCCTCTTTTGAATAATGAATTTTGAATAAGTGGTCACATGGCTTTCCAACAATATATCACATGAGGGTATTGGCAAAATTTAGAAAAGTGCTCCCGGGAGGGCAAAGTGGGGGGAGGGTCACCGGACGTGCATAACATCAATAAGCAGTCACAGGCCTTTCCAACCATATGTCACATGAAGGGTCTCTATCTAAATTTATAAAAATGCCCTCCCCGTGGGGGCAAAGTGGGGGGGAGATGCATAACATGCGTAAGTGGCCTTTCCAACAATATGTCACATGAGGGCTCTCGGCTATATTTAGAAAAGTGCCAGTGGGGGCAAAGTGGGGGAAGGGATACCGGAGGTGTATAACATGTATAATTAATCACAGGTCTTTCCAACGATATGTCACATGAGGGATCTCAGCTAAATTTATAAAAATATCCCCCATGGGGGCAAAGTGTGGGGGGAGCGCAGTGGGAGGTGCGTAACACGAGTAAGTGGTCACAGGCCTTTCCAACAATGTCACATGAGGGGTTTTGACTAAATTTAGAATTGTGTCCTCCTGGGGGCAAAGTGGGGGGAGGTTAAAACGTGAAATTTTTCAAATGGTCGTGGAAAACATTAATTTTGTGAAATGGCAGCAGAAAAACTCAAATTTCATCAAAGGATCACGAAAAAAAATGCAAATTTTATCAAAGAATCGCGAATTTCATAAAAGGGTTACAAAAGAAACGTGAATTTCATAAAAGGGTCACAAAAAGAAACTCAAATTTTGTCAAAGAATTACGTAGAAAACGCGAATTTCTTCAAGAATCGCTTAAAAAACACGAATTTCGTCAAAGGATCACGGAAAAAACGTGAATTTCATCAAAGGGCCATGGAAAAAATGCGAAATTCTTCAAATGATCGCAAAAAAATGCAAATTTTATCAAAGAATCATGAAAGAAACGTGAATTTCATTAAAGGGTCACGAAAGAAACACAAATTTCATGAAAGGGTCGGGAAAGAAACTCGAATTTCGTCATAGGGTCGCGAAAAAAACTCAATTTTTGTCAAAGGATTGCATAGAAAACGCGAATTTCTTCAAAGAATCGCGGTAAAAAGGGATTTTCGTCAAAGAGTGGCTTCAAAAACGTGAATTTCGCCAAAGGATCACGGAAAAAGCACGAATGTTGTCAAAGGGTCGCGGGAAAAAAACGCGAATTTTATCAAAGAGCTACAAAAGTACACTAATTTCGCCAAAGGGTTGTGGAAAAAACGAAATTTCGTCAATGGGTCGTGGGAGAAATGCGAATTTTATCAAGTGGCTGCGGAAAAACGCTAATTTTGTTAAAGGGTTATGAAAACACGAGAGTTTTGTCAAAGAGATGAGGAAAAACGCGAATCTCATCAAAGAGTCATGGAAGAAATGCGAATTTCATCAGAGTCGTGGAAAAAATTCAGTGGTCTCCTTAGGAAACAGCATACATACATCCATCTATGTTTATTATTATATAGGTAAAGTTTTTAATCTGAAATAGTATACTTTACTAACTTTTGAAGGAAACGGGTAAACCCAAACCCAGCTTACAGGAATCTAAACTCAGCCTGAAATTGACCCGAACTGAAAACAGTTATCCCGGCCTGCAACAAAAATAATTAGAGCCAGAAGGGAATCCCCCCCCTCTGCTGTAACCTTTGAGAAAATCTGTGTTGAATTTCAGAATTTATTTTTACAAAGAATCACCCCTGATCAGGAGTTATTTTACTACGATTTTTTATTTTAGTGTAAAATAGCAACGTAAGATGACGCTGCAAGCAATAGGCACTAAATCTGTGCCTGGAGGAGGAAAGCCAAAAAATGGGGTCCCGATTTAACGGCTATTGTTTGCAGCGCCATCAATTGCTGCTATTGCCTATTATACAGTAAAATCAAGAATTCCAGTAAAAAATCTCCTGACATCTTACATAACCCTCCTTCAATTTTTTTTGTCACCATTTGCAAGTTACTGAATTTTAAAATCAGCCATTCCATTTTAGGACACCCGGTATATTTTTTTAATAAGTTTCAAAGCATTCTTTACTGAATTACAACTGATCTTAGATATAAAGAAACAAGCAGTCTTATACCAAATTAATATTTTTTACATAATCCTGAAGATTAAAAAGTATTCCTAAATCATTATTTGGGCATGTCCATTATAGAGCTTTTACTGTATATAGTTTTTATCTTCAAAAATATTTAGACTTTCTTTTCAAAAATCAGGTCAACCCAAATCCTTCTCACAAGAGTGAAAACCCCATCTGAAACTGACACAAACCCAAAATAATGTATGTCAATCTGCACCAAATCCAACGAGTTAGATGCAGCTAAAAAGTAGAAGTCAACCCAACCCGCAACAGAAAAGCAGAAGTCAACCGGACCCAAACCTGATCTGCAGCAAAAAAGTAGAAGATAACCCAACCTGCATCAGAAAGTAGAAGTCAACCAGACCCAAACGCGACCCACAGCAAAAGTATAAGTTACCCCAACCAGCAGCAAAAAACAGAAGTCAACCGGACCCAAGCCCGACCTGCAGCAAAAAGTAGAAGTAACCCGACCCACAGTGAAAAAAATTAACCCCGACCTGCGCATCAGATTGGAGTCTCCAAATTTCTAAAATCGCCCCCCCCCCCCCCCCTTAAGGACTCTCCAGATCCGCCCTTGACAGAAATTAATAATTATCAATAAATTTTGCTGCTGACAGAACCCAACTCTGCTAAAATCAGGTTACCCAACCAGATGCAGGACCCTACCTGAGACAAAGAGCTTTGAAGATTTCTGATTTGTATAGAATTTAAATCATATTCTGAAGGTGAAGGCAGAAAATGATTAATGAAAATTTTTACTGACAGAAAATTATTAATAAAAATTTTCTTATCTCTATTGAGTAACAAGCTTTCAAATTTTGTGAGCTTTTGAACTTCCGTGTGATAATTACCTAATTAAATTTCACAAATTTTTTTCCAAGATCATTTTACAAAATAATGCGAATTTTTTCTGCGACTAATGATGAAATTGATTTTTTTTTCTTTTTTTTTCTTGACCATTTGTTGAAATTGTGATATATATTATTCCACGACCAATTGATGAAATTCACTATTTGTTTCCACAATCTTTTTACAAAATTCACATTTCTTTTACACTGTCATTTGCCAAAATTTGAAAAAAGAATTTCCTAACTGACTGATTATTTTAATACTTTTGTTTAGTTATCTCCAGCAAATAAAAAATAAAAAATGTTTTATGGGATGCTCTATATATATATGGACTTTTTTTTTTCTTTTACTCTTTCAAATAATTATTTATTACTTTCTGTTGCTTAATCATAAACAAAAAAATCTCATTTGTTGAACAAATATTTTGCTCCCTTCAAAGTAAATCCTCACGATATTCATTTTCATACCCTAAACCAGTGGTACTCATATATGGCACGTGGGCCGCATGTGGCCCAGCAAGTTGGGCAGATAATTAAAAATATATATAAATATATGCAGTATGCATGTTTTGGTAAATACAGTAGAACCTCGATCCATCGTTTTTCAAGGGGTGTGTGAAAAAAAATCGATGAATGCGGGTTAATGTCAAAACACGAATAAAATAATGTTTATGCAGTACTAATACATGCAATGTATACAATATACTAATAAATACTAATTTGTCACTTATTGTGTAAAGGAAATAAATCAAAGTTGTAAAAAATTTATATTTATTTTAAAAAATCAGTAATTTTATGTTGGGTTTTTAGTTAATTTTTTTAATTAAACAACGAATTTTCAAGATGTACAATATTTTTCTGGCCATTTCCTGTAATTTCATGTGCATAGATAAAAGTTTGTACAGTTTCAAATGCCGTAATTGCATCAGTCAGACTTGGCACTGGTGTAGGTTCAGCTTCATTGGCATGAACATTATCATCTGCTTCTTTGCCATTATTTTCATTTTTTTGCATCCTCGCACATTTCTTCTATGCTTAAGACACTACATGTCGCAACATCTTGATCAATGGAAATTTATTCGCTGAATTTCACACCAGATACACCATCTGCTACACGCAACTACTTTTCATCTGCATTATCATCACCATCATCATTATTTTCTTTCCCTTCTGTTAAGCATTCATCATCAATTTTTCGTACAAAGCCGCATTTCACAAAACAATTCTGGATGGCTGAAGAGGTTACTTCATACCATGCTGAAAGTACAAAATGAATGCCCTGCAGAGGGTCTATTTTTGGAGTAGGTTCTTTTGCTTCTCCATGAATATAACAGTTCCATGCAACATAAAGATCTTTTCACTAGTTTATCCTGTAAAATTGCTTAAAACAGATGATTATCCCGGCATCAAGAAAGAGGTTGTATGACAGATGTACAATAAGCGGGGGAAAATGGACTTGTATATTTTTCAAGGACGATGTATCTGGTGAATGAGCTGAACAATTGTTAATAAATAGAACGATTTTCTTTTTTTTGAGTGCTGATTAATCTATCAAAGTCATTAAAAAATTTTACATACATTTTTGAAGCATCGAGGTCTAGCAGATTTACTAATAACGAGGGGTACTCATTTATAAGAACCGTCCTTATTTGTGCATAGTAGCACTGTAAGTCTTTCTTTGGAATGTTTACCAAGTTGTTCATACCAAATGCAGTGAAGTCTTTCCAACTTGCTGTAAGTAGACATCTTGCTAGTTTTTCTCTTTTTTTGTAGAAGTTTCATACTTATCAGCCTGCCCTCTAACTTCTTTCTTTTTCGAAATTATCGAATTCAGGGTTGATGGCAGTATATCTAAACGTTTAGCAATGTTATTTTTTTTTCTCAAAAGGATTCTTTTCAACCTCATCTATGATACAAAGTCTTTCTTCTAAGGTTCGTATTTGTTTTCCCATTTGTAAAATTCACAGAATGCATAAAATTTAGTGCAGAACACATTCATTACATTGAAAGCTCACATTGTTGTGAACTGTTGTATTCTTTAGCCAGAAATGTGAAAGAATGTAGCAGCTGGCCGAAGTGGGTGCATCCATCTTCTCCTTTACACAGAATAGAATAACCCATTCTCCAAACAAGAACACCTGTTCCACAGTCAGTTATTTACATGTACATGCATGTCACAATATCAGCGCTAATCCCTGTTTTCTCACCCTAAAACAACACAAGTAAGTTATTTTAGGATAAAAGAAGTAATTCCAGTTTGCATGTCATATGGATCCACTTGACCTTCAATTTCATTTCGGTGAGGAGAAAAATTTTACAACGATGAATGCGGGAAAATGGCTTTTTGAAGAACGATGTGTGCGGGTTTCCTTAACATTATTTAAATATAATTTGTGCAGGGACCATAGAAATAAAATGATCAATGCAGGAACAATAGATCTTAGTTTCACTGTATAATTTTTAAAGATCTTACAGTCAATTTAAAAATATGATGTAATAAAAATAAATGTAAAACTTCTATATATATTTTCTACTTAATAACCTTGATACTGGAGAAGAATATTGCAAGTCTTGTGTATAGCATTTCAATCTCACCTTCATGAACAACCCCTACTAGTTAAAGGAACTTATTCACATTGCATTTATTATAGAAATTTTAACATTGGTTAAAATAATAGTAGTTCATTGTATTATGTAGACATTATGTATAAAGCAGACTGTATGACACAGACATGTGTAGATAAATGTTGCCCTCTCCTGGAGCCCATTTCTCTATCATATTTTGTCTCTTACAGCAATTTTAGAGACTACCACTGCCCTTGATAAATCTATATTAGATAATTAAATATTTTTTTATTTGTGTATTGATTGCAATGTTTACATGTTTTTAATTTGTAATTTTAGAGTTCAATAATTAGTTGCAAAATAGTGATAATTTAGGTTTAGTTTAGAATTTTTTTTTTTCTCCCCAGGAACAGTTTATTGATTTATGGAAGTCCTTGTATGACATGTTTGTAATGCATGAGGAAGAACAGAAAGTATACCACTGCATTGCTACTGTTGGTAAGATATCAGTACATTTTTATAAAACATTTTTTGTTGCTAAAGTGACATTAGATGCAACAGAGAAAATAATCTTTATTTGAAAGAAATTTTTTTTGTGTGTGCGTAACTTTATTTAAAAATTGTGTATTCCATTGTTGCTCATGAACTTTAGTTAGATAATGATAAAGCTATATGATTTGAAAGTATTGACAATATAGTTAATTATATATATAATGATTGATGTGCATAAATGCAATTAGCTTTTTTCTTGTAATAACAGAAGTTGTTGGGGAGGGGATGGGGGGGGGGTGAATTAACATATTTGTCTGAATAAAGATTTATTAAAAAGAGCAGTGTTTTGTGGAATATACTAGGTAATTAAAAATAAATGTAATGGTAATTATTTCTTAAACTATTGGTGGTGGAAACATACTTCCAATTACAATCAGAATACTAACAAAGTACAGATTTTAAATATGGCATTTGTTTTACAGGTGGTTGTATATATATATTAAAATATGATAATTCATTTATATATATATATATATACACAGCCTTCTTTTCCTGTAACTTATATTTAGAAACATGTTGTCCTGCATCTAAGAAGAACATTGAAAAAATAAATAAACTAGAGAACAGGAATTCTGCTTTTTCAGAATTTAGTGTTGCCCCCAACATTTCCATTACTTCATTTTCTTCTGATGAACTGGTGGTTTCTATTATTATGAAACAGCCATTATAAATGAAGTGTTTAGATGAAGATGAAAGAGCAGTCGTAAAAAGTTAGAACTGATTTTCTGGTCAGAATGGGGGGGAGAGGAAATGGCCATTTTTTTTTTTTTTTTTTTAATTATGGCCATTTTTTTTTCCATTCTGACCTAGAAGCCACCAGTCCATCAGAAGAAAATAATTCAGTTAAGCGGAACTTGGATAATTGGGACTCTACTGTAGTGCAAAACATATTTCAATTTTAAGACTTAAAGCACATGCTTTTATTTTATGTAAAATGACATCATTTGCATTAATATAGGTACTTAAATATAGTTTATAATAGCTCCATGTTTTATCATAAATCATTCATTTATATTTTTCTCAAAATAGCACGTATTTTCATTACATTTTTTCAGTTTTTATGGGGAAATGGCAACAAAAAGATATAATTGCTATTTTTTCTTTACTTTCTACAGAAATGGAGTACTTGAGTTGCCAAAATGAAAATTAATATTTCAAAAATAAATGGGGATGCAATTTTCAAACAAATTGCATTAAAAAGTACTTTGTTTCCCAATACGACGGTATAAACATTGAAAATGTGCGATGCTTAGAAGTTTTTAAAAATGCTCTAGAACAGGGTCGCCGAACCTATGGCACGCGTGCCGTAACTGGCATGCGAGAGGATATTTTTGGCACGCCGTTAATTGAAGCTTTATATCAAAAGTCACCCAAACTCCTTAAAATTCTGAACCTCATTATTATTTTTTTATTAGTACACGAGCTTGACTTTTGTTTTTTTATAATATGTACTAGTGCACCTGCCATATCATTGAACTATAACTACCCACTCAGAAACATTTCCCCCCGCCCTCCACACACACACTTCCTCGACTCCGTTCTGCTGGCACCGGTAATTCGCATATGCAGAGAGAGAAATCTAACAAATCAAATTATTTTTTGCTTTTCTATACTAATAAAAGAACAATATTTCATAAATCTCTTCATCATTTAATGCATTTTGATCTGCACATGAGGCTTTATTTAACTGTTGCTGTAATTTGCTAAATAATTAGTTAGTTAAAATGACAAAAATATTACAAAGACTAATAAAATATGACTTTTTTCTGATAAAAAAAAATAATAATTTGATTGGTAAAACATTTGTAAAATGAAATGAAAACTATAATTACGCTTTCGAAGATTTTCATATCTTTTTATGTGTCGGCTTAAAGGAGGGGTAGGGGTAATTTATCTGGCAGACGACTGACTGCTGACACAATTCTGTTACGTATAAAACTCCAGTAGCTAATCATTTCATTATTATTATTCTGATTTTCTTATATTGCATTATTTTTTGTTATTAAACAACCTTCACTGTTAGGGCTGGTAATATAAGACTGATTAGATTGGAACGTTCAAGTAGTATTTATTAAACATGGCCAATTTGGCTAAAAAACAGAAAGTACAAGATAATAGAGAATTTTAAACGTGGTGGACAGAGAAATATGGCATGATTAATAAAGAAGATAAGGCTCTTTGCATTTTATGTTCCTGAACAGTGGTCTGCCGAACGTCATCTGTAAGACGGCATTTTGAAACTAATCACAAATCTCTTTCACAAAAAAAGTTATGAAGAGCAAAAAGAATTAATTGCCAATGCAATTAAAGAAAAAATAAAATGTCCACATCTATGATTAAATATATCAACAAGGATTCTCAAACTTGTATTGCAAGTTTCTCGGCTGCAAATGTCATCGCTCAATAAGGTAAATGCTTCTGCAATGGAGAATTTTTGAAGGAAGCCTGGTTAACATGTGCTCCCTCCTTGTTTGATGATTTTGAAAATAAAGAGAGAATAATACAGCGAATTAAAGATGTGCCGTTATCAAGAAATACAGTAAAAGATAGAATCCTAAAAATGTCAAAAAATGTAAGAGAGCAACCAAAATCTGATATTGAGGTTTCTCCTTTCATTTCACTGTGTCTTGATGAAAGTACAGATATAACTAAATCTGCTCATTTAGCTGTTTTTGTATGATATTTTATTAAAAATGACATTAAGGAAGAATTATTATCGTTATTATCGCTATCAACTACAACCAAGGGTGAAGATATTTGTACAGCAGTTGTAAATTCCCTTACTGAAAATGAAATAAATTTGTCTAAAATAGTTTCTGTTACAACTGACGGGACCCCCAGTATGGTAGGTAAAATAAATGGTTTTTTAAGTTTATTTCAAACCCACATTGGACATATTATTGTTGGATTTCACTGCATCATACATCAACAAATCCTGTGTGCAAAGTCTGGTTTCGAATCTCTGAATGATATTATGGACGTAGTCACAAAAATAGTTAATCTCATATCGCCACAGGCTTTAAATAAACAAAAGTTTGAGACTTTATTAGATGAAGTAAACTCTGTGTGCAGCGGATTACTGATGTATAACAATGTTCGTTGGTTAAGTCGCGGCAAAGTGCTACAAAGCTTTGTTGACTGTTTGGAAGAAATCCTGCTTTTTTTACATGAAGAAAGTAAAATTGAGAAATATACGCAATTGATGGATGTTAAATGGCTTGTAAAATTAATGTATTTTACAGATTTATGCCAGCATTTAAATGACTTAAATTTAAAGCTCCAAAGTAAAAATAAGACTGTTATTATCATGATAGATATGATTCAAGCTTTTGAAGCGAAATTGCAAATATTTAGAAAAGACATTGTTTCCAAAAAGTATAAGTATTTCCCAAACTTTAAAAAAAAAAAAAAATGGCTGATGACTTTAATTTACATGAAGAAATAAATGAAGCAAGTCTCACTGAAGAGATTACTTCTATCATAAATTCATTAGTCGAAGAGTTCTCATCAAGATTTTGTGAATTCAAAAGCCTTTCGAAAACATTGAAATTTATTATCTATCCAGATGTGACTCCTATTGATAAACTGTACTTGATTGTATTCGATTGGTTGGAAATTTCAGAAATTGAAATGGAACTTATCGCCTTCCAATCCAACTCAAATGGTCTCAGAAATTTGTCAAATTGAGAGAAGATTTGGAGATGATCGAAAAAGACAGACTATCAGGCATCATAAATAAAAATTCTGATAGTAAAATTATGTCCACTTGGAATTCAATTCCAGACAACTACAGTTGTTTGAAGAAGTTACCATTTGCTGTGTTGACAATTTTTCCTTCTACTTATGCTTGCAAATCATTATTTTCAGAGATGAACAATATTAAAAATTCAAATCAAATCAACTTGTCAGATGACTCCAGTTCATCATGCATTTTATTAAAGAAAACCAATTATGAGCCCGATGTCAATCATTTAGCATCCAAGATGCAACATCAGAAATCACATTAATTTGTATAATTAGTACTTTACTTTTACTCTCTTCTTATTTCAATTACTTAAACCGTCACTTGCTTAAATGCAACTCTACATAAAACGCCAATTTCTTAGAGTTCCAACAAAAGTGATAAGAATATCACTGTAAAAAATCCTAATAAATTTTGACTCGAAAAATATAAGAACTGTTAAACCGTCACTTTCGGCTTACAATTTACGTTTTTTGTACAAATGATAATTGCAAATCGATAGAAGAAACACACATTTGTGATATAAGTTAAATGAGAATGATAACGAACTCGATGAAGAGAAACTAACACCAAAATGGCAAGTCGCTGTGTCGCTATGTACCTTAAGCTTTTAATCTTCGGTACTTTAAGGCTCTTAAGAAACTTTTAATTTCCTTCTGAAAAAAAAAAAAGATTTTGCAATACTTATGAAATAAGAAAAAAAATTTAATTAACGAAAACCCAAGAGCTAACAGGGTTCCTTGACAGACTTTTAGGCAATGTTCTTTATATTTGCTAAATTCTTCTTATGCATTGTAATATATTTTTTAAATAATTTTTCATTTAACAGTATGTATAAAACAAATATTATGCAGATATAAGTCGTAAATAATATTTTTTTTATATTTCTTTTATCTTTGTCTGTTTAAAAATAAAATTATATCCAATATAAAACTACCATCATTCTTAAAATGCCAAATTCAACAGATTCCAAGGGGCAACGCCATGTATTACCATAATTTTTACAATCATTTGGCAAGTTGTTTCGATTAGAGTTCAATAATTTTTTACGATTACTATATTTATTTCTTATATGTTATCTTATTTCTGTAATTATTACTATAATTAATTAATCATATCATGTGACAAGATGTTTTGGTTTGACTTTTCAATATGATACATAATTCAATTTAATGTATATATTGGTATTTGCTGCAGGTATGTTATCCATATTTACCGTAATCTAATAATAGTAAAAGTAAGTAATTTTGATTCATTTTTCTTTTTGGGGGGTTGGGGGGGAGGTAGGAATGGGGCGGGGGAGGTTGTTGGCACGCCATGGTCACTTGAAATTTTTTGGAAAAAAATTGGCACGCGGATGTGAAAAGGTTCGCCAACCCTACTGTAGAGTATTTAATCGCACAATGAAACATCGGCTTTTGTTTTGCGGATAGCTTATACAAGGTAACGTTATTTATTGGAGACGACACAAAATAAGGTGGGAGAAAAAAAATAGCATACCGGGGGCTAATAAACTCTTTTTACAATCAGAACCACTAAGTTATGATACTTTGAATTTTATGAATTTCCAGTGCTTTCTGGCTCTAAAAATGGAAACACAAGTTTTTCTTGTACAAAAGTAGAAGATTTGATCAATTTTTTTTACAGAAGAAATTTAAGTTTTTAAATATTATGGTCTTAAGTTTGAATGTATTTATGAGGATTATTTTCTAATTAATTTTCTTATTTGTAATGGGTGCAATACTTAGTTTCAGACATAAGTTGTCCCGATATTTTACACATGCTAGTTTTGCAATGTGAAATACCAATGCTAAGGCGATCCCTGTTGATAAATTGTATTGACTTCTGCTAGACCTTGAACTTATTTTTTGTCCCAGTTATGTTATTTTAATATTTTGAAACCCCTTTTTAGGTACGTTCATAATAATATAAATACATAACACCTATAGTCGTTGTTCAGTCCATCTGTCCGCATATAACAGAGCAAAAACTACCCAACCAAATGGTCTGAAATTTTAAATATATAACTGTTGCAAAATTTTGAGACGTCATTTCAAATTTTATGAAAATCGGATGTATAGTTTAATTACAGGGACAGTCGAAAGTTTTCCATATCATTATGGCCAATGAGAATAAATTATTGCAAGTGCATTTTAATGATGTTACGGCCTTCCGAATGGTCTGAAATTTTAAATGTATAATTGTTGCAAAATTTTGTCGAGTCATTTCAAGTTGTATGAAAATCGGATGTATAGTTTAATTACAGGGGCAGTCAAAATTTTTTCGTTGCATGATGGCATGTGGGGAAAAAAATATTTCAAGTGAATTTTAATGATGTTGCAGCCTTTCAAACAGAATGAAATGGATATGCACTTGTTGAAGTACATTAAAATATACATTCGGTACAATATACGGTGCAAAAAATATTTATAAAACTAGTTATATACGAACGCATCTAATTTGCCACGTTTGACGAGCAATTTCCAACTTGTTTACTTTTTTCAATCTTTACAAGAAGAAAGTATTGGATTCGTGAAAATTTTTGGTTTTCGAGGGATTTACACCTTTTAGGGGTCAGAAATTCTGAAAAACATGTTTTTGCAAAATGTCTGTCTGTATGTGACACAAATTTTGTGAGTGCTCTATCTCAAGAACTAATACACGGAATTTAATAAAATTTATATTCAATTAATCCCTGATATAAATTGGTGCTGATTAGTTTTTGGTGTAAATCGCTCAACAGGTGGTACTGCTATGCAACATTTTTCATGATTTCCACAATAGCTCAATTTCCAGAACTAATGCACGGATTTTCATCAAACTTCAGATTCAGTTAGTCCTTGACATGAATTGATGTTCTATAGATTTTCGTGTGAATCGCTCAACAGGTGGCGCTGCTATGCTGTATCTTTTGTAATTTCCGCAATAACTCTATCTCAAGAACTAATGTTTGGATTTTCAACAAACTTCAGATTCAGGTATACCTGGATATGAATTAGTCCTGTTTAGGTTTTGGTGTAAATCGCTCAACAGGTGGCGCTGCTGTGCAGAATTTTTCACGATTTCCGCAATAGCTCAATCTCCAGAACTAATGCACGGATTTTCATCAAACTTCAGTTTCAGTTAGTCCTCGACATGAATTGACGTTTTATAGATTTTGATGTAAATCGCTCAACAGGTGGCACTATGCTGCATTTTTTGCAATTTCTGCAATAACTCTATCTCAAGAACTAATGCTTGTATTTTCAATAAACTTCAGATTCAGGTATACCTTGATATGAATTACTGCCGTTTATGTTTTGGTGCAAATTGCTCAACAGGCAGCGCTGCTACGCTGCATTTTTCAGAATTACACCATAGTTCTATCTCAATAACTAATGCACGAATTTTCATCAAACTTCAGATTCAGGTACACCTTGATATCAATTAGTGCTGTTTATGTTTTGGTGTAAATCGCTCAACAGATGGCGCTGCTATGCTACATTTTTCAGATTTCTGCTATAGCTCTATCTCAAGAACTAATGCACGAAGTTTCATCAAACTTCAAATTCAGATATACTTTGATATGAATTGGTGTAATTTCTTGTACTATTTAAATGATTTAATTGACGTGATTTATATACAAGAAAGTTTTGTGATGGCCACAACATACTCGTTACTTTCTTCTATCTTCAATAGAAGAAAGTATTGTAATCGAAATTTTTTTCGACTTCCGGTTTCGACGGATTTACACGTTTTAGGGGTCAGATATCCCAAAAAACATGTTTATAGAAAATGTCCATCTGTCCGTCTGTCTGTCTCCATTGTACCATCAAAAAGTGTATGAAGTTATGCATAGAATTGAACCAAATTTTTATTTTAAGTTTTTGGATATGGCAAGTAGGTCCTCCCTGAATTTGGAAAGAATTCGCCGGTAGGGGGCGCTGTAACAGCGATTTTTGTGCGATTTTGAATATTGTACCATCCAAAAGTGTATGAAGTTATGCATAGAATTGAACCAAATTTTTATTTTAAGTTTTTGGCTATGGCAAGCAGATCCTCCCTGAATTTGGAAAACATTCGCCGGTAGGGGGCGCTGTAATAGCGATTTTTGTGCGATTTTGAAAATTGTACCATCGAAAAGTGTATGAAGTTTTGCATAGAATTGAACCAAATTTTTATTTTAAGTTTTTGGCTATGGCAAGCAGGTCCTCCCTGAATTTGGAAAAAATTCGCCGCTAGGGAGCACTGTAATAGCGATTTTTGTGCGATTTTGAAAATTGTACCATCAAAAAGTGTATGAAGGTTTGCATAGAATTGAACCAAATTTTTATTTTAAGTTCTTTGCTATGGCAAGCAGGTCCTTCCTTAATTTGGAAAAAATTCGCCCGTAGGGGGCGCTATAATAGCGATTTTTGTGCCATTTTGAATATTGTACCATTGAAAAGTGTATGAAGTTATGCATAGAATTGAGCCAAATTTTATGTGTTTGTTTTTGGTCATGGCACAAAGGTCCTCCCTGAGTTTGGAAAAATTCTGCCAGAAGGGGGCGCTATAATTGCAATGTCTGTATCATTTTCATTATTGTACCATCGAAAAGTGTATGAATTTATGCATAGAATTGAACCAAATTTTTTGTGTATGTTTCTGGCTAAGTCCTCTCTGAATTTGAAAAAAATCTGTCGGAAGGGGAGCGCTATAGTAGCGATGTTTGTGCCATTTTCTTTATTGTACAGTCAAAAAGTGTATAAAATTATGCATACAATTGAACCAAATTTTTTGTGCATATTTTTGGCTTTGGCCAACAGGTTCTCCTTGAATTTGGAAATATCGCGCGGTAAAGGGTCTCTTTGATAGCGATTTTTGTATACTTTTCTTGATTTTTCGTAGTTCTATTGTCCATAGGCGGTTCGTGCAAAGGCGGGAACTCGCTTCCTGCTAAGCCGGCTATTCGCAAACACCTGATAACAACATAATAAGGAAAAACTATTAATTTTAACAAATATCATGATATAAATTAACTCATTTTTAGTTCGTTTAATTGACTGAAGCAGAAATTGAAGATGAAAATCAAAGATGGTATAGTATTGAACTGATAATATTAAAGTATTAACATATGTAACTAGGTTTTGAAATATTAAGATGTATAAGATAGAAGAAACTTTTGGGATTGGCACATCCAACTAGTTTTTTATAATTTTGCATCTAGTTTTATTTTATTTATATTGCAGGTACTTTACTTCTCCAAATAGGAGAGATGGGCTGTGTTGTTCAGAGTTTTGAAGATCTGGAACTCTCTGAAGATAGTGTAAGTTTAAGTAGTCAAAGTGCAAAATCCATAGTTCAAGATGACAAACCATATTCAACTTTTTCCAACTGTAGGGAAACCATAAAACATTCTGACAGTGCTACTACTATGGATTTGAAGTCGGAAGACTGTGCACAGAAAGACTGGAGTGTCACTTTCAAACAGTTTCAGGGAACTCTTTATACACAGCAGTTTTTAATTTCCCAGTTTGACCACAGAATTAATATTTCTGCTGAAATAGAACAATATCGCAGACGGTGCTTTGAAAAAATGATTACTTCATAAAGCAAATTTCAAGCTTTGAATAGACAGCACATTTTTTAAATGCTGTATCCCTATTTTTATATGAGTTGTGGAAAATGTATTTATATTAACAAGATCTTTACAGAAATAGTGACTTATTTCTGACCTTTTCCTTACAAGCAAATTTGTTAAACAGTCAGAGAATTTGAACTTTGTTCATCTGTATATTTTTGAAGGAATCATGATCTGAATTACAATCTAAAAAGTATTTGCATAATGTAGATATATAATTTTTTATTTTTTGGATAAAGGTTTTTTATTTTATATTGTTTAATTTTCATTATTTGAATTGAAAGTGTTCTAGTGATAAACTAATTCTTCATTGAAATACTATCTTCACTCTCTAAAAAAACATTCATGATATATTATTTTTCGTTGTACATTCATACTAGTTATCCCTTATTTATCTATTTACTCGTTTATTAAAATAGCTGCAAAGTTGTAATTTTTTCAAAAAGAGTTCATTATTAAGGGGGAAAAGGCTTATATTAAATCAAGATAAAGACAGAAAAAAATTAATGTGAGGTTTATAACAACTAAAAAGTCAACTTTAAGCATAACAACTAAAAGTCAACTTCGAAATTTTAATTCTGATATTAATTAATTCTTACTGTTTTTTTCTTGTATATATATCTTATAGTGCTTTATGTAAGCTTTGTTTAATATTTATTTTGTCAAAATTTTAATATTTTAATTCTCTAATGTTAATTAATGAAATTAGTGTTTAAAATTTTTAATATAATAGAATTTTTTTTAAGTAATAAATTTTAGACTTTTGATATATTTGTAGATTTTATGATTCTCCATTGTGAAATGAATCTTTTATTGTTCTTATCTGAAAATTTCTTACTATCTAGTTGTTGTGAATAATGTATAGTATTCATTAACTGTTACTTTTAATGCTGCATTTTAAAATTATGAATTACATTGCTTTGGATTGTTTGTATGAAACAGAGTTTAACCTGGCAAACAATTTTCTTTAGCATTTTAGCTGAAATGCCTAAACTGTATTTTAGATTTTCCCAGTATCTTTTAGCCTTTTTCTTTGGGGAGGAGAGAGGGAGAATATGATAATTCTTATTCTTAAGGCTGCTTGTCACTCAGTTTCCGAATTCCCCTCGGTAATGTTAAATCTATGAGCATTTGATGCATTCTTATATTTAAAATATCTCCTCGGGAAATTAGTATTTTTAACTTCTGTTTTCTGTGTATACTCTTCTTAAAGGATGTCTCCTTTTTAGGTGCGTTCGTAATTATATAAATACGTAGCACCTATAGTCGTCTGTCTGTCCGTCCGTCTGTCCGCATATAATAGAGCAAAAACTACCCAACCGAATGGTCTGAAATTTTAAATATATGATTGTTGTAAAATTTTGTCGAGCCATTTCAAATTTTATGAAAATCGGATGTATAGTTAAATTACAGGGACAGTCAAAAGTTTTTCTTTACATTACGGCCAATGGGAAAAATTATTGCACGTGCATTTGAATGATGTTAAAGCTTTCCGAATGGTCTCAAATTTTAAACATATAATTATTGCGACATTTTGTCGAGCCATTTCAAATTTTATGAAAATCGGATGTATAGTTTAATTACAGGGACAGTCAAAAGTTTTCCGTTACATTAAGGGGAATGGGAAAAAATTATTGCAAGTGCATTTTAATGATGTTACAGACTATGCACTTATGAATTGCAAATAAATACACATTCAGTACAATATGGGGCGCAAAAAATAATTATAAAACTAATTATAGTACGAACGCACCTCATTTGCCACGTTTGACGAGCAATTTCCAACTTGTTTCTTTAGTTGTCAAAATATTTCTAAAATCTATGCTTAATTATATAAGAAGTGTTAAAATTTTACTCCTTTGTAAGCTTCTAACACATAAAATATTAAATTAAGAATATTTTAGAAATATTTTCACAACTAAGGAAAAAAGAGACATCCTTTAAGAAGAGCACACAGAAAACAGACATAAAAAATATTAATATCCTGAGGAGATATTTAAATAAAAGAATGCATCAAACACTCATAGACTTAATATTACCGAAGGGAATCCGGAAGTTGAGTGACGAGAAACCTTAAGTACAGTCGGCCAAAAAAAGAAAAAAGGAAAAGAAACACCCCAGATATTTTAATCTCCAAAGTGCCATAGAAAAAAAAGTGAAATAGTCATTCGGCTAAAAATTGTCTTTTTTGAATTTATATGTTTAGTTTTCTTTAAAAAGGTGTATTTATACTAAAATCATGCTAAACTCTGACATTTTCAATATGAACTCTTAATTTTGGCATCATATTAGGCATTTTAGATACATTTTACCTTAGCATTCAAATGGGCATCATTCAGTCAAGTAGTTTAGGAATTATGAAGATTTAAAGTTTGGAACTTCTAATAGTCATTTGTAATCGTTGCAAAACAGACTCTAATGCGGGTAGTTTTCTAAGCATAACACAAAACTACTTGACAGAATGAGCTCTAATTTGGGATTTGCCCATTCGAAGTTTCTAAAAACCTATTTCTGTTTTTATAAAAATTATAGATGACAATTCATAATTTTTGGTAAAATTAATTTTTAAAAATATGTATTTTCGAAATAATTATGAAATGTACCCTATAAATTTTTAACAGATATTGATTTTCTAGGAGCTTCAAATATGCAAATCCTAAATTACATCTCATTCTGCCACAAGTAGCTTTAGAGTTATGCTTAAATAACTACCTGCATTGCAATCTATTTTGCAATAATTACAAATGAATTTAACATTGGGAATTCCAAAATTTAAACTTTCATAATTCCTAAACTACTAGACCGAATGATTTCCTGTTTGATATCTACCCAATATATATATAATCCTAATGAGACGAATTTATGAAACATATTATGAAACAAATTTATGAAACGATTCTATGAAACGACTGAGTAAACAACTGATTATGTTTCATGGCGATTTCTCCTAAAATATGGAATATTATGCGATGAAATTAACACAAAAAATCCATATTATTCTGCAAATCTCAAAACTGGTATTAGAATTTTTAAATTCGGATTAGTTTTCGAAATATTAATTGTTTTCTAATTTTAAATACTTTTCTCTACTGATGGCAAGTCAAATTTTAATCATAACAGATATTTTTTTTCATATTTTAGCAAAGGTTATTATTTTAAACTAATTTGGCAAACAGTTTGGCCTCCCTTAAATGTATGCTAAGAACAATGCTTTTTTTTTTATTTCATTATCATTTTATTTAATACAAAACTTTCATTTGAAACTGAAAGATTTAAAATTAATGGCTTTCACTTCTTTCTTTTTTTTAAAACGAAACAAAAAGAAAAATATTAGGCACGGATGATGTCATATACGCACCAGGGTACCTAATTGGCGCCACAATTGCGTTATTTTGCCTGAACTGGTAAACCGGCTATTGCTGCTTATTTATTAATAAACGTTTACATTTATTTTCTTTTTATTTAAAAAAAAGTTATAAATTGTTTTGTTGTTCTATAGTTATTAATTAATTTTTTTTTATTTATTGTTATTTCATTTTAAAATTAATAGAAAATAATTTTAAAATACACATGCAACTGGTATTCAAAAATGAGGTTTTCGCCAAATTGTCGTAAAAAAATCACATCAAACCTGGTGCGTATATGACATCTGTGTTAAATATTAAATAATGCAACAAATCATGACTTTTAATTTAAAATTCAAAGCAAATGACCAATATCGCCAAATTATATAAATCGCCAAACCACTCACCAAATTATACAAGTTGACGTAATTTTTATTTTAAATAACAAAAAAACAAATAAATTAGTATAAAAATACAAATACAATGTCGAAATAAAAATCACTTGATGGCGTAAACACGTCTAACTTCCTTACAGTCAAGTGAATGTGATATTTACGATCAACCATTATTGGCATTTAATTTTATAGTCTGGCGATAGATTTTTGGTCGATCGGATAACCAAGTAGTACCATTTTAATTTACCACTCTAAAAATAAAAAAATGCTAACTGGCGAGTTAAAAAAAAAAAGCTGTTGGCGAGATTTGAACCCGGCTAACATAAAAGTACCATGAATTCTTTGCGATAATGGCAACTTTTATGTAGTTTTATTCGAAAAAATAACTTTGTTTCTTTAATCAAAATGGAAACCTTTCCTATGAAAAGCGAAGGAACTGTTGATGATAGTCACATGACTTAGGCTATTATTATAGAGATTGTTTTCAATTCTAAAAACAGCACAAAGAATAATATTTCCTAATGATTAAAAATTTATTTACATATGACTATTAAAAACAGAAAAAAAAAAACTTTAAAATTACTATTAAATGAGTATGTGTTAAAAGCAGGAAAATATTGAAAATTATGTCTTGAAAATTGTATTTACACATGAATATTAAAAGAGAAAGAGGACTTTAAAATAATAAATACATTAATATATGTTTAACCCTTTCAGAAGCAAGGTATTTCTATTCGTAAAATGTTGAAATCAGTGAATGGCACCAGAATTTACAAACAAATTTCGAAATACGAAAATGCTTTTGTTCACTTACTTAATAAAAGGAAAATTTTCATTCCAATATTCTGGTGCCAACGTGGCATTTAAGAATTAAAATTAAGTGGTCTAAAAATGAACCACCGCCCTTGAAGGGGTTAAAGCTGTAAATTGTATTATGTCAATCATTTTATAACGCTGTTAAAAAAAATACTGGTCGACAAAGACTGTTTACTTAATTCATTTTATTTTAGCTTCTTTTCAAATGTTTAATTGATCTTCTTTAATCAAACATGAAAACAACCATTGGATGGTTTAACAGCAACTGATTCGGCCTTAAATTTTCGCAATCAAAGGGAATTGAATGGAAACCTGTTTACAGGGAGATAGCTATAGGTTTTTTCATTACAATTCAATCTTCTCTAATCTGTTAAAAACCAATCAGATTAGCGTGCTTTTAGATTCTGCGGTGTCAGAACGGGGGTTGGCGAGCGTAGCTTGTAGGGGGCAGAGCCGCCTAGTCCTAATATAAAAAGTTAAATATAATGTCAAAAGTTGGTGTTCATATTGAAAATTTCAGAGTTTGGTGCAATTTCAGTATGAAGATGAACCGCTAAGTTTTTAAAAAAAATATATTTAATAAATAAAAATTGAAAGAAGATATAATTTCCAGTCAAATGACTATTCCCCCCCCCCCCCTTTTTTTTTTGCCCAATTGTACATTGATGAAACATACATCTAAAATTACAAATTAATGTAAATTGTATTTTTGCATATTATGAATTTTAATATAAAATTAGAAATTTTTAGCATAATTTTTTTCTTTTTTCACTTTTTAAAGAAAATCTTAGACATATTTTCACAAAATGCAAAAGAAAATTGATGATGTTTAAAACCTGGTGTGAAGCATTAAAACATAATGTATTCAAACAGAAATCGTAAGAATACTTTTATAACGTGAAGTAAATGCATCTGTAGTAAAGATCAGATTAAAGCATGGGCACAGAATGCACAGGCCCATAATTTAAGAAACTCATCAAATCTAAAATAAAAATTAAAAGAATTGTTGAAGAGTTTTGTAATTTGCATAGTTTTATATTGAACTACAGCAAGATATGAATACTACATCATAAAAATAATCTCTTTTTCTCAAAATTTGATTGTTAAGACCATTTAGACTAATTGTATCAACAGTACAAGAAAGAAGCCAAAAATAAGTGTGTCAGTCTTACTGTCAAGTCAATGCAGATGCTTAAAAAGTACTTAGAGTGGGTCACAATCCCTGTTAAACCTCAATCGAAAGTGAAAAAATATAACATTAAATTTTCAGAAACAATGCACGAACAACAACTAAAAAAAAAAATAATAATAATAATATATAGAGAATTTGGTGGAGCATAGAAAAAACCGAAGTATCTTTGTATGCATTCCAGAGTTGGCGAGCACTGGGGTTAAATATAACCCTAAGTGGCACAATCACTATTTAACCATTATTAATTAATCATCACTTCATTGACAGGCTGAAAAGGTCGATTGAAGATGGGAAAAGAAAGCATCGAGGGATACCAAAAGGCCTAGAGAAAGCTCATGAAAACCCTAAAACAAAAGCTCATTTTGGCCATATATTGGAAATAGAGTGAAAGTCTAGGATAGGGTTTCCTACCCGTATCGCCAATTCAACTCTCTTGCATCTCTCTAAACCAGCGACACATCCTTAGATTTGGTCTTGAAAAAGACTGTGAGCCAGTCATGATTAATGATCAGGAGATGTTCATGGTTCAACAGTCAGGGTAGAAGTGAGAAGGGGTGTGAAAATTTACTCTGCTTATACACTTGAGGCGAGGCTAAAGCAATGATGTATAGGGAATGAACAACAAGTAGAAAGTAAGGTGCAGGGCCCATTTTGGGATGAAAAGTCCCGGAGCCCTTCTTACTGTGTCAGTATATTGGGTCACAAGAGCAAATTAAAGATGTTTTTGTTTGAGGTTTTATTTAGTTTTGAAAATGTGCTATATTGTGCACCATTTTAGAAAGTTCGGCATGTGGAGACCTAAAATGCATTTACTTCTTTTTCATTGTTATTATGAATGTACAGTTTGTCTCAAAAGTTTATGCACTTACTATAGTATGATAATAAAATTGAAAGGAGAAATATATGAAATAATTTTATAGTAAATATTCAGAATGTAATTGAAATGAAACACATTAGATATACTAAAATAATTACATCAGCACTATTTATTTTTCTTAAAAAACCTTGTACAAACATTAACAAATGTTGAATTAGTTTCAACCAACCATTTTCCCCAAGTCAAAATAAAAATAATCTTGGTGTCTTGTCTTAAAGAACACAATATATAGACGTATAAGAGACTGCAAGAACATTGTTTTTAAAAAATGTCTTCCAAACTACACCTAAAATCACATCATAAACAGTCCAGAAGGGATTGGACTCTTAAATACATATTGTATAGGGACATGTGGTTAAATGTATTGTATTTAGCAACAAAAAGAAGTGGAATATGGATGGACTTTATGGCTAGAATTGTTACTGCCATGACCTCAGGAAATGGTTACGTACTTTCTACGATAGACGACAAGTTTAAAGACGATAGAAATGACATTCAATGTCTCTGATAGTTTAGGGGGCATTTGCCTTTAATGGTCAAGCCTCTCTATCATTTCTCCTTGGGAAACAAAATTTAACAAAGTATTGAGAGACACTAAAGTAACGTCTACTTCCGTTTGGTGACATCTTAGGGGGTCGTGAGACTAGATTTCAGTAATGCAATGCTTCAGTCTACAAGTATGAAAACAGTAGCTTTCTGCTTGAAATAATAAAGTTTTAGACTGGCCAGCTACCCATACTTATACCCAATTGAGTACATTTGAGGTGTCTTAACCAGTGAATTATACAACATTGGAAAGCAATATGATTCTAATAGAGAATTAAAAGTGGCTAGAAAAAGCAAGAAATTCTCTGTCACCAATAATATTTCAAAAAGAAATTGATTCAATAGAAACATGATTATTTGAAATCATCCAAAAACAGGAAAATATTGCTAATAAATAGCATCATGCAAAAAGTTAAATGATGCCCCCCCCCCCCTATTGTGCTTAAACTTAAGAGACATTGTATAGTTACAGATTTTTATGAGTTTTTATCAAAGTTATGATAATGTACCTATTTATTCATTTTAATATGATTTATTTGAATTATTTTACAGATTCTAATAAATAAATAATGTGTTTTTGCTTAATTTTGTATTGTTATTTAATAAACGGCATTTCCGGTTGTGACTAAACTTTTGAGACAGACTGTAACCTGCCACTGCATACCTGTACTATTATATATAAATGTAGCATTCTTTTATTTAAAAAAAAAAAAAAAAAACATTCCTCAGGGGGGTTTTTTTTATTTTATTTTAAATGATTTTTTTTTTTTTTTTAAATAAGCAGTACACTGTAGTTTAATTTGATTTATGGCCTTTAAAATGTCTAATTATGATTACATTTAAAAGTTATAAATAAAAATTATTTCACCTTACTACATAATATATGCAGATACGTAGTATTTGCCAGACCTGTATCAAGTCTATGCTGAGGATCCCTAAAAGTCATAGTCAGGTCCTGCCTGTAGTGAGTTAGGTAAGAGCAGTTTGTAAGTATTTAATTTATGTTTCCATATTGCAGTTATGCAGCATACACAATCGATTTTCTTCATTTCAAAATCTATTTTCATCATTATTATATTTGTATAACATTGTAATCAATCCAAATTATGGATAGAATTCTCAAAAAATTATTTTATTACCATGTTGTTTTTTTAAGCCAAAATTTTGTGATCTTCAGTAGTTGAATGTGATAATAATTGTTGAAATTCTGTGTAATTTTTGTTCTGCTAAATTAAACAATTGGCAGAACGCATAAATAATTATATTACACTGCTAAATGTAAATTCTATGCATAACAGCATTTCGCTAAGATGCTGTATATTCCCTCGACCGCCATCTTGGATTTCTTGGCGATTTTTTGTTGGCGTTGTTTATCGATAAGGCGACCCCGTTAAACCTAACATACGCATAAATCGTTGCTTGGCGACATTTACTACTTGGCGGAAAGGGATTTCCACGTCAAGAAAAAATCCAAAATGGCAGCCGAGGGAATATACAGCATCTGTTCCCAGCATTTTATGTACTATAAAATTTGTAATACTTATAGGAAGTATTTTGGTTTTTTTTTGTTAGTTTTTTACATTCCCAAAATGGTATTTTTGTTTTTTGAGTAAATTATTTATCGTATTGAAGTTGTTGCAACATAAATAAAGTGTTAATTACCTTAGATTTTTTTTTTCACTTACAGATTTCTTATACCACACTAAAAAATCATATTGGATGAAGATCATCCAAATAAATGCATTAATAATAATTAAACTTGAACTATACTTTTATCCTCCATTGTAGGAATCCAATATTAAGCATCTGATATGTCACCTACGACTTGGCAAAACATAGAATTCAATATAAATGTTTTCTCTTTTTTAAAATAAGTAATTGATATTTAAAATTTAATTTTAAGTGTTTAATATTTTTCATCTTTTATTGCCGTCCATTTGTTGTTTATCCGTTCTTAGTTCTGTATATTGTAGTTTGACTCTGTTATTTTTCATTCAAAGTTGGAAGAGTTCATTACACTATGGGGGAAAGAAAATGACTATGTGATTTTCAGCTATGATTTATAACTATATCTTGTAGATGGTGAAGATGATGAATTATGTAATACAAAACAAAGTAGTACTGTGTGATACTTTATTCAACAAATGGACTTATCTAAAATCATATCCCAAATTTGAATTAGTTAGAGTTGAATAGTTCCTTTTTTTTATTTTTGCATTTCATAATATATTTCATCTGCTTAGTTTTGTTTCTTTATTTTTGTTACACTTTGATGGAAATTTCAGTTTTGGTTAAAATATTAATTCTACTTTACTTTATGGAAGCTCAAGTATTTTTCTGAAATTTTTCACTGATTTTTATACTATTTTAAGATTTTTTGGAATTTTTTTTTTTTTATCTGTCTCTTTTAAGGTATTACCTAATTGTTTACATCTACAGATCATATAAATATCAAATCATTTTACAGTGCTTTTAAGATTAGTATTGCAAGTGAAATGCCATTGTGGTCTTTCACAGGACAATCACTCGCTTTATTTCTAAATCTGATTTTAAACTGTGGACAAAATGGATGCATAAGCAAAGAGGGAAAGAATTTAAAAACAAAGCAGATTAAAAGTATTAAATAATCATTGCAAAGTGCATATTTTTATTTGTCTGTTTATTTTTAGTAAAGCAATATCATTGTGTGCTATATTTTTGATGTAAAAAAGGGGGGGGGGGGGGATTATCAACAATAGTTTTATATTAAATTGCTCAATTTAGCAACATAGCTCATTATTGTTAAGTTTACTTTGATTGGATAAATTTCTAGATCTTCAAAATATTTTAACATTCAAATAAAAAAATTGTGTTATTTTTGTTAATAAACCCTGCCTTTAGTTCTTAATTTAATTGCTTTGAACATTTTTTTTTATAGCTTTCAATTGTAAATTAAAATCATCATTTGGAAAATAACAAATATTACTTTTAAAAGACAAGTATATATATTTAAAAAAAAAAAAGGAATTTTTGTACTTTAACTTTTGTAGATTTCAAACTTCAAGTAATATGGATCCAGTTCTTCATACGTCAAATAACTTTATTACTTTCTTTTTTACCTCTGTTAATTTAGTTCATTAGTTATTATTGGGCTGCATTTAAATCTGTCAACAAGTCATAATCTAATAACACTTTTTTTTTTTACATTTAGCTCATCTTAATTGTATGCATGTATTTAATTTATTGCAATTGTCTTAGAGATATTTTTTATCATACTTATAATAAGTTGTCATACTGCCTTCATAACTGTTTTTATGTTTGTATATGTATATTGTATTTGAAATGAGTTGAATTTTATTAATATATATTTGAATTGTAACTGTGATGAGTTAAATAATAACATCTAGTCATGACTTCAATAAAGTATATTTTTTGTTATCTATTTGTTCTTTTTTTTATTTCTTATGAAGAACTCGATTCTGATAATTGTTTTTTTTCCATCATAAAAAAAAGTTGACACATTTAATATCTAAATACAATCAGATGTAGTGTGAAGATTCTGGTGCAAACACATCCATCTTACATAGGTGCCAACTGCTATGAAAAAATTGTACTTGATAAGATTCGGAGCTAAAAACTATGATGCTACGAAAATCAGTATAAAACTACAATTTTCTGCAAAAAGTACAAACTCATTTTATTCTTTAGTTGCGGTTTTTCAGCCCACACAGCGTATTTTTACACATGTGTTTTGTAGTTAAAGCTCATGTTCGCATCAGATTTTCAGAAAGTTCATTTTGTGGCGAAAAGTACATGCCTCGGAGTGGGTCGCTAATCTCTCTACTTTTTGCATTTGTCTCTTTTAGTCTATATTTTTCAGATTGTCTTTTTTCTTATTTTTTATTTATTTATTTATTTATGAGGGGTTTTTTTTTCGATCTTTTATTACACATAGATCGCACTCAATTGTCCCACAGTCATGGGAAAAAAATTTTAATTTCGCCATTCAGTCTCGAAAAAACATCAAGAAATTTGTTAATCGGTCACTTAAAAATATAGCAAAATTTGTCAGTAGGTCGCATGAAAAAAGTCTTGAAATTCGTCAATTGGTCGCAGGTAAAAATTACAAAATTTTTGAGTCAGAAACAGGCAGAAAAATCGTGAATTATGTTAACCTGTCGCAGGATGAAACCACGAATTCCTCCAATCTGCCACGGAAACTATCGTAAAATTTTTCCTTGGTTTGCAGGAAAAAAAAAATCATAAATTTCATAGTTCAATGTTGATTTGCAAATGTTTGGTTTAAATGTTGATTAAATATTCATTCTCAAACTACATCCCGTTTTCTTAACAGAATAACCAAGGTTGGTGTCATAGCAATTATAACTTTCTTCCAAAATTATCTTCTTAAAAAAAAAAAAAAATGAAAGAGTACTTACAAATACTGATGTTGTGATGACACTTTGAAGTGACAGTGTTGTTTCTTCTAGTAATTTTAATGACGTAAAAATATACATCAGGAAACCGTCTTGGTTTCTTATAAATCATATATTTACAAGATGTTGTTTTCACTGGATTCTGGTATTTTGCATATTGACTAAACTTATTAGAGTAATCCTCTTTAATTCAAGATGCAAGAAGAAATAAATGTATTTTTAGTCCCGGAAAATTTAAAATAAAGAAATTAATAATGGATCACAACTCGAAATGGCTGCATGCCAAGATGAGCGCACGCTGAAACTCAACTCCGTCGATTCGCGATGTCCAAACGTAAACGAAGGCTCTAGGAGCAAGCTGTAAAATAAAGTAAAGAAAGAAAAAATATGTGAATTCAGTTTACAGTAGGTAATAACTAATAAATATGTAATAGGGTGGAAAGGGATGGGAAAAATAAATTGTAGACTCTACAAAATGCCAACTTTTTCCCATCCGTTTCCACAAAAAAAACAAAGAAAAAGATTTCTTCTTTTTTTTTCCTTCAAAGTTCCTTGGAAAAGTTCATCAAGGGATTTTTTTTTTATTATATAGCTTCTTTCTATCACTTCTTACCACAAGAAAGTTTCTCTTAATCTAATAAATGTCTCTTTAATGAGAGCTTTCGTTAGAAAGTCAGTGAGATTTTCCTGTGATCTCACATGCTGAATATCAAATAAGCCCTGCTGGTACCAGTCTCGTATAAATTTATAATCCATATTAATATGTTGATTCTGAATATTGTCAGCCTTATCCTTAGTAAATGCAATAGCTGCTGTATTATCACAGAATAAAATTGGTTGTTGGAAGATAGAATCGCCAAGTTCAAGAATTTTCTTAATCTCCAGTAATGATGTATTCAAAACTTCAAATTTTTTACTGCCTCCGATGCAGAGATAAACTCCGCTTCCATCTGACTTAATGCCACACAGGTTTGCTTGGTGACACGCCAGATTACAGGAATACCGTTTAAAATTGCGGTATATCCGCCCCAGGATTTTTGGTTGATAGTATTGCTAGCCCAAGAGGCGTCTACGTAGATGGCTAGTTGAATTGGAAAATTTGAACATGGGAACTTAATTCCCAGGGATTGTGTCATTGCTAAATACACCAAGGTTCTGATGAGAGCTTTATAGTGTGATAAGTTATGTTTCTCTGTGAATTGGGATAACGTTGCTACGGTCCAGGCAATATCAGGTCGGCATTTCTGAGCGATATACTGGAGATATCCCAACAGATTCTAGTATGGTAAATGTTCCAGAAATTCATCCTCTTAATTAGCAGGAACTGGATTAAAGCCTGGTGAAGCTGGCAAAGATACTACAAAGAAATCAGAAACATTAAAACTTTTCAGTGTAATACTTACAATTAATATTAATTATTTTCTTATCTTCTACTTTAAAATTTATTCCTAGTAATGTAGATAGAGGACCTAAATTTTTCAGACTCTATTAAACTTATGATCCTTTTCAAAATTTCTTCATCTTTAGCAAAAATAGGTAAGTCATCTACATATACAACTACTATAGCTTCATTTTTATATGCATAAACACAGGTCAATCCTGGTACTTCTTGTGGCAGATTTATCTGCAACATATCAATTTCACCCCCCCTTTCTCAAAATTTACCTTAAACAAGTAAATTCATTATAGTAATTCTTTTTCCTAAAACAATTCATACTTCTACATTCATTTAGTTTTTTCTTTTCCTTTCACAAGGAACTTTTCTCAACACATATAAAGATTTATGGTTTCAGATATTTTGTTTCATTATTCAAAATTCTCATTCTCGATTATTTATTTATTTATTTCCCTTCCTAACGGTTCTTATTTAACTCCGTACAGCTGCACTTTATTTCAACCGTTCATTTTTTATCTAACGTATTTTTATCTGCACTAGAAATAAATCACTCTCATTTCATATTAGAACTTGACAGGTAAAAAAAAAGGAAATAAAGAAAATAATGTATTTATTGGAATTGCAGTTATAAATTATATCTTCAATTATCATTATGCTTTCTACAGTTCACATACATTTATTAAAGATTACTCAATCACATTTAACTGCAATCTGTTTTTTTTTAATATAAACAAATGCAAGACTTTTCGTCGCAATAATTCTTGAAACATGTAGGGTTGCTTCACATCTGTGAGTGCGCCGAAAGGCAGCGCTGCCACGTAATTTGTCTGCTAATCCTGCTAAATCCTCGCCAATGCTTTGTCTTTGTAATATTGGCATCAAAATCTTGATTAGTTGGCGATAATACAATATGCCAGGTGATATGAGTTCAGTACGCATTATGAGAGAGTTCGCCCCTGACCGTCCTGCTGAACGGTCCGCAAAAAGGACCGCTGTTGTTTTTTTTTCTTTTCCGTGGTGTGACGATGCGTAGCAGTTTCTTTCTTATTAACGGATATGCTTCTACACATAGAGATAAATATATTTAATCTCTGCTTTTACAGAGCTTTATATTTGAAGCTCCCTTTTTGTGAGATGTCCTTCTGCGTATTGGAAATGAATAAAGACTAGTTGTACTTTCATCGATATGTTGGAGTTTTTTTGTAATAACCTTTTAGCGAACCCAAGAACCACCATCTGATGCAATCTCCGCGATATAAACTTTGGTGCATAGCAGCCATATTTTTCTCCAACTCAAAAAAAAAAAACTGATGCAATGAATAGAGACATGATTTTACTTCTTTCTGCTTGCGAACATTTTTCTCGCCGCTACATGTCTTCGCCAGTGACCTGCGTAAGATGACGGGCAGTTCATTTGTCGCACAGAAACGGGAAATTCCCTGCTCTGTTCCTGAAGAGTTCTGAAACTTTTTCGAGTGAGAGAATTCATCTCTTGGATGGACAGATGTTTTACGGTGCGGTGTTCCCCCCGCCTCTCGCCGAATGTCGTCAGTGGCTTCCTTCTTCTGTTATTTTTTTTTCCTCTGATCACCTTTTCGTTTATTCCATGATTTAAGTGAATTCGCGTGTGCTCCCTCCAACTTTTCAAAAAATAATCAGTGTTGTGCACAAGTTCTGTGTTCTGCTTCAAAAAACGGCGTTGTGTTAATGATATAGTGAAATATGTTTAAAAGTGACATAAGATAACAGCAAAAAAAAAAAGTGAAATGTGAGTACGTCAATTTTTAAGGGTGTGACAGTCTACAAAATGTGTGACGGCTAATTTTGTGTGCAAAAAAAAAGAAGCCTTGTGAGGTAGCAAGTGTCTTCAGTTTTTGTGTTCTTCAAGGACTCTACAATTTTTTTATGAAAGTGGTGATTCGATAAGTGGTTTAAAAAAAAAAAACCTGAAGAAAATTTTCGTCACATAGTGAAAAGTGGCTAAAAAAAAAAGGCCATCGTCATACACACAAATTTTCTTTGGCAGTTGATAATGAAAAGAAAACTGCTCATTTTTTACTCATATAGAATACGAGAATTGAATATTTGTTTCAATTTTTTTTTTCTCTTCAGTAATTTACTGAAGACACATTAAATTCTTGCGTTGCATTATATTTAATTCAATTTTTGTATTCACGAAAGAATATTTTACAAAGTAATTGTTATGTGATTGAAATGATTTATATTATGTTTGCCTTGACTTTTATGCTCTTTATTGATTTACTTTTTAATTAAAAAAAAGAGGGCATTATTTTCAGTATAAAGTTAAATACCTTATTTTTAAATTTGTGATTTTTCACAAACTTTAGGGATATTTTACGTAATTATTATTTTACATTCCTCTATTAAAAAAGAGCTATTTGCTTATGCATTTTTAAGTGATTTATTGGCATGATTTATATAATTTTTTTTCTACTCTTAAGGAAGTTACATTAAGACTTTTATTTTTATTTTTTTGGATTAAGTTAAAAGGAGAAAATTTTTATTTTCTTTAAATTATCCTATATTATATTTAATTATATTTTATAATGCTATAGTTTTAAATTGCATTTTATTATTTGATATGCATATGTGGCAGATTTATCTGCAACATATCAATTTCACCTCCCCTTTCTCAAAATTTACCTTAAACAAGTAAATTCATTATAGTAATTCTTTTTCCTAAAACAATTCATACTTCTACATTCATTTAGTTTTTTCTTTTCCTTTCACAAGGAACTTTTCTCAACACATATAAAGATTTATGGTTTCAGATATTTTGTTTCATTATTCAAAATTCTCATTCTCGATTATTTATTTATTTATTTCCCTTCCTTAACTCCGTACAGCTGCACTTTATTTCAACCGTTCATTTTTTCTCTAACGTATTTTTATCTGCACTAGAAATAAATCACTCTCATTTCATATTAGAACTTGACAGGTAAAAAAAAGGAAATAAAGAAAATAATGTATTTATTGGAATTGCAGTTATAAATTATATCTTCAATTATCATTATGCTTTCTACAGTTCACATACATTTATTAAAGATTACTCAATCACATTTAACTGCAATCTGTTTTTTTAATATAAACAAATGCGAGACTTTTCGTCGCAATAATTCTTGAAACATGTAGGGTTGCTTCACATCTGTGAGTGTGCCGAAAGACAGCGCTGCCACGTAATTTGTCTGCTAATCCTGTCGCCAATGCTTTGTCTTTGTAATATTGGCATCAAAATCTTGATTAGTTGGCGATAATACAATATGCCAGGTGATATGAGTTCAGTACGCATTATGAGAGAGTTCGCCCCCGACCGCCCTGCTGAACGGTCCGCAAAAAGGACTGCTGTTGTTTTTTTTCTTTTCCATGGTGTGACGATGCATAGCAGTTTCTTTCTTATTAACAGATATGCTTCTACACATAGAGATAAATATATTTAATCTCTGCTTTTACAGAGCTTTGTATTTGAAGCTCCCTTTTTGTGAGATGTCCTTCTGCGTATTGGAAATGAATAAAGACTAGTTGTACTTTCATCGATATGTTGGAGTTTTTTTGTAATCACCTTTTAGCGAACCCAAGAACCACCATCTGATGCGATCTCCACGATACTTCTTTAAATCCATTTGAAATTAACTTATGTAAATCATTATACCAGCACCTCCCAGCCTGGTGTAAACCAATGGCCTTCAATTTTAAAACATAACATTCCTGTCCAGGAATAACATAATCTTCTGGTTGTTTTAATATAGATATCATTGTCTGTATTGCCGTATAAATATGCACACTTGACATCAAGTAAAGAATGTGCCCAATTTAAGATTTGAATAAAAAAATGCTACAAGCAGGGGCGAAGCTACTGGGGGGGCGTAGGGGGGCGTCTCGCCCCCCCAATGTCGGCAACTTTGATCACAGTCGGCAAATTCTAGGTAGTCAGTATCGATCGATACAGTTCTGAAACAATCGATTTGTTTTCCAATTTTCTACATTTTTTCTTAAGAAATCCATCAAAAAACACCAAACCTTAGCATTTGTCTTAATTTCCTTCGAAAATCCGAAGTTTGCCCCTCCTTTCTTTGACTTCGCGTGACCGCTGAAAATAAATTGAGAAAGAACCAGGAGAGAGTAGTTTCTCAATGTACAAAGGGGTCTTTCTGAGAGTCTGCAGCGATTTAGTACGGTTCTGAACATCTAGATGATCGACTAGACCTGAAGATGCTGACGACTTCGCTGAAGGCATTCATATTAATCGTGGTGTATTGAAATGTGCTGAACAATTGAATCATTTAGTCGATTGTTTAAATGATTGCAATCCGATTATTGAAAACTGACCCAATCTGATTAATTAAGCGTTTTCTTGTTCCTTAAGGAGACCACAGATATAATTGACAGGAAAAAGAAAATTGTTCGTCGTCAAATATTTATAGTAAGATTGTGAAAGAAATTGAGCAGAACCGTGGAGAGGTTAGCATTACGGAAAGTGGGAACGATTCCATCATTGAACATGACTCAGGAAAAAGGTCTAAAATGAAGTCAGACAATCAGAGACATATTTGATCAGTTTAAGTCCGTATCAGCCAAAACTCAGCGTATATCCGATAAATGGTTCCATCCCGCAATATAGACAGCGACATTTCAACACCGCTTGTTACAAAAGAGCATCCGATTAGCGACATTTCTATTTCCACTAGACTTCTGTTCTAACGTTCTTCAGAACCTGTTCTAGCGTCCTCAGAGCCGTTCTGATTGGCTGGCCCGATTCAGATGAAGTGGCTAAACGTCCGAGCACCGTTTGCATATATTCGGATGTTTGTTTTCAGCTATTTCGTTTCTGATGCTACATAAGTTTGATTTGAATAAATTATTTTCCATTTTTAAATGATGAAACTGCTATTTTCTACTTGAAAGTATTCAAAAATGCCTGCATAAAACAAACCTCCATCATTTCCAAACTAAAACTGTTTTTTTTTTGTTTTTTTTTTTTTAAACCTTTTAAGATTAAGACTGTTTCATAATTTTTAATTGTTATTTCTATTAAAAATTATAAAATAAAATATATAATTTATATTAAAAACGCTTGTCACTTATAAAACACTGCAATTGCAGGGGAATTTGCATATCTAAACCATGAAAAAAATATAAAACCAGGGTTATTTTTTATTTTTTTATTTTTGTAACCCTGATACTAAAAATAACCCTCAAAAGTATTCTTTTTTTAGCACTGAATATGGAATTTTTAAATATGTTTCATGGAGGTATAGGAAGATTCTGTTGCAAATTCAGGGGACAGTTAGAAGGTATCCCCCCCCCCCCCCCCCAAAAAAAAAAGAAAAAATTTTCTGATTTTATATTTTTTCATGATTTAGATATGCAAATTCTCCCTGCAACTGCAACGTTTTATAAGTGAAAATGCGTTTTTATTATAAATTATAATTTTTTTAATAATTTTTAATATAAATAACATTCAAAATTTATGAAACGGTCTTTATGACTCTATCTTAAAAGGTTTGGAAAAAAAATGGTTTTAGTATGGAAATGACGGAGGTTTGTTTTATACAGGTATTTTTGAATACTTTCAAGTAGAAAATAGCAGTTTCATCATCTAAAAATGAAAAATAATTTATTCAAATCAAACTTATCTAGCATCAGAAACGAAATAGCTGAAAACAAATATCCGAATAATATGTGCAAACGATGCTCGGGCGTATGGACACTTCATCTGGAGCTGGCCAGCCAATCAGAACGGCTCTGAAGGACGCTAGAACAGAAGTCTAGTGGAATTAGAAATGTCGCATCCGATTATGGAATATAGCATATAGCACAGACCTCAATGCTATTTTTTTTGCCTATTTCATGAAGGACCTAAGAGAGAAAAAATACAAAATGCTTCCGTTGAGACTGGTGTAAAAAAAGGACACAAAATGAAGAGCTTAAGGAAAAGAAAAGAACAGAAAGTTTACACAACATTTCTCTTCCAACTCGCACCAAATTTGGCCCCATCAGTGGCCGAGAGGTTCTGCTCTCGAAGCTGGTAAACAGGGGGTGCTGGGTTCGATTCCAATCGCGCCAGTCGGCCTAATCGTTCGGAGTTTTAGTGACTTTCTTTGAACCTTGGTTTTCCAAGCATAAATACGGGTTAGGTTCCCTTAGAAAGACCCCCCTCTTAGGGCCTATATCCCTCGTGCTGATAATTGGCCGTCATAAACACAACGAACAACCAACCCACCAAATTTGATGTTTCCTATTTTGTCAGTTCATAATGACGCATAATCACTTACTAGACGAGAGCAAGCGCAAACAGATTATTCTGGAAGAGCAACCGCAACATCTTGCATTCAGCACTGAAACTGTAGCAATTTTGATGGACATTACGCGAATGCGGAGTAGACAAGGTCTGGGTTGTGGAAGTGACAAAGACGAAAATGGAAACTTTTGACAAATTGTGAAATTAATTTCTAGACATAACCCACAACTGAAGAAATGTTTGAGGACACGCGTTTCAGGCCACACCACATAACTTACCTTTCCACTTCATCCCAAAAAGTAGGTGATTTAATTTCTTGCTACAGCAGTGCGCAAAACGATAGTCAGAGATATTCAGGAAGCATAATTTTATGGAGTTATGGCAGATACGACACCAGATGCTTCGCACCATGATCGATCAGCCGTTGTGTTAAAATATGTAGACAAAGATGGAAAAACTCCGATGGGCATTTGGAAGTTGTAAAAGAAGTCGATAAAACCAATGTCGACCTTGCATGCTAGAAATCGCACATCCTTACGAAGAATGAGCTCGAAATAGAACAGTTGGTTTTCCAGTCATACGATTTTACAAACAGCATTTCTGGGGAATTCCACGGCACTTAGGACTAGGAGACGTTTTCAGAAATCGTGGGTCGAATTGTGCAATATATTTCTTGTCAATGTCGCAGACTCAACACTTTCGTTTCGTATATCTGCAATGCCAGCAAAATTATAGGTGATGCTTTCGACGTGCTGGAAGATGTTTGTGTTTTTCACAGCAAGTACTAAACGAAAGAGACCTCAGTGGACAAGCTCAAAGAAATAGAAAATGCTCTTCTACTGTGGAATCTTTCTAAGGAGAGATGCACTGCTCGAGCGGAATCATTGAAAGTGGTTTGGATCTCATATGAATGTATCCTACAAATTTTGAAATAGTTGATTCCTCTACTTCTGTCAGCAAAGCAATGATCAAGCCACGAGGTTTAAGAAAGAAAATGTTCGACTTCACTGATGTTTCGCAAGAATGTTCAGTACAAGTGTAAGTTAGTTACTGAAAAAAGGAAGTCAAGACTCTTAAAACAGACGCTACGAAAATACTGAATATATGTATCAAATCATCAGAAACAGTAAACAATGACAATGAAAATATGAATAGAAAAATATAGAGCGCAATAGAGTAATTCGACATACGGCAACGAGTCACGTGACGTCCACCTTTTTCTACCTTTTTGACGTCATCACCGCTAATGGAGAGGGAGATTTGGTGTTTTTCTTGGCGATTTTCTGGCAACCTCGTATTACGGCAGTTTGTAAACAAAAAAATTAATAACATCAGTATTACAATTTATACTACTAAATTTAATATATTGAAGAATATTAATAAAATCAGAATTACAGGTTATCACCGAAATGTTTATTAAATATATGGTGGATGAAAAAGGTTTCATACACAGCTGTAATAAAAAAAAAATAATTTTTTCACTCAAGATTATTTATTAGTACGAAGAAAGGGAAAATTTGTAGTTGCAAAAAAATCACTATTGATTTGCATACTGTGTACGATTACTTGCATATTTATTAAATGTTCTATTTGAAACGCCTATTGTATATACTATAATTATTATACCTATATATTTCGTAAATATTAAGTAATGTGAACAAATTGAATCCCTTTTGTAGTAGATATTTTTTTTAAGTATCACACAGCTGAAAAGTGTTTTAAAGCTTTTTACGTATAGTGTGTTTAATTGAATCACTTTTGTAGGTACGTTATTTAAAGTATTACCTAACTGAAAAGAGTTTGAAATCTTTTTACACTTTTTCTATTATGTGTAATGCGTTTTACTTTGAAGTTCATCATTAATTTTTTTTTTAATTAATAGAAAACTAATATACTAAAATCTGCCGAGACAGTATCGCAACGAACCAAGAAAATTTTCCGTTTTAAACAGATTTCATTTTTAGCTGCTTGATTTAAAAAAAATCTGGAGACCTAATATTTTGGAATACTAACAACTTTAGTTGTACCCCTCACCCCCTTCACCAGCATATAGTACTTCATACATTATTTGCAAAAATTAAGCATTTTTTTCTTTAGTAAAAGAAAATAATTAATATAATATTTTAAATATATCTACCCATATACAGTGGCACACCCAGGACTTTTTTATGGGGGGTGCCGAGCATTGGTGGCGAAACAAAATAAAATTAGTGAGGGCAAAATTTCTCTGCTTATGATTACAGTAGGTAATTACAAGGAGATACTAATTATTCATCAAATTACCGTAATTAATTCAGTATTTAATAATAATTTATTTATTTTAATGAAAATTAAAATTATTATATTTAAAATTTAATTAAATTAATAATTTAAAAGTACACAAATTTTTGAATGTGCAGAAGTTAAATAGGGGAGAAGGGGGCTAGTGTGGACAATTTTTATAAATTTCGCAAAAAAATGTACTAAATATATTTTTTTCACACTTCAAGTATTTTTTTTACAAGAATTTGCTATTTTATCTTTGATTTGGTTGATATATTAAATTATTTGGCAATACAGTTATTTATTAATAAAGTTTAAAAAAAAGTTATTTTTGTCCACATTAGCCCCATGTGGTGGGGCTAGTGTGGACAAGCTAGAATATTGATTTAGACAATGTAATACAACTCTTATAAGTGTTTGCAAAACCATAATAAAATAAATTTGAACCTAAACAACATAGTAAATATATTAATCGTAATAAAATATAACTTAATTAATGTTATACCTAATATTTTTTTATTATTACTGAGGACTGCAGTTAGGTATGTTATGAATCTATTTTAAAGACAAAATTAAATACATTACAAAACACTGGTCAAAATAAAGTACACAAATTAAAAGGTATGGACGTATTTACCTATCTTAAAATCTTAAGTTTGTTTACAAGGTTAAAGTAATTGTCAAAGCAACTAAATGTTTTTCATTAGTGTTTACACAGCCAGGAAACTACATAATAAACATTACGGCTTTTTGAATAATGTCTGGCTGTGAGAGTTTTCCCAATGATGTTTATTTGTGAAACATCATTTTCAATATAAATAAAACGGTTTTTCTTAAAGCTAATACTCTTGAGGAACTGTTTCGTACTCGACAACAGAAACAGACTTTGAATAACTGCTACATATTTATAAAATGTGCTGTGGCTTGACTTCTTGCAAATTAAAGAAACTTGAGCCAATAAAAAATCTCCTGGCTTGATTGTTGTTTCACTCATTTCTACTTCTTCAATTTCTAATTTATCAACTTCCATGTCAAAGAGGCTGTTTTCACTGTCTTCTCGTGTGCTTACCAGATCTTGTGTAGTACCTGGGCATTCACGGCCGATAGTATAGCTCCAAAATAATAATAATAATAATAATAATAATCTCCAAATGCTAATCAATTTAAAGGGATAAGCCAGGTTTTTACAAATCTTGATATGATATTACTTAGTGTAAATAATTTATGATATGCTTTCGCTGTTAAGGAAGGAATATCAGACTGATACTGTTTTGTCGGGATAATTTAACATCCAGTCATTAAATGCAACTTTACACATTCCTTTGAATGCACCATAAATAGCAACATCTAGGGGTTGAAGTTTATTTGAACAATGTGATGGGAAAGACAGTAACACAATGTAATTTTCCTTCACATATGTGTAATTGCTACAAGAGAAATGTTGAATTATGATTATCAAAAAGCAAAGAAAACAGGGTTGTCAATATCAGATTTTGTGTGTTCTTGTATATGGTGTAAAACAGCTGGAAATAGTTCTTTCACCATCCATCCGCTTTTTGAAGGCAAATCTAGACTTCCAGTTAGAGCACCAACAAGAAAATAATCCTTATAATTTACTCTAGGAAAAATATACTATCTACCTATGTCATTATAATGGACTAGCATTAGTAATTTAAATAAAAAATATATATCAAACTAAATTCTACTATGTGTGTGTTCTACATTAAAATTCAGTTATTACTTCACAAATCAATCTAATTTAGTATCGAAATAGCATAAAATGTGACATATTTATACAGTCAAGGATCTATAATCCGCACACCCATAATCCGCAATTTTCTATAATTCGCATTGCTTAAAGAATGTAAACAATTAAACAAATTTACAAATTCTTGATCCAAAAAATGATTTTTTAAAAGAAATATTTGAAAATTTTAAATATAAAAGTGAATATAATCAATTTTTTAATGCAAGAATTTGAAAAATGCATTTTTTGAGATAGCATATTAAATGAATTATTATATTTCACATTTTTCTTTTCATGTTACACTGAATATGGAATTAAAATAGTGTCCAGAAAAATTAATTATTATATTTCATATTTTTCTTTTTATGTTATACTGAATATGGAATTAAAATAGTGTCCAGAAATAAGAAAATGAGATATAATCCATAATACTCCATAATCCGCAATATTCCATAATCTGCACAACTTTTGGTCCCAACTTGTGCGGATTAAAGAACTTTGCCTGTATACCTAATTAATGTTTTTACAACTGAAAGCTGAATGTGGCTAGTGTGGACATGTCCACACTAGCCCCATGGTGCCATTTATTTTTTTAGGACTAACACTGATAAATGTAAACAACACAGAGCAAAAGTGAATATCAAAAAGTATACTGATTAGATTAATTTATAATATAATATCCCCTTTCATTTGAAATAATGAATATAAATAGTCTAACTTAGTAATTAAAAAACAAATCATGAATTTACTTTTTCACCATAAAAATCTTTTTTTATAAATTGCAAATGAACTATGAAATGTATTCTTGTGTAATTACACATGGAAGTGTATATCAGTGTTGTCAATCTGCAAAAATTTACAGAGCAACTTTAACTAAAAAATAACAGAATTATTCAAGTTGTCCACACTAGCCCCCTTCTCCCCTACTTAAAGAGCCCTTAAACAAACATTTATAGAATTTCCTATTTATATTTATCTGACCGTGAGACATATTGTAGTTTAAAGGAAAATATCCAAAATAGCCTTGACAAAATGAATTATTGGATGCAAATTTTTGGGCTAGTTCTTTTAAACTTTATTTGTCAGTCCGAATTTTTGGGAATTAATAAACTAATAGAGAATTTAATCTGTTTTGGGCATCAGTCAATTTTTGAAAGGCATTGCCTCTAGTCTTGGAAAGGGCAGCTGCCCCTACTGCTACTGTGGCTCAGCCGACTATGGAGGCGAGTTGAATTGAACAGATAAAAAAATTCAGTAAATTCAATTAAAAACATTGTTACACAATAAAATCTTTTTCTTTTTACAAATTACTTCAGTTGAAGTTACATTAATCTCTTTATGTATACATCATAAAGCAGCCCATTTTTAATCTTTATTCTGCCATAGTGGATCTTAAGTAAATTTTTAAAATGCGTAAGGTTGAAAATGACCTTTCGCTGACACAGGTTGTAACGGGAAGCGTTGCAAATATTTTTAATAATTTATAGATGTTCAGGTACAACATTTTCTCACATTTCGAAACTGCTTCAATGGCATTCTTGCATCGAGTTATGAAAGTGATTTTTAAAATTTTCTGCACCACAACTTGAATTCGGCGTTCAAAATTTTTGAATTGGTAGAAAGCAAGTCATGTGCATAAAATTCACACAATTAAAGAAAATCTTTCATTTCATTTGCTGTTGGAGCATCTTTTCCATTAGGTAGAAGAATTAAAAAACTTTCAAAATGTTGTGGTGCCAAGTGAAATGTTCATTAAGTTGAGTCAACATTTGATCAACGAATGGAATAAAAATATTTCTTCTGAAATACTCTTTTATAGAATCAGCTGGAACATTGGATCTTTGTTTTTGTTTTGATGCAGTTCTTGGCAGTTTAAGGTCAATATGAAAGTTACTGTCTTTCAAACAAGCTTCATCAAAAATTTCCTTGAAAGGGCTTTACGAATAGAATTTAAGTGAGCCACAACATTGTCAACGAAATTTAAGCAATTAAAAGGTCACTGTCACATTTTTAGAATAATTTAGACAATGGTAATAGCCCGGGAGGCGGATGAACAGACCATCGCCTTATCCAGTTGATGGCTGAAATTCCAGAATTAGACAGAACTCGATTCGCATATTAAAATGCAACTGGTCTGCGTGCAATTTCCTGCAACCAAAGGTATGAAAACATAGAGGACTGGGAGCAAGAAAACACAATGGTAAACCTACCAGTAAGCCACTACAATCAGGTTTGCAGGTGTTTACCACCAAGATATGAGTTGACAAACTCATTGCGTTTTAATATGCAAATCGAGTTTTAACTAATCCTGGAATTTCATCCATCAACTCGATGAGGTGATGGTTTGTGCAGCCGCCTCCCGGTCCATAAAATGTATGTAAATATATTCTGTAAATAAAGTAATTATGAAACCTAATTCACATAACGAATTTTTCAAAAGTTTTGCCTTAGAAGCAGGGCTGCGGAGTCGGGCCCATTTTTGAGCGAAAGAGTCAGAGACGGATCTGTTAAAATTCCCAGAGTCGGAGTCGGCCCATTTTTGAATGAAAGAGTCGGAGTCAGATCTGTTAAAATTCCCGGAGTCAGACTATGCACTTTATGAAGTGCAAAAATTTATACATTCAGTACAATATGGGGTGTAAAAAATAATTATAAAACTAGTTATAGTACGAACGCACCTCATTTGCCACGTTTGACGAGCAATTTCCAACTTGTTTATTATAGATTTGAGAAAATAAACTTTTGTAACAGAAAATCCCCCTCTTTCTGAAGTTTACTTTTCTTGTGAGTTTGTTTTGTTTACAAATTACCCACATTTTAAATCCTTACAATTTTTTCGTATAGCGTGAAGTCGCTTTTATGGAAAATAATTTTGTGAAGAGTTTCTTTTTTTTTTTATTTAGGAGAATTTTGTGAAGGAGTCTCAATGTTTGCCTTGAGCAATTCCCTGATTTTGTCAGTAGATCACAAAAAGGGTACTTTAGTGTTAGTTGGGTGTAAATCTTGCAATATTTTTTTCCTTTCAACAATAGAACCTTTTACATTTGTGTGACTTAGAAACAACGCCTTGGTGCTGAAATACATATTTTGTTTTGTTGTATTTAATTTCTTCTTTTTTTTTTTTTAATGAAATGAATGAAAATTTTATATTTCAAAAGAAATTAATAATTCCTGTAGGAACGATATTTAACGATTTATCTGATGTGCCCGGCTGACATAAAGTGTCCAAAAGTGTTGTGAATTTAAACAACAGGATCAAATGGCATAACAAGGATTACACTATTCAATATCTCCCCATCCATAATATGCAAATAAAACACATTCTGTTCTCTCTCATTGTTGACACATTCATCTCTCAGCTAGTTTAAAAATTAAAATATGAAAAAAGTTGTAGAGTTGTTACTGGACAAGTATAAAAGTAAAAATAGGGTACTTGCGTTTTATCCGGGCCAGGTAAAGAGATTGCCAAAAATGGTTGTCGATTGCCAGTTTTGTTTATCATTGTCAATTGTCCATGTTGCTCAAAATGGTTATTTAATACAAAACATCATTAAAAAGAATAAATAATATAAAAGCAAACTGAAATAATACAAAACAGCAATACAGTATACATCTATTAAATACATAACATCAAAATGACGGCTTTTAGCAATAAATGATATTAACGATGGTAGTTTTATTTCCAGTGATTTATTATGCTCACCAGAATGATTACAATATATTATGTCTATATATATATAGTATGCTATATCATATTATATAGTTATATGTATATAAATATTTCTGCCATCGCCTTTAATATGACAACTGTATAATATGCACTTAAAATGAAAAAAAAAAAGTATATAATAAGGGGTTACTGTAATATTTTTGGCACAGTGAGTATGACCTAGACCGAATAATACACAAGTATCAAAAATAGTTTTTTTTTCTTTAACCACCACCCATAAAGCATTCAATATTTATAAAAATCATGTCTAATTTCAGGACTGCAAATCATGTTGGTCCAAAAAACTTGTTACAATACATGAATTTGGAATGACTCTAATTATTGAAAATCAACCGAATTTATTAAATGAATGCCGAATTTATTAAAAAAATTACAATTGATCTATAATTTTTTTTTTCAGATATGACAACAGGAAAGGGGGAAAAAAGCATTTTTAAAACTATGTATTCAGAATCTTTAAATTGTTTTCTTAACTTATAATTTACTTAATATTAAGCTATTAATTGATAAAAGCAGATTTTAAAAAATACATATTCTTTATTTTAATTTTATTTTCTACCATTAAGAGTTTTAAAATATTTTGTTGCTACTATTTCACAGCCAGTTGGCATATTTTATTGGTGTGTTGTTTGGAGCATAATTAACTCTGTTGTAACTTGTAACCAACCATAAAGAATGTTTGGTGATTTATCACCTGTGGCTAACTTAAAAATGCCTTAAAATTCATTTATTATATTATAATAAAGTTCCTTAAAATATTATTGTCGTCAGAAGCACACTTGTGTACATATTTTTTATGATTCTGGACTATCAAGAACTGAGTAAAAAATCTATTATAAAATTGTAGCTTGACATATTTACAAGTTAAATAAAATAGTGTAAAAGAAACACAAATTCACAGTTTAATGATAATACAGCTCACACTTCTTAAAAAAATACAAAGGAAGTCTACTAAAGTAAACAATGGATTTAACAAGAAAAAGATATTGAATTGGGTTCGGCAGTGACCCGGAGCCGAACAATTTTTGATGCTCCAGCTCCGCACCTAGATAAAATACTGTGGCTCCGGCAACTGCTCCAACTCGGCTCTGACTTCGCACTTTTGAGTTACAGATTTTAATTTACACATTTAATTTTTTGCTCACAAATTCTTTCTTCCTTCTTTACCTTCATTAAAGATCTGACAAAATGCATTTTTCTTCTCATCAAACTTGAAATTCTTGTTCAGAAAATATGACATCTTTTAGCTTTTACTTTTAAACTAGAAAGTTTGGTGGAATTTTAAATGTAATTTCTGGAAGAATATAGTCTTGTTTTAAAAAAAATCAGTTCTTATACTTAAAAATATGCAAACAAGACTTTGCACTCCATTTCTTTTTAAATTATTAAGAGTTGCAAAATTTAATTTCATTCCTCTTATTTTTTTAAAGTCATCAGTATGATTAATAGGTTAAGGCTCCCATCCTTTCATGCAAAGACACTCACAAGCTAATGTTAAATCTATGGGAAGATTCTTTTAAAAATATTATTTACATTTCAATATGTATATTTTTTTGTCATTGGATAGCTGTAAATTTCTACATTCGATGTTTATTTTTTCAATTTTGCTTGCAGTTTTTTTTAAGAGGATATTTTTACTTTTAGAACAGGTTCCGAAAGTGAAAGAAAATTAATTAAAAAATCTGCAACCAAAAGTAAAAAATGGTGAATGCATGATATATTAATATATTGTACAGCCATTTATACATGTCTGCAAATTTTGTGCCAACATTTGCATTCAGCGCAAAGTGGTGTTCATCTAAAGGAAAAGAGCAGAATACTTCTGTCAATGCCACATGCTTTTATAATTTGTTTTCACCTCCGCATTATTTATAAATATTCTGTTCTATTAGAGTATTCTAATAAAAAGATGCTTTAATTTTTTTTTTTTTTTTTTTTTATGCTTGCTTATATTAGCATGTTTCCTTAAACAATAATCGCTACTTTTCGGTTACCCGGGTGCCAGTGTTATATATGCATATATATATATGTGTGTGTGTGTGTATATATAACACATGCATATATGTATATAAGTATGTATGTATATATATTAGCATGTTTCCTTAAACAATAATCAGTACTTTTCGGTTAGCCGGGTGCCAGTGTTATATATGCATATATATATATATGTGTGTATGTGTATATATACAACACATGCATATATATGTATATAAGTATGTATATATAACACTGGCACCACGGCTAACCAAAAAGTACCCAATAATCTGATTTTATACTAAAGTCTTTTAATCTAAGTGATTGTTTTAATTTAAATTTATGCAATTGATAATTACGAAATCCCTTAAAAATTAATGTCTTGAATCAAATTTACTCGTACATCAGCAGTACATAATAGAACATAATTTTATTTTATTTTTAAGTAATAAATTAAATGACTTACTTTTCATAAAGATAGGCAATAAAGCAAAATAAAATCCTCATCAAAACATAAAAGAAGTGTAGCCTCCATGCTGCATACAAACAGTGATTTAGCCTGCAAGTTAGCATCCAAAAGACTAAAAGATTATTTCTAACCTAATAGTCTCCCAGGCGCATTCCAACGGGCCACCACAGAAGTAAGGAACCAACAAGCTGCAACTCTACTAGAAATAAGTTGACTTTGCTGCTCTCTGCACCGATCGTCAACATGTTAGTGACAATAACTGATGCTGCTGATGAACAGATCATACTGCGTAACACCTATTCATACCATCCTTGCTTTATTTCTAGCAGCTAAAGCAACTAGCAAATTAAAAGAGAGAAAATAATGTAATACATGCATACATATAATATTTAAAAAATGAAAGGCAAAATGGTACTTTTCAGTTAGTCGGGCACCAGTGTTTTATATACATATATATACAGTAGAAGATCTTTATAACGCAAACCTAAAAACGCAAGGTTGTGCGTTATATAGAATTTTGCGTTATATGGATCACATCATTAAATTCACCTTGTAAACATGGCCAAATATGTCTCAAACATATCAAAATTCATTAGAATATCTTTATACTGCATTCCTTGTTACCAAGAGTTATCCAAATTATAAATTTTTGCATAATATAGGTCAGACATTGAAAAATTTACTTTATAAACATGATCCAAATATAACTGACACAACAATCCCTTATATTAGACATTTTCAAAAAGGTTTATTGCAATAATAGCATTTTTTTTTCAGTAAAAAGGTCTTAAATTAGAAGATAAAGTTGAACTAATGTATCAAATATAGTCCTCTAGAGAGTAGCAATATTTTACAATGTGAAAATGCAGGTGCTTTTTAACTGCAAAAGTCATTGTTTACATCTGAGAAGTTGTGCGTTATATGGAGAATTGCGTTATAAAGATCTTCTACTGTATATATACATGTATGTGTGTATATATATATACACATATATATGCATTTATACATATATATGTATGTATATAAAACACTGGCACCTGGCTAACCGAAAAGTACCAGCAAAATATAATAAAACATAAATATTTGATTCAAACAGTAAATGTTAATTTTTTATTAAAGTACTACTCAAAATCAGATATGGGAAACTGAAAATAGCTGACTATATATGTATTTGTTAAAATAGTATCATTTGTAACATTAACGAAAACCTCATAAAAGAATTTTATCCCTAAGCAATGATTTAGTACATATTTTTTACATAATTTTGTACACAAGACCATTTCGCATCTCAGCTCTCCGCTTTCTCGGAACAAAATCCTAGATACCCTACTGACATTTTTGTGTATTAGAATTCCAAAGCATGGAGAGGATTGCGACCCCTCTCTTAATCTCTGAGAAAAGTATGAAGTTTTTTAAAAAGCACTGAGAGATGCTAAAAATATAAAAAGCTGTTAATGATTGTGATTAAACTGATTATTGCAATTTCATCCACCTCATTTTTAACCTTTTATTCCCTAACACTGCTTACCATATCCACTGAAAACATTCAGTTTTGTAAGTTATTGATATTTAACAACAATAAAAGAGTTCAACTCAGGCATGTAACTTATATTATTTACTGGTTGTGGGGGTTAGCTTTCAGTTACAATGACTTTCTTTTAAATAAAAGTACATGAATACATATTTTCACAGATGTGCTTTTGATAATCTGTAAAATTCGGTAAGTCTTTTATTTTCAAAGAACTAACTTTTTTTGAAAAAGTTATGCACTTTTCATTCCTGCTCCACACTAAAAAAAATCTTGAGTATGTCATTGATCAGAAGATATATCCTACCTGTAATATATGTTAATATTACTCTACATATGACTACAAGTTGTTTAATCATAATATTAAATTCGTAAAATTACACTGGGCAAAAGCAGTAGAAGTAACAGGATCATATCTAACACCAAAAAATTTTTAACATTGACGTAACCAAAAAAAAATTATACGAGATACCAAATAAAAACTAATCTGAAAGAAAATGAAACAGAAAAAAATATACAAAACACTTACTTAGTATATGTTTCTCCGTTTACATTTATTTTTCTATACGCTAGACGATAACAACAATACACGTTTTGCAAAAGATGGCACTTCGGCATTTTCTTTAAAAAAAAGTTGTACAGAAGCACTTGACAATCGCATAATGTGCGAAAAAGAAGCCAATATGGTAAACATGAATTCACTCAAAAGATGCCAAGAATATGTGCAGTCGAGTGCGCAGATGGCGGATTTGTGTTCTACCTTTTTTACGTCATATCAAAATGCCCTATTCTCTTTTAAACCAAGTAAAGTGTTGATCCGTTAAATGAATTTGCTATACAGTATCGACGAAGATTGGCACCAAAGAAGTTAGACGGTAATGGAAACAATCTCTTTGATCCCGAATTTCTAATGTTCTATAGCGAATGAAGTTTCAGAAGGTACTGGATACCCTTACAGTGGTGATAGCTGAAAATCTTAATTCTTTCATCAGCATAATCACACCGCTGCATAAAATAATGTATCCTCCCATTACAAGAAAGAAATAAAAACTAAATCTGGTTAAAAAAGCAGTAAATGTCTTTCGTGAATTCCTGATATGGAAGCATTACAAGCAGAGATGAAAGTTTTGTCAGACTTTTACGCAGAGGCTGAAAGAATGGACGATATTTACATGAAAACAGAACTTTTGAGATACATTCTGCCACTTGCGAACCATGTCAGTCGTCTGGCTATAACTTCTCCAGTCACAGTTGCTTCGAATAAAAGAAGAATGTAAATTAAAAATCCTGAAAAAAATCTAAGAACAACAATGACCGATCCACGTTTGAATACACTCATGATGCTTATGTTTGAGGTTTGAGAAGGATATTTTAAAATACCAAAATTTGGGTCCTGTAGTGAATAGATGGGCTCGTCTAAAAAAAATGGTGGGTTAAAATGCATGTTATGCAATGGATGAACAAAGATGTAATTAAAATAAATTTTGATTTAATTATTTTTAATGTAAATATAAATAAGCTGATTCTGTATAATTTCCGAGTAGCATCTTACTAAAAACTTCAACTTGTTTAATTAATCCGAATTGCAGATTTCCATCTGCACATTCAGCAAAATATATCAAAATAATTTACGGGAATATTTACAACAACGTAACGTAAGTGAAGGGGTGGTGTGTCCATCTTTAAATCTACCTTATATTCTCCTCAATATTCTAAAATGTAAAGTATTACGCGTTCTAAAGTGAAAAATTTGATCTCGATGGGTTAATAATGTTGAATTTTATATAGAACATACCGGGTGTACTAAAATGGACTGTCTAATTTTAAAATTCAATAACTTGTAAATGGTGGCAACTATTTAAAAAAAAATCTTGCAGGAGGGTTATGTAAGATGTTAGGAGTTTTTTTACAGCGATTCTCGATTTTAGTTTAAAACAGCAGCGATACATGACACTGCTAGCAATAGGTGCTAAATCGGGGTCTGATTTTTTGTTTCTCCTATCCCTCAGTATTGATGCGTTAGAAGGAGATTAAATATATTGAGTGATTCTCAGTCGGCAATGCAATTGTCTTCTTAGTGGCCTACTGCATATATTTAACTTCCTTTCGCATCAGTATTGAGAAAAGAGAGAGACCAAAAATCGGGCCCCGATTTAGCGCTTATTGCTATTGCTAGCAGCGGCCGTTATTTCAAACTAAAATCGATAATCGCAGTAAAAAAAATTCCTGACATCTTGCATACCCCTCCCGCAAGAATTTAATTTTATGGCTGTCACCATTTGAAAGTTATTGAATTTTAAAATCAGTCAGTCCATTTTAGGACACCGGTAGATGCATATATATAGACACATAAACGTACTTTTAAAGATATATATATCTATTTTTTAAGTTAGTCGGCAAAATCGTCATATACGCCCCCCTAATGAATTCTGCTTAAATACGCCCCTGGCTACAAGAAGACATATTATCGTAAAGTTAATTACTGGACTGAAGGTTTCATTATAATCCAAACCCGTTCTTTGATTATTTCCAAGAGCTACTAATATCGCTTTGTAAATTTCTCTCTTCCCCTCACTATTCTCTTTGATTGTGTATACCCATTTTGCTTCTATGACCTTTTGATCTAATTTTGGAACAGCAGTTCACACATTTCTGTCCACTGTGATTTGGAGTTTCAAGATGAAGTTTTGCATTTTATTCTATTTATTTATTTCATTTTATTTTATTATTTTTTTTGGGGGGGGGGAGGGGGTGCATAAATGAAAGAGAGATATAGGTATAATTTTTTTTCAAAATCCATGCTGGCTTGTCCTATGGACACAGGTAGATTTCGAAGTTAAATACTAATTTCACCAACAAAAACTAAATCAAGATTAGAGATAAACCCAGTTTAACTATTTTATCTGGCCGCTTTTTATGAGCTTTTAATTTAATTTTTCTGTAAGAGTTGGTTTTATCAGAATCATTTTAATACAATAATTTTTCTTCAGTCACTATTTTTTTTTCTTCATCCCTTGAGAATATTTTTATTAATATCATCCATTAGTAGAGTTCATCTTATGAAAAACTTGTTACTACATAAGTTATAGATAATATTAAGATTTATATAATAAATTTAAACCATGTGGTGATTCTTTCATTAAATGAACCACATACTATATTTTTAATTCTTTTTATTGACACATGCGCACATTTAATAATGCAACCCTATATACAGCATCTTTGAGGATTGTCAAAAATTTTCATCTTTCCAATGATACTTTTTTAACGCCTTAATGGCAGAATAACGGAGATGTGATTTTTTCCCCCTTCTACAACCCCCCCCCCCCCCCCCATTCCCTTTCTGTATTTTTGGTTGTATCAAAAACTTGTCAATATAAAAATTGTAAATAATATTAAGAAGATTTATATTAAATCTAAACGGATTTTTTTTTTTTTTTTTTTGCTATAAGAGTTAGTCCTATCAAAAACTTGTCAATATAAAAGTTGTAGATAACATTAAGAAGATTTATAATAAATTTAAGTGGATTTGATATCTTGTGAACTGAAGAAGTTATGAATTTTTTTCTTCTTAAAACCCTATTTTTTTCGCCCCTTGAACCCATTTTTAATGACATCAGAAATCGGTCATACATAAATTTTTGGCCCTTTTCCTAGAAGTAATAATAACTTTAAACTGATTCGATATGTATCATAATTAAGAAGTTACTTTTTTTTTCTGTTTCACAAAAACCTTCCCTATTTCCAGCCCCTTGGTCTGATTTTGCCCAACAAACTTGACCGAGATTTTCTGCCTCTTAATTTTTGTATCAGTTTAGAAAAGGTTTGTGCAGAATTATGGAAGTTATTGTGTCCATAAGAGAGTGATATATATAAAGTTTTTAACTGTGGGTGGTTTTGGGTTCTAGGGGTCGTGATTGGCGTAGATCTGCAGAAAATTTTCAAAAATTTCAACATAGGGGAGAATGTAATAGGTAGTATTTCTTACGAAATCTACCTAATATATTAAATCATGGTTTGAAATAAGGATTGAATTTTAGGGATAGAAGATTTCTCCTTTTTGCCCAAATTTTATGAGGAATTCGTAACTCAAGTTGAAAATTAATATTATTATTTTGGAGGCCATTAACACAGTCACATTTACATTTATTGCAATGCTATCAAATAATTTGCTTTATTAAATCATATTGTATATAGTACACTCTAAAAACTCTTAACAGCCTGGGACCACAGCTTTGCAGATTTCTGAATTGGGAATTGAAACAGCCTATAGAGGCACTGCTCACAGCGTTCAGTACAGGAAAATTGTCCCTTTAACTAATGCTAAAGTGCCATTGAAATAATTCTTTATTGTAAATGCATTTGAAAATTTTAGATATTCAAATTCCGATAATTCTTGCTTTGTCTTATAAGACAGAACACTAATATCACATCAAATCTGAAATTGTGCAAATGAATAATCATTCTGAACAAATTAAAAATACATGTAAAGCAATGTGCTTCCTCGGCAGTATCCTGAAGCGAGAAGTTGTACCTTTTCTCCACCAGATGGCGTATTCGAACGCTTTAATCACCAATTTTGCAAGTTCAGATCATTAGTAATGATGAAGTCAGAAAATCATTATTGAAATATTTCTTATTCCTATATGGAGCAGAAAATCTGCAAATTTCGTGCCCGATTGCTTTTGAAGAAATTCATTATTAATCATTTGGAAAAATGGTTATTGTTTGTTCTCTGTAAGGGTAGGAAATCAAAAACATATCTGAAGCGTTTTATTGGTTGAATCCGCATTTTATTCGTTTTCTGATTGGTCTATATAGTAAACTGTATTTTCCCTTTACTTTCAACAGAGATGGATACTTCTGTTGCCACAATGACAAAAAAGTAATAAAAACTACAAAAAAAAAATTAATAACTCAAACAAATTGCGATACAGCTTTCAAACAAATTGCATTTAAAAGTACATTTTTTTCTCTATACGACGGTGTAAAAAGTAACATTGTGGGTTGTTTAAAAGTTTAAGAATGAAATTTCATTTAAAATTGGTCGTCAGATTTCTTGGAAATCTGACGATGGAAAAGCCTTTTCCCGAACAGCCAATGAAATTCTTGGATAATACGTAAGTTTCAGGAAATCTTGCAATTTTTACGTGTAATAACACTATTAATGTATAATTCATGGCGTACGTAATGTATGATCAACTCCGTGCGATTTTTTATGTCTTAAATTTTAGTCTTTGAAAAAGTCATTTTCCAAATGGTCGTTGTAATTTCTTAAATTGCTTTTTTTTCTGCAATCATTTGGCGAAATGTGCAATATTTTTTTGCGATTATTGACGAAATTTATTTTCCGCGATCGCTCTTTGAATTTCGTGACTTTTTTCTACGATCGTTTGACGAATTTTGCGACCTTTACCAACGATATCATTTGGCGATTTTTTTCTCGAGAGCATTTGGCGAATTTCGCAATTTTTCCCCGAGATCATTTGAAGAAGTTCGCTGTTTTTCCCCGCGACTGATTGTCGGGATTCGCTATTTTTTCCCAATACACTATTTCTTTCTGCAATCATTTGGCGAAATTCATGATATTTTTTCGCTATGATTGACAAAATTCCTTATATGTTTCTGAGATCCTTTGACAAAATTGCCAATTTTTTTTCACGAACGCTCTTCGAATTTCGCGATTTTTTTCAAGACCATTTCACGTTTTTCGCGACTTTTTTCCAAAACTATTTGAGGAATTTCACGATTGTTTTCCCTGACATCAATTGGTGAATGTTGTGGTTTTTGTCCAAAGATTTTTTGGCTAATTTTTTTTTCTCGCGACTGATTGCCGAAATTAGCGATATCCCCCCCCCCCCCACACACACACACACACAAATTTACCATCACCCGAAAAAAAATACTCAAAATTTTCGAAGGAAATTGCAACAATTTTTTTTTCTATATCTTGCTAATTAAATAAAATAAAATAACATCGAACTGTAAGACGCTCATCTATCCACTTTCGCCCTACATCCGCTCCGTAACGCTCTTATCATCTTCCTACTATAAGGTTAAAAAACACTTCCGGATGACATTCATTTGATCTTGAGAGCGTGCCGCATGGCGCAGAACTCCTATTATCACACTACTCATGACACAACCCTAATTTTTCAGGCTAGTGTTATCGTTATCTGACCTACAGTAATAGTCCCATCAAAATCCGGTCGGTACAGCTTAAGTTATAAAATCATAGTAGATTACAAATAAATCTCAACATGTTCATGTCACAGTCACAATCTTGGTTGCAGCATTTTATTTATCACGAAAAATATAAAGCAGCTGATAAATCATTTTTTTAAATAAATGAAAAGAAAATTGGTAAAAAGTTGAAAATTAGTATATCTCTGTCGAACTGTTAAAACTGTATCGATCAACCTACCAAACCAAGTAAAATATAAACGCAAAAAGCCCAGTCACGTGATCAAATCACCCACAAAAAGTTTCTGGGTCGCGCGCGCACAGCTCAGGTGGAAAATGTGCAGGTTTTGAAGGCTGATCGGGCTGCGACCAACGCCATGCAAGGCCGGTCCATGACACTTAAAACGTCACACGCCCAACGACATAAAAGGCCAGTTCATGACGTTTGAAACCTACGGCGATTGGTACAAAGCGGCGCGCCCATCGTTTTGTGCCAATCGCGGTGTAAAGATGATCCACTCCTTGTGAAGTTTTAACAGTCATGAACTGGTGTTGTATCACAACGAGGCTGACGAAAAAGAAAGGCTACCACGGTGCTTTACGCGTCTTTTTTTTTTTTTTAGAATGCACCAATGCAGTACGCTGTTAAAAAAATCGTAAAAAATCACCTCTGCTTATAAAGGCTATCTATATTTTGACCAATGAGAACGCTACATAAACGCCTATGGATCGTTCTCATTGGTCAGAAAATAGATAGCCTTTAAAAACAGAGGTAATTTTTCACAATATTTTTAACAGTGTATGATGCAAGTTGTACGATAAGAGTACCACGTCACTCAAGCTATAGCGCCTAGAATATATATATTGGGTGAAATTGGCTATCCCTGCAATACTTTAAAAAATGCTAAAATATTGTATCCCTTAAATGTGCAACGATGCTGCTGAAATATACAGATCGCAGCGACATCTGCAGGATATTCTCTGCAACTGCAAGATGTTGCTAGTCTATACTGCAGCGCCTAGAAGATACAGCGTGGAGAACGGCTACAAAATAGTGCTAAAAAATTTAATCCCAAAAATGTACAACGATGCTGAATAACAAGATGTCGATCGTAGCGCCATCGTAGTGATTTAAAAACGATAGTCATTCTAAAAGAGACTCCTTAACCTATTTCACGTCATTCCTTAACTAAATTAGCTTATAACAGACTAAAATATCTTATATTTATAGTCTCCGATATTTAACATTCTATAATTTTTTAAAACACAGGGTTTATATTGAAAAGAGTTACGAGATGGCGCTCGTATCAGCATATTGCCGCTGAGCATTGTTGGAGATTTATGGGATACAAATTTTTAGCACTTTTTGAAGCATCATAGGAATAGCCGTTTTCCACACTGTATCTTCTAGGCGCTGTAGTCTATACAATGTAATACGAAAATCCCATCGATGTCGCTGAGATCGACACTTGGGATTTTAGCAGTATCGTCGCACATTTAAGGGATACAAATTTTTAGCGTTGTTTGGATAGCATATTTCCACACTAGGTATTATAGACTAGCAATATCTTGCAGTTGTAGAAAATATCCTGCAGATGTCGCTGTGATCTTGATATTTTCGCAGCATCGTTGCACATTTAAGGGATACAATATTTTAGCACTTTTTTAAGTATTACAGGGATAGCCGATTTCCACACTATAAGGAAAGAGCAGCTGGCGTCACTGTTGGTCAGCAAGAAAAACCTGTTCATTCATTATTACTCCTACTATACACTACATATGAACTCCGGGAATTTGATTGGTCTTTAACAGATTGATTTAACATATCTATGATATGATTGGCCTACGTCGCCAAGTGTGATTCCTGCAATGATCGCTATGATAAAAATGTAGTAGTAGATTGGTTGACGGAAGTATAGCGCCTAGAAGATACGGTGTGGAAAACGGCTACAAAATAGTGCTAAAAAATTTAATCCCATAAATGTACAACGATGCTGAATAACAAGATGTCGATCTAGCGCCATCGTAGTGATTTAAAAACGATAGTCATTCTAAAAGAGACTCTTTAACCTATTTCACGTCATTCCTTAACTAAATTAGCTTATAACAGACCAAAATATCTTATATTTATAGTTTCCGATATTTAACATTCTATAATTTTTGAAAACTCAGTGTTTATATTGAAAAGAGTTACGAGATGGCGCTCGTATCAGCATATTGCCGCTGAGCATTGTTGGAGATTTATGGGATAAAAGTTTTTAGCACTTTTTAAAGCATTATAGGAATAGCCGTTTTCCACACTGTATCTTCTAGGCGCTGTAACCAGAGTTAGGCAAAATACACCAAAAAACCATTTTCGATACAAAATACAAAATACATTCGTTTTAGAACCTAAAATACAAATTACAAAATACTTTTCAAAATTAAAAAATTCCAAATACAAAATACATGTATTTTCAAAATACATTTAAAACACAAAATACATTTAAAAATTTCAAAAATTTATTGATGCAAAGTGTTTTGGGGGACGTAATTTTGCAGTTTAAAGGAGACACGGGGGGAAGGGGGGGGGGCATTATCATGATTCTGTAAGAGGGTGTCCCAACGGGCTACCCCACTGGTTGTAAAAAAGTCACTGAATTAAAATTACTTAAACATTAATAACATATTGAATATCTTCATCATTTATATTATCAAACTATTACATTATTATCGTAAAAAAAAATTTCATGATATTTTTTCAATTAATTTAAAAGTCAAATATTAAACAATTTCAAACTCTCTACAATGAACATCAATCTTGGTTTTCGAACTTTTAATACGTAAATAACAACATCAGTTAATAATCAATAAAAGTCTTTGATTATTAGTTATAAAATAATACAATATAATGTTTTAATAATGTTTTCGATTTTATTTTAAACAAACGTATGCGCAGCACATACCCACATATACGTAATGGTGTGCCTTTGTAAGATGCATGTGCTTATGATTAATTAAATTAATAGCATATTTGTATAGGGTAACTCCGGGAGAGTTTCCGCATACGGGATAGATGCCGCACCCCTTCTATTTCTTGTAATTATCGATAGATGGTCGTCAAATGCACAGTATAGGTGCGCAATGAGATTATTTTAACCAGTGTATAGTGTGAATCCCATTTCGATGTTTACTTGTAGAAGTACAATCCTTAATTTGACGTAAGTGCATGATTTCACTGTCCAAACTTTTAAACACGTTATGTTTAAATACTTTTCATACACTAATTACTAAATGCATGCATAATTTCGAAGTCAAAACTAAGTGTAGCGTTGGTATAGAGTACTGTGTATAATTACGCCATTCCCCTTAGCGATGGCAGGTAACTGTGATGACCGACGTCTGCACCATGCAAAATGGGATACATGCTACACTGCTATTCCGGTATACATGCCGCAGTTTCTTTTGTACGGGATGATTAAGTTTTATTAACTTTTCTTTTCTTTTTGCACAGACTAACCATGTTAGGTATGTTATCAAGTTTACTAAAACCAAAGGAGAAAATAAAAAGTAAGAAGGGCAAGAAAAATACAAGTCAAGATTATAATAATGAAAAATTGGATTACGCGTAACGCAGACGTTCGTTGCAAACTACTCCAAAAAAGAGTAAGTGTAATTGGCTTCGTTGCATCACGTGTTTAAATGTAGTTACATACATAAAGACTGTACTTTTTCGACACATTTCTGTAGATTGAAATCGATCTCTTAACCCATTCGGGGCCATAGGTGCATATAAGCACCTTCAGAAAGAGCTTACAAAATTTGTTTCTTGCACCAGTAAAAAAGAAAAGTAATATTTGCTTTGTTTAATTAGAGCATTTTCATGATTATTTAAGTAAAGGTAACTTCTTTTAAAAAAGTGGTACCAACCGAATAAAATTTGTGTAAAAGCCACCGGTCCCGAAAGGGTTAACAAATAAATTATCTAAACACAATTTTACTTTTTTTCTTTTCCCTTTCTAATGTTACGTTGTTGCTGTAATAACAATTAAAATTTAATGTAAAAAAAATAAGTCGATAATTTTAATAGTGAATGTAGGCAACAATTATTAATTTGAATCTACTAATATGTTTCATTGTACTCATTTAGTTTCATTTTGTTATTACATCCATAATTATAGTCCAGATATGAATATTTCTTTTATGTATTTTTAGTTATAACTTCATTCTGTTCTTATTACAAGCGCGGCATAACTACCGCACAAGTGCGGCGTCTCAGCCTGAATGTACTGGTGACGCGCCGCAGTGTAATGTTTTAGAAATTTTTTTTTTAAATATTAATAATTCGTTTTGAATTTTTTTGCCGCAGTACACGCGTTGTATCTTTAATATTAAATAGCACAGCATGATTTTTTTTTTATTTTATGTCCACCATGGAACTTTATACACAAATTCAAAAAAATTTGCGGCATAAATCCCGGAATTACCCTATACATATGGATACTACATTAATTGATCAAATTTTCCATTTTCATTTTCTATTGAAACTTTTAAAAGAATCGAAATATGGTTTTGGACTGAAAAACTTGCTCAGCTAATTTATATCTTCCTGTATTAATTATTTCACAAACAATTTATATTAAGTATATATCTATCTAACAAAAACATAGCTGTGAAAAAAGGGAGCCAAGTTTTGTAAAGACAATGGCAAGAAAAGAAGTGATATCTAAGTGGGTGCCAAGTTCAAATAAAATTCACTCAAACTTACCTACTGAAGTATTATAGCATTTTTAAAATTGTTTAGAAATAAAAAATTATTGATAGCATATTAATAATAAATCTAGAACTTGGCAAGCTTTTACCTACAAGTCATTTATTTTTATTAATGACATTATTATATCTAAACTTGTTATATCATGTTTGGAAGCCTTCATTTGAGTGAGCTCCTTCCCCTTGAAGGATGGTGGGATAAAAAATATGTCCCACCTAATTTTAACTGCAAAATGCCACGTTGACACTAGAATTCAGGACTAAAAAGTTTAATTTTATTAAATACGTGAAAAGAAGCTTTTTCCCATTTTGAAATAAATTTGTTTTTAAATTCTGGTGTGATTGAATCATTTCAGCATGTCACGAATAAAAGCTCTTTGCCCCTGAAGGGTTAAAGGGGTGCAGTCTCTAGAGGGATGACCAAGAACAAGCGTAAAGGTATCTGTCTCTTTCTCAGGTCTTTTAGTCTGTTTGCATTGAGGTTTCTGGAGGGTGGGTGCTAGAGTGATAACCAAAGACGAGCGGGAGTGTATCTGTGTATTTATTGGTTTATCAAATCTTTAACATAAATCATTTGTTTATAATAATAACTATATTAATTTTTTTGTAATGTCATTGAAATTAATATTAACATCACCATTTTATTAAGACATGAAATTGATAGGCATAACATTTATCAAAAACTTGCCAAGTTCTAGATTTATTATTAATATGCTATCAATAATTTTTTATTTCTAAACAATTTTAAAAATGCTATAATACTTCAGTAGGTAAGTTTGAGTGAATTTTATTTGAACTTGGCACCCACTTAGATATCACTTCTTTTCTTGCCATTGTCTTTACAAAACTTGGCTCCCTTTTTTCACAGCTATGTTTTTGTTAGATATCACTACTTTTTGTAAAGTTACAATATATTTAGACACTTTACTTAATGCTTTTTAATGTGTTTACATGTGACTATTTTATTCACCAAGCAGCATTCAATTTTAATTTAAATTTCCTACAACAAACTATTTGGCTGTCAATTTGCGGCAGAAATCTATATTTTAATACTGCTACATTGAATGCATGTTTTGAAAAGAAATGTATTGATTCGAAATTTTTATTGTTTCTGAAACAACAATTCCTATTAAATTTCTATGTTAAATTTTCCTATTATATTTTCCAATTAAATACCCTATAGCTGGGCCTGCTTTTTTGTACTGAAAGTGAAAAATAAAGTTATGTGCTTATGCCACACTATGTATAATTCATCCATGGGTGCCGGCAAAGAGGCAATGCAGAGGAAGGATATTGCCCCTCCCTGGATTTTCAAATTTAATTAACTAAATATCCTATTCCCTGATGATTTTGAAAATAACAAGTGGGTAAGTGTGATCACAGATCGCACAGAGGGTTTCGTTTAATATTCCTTTCAAAACACTTTATCCTTTTGAAAAATCTGTTAGTTCGACATTTCGCAACCAAGGGTGCAGTCTATTCTAAACAAACCTCTATCCGAACGAAACTCCGTTTTACATACTATCCGTAGATATATTATTCGAGGTGATTGAGCCCATAGCATCCGAGATAAGTAGGCACCCCTGGCGATAAAAAGTGGAACTAAAATATGTAAGACTATGGTGCATAATATAAAGAATGGTCAAAGGGGTGTCGGCAAAAGTTGGAAAAGTGCTCCCCGGGTGAAAAGGGCGGAGGTTAGAAAAATTGCTTAAAATACACAAGTTAGAGCCCGGAGGAGTAAATAATATAAGAATTTTTGAAAATTTTATGATTTGTCGTGTGGTCTGAGGTTTTCAGCTATACGTATGCAAAAAATCATGTCTCCAACTTAATTAGGGGCTCCCTTAGAAAAAATTGCTTAAAATGCATATGTGGTAGCTCAAAAGGTTAAGCGTAAGACTTTTTCAAGATTTTATGATTTGTCGCCTGGCCTCAGGTTTTCTGCTATAAGTATGCAAAATTTCAAATCTGCAATTTAATAAGGGGCTCAGTTAGAAAGAATTGCTTAAAATACGCATCTGGGAGCCCAAAGGGTTAAATGTACGACTTTTTCAAAATTTTATAGATTGTCATTTGATGTGAGGTGTTCAGCTATAAGTATGTACAATTTCACGCCTCCAACCTAATTAGGGGCTCACTTAGAAAGGATTGTTTAAAATACACATGTGAGACCCCAAAGGGTTAAATTTACAACTTTTTCAAAATTTTATGATTTGTCATTAGATGTGAAGTGTTCAGCTATAAGTATGCAAAATTTCACTCCTCCAACCTAATTAGGGGCTCACTTAGAAAGAATTGTTTAAAATACCCATGTGGGAGCCCAAAGGGTTAAATGTACGACTTTTTCAAAATTTTATAGATTGTCATATGATGTATGGTGTTCAGATATAAGTATGCAAAATTTCAAGTCTCCAACATGTATTGTTTCTGAGAACGGGCTCTGTGACGGACAGAATATCTCAATTTGTTGATTTTCTGTAAGCAAGTAAACCCAGATAAATCCCCAGTAAGTAGATAGGTTTACAATGGAAGTCTATGGGAATTTGGCGAAATATTAGAGATATCGCCAAGGTGGCGTCACTTTTGGCGACTAATTTTCGTCGCCAAATTTGGCGATATATCGCCCTGTTGGCGAGAAACTTGGCGGTATTTGGCGACAGAACAGCGTCTCCTCCTACGGCAAATTAAAATTTCGCCTAATAGACGTAATGTTAAAGTAAAAATGGGCACCCCCAGGAGGGTAATTCATCGATTTTCACATTTTTTTTATTTTTTTCCTTAGTTTTATAGTGTAAACGAACTTCGCACCAAATTTGAAGTCTGTAACTGCAGTAGATATACGAGATCTTTTTGATGAGTGAGTGAGTCAGTCAGTCAGTCAGTGGTAAAATTATCGATTATCAGACATTTTCAAATGTCATTATCTCGGAAACTAATTATGCGTTTTTTATAAAATTTTGGATTTTAGGTAATTAGGGTGGCCTTACTACACATTTCGTATAACAAGTACGTAGGTCTCATAGATTTCCACTAGTAGAGCATTGAAATTTGACGAAAACAGCTCGAAATGGTTCGTGTAAATAACACACGGCTATGTCAGGCGAACTTGGCTGACACACTGCCGTGTGTCTAGATATCACAAACAATCTATTATCTATAAAAAAGATGTCCGTGAATAACTCTAATGCCATATCAATAGTGACAACGTTCTAAATAAACATTTTTTTTCTTTTTCTTTCTCTTTTTCTTTTGAAATTTTGTAACTTCTAAATATCGCATATATGCAATTTTTACACACAGTGGAGTAAAAAAAAAGTACTTTCAAACTTAAAAACTATCTTAATTTACCCAGCTTTTATGGATTTTTAAAGTAATGAATTTTCTAGCTTGTATTTTTTTAAATCCATCTCGGAAATATTCGTGCGACTCAGTTACTGAAGATTAATCCTTGCACCTAAGATAATGATGCAATTCAGTATTTCTTTATTTATGCGTAATATTTCATAACTAAATTGCTAAACGAAATTAAAATCTCACAAATACGCAAATAGAACACGAATCTAACAGACGTGTAATTGAACTACGCGTTTCAATGCTAAAATAATCAAAATGACAAATTCTGCTATAAATGACAAAAACCTTTCGCGATTACCTACTGTCCGTGGCCAATAAGAACGTTTCAAAAATGCTTTTTCACTGTAGTTGGTTGGAAATCTAAGAAAATATACCAAATTTAAAAAATATATATTATCAAAGTGAGATCGCTGGTCTATATCATAAAACAAAAACATGCCCACGAGTAACGCTGATGTCATACTGAAGATGGCAATGATCTGAATAATAAATTTCTCTTTTTAGCAAATCTATTAACGTCTAATCATCGCACGATTTGAAGTTTTACACCATTTAATAGAGAAAAAATATACTTCCAAATGTAATTTGTTTGAAAACTATCTTAATTCACGCTTTTTTTTTATTCAAGCATGATTTAAAAAAAATTTCTATATCGCGAGCAGTCAGATTGCGGAAGATTTACCTGTATGCACTTAAAGTGATATAAATAAGTTCATCATTTGTCCCTGACTAATATTCGACAATGATATAAAAAGTTCATCAAAAATAAATAAATAAATACCATTGAAATAAATAGAATAAAAAAAGCTGATATAATTAGCGAATTGTTTGGCTATTAATCCTTGACATGTAGCTAATGCAAAAGTACCGTTTTTAATAACTATCAAAACTTTATTTAAATGCATAATTTATATTTTTCATATAAAATTGCTTTTTTGTGTTAGTGAAAAAAAAAAAGGTTAAACATTAAAAAATGTATTAGAGTTTTAATTAAAAGGGATTTTTATCTATCTTTTGTACACCAAGCAGTAGGTTCTGTAAGCTAGGGCTAGCATGTATAAAATAAAAAATGAAGTATCAAGATGTTTTGGAATGTAAAGTCAACCGTGTTAACTATAATACAACCAAGTCCGCATTTAAACATCTAATATCTAATATACTCAATGTAAATACAGTTAATGAACATTCGCATACTTTATGAATAAATTGAACTACTTTCATATTAAAATTCAATCCCAACTAAATGAATATCAAAGGTATGGTAAATCGTATTAGAACCTCGATTGAATGAATAACTATGAAACTAGGAAAAATAATGTTAAAGTCGAGATATAGCAGTTATTTCCATGAGCCTTTGAACTAACTAACAGCATTATACACTTCTAATGTATTTTAAATAGGCAGCACCTGTCTCTAGATAACAACGATTTTAACACAACAAATTTTTGTAATTCTCTTCGAATGTTATTAATTATAAAAATTATATTTGTGACTACTCAGCAAAAATGCTTCTGCAGAAGTAAACATCCGATTCATTAATATGCTTATCGGACATAGTATCAATTGTTAAACAATGTATACATATAAACTTCCAGAAACGAATTCGAAAATTATTTACCCCTGTTGCATATCTAGGATCTGCGGTTTAGACACGACAGCTTGAAATTCGGAGGAATGTATTTTGAGTATTTTAAAATACAAAATACTTTGAAAAAGCTTTCCAAAATACATTACCAAAATACATTTGCCTTGAAGCTTTAAAATACAAAATACAAATTACAAATGTATTTTGAAAATGTATTTCAAATACATGTATTTTCGATACTGCCCAACTCTGGCTGTAACGGAAGTGTTTGTCTGTAAACATGCCCTTTCCTATTCTAGGCGCTATGCTAGCGATCCAAAGAATGCTAAAAATTTGTATCCCTTAAATCTGCGACGATACTGCTGAAATCCAAAGTACAGCGTCTAGAATATATAGTGTCGAAATCTGCTATCCAAACAACACTAAAATGTTGTATCCCTTAAATGTGCAATGATGCTTAAATCGCAATCACAGATCGCAGCGACATCTGCGATATATTTTGAAATTTCAAAGTAAACATTGTATTATTACAGCGTCTAGACAAAATTTTCTTGGAGTTTTTGAAAATATCCTGCAGATGTCGCTGTGATCGACTCATTGGATTTCAGCATCGTTTGACATTTAAGGATCCAATATTTTAGCACTTTTTTAGTATTACTGGGATAGCCGATTTCCATACTATATATTCTAGGCGCTGTATCCAAAGAGTCGATTGCAGCGACATCTGCCGGATTTTCGTATTACATTATATAGACTAGCAATATCTGGCAGTTTTTGAAAACATTCTGCAGATGTCGCTGCGATCTGTATATTGCAGCAGCATCGTTGCGCATTTAAGGAATACAATATTTTAGCGCTTTTTTAAGCATGAACATAGAATAGAGAAGGACTTCTCACGAAATAGGTTTTAGAAGAAGAAAACCATTCCTTGAAAATTTGTCTAATAGATGGCGCTGTGTCGCACGGTTCTACTCGGTTTCGTCTACTTCAATCTTCAATATGGTCTACCAATAACCTCTTTGATCATTGAGATCCAGCCAATGAACGTTGACCGCTAGAGGCGCTGGTATGTACACGGTTCTATTCTAACCGTTGCCATCACCTCATTTAAGTCCAAAATCGTGGCACGATATTCACACTATTTCGTGAGAAGTCCTTCTCTATTCTATGTTCATGATTACAGAAATAGCCGATTTCCATACAATGTATTTGTAATAGAATAATAACATTGCATAACACCTAAAGTACACTGTTAAAAATATCGTCAAAAATTACCTCTGCTTTTAAAGGCTATCTATTTTCTAAACATTGAGAACGTTGAGAACACCTATGGAGCGTTCTTATTGGTCAGAAAATAGATAGCCTTTAAAAACAGAGGTAATTTTTCACGCTATTTTTAACAGTGTAGGTTTTAATCAGCTAGAATACGAGGCATACGTGCTACATTAACTCTCGAATATCAACTATCAACAACATAAGCGTTGCCAAACTCATTTACAAAAACAAGTGTTGCCACAGGAAAGATAATACATTATAATAAATACTACATTCACCCCCCACCAAAAGTTAATTTAGTAAGTAACATAGTCATTAAGGTATGTTGATGGTCGTCTCTGCCGACCAGATAGGGAATTGTTCAGGGTAGACGATTTTCCAGAATCTACATTTGGAAGGTCAGGATTGTTTAACTCAGGCATGGCGGTATCTTGGTCTTCGTCTGGTGTAACCCTTACACTTTCTACGGCGTTTGAAGAATATTTAGTTGTCACTGCTCCAGAGTCTACATGGTGTGGGTGCATGGGTTGCATGTCAGACCTGACTGTGGAGTCTCCTTTGGGTGCCAAATGTCTAATGGAGACACTTGACTCACGCCCATCAGGAAGTTTGATATATGTATATTTTGGATTGGCTTCTATTAATTCGACTTTTTGCACAACTGGATCATTTTTGGTATGCCGCTCATGATTTTTCATCCAAACAGGACCTGGTTGAAGTTCGTTGAATTAATCATGTGGGCAAGGAACGGCCATTAAATGACCTCCTAGGATGAGTGAACATGCGTTCATGAGGCGCGGCATTTGTAGCGGTGCACAGAAGTAATCTGATAGAGTGAAGTGCTGGCTGAAGCACCTCTTCCCAATGTTCTGTCCCAGCGCCTTTTGATTTCAAGGCTAAAAGTACTGTCTTCCATATAATTCCATTGTACCGCTCGACCTGTCCATTTACTTGCGGATTATATGCAGTGGTTCTACTAGTAGCAACACCTAAGGAGGTGAGGAATGATTTCAGTTCATGTGACATAAATGAAGCACCTCTATCTGAATGGACATATGCTGATGTCCCAAAGAGGGGGAACACATTGGTCAATACTTTTACTATGGTGGAAGCAGAAGTATCTGCAAAAGGGAATCTTGACTACTCTTCAACTATTGTCAGAAGAAAACGATTCTTCGATAAAGTAGGTAAAGGCCCCTTGAAGTCTAAGTTTAGTCTCTCAAAAGGTGAAGTTGCCTTTATAAGTTTCCCTTCATTCCTATGGAAACGAGATTTCAGCTCATTGCAGCAGGGACAAGAATTAGTCACTTTTTTATGTCATCCAAAGTGAATGGCAAATTTTTAGCTCTAACCCAGTGGTGCATTCGGGTTATGTCAGGGTGACATAAGGCATTGTGTAATTCTTTGAAGTTTGTTTCTGTTTCCGAATAAAACGTTGCTGTAATCCTGGACATTGTGTCTGCAGTTGTGTTCCTGTTACCTGGACGGTAAATTATATCAAATTTGAAGTTTGCTAATTCAAGTCGCCATCTCATTATCTTTTCATTTTTTTATTTGGCTTGAATGATGCTGATCAAACATAAAAGACACAGATCTCTTGTCGGTGAGGACATCAAAATGTCTTCCAATTAGGTAGTGCCTCCAATGTCTCAGTGCTTCAACAATCGCATAAGCTTCTTTCTCGACAGAGGAGTGTCTCTGCTCAGCTGCATTAAGTGTTCTTGAAAAGAAAGCAATGGGACGTTCTGCTTGACTGAGAGTTGCCCCAATGGCAAACTCTGAAGCATCAGTTTCCACTCTAAAGGGGATATCATTTTCGATTGCAGAGAATGAAGCTTGTGCAACATCTTCCTTAATTGGATTGAATGTTTTCACAGCATCTTCAGAAAGTGGGAATGCTCCTTTAGTCAGAAGAGGTCTAATTTTTTCTGAAAATTTGGGAATCCAGCGGCAGTAGTGAGCAAACATAGCTAGAGTTCTTTGTATGGCTGCCATGTCATTTGGGATAGGTAAGTTCATTAGTGGTGCAAGACTGTCAGGATCAGGTTTAATAATTTTATTTTCAATAAGATATCCTAATATTTTCACACATCTTGTTGAGTATTGACATTTATCTGGGTTTAGTGTCAGGTTATACTTTTTACAGCGTTTAAGAATCTCTCTAGATTTTGGTCATGCTCTTGTTGGTTCCGACCACAAAGTGTCACATCATCCAGATAAGGAAAAGTTCCTTCGAGTTTTTCTTCCTTGATTATATTGTCAATATTTCTTTGGAAAGCTGGAACACCGTTAGTAACCCCGAAAGGAATTCGCCGGAACTGATAAAGTTTACCTGCGGCTTCAAAGACAGTATATTGCTTATCAGATTCTAAGATAGGTACCTGGTGTTAGGCACTCTTTAAGTCAATGGTGCTAAACACTTTGAATTGAGATATGTTATGTATCAACTCTTCTATCTTTGGGAGTGGGTAGGCATCAAGCATTGTAAATTTATTAATAGTTTATGAATAATCGACTACCATTCTGGGCTTGTGATTTTCTCACTTTACAATAAAAACCTGGGCACGCCATGGTGAATTGCAAGGCTCAATCACCGCTTCCTTGAGCAATCTCGCCACTTCCGCAGCAATGAATGTTTTATCTGCTTCTGTCTGACGTCTAGATTTAGTGATGACTGGTTTGCAATCTGGTGTGAGATTAGCAAACAGAGATGCAACTGGAACTAGGGCAGTGGCCAATGAACATATTTTAAGAGGCAATCTTTCACCACAGAATTAGATTTTTACTGAAGAGTGGCTCTTTAGAAGATCGTGTTCAATCAGGAAGTCAGCACACAGGTTTTTCATGATTAGTACCTCAATATCAGGATACGTATGAGTCTGCATTTTTAGGGGTAGTGAACCACGTCCAGTAACATCAAAGAGGAGTTAGCCATGGTTATTTTACCGGAATATGGCTTTACAAGTATTTTACATTTTTCGACAAAATGCTCATTCAGAAAACTGAGAGAACTACCAGTATCAATTAAAGCATTTAGTTCCACTCCATTAACTAACACTTTGGATATGGATTTTTGGAGACATAGAGGAGTTGATGAGGCAGAAGTCAAAAGCAAAGTAGAAGCTGTAGCATTTGGAGAGGGGCGTGTAGATCTGGATTTGCAAACTCGTTGGTAATGCCTTTTCTTGCCACACCCTCTACAAATAACTTCTTTGGCTGGACAAGAGCTCCTTGGATGGCGTTTATTACCACAGAAAAAGCATTTTTCAGAGCGTACCAAAGCGGCTGAAGTTGATGGAGTTTCTTCTAGGTTTCCCTCCCTATGCTCAACAGCAGCAACTGGGGTGGAATTTGTCGTGTTCAGATACGAAGCGGAGTGCATCTCAGCTAGTTCAAGTGACCTGGCCTGGTCAAACGCCTTCTCCAGTGTAATGGTGACGTTCTCTAAGAGTCTTTCTCGTATCCGCGAGCTTTTAAGGCCTCGTATAAAGGCATCCTTAATGTACTCATACTTATATTGGTCTGCTGTTACAGCTTTAAATTCACAATCTTTGCTCATTTGTTTCAATGCCTGAAGGTATTCGTTGATAGATTCCCTAGTTTGCTGAGCTCTAGATGCTAGGCCGTGTCTTGCGAAGATTTCATTTCGCTTTGTCACGTATAACGAATCGAGTACTTTGATGGTGTCAGAGTAGTTTTCAGAATCGCTAATATATCGGAAAACATTAGCGGAGACAAAATTACGCAGTAATTGAAGTTTACTGTCTTCTGTAATTGTAGTTACTTGTCCCAGGAAATTTGCAAATGTTCTTTTCCAGTGTTTCCACTTCGATTTAGCACCCGTGCATGAAGGATCAGTGTCGAACCTTTCAGGTTTTAAAAGTTGCTCCATCTTACTAAATCGAGCGATATGGTAGAGTAGAAAACACTAGCTGATTAAATTGTAATAGAATAATAACATTGCATAACACCTAAAGTAGGTTTTAATCAGCTAGAATACGAGGCATACGTGCTACATTAACTCTCGTATTACTCAAGTATTACAAAACACGACCTCCACGGACATTTTCTCCCGACCTCCATGGACATTTTCCCATCGAATGAGGACTTTTTATTTTTGCCGTTTGGCAACAGAAACCTTTTGTTTTTAGAACGAAAGAAGAATGATTTTGAGATGCGGATTTTTTCCCCCCATCAAACATGTTTTTAACGAATTCGATATTAATTCGTCTTATGTATAAGGAAAGGGCATGTTTACAAACAAACACTTCCGTCAACCAATCTACCAACTATATTTTTGCCATAAAGACCAATGCAGGAATAGTCTTGGCGACGTAGGCCAATCATATCAGAGACGTGTTAAACGTAGACCAATCAAATTTCCCTAGTTCATGCGTACAGGTAGGAGTCTTAAAGAACGGACAGGTTTTCTTGCTGAACCAACAATAAATCGACCAACAGTGACGTCAGCTGCCCTTTCTTATATAATGTAAATATTCTTTTGTATAAGTTAGCCATATAAATAATCTAAAATGACAAGAGATGTTTTCTTCATTTCCGACTATTTGATGTGAATTATTCTTAATTGCCGAATCTATCCTGGAATGAATAAGTTCTGATTCTAAAGAAGGCCGCCTACCTTGGATCGGTAAGTATTTTTTACTTACCTTTATAGATTTGAATCACATGTTTTATTGTGTATCTGATATTTTCTGGCGCCCGTAACAGCGACTGCCTAAAGTATTTGAGTCAGAATAAGAATTTCGTTGAATTAGAATCTTTATTGAAGTGATTTGTTATATACGATAGTTGCAACCATTTTTGTTTTTGATAAATTTTATTAGTTATAATATTGATTTATGAGAATGGATGCAGTTCATAAAACAAAACGCACTACTGTTAGGTCTCAAACTACGAAATTAATTAATAGAATAGAAGCGGCAATTTCAGAAAATAGTGCCGATGAAGATACATTAGAACAGTTTCTCACTGAGTTAGATTTGAAAGAAAAAGAGCTTAATTATCTAGATATTGAAATTCAAAAACCTAGTAAATTAGATGAATTAGAAGCTGAAGTTTTGAAATGTGGTGAGTATAATTCGAATTTGGAAAACGAAAGTAAAAAGGGCTAAATTGAAATTAGAAACTAAATCTAATTCGAATGTTTCTACTACAACAATGAACAAATCCGACGAAAGAGCTGTAATTCGGGGGTTGGCATCCATTCGCATAAATTTACCCAAGCTAGTAATTGAAAAATTTGACGGCGATCCTTCGGATTGGCAAAGATTTTGGGACCAATTCGAATCTACAATTCATAAAAATGCAGAATTGTCTGAAGTAGAAAAATTCAATTATTTAAAGTCATATCTGACTTCAAATGCTGCTAACTGTATAAAAGGTTATAGTTTAACTAATAGTAACTATTTATCTGCAATAGAAACTCTAAAAGAACGTTTCGGTAAGAAACAACTGGTAATTACCTCACACCTTCATAAACTTTTATCACTTAATTCAGTAAAGAAATCCAGTGACGTTTATGCACTCCGCAAATTGCTGGACACTTGCCAGACCGAAATCAGAAATCTGAAATCTCTCGGACTAGAGATTGAAAATTATTCAGCGTTACTCTCTCCCATTCTAATTAAATTATTACCTTCTGACATAGTGTTACAAATAACAAAAAAATGTGGTAACGATGAAGAATTAAAAGTTGCGGAAATAATTGATTATTTGAAAATGGAAGTTATTTCCCGAGAAAGAACTGCTTTTTTAATTTCTAATCAAGATTCTTCGAACGCAGACATTACGTCTGGGAGGCCAGTGCGCGACAAGCAGTCGCCGAAAATGATTCCCTCAGCTTCTGGCTTAATAAATGAAACATGTGAATGAAACATGTGAAACATGAAAATGTATCATTTTCTAAACAAAGTAAATGCCCGGAATGTAAAGAAAAACATTTTTTGATCGAATGTGAGTTATTTAAAAATAAATCATTACAGGATAAAAAGGAAACTTTAAAGCAGTACGGTTACTGTTTCGTTTGTCTCAAAAATGCAGGGCACATAGCAAAATATTGTAAAAAATTTGTTAAATGCAGCAATTGTTTAAAACGGCATTATAAAATTTTATGTCCCGAAAAAGAAAATGCCAGATCACAAGAAAATAATGAAAGCACGACATTATCAAATAAAACTTGTAATCGCGCAGTATTAATGCAGACTTTAACTGTCCGTTTAGAATCGAAGGATCAAAATAAACACTTGTTAGTACGCTGTTTGATAGACACAGGTAGTCAACGTTCGTATCTGAGTAAAGATATTATTAATCGAATGGGATACGAAGCAATAGGAGAAGAAAAAATGATTCACGGTCTTTTTGGTGGTATTCAAGAAACACACTTTCATAAGCGATATAAAAATAAAATATATTTAAGTAATTTAGAAGATACTTTTAAATGTAATTTTGATATATATGATCAAGACAAAATATGTACTGAGGTTCCAAAAATAAAAAATGGGCATTGGATAAAGGAAGCTAAAAAATATGGGATAAAATTCACAGATTACGATGCATATACAGGGAAGCAAAAAATTACAAATGCACAAGAAATAAGTTTACTTATCGGAGCAGATATTTATGGAAAGTTATTAATAGGGAAAATTAAATCCTTGGATAGTAATTTAACTGCTATACAGATCAAATTGCGGTGGACATTGATGGGTAAAACTAATGAAAAAGTTACAAACGATTCCACAAAAGTTGTTTTATCCTTACATGTAAATGAAGCAAAACTCACAGATTTATGGCGATTAGACACTTTAGGAATTCTTGATCCAGGTGACAAAGGGTCTAGTTTAGAACTCGAACAAGCCGTAAAAGAACATTTCAATAAATATATTCATATAAACAATGAAGGACGTTATCAGGTTAGTCTTCCATGGATTGTTGGTCACCCCCCTCTCCCCAGTGCTCGGAAAATTGCAGAACGTAGATTAAAAAACTGCGTAGATTCATTAAAGAAATCCGGCAATTTAGCTGCCTATGAAGCGGTATTTAATGAGTGGCTTCAAGAGGACATTATTGAGGAAGTCGAATCAACTCCAGGAACGGAAGCTGAATTTTTTCTGTCACACAGAGCAGTAATAAAAGAAAATTCCACTACCCGAATACGCCCTGTTTTTGATGCGTCCGCTAGGGAAAGAGGCTCACCCTCTATTAACGATTGTTTGTTGAAAGGCCCCAATTTAGTAGAACTTATCCCTTCATTGATAAATCGGTTCCGATTGAAGAAAATTGGTGTAATATCAGACATAAGAAAAGCATTTTTACAGATTTGCTTAAATGAAAATGACAGAGCATTTTTAAGGTTTTTATGGTGGAAGGAGAGAAATTCTGAAGAAACGAAAATTTTCCAACATCGAAGAGTTGTTTTCGGGCTTACATGCAGTCCCTATTTATTGGGAGCAACTTTGCAACACCACTTAAAAAAAGTCACCTCCCTCTATGTAGAAAACAGCTTCTAAACTTTCAGAATCCTTTTATATTGACAATTGTATCACTAGTGTTGACAATGAAGAACAACTCAATAATTTTATAACAGAGTCAAAATACATTCTCAGCCAAGCTAAATTTGACCTCAGAGGTTGGGAACACAGTTACTCTAACTCCTCAATGAAACCAGATTTTTCCTTAGAAAACAAAATTGTCCCAGTTTTAGGCCTACGATGGCTATTACCCTCAGATGTTCTTTCCATACATGTAAGGGAAATTAATAAAGATGATGAACCCATCACTAAAAGGAAAATATTGTCGGAAGTTCATAAAATTTTTGACCCCATCGGTTATACCTGTCCAGTAACTCTTTTCCCCAAAATACTGCTACAAGATTTGTGGAAAAAGAAAATAACTTGGAACTCTGAATTACCAACCTCGATTGCCCAAAAATTTCAGAAATGGAAAAATCAATTGAGCTCACTTAAAGATATTGCTATACCTAGATATTTAATAAGCGACCCAGATAACATCGGTGATTTAAGTTTGCATGTATTCTGTGACGCGAGCAAGGTAGCTTGCTACATGCATATATTTACGAAATGAAAACGTAAAATCAACATCATGTCAACTGATCCAAGCACGATGCAGAGTAGTCCCGCTAAAATGTGTTACCATCCCCAGACTTGAGCTCCTCGCATGTACGATTGGTGCACGATTATCTAAAGGGGTTAAGTCCGACTTAAAACTAGAAAATCTTTCAACTTTTTTCTGGACAGATTCTAGTAATGCGCTGTACTGGATAAAAAGAAGACTACTGGATTAACTGGGCTCCATTCGTATACAATCGTGTTAAAGAAATTCGATCTCTTAGTAATCCAGAAAATTGGCACTATGTGCCCAGAACTCTTAATCCAGCCGATCTACCTTCCCGGGATGTTCCGCGGAATCCCTTAAACAATCCCTCTGGTGGGAGGGACCTGATTGGTTGAAAAAACCTTAAGAATTTTGGCCAAAAAGTAGTTTGAATCCCGATTTTGAAATAATTAACTCTGAAAAAAGAAAGACAGTTGTCAGTGCAGTAAATATCCCTCAAACTCCAATTGAGTTATATGAAAATACATCTTCATATTTGAAAATGATAAAAGTTACTCCCTGGATGTATAGATTTTTTGGAAATATCAGAAAGACACCGAATGAGCGAAACTTAGAGAAAATTTTAACATCTGAGGAAATAAATCACGCAGAAGACGTCGTATTGAAATATGCTCAGAGGTATTTATTAAGTGAATCTAAACCATGTTATACCTCTTTACAGACTTTTACTGATGAGCAAGGTCTAATTCGAGTAAAAACACGAATCTCTATGTGAAAAGATTTCCATTCTTTCCGGTATCCGATAGTTCTGCCTTTCGATCATAATATTACCTATTCGCTCATAAGAAGAAAACATATTGAACTTTTTCATGCAGGAATACAAATTGTAATGTCAGTTTTGCGCGAACGATTTTGGGTATTAAGATGCAGGCGTACAGTTCGAAAAATTATAAAAAGTTGCATGACATGCAGACGATTCACTGCCTCACCCGCTGAGACACCTACTGCCCCTCTCCCTGAAGAACGAGTCAAAGATGCTTCAATTTTTGAAATTGTTGGTCTAGATTTATGCGGACCGTTATTTTTAAGGAATGGCTCGAAAGTTTGAATAGTTCTTTTTACGTGCGCCATATTTCGCGCAATTCATCTTGAATTGGTGTCTTCACTTTCAACAGAAAATCTTCTATTAGCTATGAGAAGAATTATCTCAAGAAGAGGGAGACCCTCTATTATTATTTCTGATAACGGAAGAAATCTAGTGAAAGCATCATTAGAATTGAAGTCTATAAATTTTGAAAGCTTGCAAAATTTTGCTATTGAACGAAAAATTCAATGGAAATTTAATCCCCCTTCAGCTCCCTGGTGGGGAGGTTTTTTTAAGCGCATGATAGGAATGTTGAAAGGTATTTTACGAAGAGTGCTTGGAAAGGCCAGCCTAAATTATGAAGAATTATACACCGTGTTATGTGACGCGGAAAGTGTAATCAATTCTAGACCGCTGACATATGTCGCAGATGATGATGATCTTGACCCTCTTACCCCCGCGATGTTCTTGCAAGATATCAAAGATTCGAGAGTTCCTGAATTTGACATAATTGATTCAACAAAAATGAACAGAAGATTTGTTTATCAGCAAAAAATCCGAGAAGATCTTATAAAACAATTTAGAATAGAATACCTGGGGCAACTTCGAGAAAATGCGGGAAGAAATAGGGAAACTGAGTTAAAAAAATTCGATATTGTCTTAATTGGGGACGATAATTCAAAACGTATTAATTGGCTTTTGGGAAAAATTGAAGAATTATATCCCGGCAAAGACGGAAAATTCCGGGTAGCCAAAGTTAAAACCAAAACGGGTTCTTTTTTGAGACCCCTTAAAAGACTATATCCTCTTGAAATCAATAATCAACTAATGCCTCCTTTTTTAGTAGACAGAATTCCTGCTCCCATAGACGACGACTCTGTTCCTGCTCCTGAGCCCGAGTCATCAGATCCTGTCTCTGTAGCTGAACCTTTGGATAGCGTTCCTGCTCCTGTGCCAGTGTCTTCAGATTCCCCTTCTGTAGCTGATCCTCTGGATATCACCTCTGCTCCTGCTCCTGTGCACCAGTCTTCCATACCTGAGGATGACAATCGACGATCTCGAGCTGGTAGAAAACTGAAACAGCCGCAACGACTAAATTTATGAAGTTTTGAGCTTCACTATCCTGAACCTCAAAGGTGGGAGGATATTACAAATCACGACCTCCACGGACATTTTCTCCCAACCTCCATGGACATTTTCCCATCGAATGAGGACTTTTTATTTTTGCCGTTTGGCAACAGAAACCTTTTGTTTTTAGAACGAAAGAAGAATGATTTTGAGATGCGGGTTTTCCCCCCCATCAAACATGTTTTTAACGAATTCGATATTAATTCGTCTTATGTATATAATGTAAATACTCTTTTGTATAAGTTAGCCATATAAATAATCTAAAATGACAAGAGATGTTTTTTTCATTTCCGACTATTTGATGTGAATTATTCTTAATTGCCGAATCTATCCTGGAATGAATAAGTTCTGATTCCAAAGAAGGCGGCCTACCTTGAATCGGTAAGTATTTTTTACTTACCTTTATAGATGTAGCCGCCCCTCCGGGTGGTTCCGACCCGACCCCTTGAGTGGGGGAGGTGACCAGAAGCTCGGCAGAGTTCGTTGTGTACGAATGCGAGGGGGCCGGATGGGGACGAATCGCCACCTCCTCGAGAAGCTCATCTCCGACAGGCGTTGAGCTCGGTGGCCACGGTTAACGGACGTTGTGCATAGGGCCGTAGCCCGCTTCGGTGGGTACCAAAGGTGCGGTTCTCCGGCACCCGGGTTCTCTGGGCAAGCCGGGTAGCGACGTTCCATAGGTCGATCCCGGTGCCGGTCTAAGGGCCGGACGGTGTCGCCGGGCAAAGACTAGCTAAGGCGATAGGACCCCATCCACCAATTGACTAAGAGGGAGCCTGAAGTATGAGTGAGGGCTTTGTAGAGGAAAGTCCTCGGTGCTCGCTAGTGACGACGGGGCTCGCGGGAACGCCATGCAGGGACTCCCTGAGCAACCGAAGGGCGAGGATTTCGGACAGCGCCCAGGTTACTTTATGACTTGGGTGGCTCATCCCTCCGAGGACCTCAGCTGGAGCAGTTGGGAGCCGACCCTTAGGGTGGTAGGGTTTGGCGGTGCCTACGTGACCAAGGAGCGGTCGCGTGGGGAGGCCAGTATGGTTCTGGTTGCTCCATGTCGTGTCGTGACCCTTGGGAGGGGGTCGGCCGGCAGGTCCACCATCGAACACTATTCCCGCAGGGAAACGGGCCGGAGGCTCGCCGGTAACGCGGCGGCTCATCGTGCCTCAGGTGAACTCTTGGCCCGATCCAGGTCCTCCGTGTCTATGCGGTACCGGAGTTTTCCTCGCCTGGTGATGAGGACCTAGAGGTGTCTCCACCTAACTTTCGAACGCACTAACAAAGGTAGCGGTCGGTCACTGCACGGGGTCAGGGGCCTTCGGGCCTGGGTACCCTCGACGGCCGTGAGGTAAGGTAGTGGCGGGCGGGCTTCTGTCGGCCTCCACTGGCTTCTCTGTCTTAGGATGGGGTCGAGTCGGTGGGGGCTGGCGGGACTCCATTCCGCCCGACCCCCTAGCGAGGCGGAGTCTATTCCGTCTAGGTGGAACTTTCCGTGCCCGCCTGGGGTCGCTAACGGCACCTAGTCTGGGCCAACTGATTCCCGGCGTGATCCACGAGGGGTTCCGTCGGTTGAGCTGGGTGGCTTGGGCGAAAAGCCAGGAGCTGGGTCGCTTTACGGCCGGAGGGACTTTCCCCGTCCTCCCTGGTCTTCAAGTTAGGGGCTCTTCAATAACTTTCCTATCGGCTGGCTCACAAAAATGTCTCTGCCGGAAAATGGTATCTGATCTTGGGGGCCTTCCGTAAATTAAATTCGGGTCGGGAAGCCTCGGTTCAGTCCGTGGGCCCAGCGTCTTTATAGGCGTCTGATTCCTGCGATGGCTTGCGGGGTCTACCGGCTCGAGTAACCAAGTTTAGGGACCACTTGGTTTTTCTAGCTGGGTGGTGAGGACTATCGTAGCGATTGTTCACCAACTTGGGAATAGCCGGCGTGATGTGCGCTGGGCAGTGCGCCTGCCTGACCGGAGTTTGCGTGGGGTTCCGCTCTGTTGGAGCTTGTCTGGCGGCGACCTTTGGGACGCGCCGCGGGGCTCGTTTCACGGATGGTTCCTCGCGTTGACAAATGGGCCTCTTGAGGGCCTGGGACCGGGAGATGGCAACCCCGTCTTACCTTTATAGATTTGAATCACATGTTTTATTGTGTATCTGATATCAAGTATCAACAACACAAGCGTTGCCAAACTCAGTTACAAAAACAAGTGTTTCCACAGGAAAGATAATACATTATTCCCGGAGTTCATGTATATAGTAGGAGTAATAATGAATGAACAGGTTTTTCTTGCTGACCAACAGTAATTCGACCAACAGTGACGTCAGCTGCCCTTTCCTTATAATTGCGGTCTGTAAAGAAAGACACATGGAGTGCACCGCGGTAGCCTGTTATTTTTTTCGTTAGCCTCGGTATCACGACCAACGACATACAAGGCCAGTTCATGACGTTTAAAACGTCACACGGAGTGGATCATCTTTGCACGGTGATTGGTACAGAGGGCGCACCTATCGTTTTGTACCAATCGCCGAGTAAAGATGATCCACTCCGTGTGACTTTTTAAAAGTCATGAACTGGCCTATTATTAGGCAATGTCAAACGCTCATTGTCTTATAACAAAAAATACTAATATCGCGTAAAATCTGAAATTGGGCAAAAAAAAAATCATCATGGATAGGATAAGTTAAAAATACATGGGTTTTTTCCTGAAGCGAGAACGTTTTCTTTGCAAGATGGCGGATTCAAGTTTTTGTCCAAACTATGTTAACTGACATTTAACTTTTTATTCCGTCTCTTTATAAAGCTGGAGATCCACATCAAGTCATAAAACATTCTTATAAGCGATTTTGCCACCTAAAGTATGAGTAATTATAATATCCTCCAATCCAATGTCAATTCGAACACGGCGTCGGCGTCTGGTGGAAAAAAGATATAAATTCTCGCTTCAGGTAAATCCCAAGCAAGCAGTCCATGGGACTTTACCCACGAATGGCAACAACCACGCCTTGGCCTTGGACTGAAAGACTGTTTATTGGACGAAGGGGCAGCAGCCTTCACGCCTATTGGTGTTTTTCTTCTGTTTATCCACGGTACAGCATCTAGAATACCTAGTGTTGAAATATGCGATCCAAACAGAGCTAAAAATTTGTATCCCTTAAATGTGCGACGATACTGCTAAAAAATCAAGTGTCGATCGCAGCGACATCTGCAGGATTTTCGTATTACTAATATTACATTGCATAGACTAGCAATTTCTTTCAGTTGTAGAAAAAATCCTGCAGATGTCGCTGCGATCCGCATATTCCAGCAGCTTCATTGCACCTTTATGGGATTTTAGCGTTTTTTTAAGTATTACAGGGATAGCCTATTTCCACACTGTGTATTCTAGTCGCTATACTCACGGCTGACATTACATGGGAACAGCGTCTAGAATACCTTGTGTGGAAATTATAGCGCCTAGAATATACAGTATGGAAATCGGCTATTCCTGGTAATACTAAAAAAGTGCTAAAATATTGTATCCCTTAAATGTGCAACGATGCTGCTGAAATATGAAGATCGCAGCGACATTTGCAGGATATTTTCTATAACTGCTAGTCTATACAATGTAATACGAAGATCCAGCAGATGTCGCTGCGATCGACACTTGGGCTTTTAGTAGTATCGTCGCACATTTAAGGGATACAAATTTTTAGCACTGTTTGGATAGCATATTTCCACACTAGGTATTCTAGACGCTGTAGTGGAAATATGCTATACAAACAATGCTAAAAATTTGCATCCCTTAAATGTGCGACTATACTGCTAAAATCCCAAGTGTCGATCGCAGCGACATCTGCGGGATTTTGTATTACATTGTGTAGACTAGCAATATCTTGCAGTTGTAGAAAATATCCTGCAGATGTCACTGCGATCTTTATATATCAGCCGCATCGTTGCACATTTAAGGGATACAATATTTTAGCGCTTTTTTGAGTATTACAGGCATAGCCGATTTCTACACTGTATATTCTAGGCGCTATAACATGGGTAAAGCCCATTGCATATAGGGAAAGGGCAGCTGGCGTCACTGTTTGTCAAATTACTGTGGATCACCAACATAGACTTCTAATATAACTGGACGCAGAAATAGCAACCTTTTCTTGAAGCACTTATCATGCTTCGCACCATCACGTGATGGTGGGGAGAATGCACGCAAAACCGGTTTTTCCGGCACCCACCAAGACCTATTTTGAATGCGTTCGTTTTGGAGCGTTTCTTTTATCACGAGAATGAAAACAAAAAATTGCCAAGAAAGGGATCACCGCCAAAAAACGACACCCTTTTGGCGATGAGATCTCCCACATGAGCATAGGCGTAGCGTGACCAGAAATTTTGGAGGGCACGAAAGCAGAAGGAAGTAAAAACGGCGCTCGTAGTGGATTTTCAATTTTGCCCCCCTCCCCCCCCCAAAAAAATATCTTTCTTCGTGATGGGTGTAATAAAATTGATAAAGTGCAGAAACATAAATAAATTCTATCGAATAAATATTTCGTGTTTATTTTGGAACTTTAAAAGGTTTAATTTTAATTTAGGAATTCAAAACAACTAAATAACATAAAAGAAAATTGCACTTATTTGTTAGAGAGTTCATGATGTTTTGCGACAGGGGAAAAAATGATCAAGAGAGAAAAAGATATTCCTCGAAAAATAATCGGTGACCAAAAAATGAATAAACAAATAAAACCGTGGTTCCCAGTATAAATTTCGGGGCGACCGCTCCTTTACCCCGCCCCCTCTTTGTATGCCCCTGGGGAGCACACTAGAGGTCTGCACGGACCGCAGTTCCCGGGCCCTGCTCGTTTATATTTTCACAGTTTACGATCAGGCCCAACTCTTACAAAAATCAATGAAAACAAGCCCGGCTCGTGAAAAAATCAATTAAATCAGGACCAGTTCGGCTCGACACAATTTCTCAAAAAATTTCGATTTTTCTTAACATACAATTGCAGGGCTGCCACTTGCTACTAAAATGCTACTAAAAGCGACTATTTTTAAAATCCGGCGGCTATGGCGATTATTTTAGGCCGAAAACCATTAAAAAGCAACTATTACAAGAAAACAGGCGACTTTTTTCGGATTTCAGCGACTAGTTTTACTGAAAATATTCGATCTTTTTCTTCAAAGCGCCTGTAATAATCTTCCAAAACGCACTTTTTCAACGTTGTTTGAGGAGATTCGTGATTTTTTCCGCGACAAATTCCAAAATTCGCGATTTCGCCCCCCACCCCCCAATCAATTGACGAAAATACATATTTCTTTCCGAGATCTTTTCTACTATCGTTGAAGGAGATTTTGCGATTTTTTCCGCGATCCTTTGTCAAATTTCGCAAGTTTTTCTAAGACAAATCGACGAAATTGATTTTTTTCCGCCACCACTTGTCCAAATTCGCGATAAAAAATTTTCGCGACCGATTGATGGTTAGTTACTATTTGTTTCAGAGACCTTTTGACGAAATTCCGGATTCTTTTCCAAATTGGTTGTCAAAATTCGTGATTTTCTTTTCACGACCGACTTACAAAATTCGTGATTTTTTGCGCGATCATTTGATTTAATTCTCATTTTTTTGGACCAAATTTGCGTTTTTTGGCCGCCACCATTTCACGAAATTTGCGATTTTTTTTCTTGCGATCGTTAGACGAAATTTGCAGTTTTTGGCCCATTCTTTTGGCGAATTTTGCGATGAGTTTTCTGCGACCGAATGACGAAAATCGCCATTTGTTTCCGCGACCTTTGGTAAAATTCAAGATATATTTTACGGTTGTTTGAGGAGAATCGCGATTTTTTCCGCAACGAAATGCAAAATTCGCGATTTTTTTCCCAATCGATTGAGGAAAATAGTTATTTCTTTTCGCTATCTTTTGCTACGATCGTTGAAGGAGATTTCGCAATTTTTCCTATGACCTATTGCAAATTTCCCGCTTTTTTGAGGGCGACCGTTTCGCGGAACTCACATTTTTTTTTCCGTGATCCTTTGCCAAATTTTGCATTTTTGTTATCGTTTCACGGAACTCACGATTTTTTTCCGCGATCCTCTGCCCAAATTCGCGAATTTTTCAGCGACAAACTGGAGAAATTTTTTTCTCTACCACCACTTGTCGAAATTCGCGATATATATTTTTTCCGCGACCGATTGGTGGTATTCGCTGTTTGTTTCAGATATCTTTTGACGAAATTCGCGATTCTTTTCCTCGATAGTTTCTAGAAATTCGTGATTTTCTTTTCAAAACTGACTTACGAAATTCTTTATTATTCGCGCAATCATTAAACAAATAATTGCGCGATTTTTTACGCGATTATTTGACCAAATTGGCGTCTTTTCAGGTGTGATTCTGTTCTGAATTTTCTAAAAATTTAAGGCATTCGGTTCCGAAAATTTTAAAAAATCGGTCATCAGTCCAAAATTCGGACATAAAAAATATCGCGAATTTCGGCAAACGGTCGCAAAAAAAATCACTTTCGACAATCGTTCACAGAAAAAAGTTGCCAATTTCTTCAAAGGATCGCAGAAAAAACGAATTTCTCTAAAGAATCGTGGAAAAAACCCGAATTTCTACAAGGGATCCCCAAAAACGCAAACTTCGTCTAGGGATCGCGAAAAAAACCACACATTTCACCGCGCAAATTTCGTCAAAAGTTCGCGGAAAACGCGAATTTCGTCAAAGGATCGCGATAAAGAAACGCAAATTTCGTCGAAGGATTGCGGAAAAACGCGAATTTCGCCAAAGGACCAACGAAAAAAACTCATAATTGGCGCCGGGAGATCCCCCCCTTTCCCTCCTCTGCTGTAACCTTTCAGAAAATTTGCTGTGAATTTCAGATTTTTTTTTACTCAGAATCACCCCTGCTGTCTTTTTGTCTGCGACCATTTGACGAAATTTTCAATTTTTTTTCTCTTGGTCGTTAGACGAAATTCGTTATATTTTGTGCATTCTTTTGACGAAATTTGCGATGATTTTTCCATGATCGAATGACGAAAATCGCCATTTGTTTCCGTAACCTTTGATAAAATTCAAGATATTTTTCCTTGGTCCTTTGAGGAGATTCCCGATTTCTTCGACGATGAATTACCAAATTTCGCATTTTTTTTCCTGCCGATCGTTTCATGAAATTTACGATTTTCTTTACACTATCCTTTGCCAAATTTCATGAATTTTTCTACGACCGATTGACGAAAATGAAATTCGGTATTTGTCGGAGATTTTTTGACGAAATTCGCGATATTTTCCCACGATCTTTTGTCGACTGACTGAGGAAGTTCAAGGGCAAGGAGGCAAAAAGAAAAGAAAAAATCATTTTGGGGATAAAGGCAGGGGCGATTTTATGAGCCATGGCGCCCTGTGGGTGATTTTTTACTGTACCACTGCAAATGCTATACTCATTTTTTTCTTTTAAAGGGTTTTACTAAAGAATTTTACTTTGTGCACTCCTTCCGGGGCCGAAACTAGCTATATTTTCACCCGGGGCAAACATGGATTTTGGCGCCCCCCTCCTTCCCCCGTAAAATAAATTTACAAAGAGAAATTTGCGAAAGTTTCTATTAGTGGGCTTATTTTAAAATTTTAAATGTGTAACAGTAAAATACATAATATTGAAATATATAACCATCTTTGTCAAATATTTATTCATTAGAACCTGTGAAAAAAATCAAAAGGAAGCGGAAATATTTTCACTTTATACAGGTTTCCGTCTTGGCAGATATAACTGTTGGTATTCATTCTGTTGGAACCATGCAGTTTTTTTTTCATTTTAGACAAGATTCCATTATAGACAGATTTCATTTTTCCAGATTTTACTGTTGTTGTAGCATTACAAATTATTACAAATGAGGTTACTTTAATGGCATAGTAATATGAGTCATAATGTTTTAGGAACTAAAAAACCAGGAATTACTGTAGGCATAAAAATGAATTCCAACATTGTAAAATATCTTCCTGTACTATCTACACCAGTTTTGGGGAATTGTGACTTATACCACTCTTCTTATGTATAGATTGTTATGTCTACATACTTTCCCCAACCTAATGCTAATTTCCAAATTTATGTGTGACTCAAAACAAATTTTGTGAATTTTCAACCACTTCGTTTTTATTGTACCAGTCAGTTACCTGATCTCCCCCCCCTCTAAGGCCAAATATGGTGATATGCATGTAAAAAAAGTAATTATAAGAAAAAGAATGTGGTTATTCATTTGCTGTCTTGTATATTGTAAGCGAATCTTTTTATCTATTTGGCAATTTTAGTGCTCTTTACTCAGCTTTTCCTTTTGATTTTTCGGCTAAAAAATTTTTTTTTACGCAAATTGCACACGCACATATATATATTGTATAAAACGGCAAACCAAATTTTCATCTGGCGCCCCCTTTTCGTGGCGCCCAGGGCACATGCCCCCTCTGCCCCCTTTAGTTTCGGCCCTGACTCCTTCTCCCGTTTGTTTATATTGCCCCGGGCAGCCACCCGACTTCACCCATATTAAGATGGGAAAAATGAAAGCTCAACGCTTCTCAGAGAGAGAGCGAAAAAAAACTGAACAGCCTTCATGGAATCTTTTTATCAGAAAAGTCGGAGTCAAAGAAAATCTTCATTTGGCGCCCTCTTCACATTTTGGTACATTTGGAATTGGAGAAAGAAAATAGCCTAAGAGAACAGCTCTTTTTTCTAATTCATTTGCAGACTTCTATTATAGATGAATCTTTTTATATATTTGTAAATGTTAATGCATTTGGTTCAGTTTTCCTTTTGAATTTTCTGGCTGTGAGACATTTTTATGCAAATTCAATATAAATACATACATATTTTTGCATGTAAAGACAAAAGAAAAATCTTCATTTGGCGCCTCCTACGCTTTCTGTTCTGGCGCCCGGGTTGTAGAAGATTGGGGGGGGGGGGGGGGGCATGCCACCCCGACGCTACGCCTATGGACATGAGTGCTTCAGGGTTCGGCTGATATAACAAAGGGATTCGTTCTCTATTCAGTTCCTCCTCTAACAGGAAGAAAAATCTGTCCGTTCTTTATGACTCCTACTTTACACATGAGCTAGGGAAATCTGATTGGTCTAAGTTTAATACGTCTCTGATATGAATAGCTTACGTCGCCAAGACCAAGTCCAAGACGAATCCTGCAATGATCGTTATGACAAAAATGTAGCTGGTAGAAAGGTTGACGGAAGTGTTTGTAAACATGCCCTTTCCTTATATCGGGAAAAATTGAAAAATTACCTCTGTTATTAAAGACAATCTATTTTCTGACTAATGGGAACGCTCCATAGACGTTTATGTTTATGTTTATGTAGCGTTCTCATTGGTCAAAAATAGATAGTCTTTAAAACAGAGGTAATTTTTCATGATATTTTTAACATTGTATGATAAATGAAAATTTATCCTAATTTGAACATACACCTACAGAGGCGCTGATCGAAGCCGTCGGCATGAACTTTACCCATGTGATGTTAGACGCGGGTAAAAAGACGAAAAATACCAATAGGCGTGAAGGAATTGGCGTCCAATTGGCGTCCATCGGACTTCAAAGCAAAGTCCATTGGACTTTAGCCACAAATGGCAACAGCCACGCCTCTGCGGGGAAAAACCCTCCGAAAAAGACTGTTTATTGGAGTAAGGGGGAGTAGTGTTAAAATGTTCTTCACGCCTGTTGGTGTTTTTCGTCTTTTTTACCCGCATCTGACGTCACATGGGTAAAGTCCATACCGATGGCTGCGATCAGCGCCTCTGTAGGCGTTTTAAGCCCAATTTTGCTGATCATTTAACTCTCATTTACTATCCATTCTTTACTGCTTGGTTTTTTTTGGAGCATGCGCAAATAACTAGCATGTGTGTAATTTTTTAAAGATTGCCTTTCTGTATGTGTTAAAAGGAGTATGAGTGAAATGTTATGTTGTTGATTCACGTATTAAAATAAGTGAAACATTATTTATTTTAGAGTGATAGAAAATATTTTATTAAATAAGATTGTGAGGTTTTCCAATGGAACTTCCTTTTGTATACAAACTACTCTTGGATTATTTTAGTAAGGAGCGACATACTTTAAATTGTTATCCGGTAAGTGATTAGAAAAATCCTAAATATGTTTCTGCGTGATCTGAAATTTAAATTATTAACTGTCTTGAAGGACTTGCCATTTCACAGGAACTTGTAGTTTAAAGCATTTAATACATTATTTACTAAGTAGTATGTTTCATTTTAGATATTGTTACAGCGTGATCCAATTTAATTATTTTATTGTTTACTGCATGCTTCCTTATGTAAAATATGTATATATCAATGTTGTATAGTGTTTAATTATTTAATTTTGAAACTCATTTTCGAAAAATGAATATGTAAGCTAATTCAGTGAATGTCATTTTACAATATTTTTTGCTATAGATATATTTATTTTTATGTAAATATATATTTATGTATGCATTAGTACATTTCTGTGAACAGGCAATAAATTTATTCGAAATTTCTATAGAATTTATAACTGTGAACAATGTTTTGTGATTAAAACACCAAGAAAATGTGCTATTACTTGTTTATGCTGTGTAATAGGTATGTTATTATTGTGCTCAGTGCAAGTACTGCCTATTCTTTAGAGCGACCCTGTAAACTATAAATGCTGTACATACATATCCCTTCAAATAGAAAACATGAGTAAGTAATTGTGCAATATTTACATAGCTGCCAACTTTTGTACTTTTTCACTACCGCTATTTCTAAACAGAGAAATTCGTCTTATCTAAACCTAAATTTTCAGCTATTAAATTACACAAATTTTTCTGTTCATAAATAGTGGTAGGTAAAGAGTGTACTACTTTTCAAAATTAAGTAGTGTTATATATGTTTGGTAAACATTTATTTAACACTTTTAACTGTTGCTTCGTGCAGACCTCTAAAATAAAATGTATATGGAGGAATGATAACTGCTCTTCATAAAGTTGAAATCTTGCACTTTTTCTTTTTTACATCCTAATAGAAATAATTTTTTAAGATATTTGGCAACTCCCTCTGTTCTACTTGCACTGTAAAGAGGAAAATCAGCGTATAATATTTGACAATAGCAACTGTATTAATATCCTCAATAAAACGTTCAAAGTTGAATATTTACTTTATAAAAAGTTAATGTATATTGAATATATTATAAAAAGTTTAATATATATTGAAGAGGCATCGTAAATGATGACTTTGCCAACATGAGTTTTTTCCCCTGGAGCTACTATAAAAAATCAAATATTTTATCAGTTACTGGTAATTGAACATTAATTGTATTATGTAATAGCTGTACTAATTAAAATAAAATCTATCACTGTTTGTAATTGTCAAATTTAATAGTTCTTTTAACTCTTTTAGTTGCAGTTATATGCTCTGTCTTCCTGAAATTTTGTGTTATATTCATCATGAATTCTTTGCTCGCTTCAAGTATTAATGGAGGTTTTAATAATCAACAGGTAATATATATGTATAATTTTTTTAAAACTAAAGTTAAGTTTTATTTTCTAATAGTAATCAGATCTGCTAATTAAACTATCCGGAGTTTATTAGCAGGGTTGGCAGGTTTTTGACGCATGATGGTTTTTACCGTCATGTCAAAAACCTATTTTTTAGGCGTAGTTTGTTTTTACATTATTTTTCTTTATTCTATCTTTAGTATTAAGTTGTTTCCCATGAAGCATTCAATATTAAAAAGGCTCTAAAGTATATTTATCCATCCGAGAAAAACAAAAAAGAATTGCATTAAAATATACATATACATCTCAGTTAGATCTCTAGAATAATCTTAAGCTGTTTAGCATATTCTATAAAAATTATATTTTTTGAAGAAATTTTATAACCCATAAGTATAAGATTAATTATATAATTATGTAATTTCCAATAATTTCTGCAGAATGTGGTACACTGTTTAACACTAAATAGCTTTCTCAGAAGTAAGTTTTCTTAAAGTGTTAAATCCAAATTGTTCATCGATTATTTTTATTTCTAAAATGTAGTAAAATATATTTAAGTCTAAGAACTTTCACCTGAAATCAGGTCCTACAGGTTTGTATAAAAATTTTATTAATTTAAAATTTTAAGATTCTGCTTATTGAAGTGAAAAGGAAAATCACTATAACTGCATTTATGAAATACATAAGATATGCATTTTAAAATATCATATCTAAAAATATTCAAATTTATTCATTAACCACAGTCTATGCTTGACATCTATTGTCACACCATATAACAGCATTTTTGCATCTCTAAAATAATTTTAATGTATTTTATTAAATGTATATTGAATATTATTTAATAATTATAATAACCTTTTATTATCATTTAACATTAATATTCATTGCAATTAGTAGAATTTATATTAGTGGAGATCATGAGAAATATAATTCTTCCCTTTTACTCTTGTATTTTTTAATTTTTCCCATATAGGAAATGCTCTTCTTTTGAATAAATTTAAAAAAAGCAATTGTGAATAATAATAACAAGAACAACAAAGAAAAATCAATCTACAAATGTATTGTACGCTAGACTTGCACTATAAATTTGAGGGAAATCGAAAATGATAGGTTTTTGATGGAATAAACCGGTAAAAACACTGTTTTTACTAGGGATGCACCGGATATTGATTTTGCCGGATATCCGAAGCTCCTTCGCCTGCCGGATTCGGATATCCGGCCCTAGATATGTTTTTAGTTATATATTGAATTATTTCTTTATATAATATCATTTCAAAACAATAAATTACAAACATGTTTCACACATCATTAAAACATTTTAAATGTATTGAAATATAATTCACAAAAACTATATATCTTTGAATATCATGCCTTGCAATTCAAGTTTTCCCAGGAGGGGAGTTTCGTACCCAAAATTTATAAATGTAGGGGAGTTGAGCTGTTAGAAAGGAAAAAAAAATCTTTACACCCCGTTATTTTTTATGTGCTACTTAAAGAGTAAATGTAATTCTTCATACCATTGAAACAATTTAAATTAACAACTCAAGATAATTATTCAAAATTTTTATTTTATTAAAACAAAGGAACAGAATCAAGCTTTGTATATACCATGTCTATTTTTCAATTTTCACCCAATGTTATGGGCAATTAACAATCGGGTTGCTAAATGAATTTCTTAATTTAGATTTTATTCCGTTTTGCATACTTTAGCCTCTTTCAGAAGTTACACTTTTGACAAACAGTACAGAGCGATTTTATAACTTTAGAAATTATCGGAATCACATGGTTATGCTCTCTTAAAAAGTTTTAGAAAACTTTGCAAAATCTGATGTGCATTAATTTTTAACTTGCATGAATAATGCACATTGGTGATGGTATGTCACTTCTGAACAAATTTTTTTATTATATCCTTAATGGAATTATAGTCAAAACTGTAATCCCTGGTATTTTCGTTAATTGAATTATGTTCTACGCATTGGAATCTACGCTATGAAATCCATATCCAAAGTTTGAAAAGGGAATAGTCAACTGATTTCTTCTATTGCACGAGAAAAAGTTGATTTCAAAAAGTCATGTCCTAACTTCTGTTAATTGCGAGAAACAACTATTTTGTTGTTTCTAAATATGTTTTTTTTAAGTTCATCAAAGTTTTTTTTTTTTTCATGTGCACCACAAGTGTAATCTCATTTTGTATAAGGCTGACTATTGGCCAATTTGATAGAGCTCAGTCTCCAGTGGCCGTTGCTGCCCTTTTAGTTATTTCCTATTTTGGGCAGACAGGTAAAACATCGCAAAATACGTAAAACAGTCATAGAAAAAACATTGCTGATTTCGCCAATCATGGTGAAAATAAATAAAATAATTTGTCGATTGGTTGCGAGAAAAAAACTGAAGTTCGTGGGAAATCGACAGTGGGAAAATATCACGAAATTCGTCAATCGATCATGGAAAACTATCATGAAATTTACCAGTCCGTCACGAGCAAATACTGTGAAATTCCTCAGCCGGTCGCAGAGAAAAAAGTCCTTCCGGTCAGTGCCGGGAGGAAGAGGTAGCTTTCATATTCCTTATCAAAAGCTAGCTTATGTTATTCAAACACACGAAGTTCAATTTAGTGGAAACCGATTACAGAAGATTCAATACTAATTTTTATCAGTACTAAATCATTATGAATGCGAATTTCGCGAAATAGTCAGCTTTATCCAAGCTGCTTTTATTTAAAGTAACTTATATTTGGTTGCCAAATTCGGCGATATCTTGAAGTTCCTGCCTTTTTAAGACAACATGGTGCATGAGGCTAACTAGTGAACTTGGTCGAGACCTTAGTAATTGCTGTGCACATGCTCACTCACATCGGAATCGGTTGATATATACGAGTGCTGTCACAGGCAAAAAATCAGATTTTTCAAAATGTCACCCACGTTAGAAATTGAAACTGCTATATCTGAGCCATTTTTTAAGATAAGACAAAACAAAAAATGTTCCGGAATCCTTATATCAAGGTGAAATACTTAAGAAAGAAATCTTTTTCAATTTCTAATTTTTTTGCACTTCACTTTAAATATAAATTTTTTAAATTTAATGGCCGCCATTTTGAAACAAGATGGCGGATGAGGCTGGCCAGCGATCTTGGTCGAGACATTGCTACATACTATCCACATGCCTTCTTACATCGAAATAGGTTAATAAATACGTGTGTTATAGCGTGACAAATGTCAGATCGTTTCAAAATGACAGCCATGCTAGAAATTCAAAGTGCTATAACTCAACCATTTTTTAAGATATAGGCGAAACAAAAACTGCTACGGAAGCTTTGTATCAAGGTCAAACACATAAAAAAATCTTTTTCATTTTCCAATTTTTTGATACCTCATTTTAAATTTTAAATTAAAAAAAAAATTAAATGTTCCCTTTTAAAACAAGATGGCGAAGGAAGCTGCCCAACGAACTCGGTCGAAACATTGGTATGTACTATGTACACATCAAGTTACATCCAAATCGGTTCATAAATATGCCTGTTATCGCATGACAGAAATCAGGTCGTTTCAAAATGTCAGCCACAATAGAAATTCAAAATGCCATAACTCAGCCATTTTTTTAGATATAGACGAAACAAAAACTGTTCCGGAATCTTTGTATTAAGGTCAAACACATAAGGAAATTTTTTTTTTCATTTTCCAATTTCTTGGCACCTTATTTTAAATTTTTGAATTTTGTTTAAATGGCCGCCATTTTGAAACAAGATGGTGGATGAAGCTGGCCAACGAACTCAGTCGAGACATTGATATGTACTATGTACACACGAAGGTACGTTCATATCGGTTCATAAATACGCCTGTTATCGCGAGACAAAAATCAGGACGTTTCAAAATGTCAGCTACGCTAGAAATTCAAAGTGCTATAACTCAGCCATTTTTTAAGATATAGACAAAACAAAAACTGCTCCGGAATCTTTGTATCAAGGTCAAATACATAAAAAAAATATTTTTCCATTTTCAATTTTTTGGTACCACATTTCAAATTTTAAACTTAAAAAAAAATTCCATTTTGAAACAAGATGGCGGATGAAGCTGGCCAACAAACTCGGTCGAGACATTGGTATGTACTATGTACACACAGAGTTACATCCAAATCGGTTCATAAATACGAGAGTTACAGTGTGACAAAGATCAGATATATATATATATGGATATAATATATCAACTTTTGAACAGAGGGTAGTTTCGGGGTCTGGGGGTCATGATCGATGAAAATATACCAAAATTTTTTTGAAATCGCTTTCCTCCAAACGGCTGCAATAGGTAGGCTTTTTGTAATGAAAGCTACCTAAAATGCAAAATTTTTCAATCGGATGCAGAAAAACAATTTGTTAAATTGATTGTGAAAAAAAAAAAATTATGAAATTCACCAATCGGTCTCCAGAAAAAAATCAAGAAATTCGTCAGTTAGTCGCTAAGAAAAATCGCAAAATTTTTTTGTCAGATGCAGAAAAACAAACATAAATTTTGTCAATTTGTTGTAAGAAGAAACTGTGAAATCTGCCAATTGATAGTGGAAAATATCACGAAGTTTGTCAGGCGGTCCTGAGACTTCATCGTCGTTTTACAAAGAAACATTTTCGGAAAATGATTTTTTGGAAACAGGAGCCTCCCGGCCCCAATATTCTTTAGGGCACGAATCCTGCCATCCCATCTCGAAATTCAAGACATGTATCTGCCATCCAAGCCGTGTAATGTATATTAGTAATGTTGTATAAAAAATGTTATTTAAACATTAAAATATTCTGCTTATTTGTACAATGAAATGCTGATAATTGCTACTGGATTTGGATATGGGATTGACTATATTGATAATTGCTAATAATTAATTTGTACAATAAAATGCTGATAATTTGTGTAACAAATTTTAACCAGTTAAATATGTCTATAATTGTAGAGTATTTTCACAAAGAAATACATACGTTCTGTTTATAATTTAAACATAAAATATCTACTAATATACCCATGATTAAAGAGTGATTTTCTACAAATATAGGTTTAGTTGATGCCTTTTTTCTGTTTTAATTATTTAATAGTGTTTTGCTTTGAGTCACATTGTTTTATTTTAAGTTAAATTACTGTGATATTTATAAGTAAAAAAGAAAATTACTTTTAATTTTAAATATATTATTTATAATGGAGTTACAAATATAACTAATTGGATGTGCCAAGATCCCAAAACTTTCTTCTATCTCATACGTCTTAATATTTCTAAAAGTAGTTTTAAATGTTAATACTTCGATGTTATTAGTTCAATATTATACCAACTTTGATTTTGATCTAAGATTTCTGCTCGTCAATTAATCAAAATAAGAATAAGTTAATCTCAATCATGATATTTATTAAAATCAATAATTTTTTTCATTATTCTGTTGTACATCAGCTGATTGTGAATAGAACTTAGCAGGATGCGAAGTTCCCATGACTTCACGAGCCACCAATATACAGTACAAAAACTGCAAAAAATTGAGAAAATTTTACAAAAAACGCTGTTACAGTGACACCTTCTGACGGAATATTTCCAAATTCAAGGAAAAACTGACAGCCATAGCCAAAAATGTACACAAAAAATGGGTTCAATTCTATGCTTAGTTTCATACGCTTTTCGATGGTAAAATAATGGAAATAACACAAAGATCACTATTATAGCGCCCCCTTCCAGCAGACTTTTCAAATTGAAGGAGGATCAGTTGGCCATAGCCAAAAACATACCCCCAAAAATTGGTTCAATTCTATGCATAACTTCATACACTTTTCGATGGTACAAGAATGAAAATGGCACAAAAATCACTATTACAGCGCACCCTTCTGGCGGAATATTTCTAATTTAAAGGAGAACTTGCTGGACATAGCCAAAAACATACGCAAAAACTTTTGTTCGATTATATGGATAACTTATTACATATTTAACAGACACTTTTTGATAGTACAATAATGAAAATGGCACAAAAATCGCAATTACAGCAGCACCCATTTCTGACAGAATGCTTCCATATTGAAGAAGGACCTGCTAGCCACAGCCAAAAACATACACAAAAATTTGGTTCGATTCTATGCATAACTTCATACACTTTTTGATGGCACAATAATGAAAATGGCACAAAAATCACGATTACAGCGCACCCTTCCAGTGGAATGTTCCAATATTGAAGGAGGGCCAGCTGGCTATAGCCAAAACATTCACAAAAAATTTGGTTCAATTCTATGCATAACTTCATACACTTTTTGATGGTATGATGACAGACAGACAGACATTTTGTATATAAGCATGTTTTGGGATCTCTGACCCCTAAAACGTCTAAGCCCACCGAAAACCAGAAATCGAAAAAAATCTCAGTTACAATACTTTCTTCTATTGAAGATAGAAGAAAGTAAAAATAGGCCTGTTTAATTGTTAAACTTAAAAGAGAGAAAGAAAATTAATAAAGTCATACTTTAATAAACAACTTTAGATTTTGTTTCACATTCTGAAAGTAAAGGTACAATTTTCTAAAAGATGTAAACATAAATTCTTAAATTTATTATAGAGAGTTCAACTACCAATGTAACGAAAGCTGGTAATTCTTTAAATTTTTGAGAATTACCTTTTACTCATAAATAGTGGACTTACTTTCATATTTTGCATTATAAACAAAAGTTGTTCGGCATTGTTTGGGTCAAACGATTTCTCTTATCCTTATATATTTGCTTTGCTACGCATTGCCGGATATCCGGCAGAGAAGTCGGATATCCGACGGTATTTCGGATATTGAAAAATCAGCCGGATGTGCCGGATATCGGATATTTGCCGGATATCCGTTGCATCCCTAGTTTTTACCACTGTCATGTCAAAAACCCAACCCTGTTTATTAGCTAAAAAATATGTATCACACTTATTTTAGTCGTTACTGATGCCAAAAAACTGTTATTTTGTTTAATTTCTTGTGTTACTTGTGCTACTAATTAATAAAATTGTTTATTTTATTATTTCTAATAAAAATATTTATAATCATGGTAATTATAGTGTAGAAATATGAGGCATTACAATTGCAGATAAGAGTGGCAAACTCAACAAAGATAGTAATTAGTGCAGTCTTTTAGAAGTTCCAATTTACCTCTAATAATCTGAAATTTGCTTTATAATACAGACTGACAAATTCGCATTAACCCGTTCAAAACTGATGGGCTCATATGCACACAAAAAAATTCGGCACAATCCAAGAACAGGTGAGACACCCCATTTGGCAACTTTTCTGACACGCCAACAATCCCACGTACACCAACCTAAAATGCGGCAACCTGAAAACTGACATAATTGATCCACTTTTTGACTGTTTTCTACTACTTCATCATCCTGAAATCATGGGAAATACAACATTTACAAATAACGACGTATTAAAAAACACAGGAAAGCTCATTTTTATGAGATTCTAAATAAAACACACGATTTGAACATAAATATATTGAAAAATGTGAAAATTTTAAACTACCTTTCTAAATCAGAGTAATGATTTAAAAATTAAAAATTTTCATTTCTCAACAACTTTTAGAAAAAAAATCACCGCGTCATTTCAATCTTTTAATAAACATTGAACAATTTATTACGGAAGTATGAACACTTCACGTTCATAAAAAAAAAAAAAAGAAATATATATATCACTGAATACAGCAACCTAGTTCTGCAGGAAACTCCTTAAAGCAGCAGTTAATAAATGCAGCTATGAACGTTATGCGTTCATTAACTGAAAAAAAGAATCACTGGATTCAGCAAACTACTTGTGCAGCAATCTCAAAAATTCATGAAACTCGTTAAAGCAGCAGTCAATAAATATAAATGCATGTAAAAAAAAAAAAAAAAAAGTGTCACTGTATTCAGCAAACTAGCTCTGCAGCAATCTCAAACACATATGCATGAGAAATATACAATAAATGACTAATAAAACATTACAACAAAATATACATAAAATTATTAACATACCTTAAAGGACATCTCCTTTCTTGAAACCCAACACTAAAAAATGTTGACTTTCCATAATTTTGCAAATTTCTAGTCGTCGGTAATTTGTCATTTAACTTTCCAGCAAAAAAATTGAGCAAATACTCACAATTTCAAACTAAATCAGTCAGGCACTTTAATTTTCAAATTTTACAACTAAAAAACGCAAAAAAAAAAGAACAAATATTAACAATATCAAACTTTACCTTGCCGTCATTTTAATTTTACAATTTAAAACCAATACAAAATGTCTTCCTTCTCCAGAAATTTCTTTAGTACAAATTACAAAACATGCAGAGTTGAGGTATCAAAATACCACTGAGCTAATTTTTCAATCTCGAATTTCAGAATACATCAATGACATCAATAAAACGACGTTTTCAGGTAGGTGTAACCAAAAATACGAAAAAAGTAATACTACCAGAAGAAACAATTTATCGCCTTGCCAAATTAATGGTCATCGATTGTCTCGCTTGCTCTGGGATTCAGCCAAAAGTTCCTCCTCATGTCGCACAGGGAGGTTCATATATGATGCACACTAAAACTTTCGCATAGAAATAAGTTCAAATGTGAATTTTGGAACTTTAATGTTTTATTAATAATTTTACACAACACCAGATGGTTCTAGATAACTAAGTGTGATGGAAATATTTTGTAATATTATTATAATCCATATTTATGGGCCGTTAATTAAAAGTAAAATTAAATTTGAAGTTCTTTTTAGTTACATGCATTGTATAATGTTTGCAATAAGGCCCTTCGTTCTTTGAGGTCAGCAATTGTAAAAAAATAGAAATAATTGAAACTTCTTACTTGGATCGTGTCGTCTGTAAAATAAATGAAGAGGAGACTTATAAGCATCAATCAATCCTTTATTTTCATCTTGAGAAGAGAAGATAAGGCTTCCCGTTGGTCACCGTTCATAAATTAATTCTTGCCAATAAAAGCATCTACTCCACTTGAAGATAGCTATTTCTTTTAAAATTAAAGTGCAGCATAAATAAAGAAATTATCAAGAAATAATTTAATCGGAGTTGTTAAAATCGTAGACATCGTTTTCGCAAAAGCTTTTCACCGGATTCCATATTCATCGGTAGACAGACCGATGGGAGCCCGCAGCCCCGCGATCTTTTTAAAACGAAACTATGTCATGACAGCAACACCAACAAAACAGATTCTGATTTAAAATGAACGGAATTTTTAATTTATAGTAAGAATACGGGGACTTCAAAAGTTACTGAAAGAAAAGATTTAAATCTATTAGAGAATTTAAAATATTAGGTAATGTCTTAATAAACAAATCCAAAAGAAAACATTTAAAAAGCTTATTTTTCATTTGCTCCATGCACGGCAAATAGACACACCTCCAAAAGATAGCTACCCATTCAATGCATATGCCGTGAGAGGCTTGCTCCGATGACGTCATCACAATCGTACAAAGTTCAAAGGAGAAGCATCCCATACCAGGGACAGCCGAACGTCAGCGAACTTGCCGATGTGCGATCGAAACGAATCGCCCGCACAAAAATAAATATGGATTTAAGTTTAAAGAACATCGATGCATAAGGCCAAAAGAAATAAAACAATAACATAATTTAAACACTGAGATTTCATCTCACACTAAGATTTTCAAGTTCAGTAATCATTTGAGTGTTGACTTTCATATCGAAAAGGACACAAAACCTAAGTTTTTTTTTCAGTCCCGATAGATAAAGCTTGGGGTGTAGCAGTCTTCTGTCTATGTAAACAAAGGAATGTGGAGTAAGCTTTGAAGAGAACTAAGTGATTTAGGATGTGAATTGGGAATGTTTTATTGCTTTCTGGTTTGACTATTAATTTATGGGAATAGCATAGATGCCAGCATTTCCAAAAACGTATTAGAAAATACGGTAATAAGGTGCAAAATACAGAAATCTGCGGCAAAAAAAAATGTTGATTTCGTCAATCAATTGTTGAAATATGTTGCGAAAATTTTTGATCAGTCGTTGATGAAACCGCAAGTTTCAGCAATTGCTCGCGGCAAAAAAAATCACGAATTTTGTCATTTGGTCAATGAAAAAAAATTGTTGATTTTGCCAATCGATAGTTGAAAGAAATAACGAATTTCGTCAATTACTTGTGTCAAAAAATTGCAAATTTTGCAAAATGGTCGTTGAAAAATTTGCAAATTTTGTCAATCAGTCGCTGCAAATAATTGCGAATTTCGGCGGTCAGCCACAGCAAAAGATCACAAATTTTGTTAATCAGTCTTGTAGTGTTCACATTTCTTTTGAAAAAGGGCAGGGCACATTTACTGAAAAGGGCACTTTTTTGTCAAGGAAAAGGGCACTTTTTGTCAAGCAAAAGAACACTTTTTGAAAGGAGAATTTTAAAAAGGTACATTCTGTGCCTTCAGCTGGAATATTTTCAGTGCAGTATCAAGGTGAACTGGAATTGTACTATATTTACAAGGTTTCCAGCATCATGGAAAACCTGGAAAGTGGGGAATTTAGTCATGGAAAGTCAGGGGATTTTTTAAATATATAGGAAAAGTTAATGAATTTACTTTTTTTCTAAAAAGTCATAGAAACATCTGGTGTAAAAAATGACGCATAATCTGTCAAATGATTAAAAAAAAAATCCCAAAAATTCAAAGAGCGATTACAGTAAATCACTAATTTTGTCAAAGGATTGCAGAAATAAACAACGAATTTCTTTGCATGCCCGTTTGGTCATGAAATTTTTAAAGATTTCGCATCTTTTCCGCGGCTCTTTGAAGAATTTTTAGTTTCTTTTTTTTTTTTTTTCAGCAGTGCTTTTACGAAAATCGCGTCTTTCCCATGGGCTTTTGATGAAAATCAGGTCTTTTCCGCGGCTTTTTGAAGAAAATCGCATTTTTCCGAGATTCAATTCAAGACTTTCTGAAAAATCCAGTCCGGAAACAGTTAAAACCAAACCCAAAGCATTTAAAGTAAACCCAATTTGCAAAAAAAAAAAAAAAAAAAAAAAAAAAAAAAAAATTCGCATTTGCCCGCCCCGGGTCAGGTTCGGAAAAAAATCTGGTCCCGACCCAAAACAAATCTTTACTGTGCCCCCGCCCCCCCCCCCCCTCGGCTTGAAATTTTAAAAAGTCTTCTGAAGTACTTTAATTAAATAGAACTTGTAAGTACATTTTAAATCAATCTGCACTTTGCAAACGTATTTTAAAAGAATTTTTTTCTAACTCCAATTATTTTATTCATTTGAGATTGCAACAACCTAGAAGTCTGCATGGGCCCGGCCCGCGGGCCGGCAGAATTAGGGCAATTTTTTCAACGGGCCGGGCCAGCAGAAAATTGAATGGGCCTGCAGGGCCAGGCCGGGCTGATAAAAAAAGTTAATCGGGCCTATCGGCCCGATATAAGAATTTGAGAGAAGCAGATAAAATATGAGGCCATTTCCAATGAATATGACTTTTTCGAGAAGTATAAATGTGCGTTACGAGCCGATGCGAGTTTAACATGTCCATGTAACATGTCCATCATATGTAACATGTTAAATGTAACATGTCCATCATAGAGACTGGAATCGTACAGTTACATGATGCCTGATCCCGGGTTTAATTTTTTCGGCAGACTTGTGCCGGGACGGAACTGGTCTTAATCGTTCTCAGGATGTGTAGGACAGGCATTATGTTTTGTAAAAGTATTAATAGCGATATTGAACTTCTGTTAACAGTATCTTTGGAAATGTACCTTAAGGTGGTTCTCATATTTACTGCTCAACAACGCGAAACTTTCAGACACATTTTCTGACTTATTTTTAACAGGGTTCCTACGGGTCAGGGAAAAGTCAGGGAATTTGAAATTTTATGCAAAAAGTCAGGGAATTTTTTAAATATTTGAAAAGGTCAGGGTAAAGTCAGGGAATTTTTGATGTACTACTTCCATCAGAATTTCTATTATCGTCGTACATAAAGAAATTTTGAATTAATTATTCATCCAAACTAAACTTTTTATATAAAATTTCTGCAAACTATATAACAATATGAAAATTAATTAAAAAAGTGGAAATTCATACAGCACATACTTTTTTCTAGCATTTATCAAGATTAAAGTCCATTGTGGAGGGTTTTACAACAATATATAAGCCGAATTTTTACTGAGAAAGGTCAGGGAAAACCTGGAAAAGTCAGGGAATTTTTTTATCAGAATTGTGTAGGAACCCTGTTTAACTATAAAGGCATAAAATTGACAGGCCTAAGTATTGAAGGCATTTGGAATCGAATAGTGTTTCCATTTTTCATAAATTACGTACAGAGATAACAGAGACTCTTGTCACGTGACTGTACGTTTTTCTCCTTTCCTGTGCTATCGCTTCTGGAAATTCAATTCAAAATGCTAACTTTGGCAGTATTTTCTGAAAGATATATTACTTTTATCTAAGAAAAAAATGGCATTTACATGGTTTCTGAATAAGAATACCTGCCAATCTCATGCGTTTCCGAAAAGAAATGAATTCATAAATGTATCAAAATGTAGCTCCTTTGGATTTGAGAAAAGCCTTAAAAATGGCAGAAATATTTTCACAAATCTACTTTTTATTATAAGCTTCAAAAGTTATCATGTTTTTTAACCCTTTATTCTAAACTACATTAATCTTTTAATGAACCCTTATTTAAATTTTGAAATGGTTGTAGAGACGTTGACTAAAACACTGTAAGTAATCGTTAATGTTTACTATTGTGTGTTTTCTATTTTGCGAACACATAGTAACTTAAAATATACTGTAAAATGTTCCCATAAATATGCATGTAGTATTCATTAAAAGAATCTTAATTGTATGTCGAGAAAAAACGGAATTTTTTGTAGAAATTGAGTCGAGCCGGGCCTGTTTTTACTGATTTTTGTACGGACCGGGCCGAGAACGGTAAAAATGTAAATGGACCGAACTTTCAATTTTTACGCCGGGCCCGGGCCTGGAAATTCCGGCCCGTGCAGACCTCTACAACAACCTAAAGCAATAAAAGAAAAAGAAAGAAAAAATGAAAACAACCTATGACCCCGCACGTGAATCCTCTTGCTTAGTTTACATGAGTCATGTTTTTATGGTCTTTATCTCTGCACAGTCCAGAGAGGGAGAGAGAAAAAAAAAATAGGTCATGAGGTTTCTTATACATAGATGACGGAAGCTAGAAGTTTTTGTTTTCATTAGAAATTAATTTTGAAAGAAAATTACAGAAAAGAAAGGGTTGGGCGGGATAAAAGTAGAATAAAATAATCTTAAAATATCTAATGCTTAAGAAATTTATATTTAATCCTGCAAATTACTGGTTATATAAAAGTTAGCATGGTGTTATGGTGAATTCTTTAAACTTGCCACCAAGGCTATACTTTTCAAAACTTTTAATGAATTAGAATTAAAATCCTGATTTTTCGTTTAGAAGCAATGAAATCGAATAGCGCTTTTATTTTTTGTCGCGACTGAGTAAAGAAAATCCTAATTTTTTGCTCCAAGTGCTTAACAAAATTTACATAGATATGTAAATATATATGTTTTTCAACAACCAGTTGGAAAAATCTTTTTTTTTTTTTTTTTTTTCCCCATCGGCCGATTGGCGTTTTTCAGAGATACATTGACGAAATTTGTGACTTTTTACTTTTTCACAACCGATTAATGAAGAACTAAATGTCGAATCTTTTAAGTGACAAACTGACGCAATTCACATTTTTTTTAGGGGAGGGGGGCACACTTGATTGACTATGCTCGCGATTTTTATCAGCAATCGATTAACAAAATTTGCAATTTTTTTCAATGACTAATTGATGAATCCCACTATTTTTTATTTCCGATTGGCGAAATTAACAATTTTTCTTGCAATTCTTTTCAATGACTTTGCCAATTGACAATTTTTTTTCTGAGATACATTGACTGTGAATGTATCAAAGTTCCGCATTGTTGAGTCGAGAAAAATATTTTTCTGAGAAAAAACAACGTCATCTGCAAGCAGAAATAATAATTCATAAAGAACGGAAAGCTAACCTTTTCTTTTCCATACTATTAATATATTTATCTTTTGTTAATTATCCGATTGCGTTCAAATTTTCAGTGAGTTCAAATAATGATAAATTAGGCCGCTTGCCAAATTTCTATTAAAATATAATAAGTTTTCAGAAAATTAGAACCCTCTAAAAAAAACTCCTACTGTTAGTTATCCCAATAAAAAGATGACATTTGCAGTTTAGTTGTTCAGATAACAGAAATGCGGCCGTTATCAGCTTGCATCTGATAATGTACTTCTCTATGTTAGAATGTGAGAATTTTTTTTTTAGTCTACATTGAAATCATGATTTGTAAATATAATCCAATAAAAGTTAAGCTAGTTTTGCATATTTTCAATTTTGTTGTAAATAAATTTCAATACAAATATTTAAATAAAATAAAACTAAACAAAAATAATACTTTTACTATGAACATATCCGCTAATTTTTTGCATGATTTTCCTTCTTTTTTTTCCTTGCATCTTCCAGTAATTTCTTCTTACGATTCGATGAAGGCATATCTAGATGAATTGTATTTAATAACCATGTGAACTAGTGGAGCGATTTTTAAACTGCAAATGCAGGTGCGTTGGAATGTGGGGATACAAATCAGATCGCAGTGCGGAATGTTGAAATCGTGAATACACAATGAATCGGGGTTCTTGCACCTGTTCTAGCTATGCGTGGGGAGGGTCCGATTGTCTGATTATCGTCACCTGTCCCATGACCTGACAAGTGAATCACTTGTTTTTGAAGCATCCACATGTTTTTTTCCATAAAGGGAAGAAAAATTAGGCATTTTTTTTTCAAGAAATTACGGGGTGCAAAGTACATGTTTTGAGAAATGGGCAGGGTGCATTTTTCACTTATAAAAAGGGCAGGGCGGTGGTTACATAGGCAAAATGGGGAAGGGCACGGAACCCTTCAAAAAACGCATAACGGGAACACTAAGTCTTGGAGAAATATCCTGAAATTTGGCAATTACCATTCATAAAAAGTGCAAATTTTGTAAATCACTAGCTGCAAAAAATGCACTTGCAGCAAAAAAAATTGAAATTTTTTTCAATCAGTATCGGTAAAAAATGGCGAATTTCGTCAGTCAGTCGCAGCAAAAAATCGTGAATCCTGTCGCATCCATTTTCGCAGCAAATCCAAATTTCCCCGAATTTCGCTGCAAAAAATCAAGAATTTCATCAGTTGGTTGTGAAAAAAAAAACTGCTTTATTTGTCTCTCGCGTTGTAGGGAAAAAATTGCCATATAATTTCACACAATTATATCGATCATAGATTTTTTGCTCTGTAGGATAAAAGAAAAATTCCATTTTTAAACATTTGTTTAAAAAACTATTAATACATAAAAAGTAAAAGCAAATTAAGTAACCTTTATTTAAATTATGTTTGTAGGGATAAATGCAAAAGCTGTAAGGGGGAATGAGGATTCAGAGAATGCTTGTGAAAAATATTTTTAAATATAGCTCGAAAAAAATTCAATGCAATTCCTGAAATGCCTGATGAAACTTGAATATTTTATTCCTGAAGAGTGTCCAAAATTGCTGAAATTTAACTAGTTTGCTCCTGATACTCTTTGCATTGTTGGTGTCTATGGAATAGGGATGAAATTCGTTATCCTTTAAGATTGGGTATATGGTTCGTATGTTTTGGAAAAAATAAAAAAAGTGCTGTAAAAAATAAGTAATGAAAAGTGCTGGAAAAATTTCAAAAATATAATAATAGTCCTTGAATTTAAAAATTTCTAACAAATAACAACAAAACAAAAATATGTTCATAAATTTTTATTTAAAAAATATCCCCCTTTTTCTTTCAAAAAATGGAATGATCGCTGCTAAAGATTATATTTTCTCTTCCAAGCATTTACGTACCAGACATTAGTGGCTGGAAAGGAACCGTCACATAATTTTTTACCTCAAAATGGGACCCTTCACGAAACTCTTAATTTTAAAACCGGACCCTTCCCAAAATTCTTTGTCTTAAAAATAGGCCTTTCACAAAAATTTTCCATTTTGAAACAGAACCTTTCACAAATTTAATCATTTAAAAGTAAAATCTGACCTGTCCTTTTTAGATATAAAAAGAAAATATACGTATTTTACATACATATATCTTCTTAAAAATTTATAAACAAGAACATGAATAAAAAAGATCATTTCAAATTCACAAATGTAAAAAGTCTGAACAGACCCCTACAGTGAAAAGCCGGAAAGGCTTCACACCATGACGAAAAGCAAAAGATGATGATCAGATCATTAGCGGGCTCTGAGCTGAGCTTCCCAGCTGCTAAGCTTTCATCCATTTTTAGCACCTTTCCTTTGCAGTAAAAATCATATGACGTGGTGATGCCTGCTGCACAGATTAAAAAGTCGCCGGAAATTTAGAAGTTTATCAGGAAATGCAAAATACGGTTGTATGGTAACAAAGTATAAAATGAGAAAATCTGCAAGAGGGGAAAAAAAATCCCTAATACAAAGTATACGAAGGTGAAAAAATCACAAATTTTGTCAAAACATACAACCCATGTACCCAATCTTGAAGGATAATGAATTTCATCTCTATTCTCATAAAATGCATTCTTAGTACTCACACTAAATTAATACAGTAGACTCCCTAAAATCCGCACATCATTGCAGGTGTAAACAATGAAACTTTCAGTTCAGATGCAGGGACAAAATTACTTTTTTATATCATTCCGTATGCACTTTAATATGTAATTCTCATTAATATGACTGAACTTATGCTTTTTCATGAAGGAAATATAAATTTACATCTGAAAAGATTCAAGATATTGCTGATATCACTGGTAATCACAGTCTTTTTACCAAATATATTTTATCTATTACCTAATCAAGCTTTTTTGGTTTAAGTCTGGCTGAATCTGAAATACAACTTCCTTGTTTTATGATTTTGATGTGAATCAGTAGGGTACTTTTATGAGGCAAGTTTCATTGAATAATTCAAGAAAAATGTCTCATTTTTACTATGCATATTTAATTATACATTATTAATTATTTACTTGCCTTTACATTTAACAATTTAATCATTTTTAAAATTATCTTCTTATTATTTTAGTTTATAACTTTACCATGGGTGCAAAACTTCAGTCTCAGGACTGATTTCAGTCCCGTAGACATTCTTGAACAGGGTTACAAAACAGCCGGCTAAAATTAAAAAAAGCCATGCCGGTGCCTTTTATTGTTTTAAACGTTTTTTTTTTGGCCAAAATTGGCTTTTATACAGTGAAGCATTTTAATTATAAATGACACTTGTTTTTTTAATTAGTTTTAAAGACATTTAATTGAGGTAGAAATCAATATAACCCAATTTTTCAATAATGAAGACATTAATGTTGGAATAATAGGCCATACCAATTGCTTTCTCTGGTTTACACTGACTTTAACACCCTTTTTTTCATTTTTACTGGTTTATATAATAGAGATGCAACGAATGTTCGGCCGAAGCCGAATATTCGGCCTGCCTGCCGAATATTCAGCTTCGGCCGAATATCAAGTCTATTATTCGGCCTTGGCCAAATACTAATACTAATAAATGTTTTTATATTTACACAATTTATATTCATCATGTATAATGGAAATTTTATTTGAAATATTAACTTTCATACCTCGAATGGATTTTATCTACCCATTTTTATATAAGAGCCTAATTTAGGAATCATGTTAAAAAAATTTTATGCTGTAGTAATAAGTACAAAAAATATCTGTAATAAGCTAACATAATCTGTTAAATTTAAAATTAATCAATAGGGTCAAAACACTGTATTAAACACTAGTGTCGTGAAGGAAATTTTCACCTTGTTATTAATAAACTTTATAACATACAAACATGCTTATTATAACTACTTAAAAGGTGACATAAACATATCTCATAGATCTCAGGGTTGCGTTAAATAATATTTTTTATATGTTTCTGTCACCTTTTAAGTAGTTTGAACTACACACGTTGAACTAATTTCTTCTTAGGAATTTTTAACTCATTAATTTGTATATCAGTTAATCTTGAACATGCTAATGGCAAATGATTAAATTGTGTAAACTATTTTTTTACCTACAACAATGAAATCATTTATTGATCTTTGGTATGTTAGAGCATCAGATACTGTTAAATGCAGTGAGTGTAATTTGCTTTTCCTTACAGATATTTCCTTCCTCTGAATCTGAAAACATTCACTATACACTTCTTAATAGTTCTATCTGCTGACAGCAAAGAAAAAAAATAATGATAATAATAATGATGAAAAAAAAAATTGCTAATTGTGAGCTTTATATAGTCTACAATGATCTCTTTCCACCATTTTAGAAGTATTTCTTTCATCCTTTCTATCAGTGGTTTTTCTTAAGATATTAAGATTTCTTATTTTTTATTTTATTTCATCTGAAAGCTTGAAACTTTTGTTTCCTAGTACTTTTAAAATTTTGTCATTATTTTAAAATGTAACAACAACACACATAATATCTATTAAAATGTAACTAGACAGTACCTGATGAGGAACTTTTGCTAAGGATTTCTTTTTTTTGGCTGAATTATATTATTGAGGCAATTTTTAGGCCAAACATAGCCGAATATTTTTTCAGAGTAAAATAATGCTTTCAAAAATTAAAAATTTGTATATAAATAATTTTTTAAAAGAAAACAATACATTTTAATTGTGAAATATACAAGAATTGTGCATATAGTGCATACTATATTTTGTTTTTAGGCATAAATAAGTTCATTATTCGGCCGCCGAATAGGCCGAATATTCGGCTGTAACTTGGCCGAATATTCGGTATTCGGTTATTCGGCCAAACCACTATTCGTTGCATCACTATATATAATTAAAAAGGACAATGGTTGCTTAGTTATATATTTTATTAACTAATTTTAAGGGATATTAATATACAAGTCTTATTTTATTTCTCATAAACATTTATTTAAAATCACACAGTCATTTAATAAAAATATCATTTCTGTCTATTAAAACAGTATTATGAATAACATATGCATGAATATGCACTATTTTAAATAGCAACTAGCTTTTTAAAATTCTAATTCAACAAGTTTTATTTAGAGAACTTTTTTTTTAATTGTTCTGTTTATTTTATGCACTCTAAAATTTCCTCAAATGTTATACCCTTCCTAATTTCTCTTTCAACGTTATTCATTCTACAATTTTAATCTGTCCGTATGGAATATCTGGAATAAGTTACATAACAGCTTAGTAGCAGAAAAACTTTTTACATATATCATTTTTATAAGTTAGAATATCAATTGCTTATTAGGGTATTCTCAAGTATTATATAAGACTAGTATATTATACCCGTCACAAATGACGGAAAGTGAATGATAAATCTTCAAAACAATAGTTAAAAAAATATTTTTCTGACTTAAAAAAAAAAAAGATGCCTGATGCATTTTGTTAATCAAAAAGTATTATTCTTTGGTTTTTTATGATTAGAGCAAAGAAATATGTAAACTACAATTTAGTCACCAGCGCTTAAACGCACCATTTCCAGCTACACATTCTATGACGAAAAATGACGGAAAGTAAATGATATATCTGCAACACAATAGTTAAAAAAATATTTTTCTGACTTAAAAAGAAAAAAAAAGATGCCTCATGCATTTTGTTAATCTAAAAGTATTATCCTTTGATTTTTTATGATTAGAACAAAGAAATTATGTAAACTACAATTTAGTCCACAAGCGCTTAAACGCTCCATTTTTAGCTACACATTCTATGACGAAAATGCTTGTTTAGGTTCCCTCTACATTAAAAATTTGTTGTTTAGTTCGACTTTATTTTTTTGCTACAAACTATGTTAAAATTCATAATTTTATCTGCAAGATAATTAAAATATGCTGCACCGATAAGAAATATTCATTTTATTTGCAATGTCTTCAAATCTGATGAAATGCATTGTAAAAAAATACGATTACAACAGAAAGTTGACGGCAAAAGAATTAGCAAGAAACATAAGCTCCTAATTTATTGGGAATTAACACGGCCTACAGAGGTGCTGCTCGCAGCCTTCGGTACAGGAAAAATTGTCTCTTTAACCCTTTATCTACTGACGGTACTTATAAGTACAATTAAAATAACTTGTTATAAAATTAATTTAATATATCGATTAGTAGAAATACAATTTAGAATGAGTAATAGATGCATTACTTTATGATGTTCCAAAAGCTTTATGGGTTACACAAAACAAAAATATTTCTTTAGCCTTTGCATCTTTTCAGCTTTCTTGGCGATGGAGTGGGGGGGGGGGGATTTTTCAAATCAGGATTATTTCAATATTTCTATTGTAAGAACATTATTATTTGTAGATTTCCTAATTCCTACAAAATACAAAGAAAAATAAAAGATTTGAGTGGGGTTATAAATATTATACAAAACCCTTATAAATTCAAATTTAATGAATCCTTCTAAATCCTTCTAAAATTTATTTAATGATTATGTAAATCCTTTAATTTTGGTTCAAAAGTTCATGAAAAATGCTTTAGAAGATGAAATTTTCAGGAATTAATAATTCAGTACATAAAGGGTTAATTTCCCTTTAAATAATACTGAAATGCCATTGAAATAATTCTTTATTGTAAATGGATTTGAAAGTTTTAGATATTCAAATTCGAATAATTTTTACTTTGTCATATAAGACAGAAAACAAATGTCACAGTAAATATGAAATTGTACAAAAGAATAATCATTCTGAATAAATTAAAAATACATGTAATGCAATGTGCTTGAACGCACCTTTTTAGAACGAAAGTTCTATCTTTTCTCCCTAGATGGCGATAGTTATCCGTTATTTTTAAATTAGAACTTGTTGTTGATGATTTGGCCCTTAAATTTAGCACTTAATTGTTTAGAACTTAACAGTTTTTGAAGGTTTTAACCAAAGTTAAAATATTTAAAGGTTTTAATAAACTACAGTAGAGGACCTATTATCCGGAATCCTCGGGACCGAAGGCTTTCCGGATTTTGGAATTTTCCGGATTTCGGGTCCTCCCAAATTTCGTCAAAAAATTGCGGGAAAAACGCAGATTTCGTCAAAGAATCAAGAAAAAACACAAATTTCTTCAAAGGATCGAAAAACTCCCCTGCAATTTCGACAAAAGATCGCAAAAAAATTCTCAAATTTCGTCATAAGATCGCGAAAAAAACCGGAAATTTCTTCAAAAGATCGCAAAAAAAAAATCGTCAAAAGATAGCAAAAAAAATTTTTTTCAAAGAATCGCGAAAAACATGCAAATTTAGTCAATGGATCACGGGGGAAAAAACGCAAATTTCGCCAAAATCTCACGAAAAAAACCCCACAAATTTTGTCAAAAAATAGCGAAAAAACTTCTTCAAAGGATCACAAAAAACCCCCTTAATTTCACCAAAAGATCGTGTACAAATGAGAATTTCGTTAAAAGATCACGGAAAAAACTCATAATTAGTGCCGAGGACCCCCCCCCCCCCCCACCCTCTTCTGTATGAATTTCAGAATTTTTTTTTTTTTACTTAGAATCACCCTTGATTCAAGTAGTAACACAATTGTGTAGCCATAATATTTTATCGAAGTGAGAGAGGGAGGATGTGAAATATCTGACGATTTTTTTAAATAACGAATCATAAAATAAATTTTAAACTAAAATTTGACAAAAAAACGAATTTTTTTAATTTCGGGGGGGGGGGGGGCAACCTTGTTCTCCCATTACTGATGTAACATATTTTAGTGGTTACACATTGCAACACAATAGACCAAAAAAAATTAGGAATCTGTAAAATTTTTGAAAAATTTCAAAAATCACAAAATTTTAGTAAAAATTTACAATTTTAGAAAATTTTCAAAATTTTTTTTTCCGGATTTCGGGTCCTTCCGGATTTTGGAATTCCGGATAATGGGTCCTGTACTGTATTACAAATATTTTAAGACCAACATCGGCTTTAACCTGTATTTTTTTTTTTTTAATGAAGCGCTCAAAGAGTCATTTGTTTGTTTGTAGGTTTGCTGAAATTTGAATCTGAATGGCAGCAATATCGTTTGTTTACGTCCGATTTCTATGTTTATAATAGCTTAATTTTAATTTAGAACTTAATACATTATAAATAGATATCATACACATGTTTTATGTGAAAATATGCTGAACAGACATGATTTCAAATAGAAAAAATTATCATTTAGCCGTCATATGCTAGGATATGTATTTCATTAAGAATAACATGGCGTTTAGCTACGGTCGTTTCGCAGACCAGAGTGGTTCGCACTGGCATAGTTCCGACAGTCCCCTGCACTCAGATTTTATTATAAGTAGATAATTTTGGTTATTAAATATGTGTTATTTAGTTTTAATCAATTTTAAAAGTAAATATCAGTATGTAAGAAGGTTTCAATTTTGATGTGTGACATTTTCTTATTCTTTAAAATGTGTGGTATGTGTAGAGCTATAATAAAGAATTCCAAACCAATACTTTAGAGTCTAATTTAATCTATTCTTCTGCCGGCCAAAAAAAGCCGGCTGGCTTTTTTTGGCCTGGCTAAAAGCCGGCAACCCTGTTCTTGACTGAAAATAAATTCTACTTTATGTACTTAAATGATAGCAATTTTACTAGCAAAAACTTGAAATCACTTTCTCTTATGTAAAAGATCAATTTTTAACTCTATTGCAAGTCATGTATATCTTTTAGCTCATTTCCATTTGGTGATATCTTATACTCAGAAAAGTTTTCAGTCTTCGTTTGGATGGACTTCTTGCACCCATGAACTTTACTTAAATGTTTTATTATTTTACTATATTGTAACCCTTCATTATAATATTGAATGCATTATTGAGTTCAAATTACTGTTTAAAAATGTAAACAAAGCAATGACCAGAAATCTGCAAAATTCTAAAATCCGCACAACCTCTGGTTCCAAGCTGTGCGGATTTGAGGGAGTCTACTGGAACAAGTAAATAAAACTGAAAAATCCGAAATCATTGGGACCTCGGCGATTCAAAATTTTGAATCATTTGCATTTATAAATATTTACATGTTAATATTAAAAAAACCATGAAAACTTTAAAATAATAAAATTGTTACATGTGATGTGAAACACATTTAAAGATCATAATTATGTCATGTAGAATGCCCAAATATTAAATATTGTCATATTTAAAGTGCTTAAAATAATTAAATTATTATGTATGGGACTGGGAAAACTTTTAATGGGGAATATTAGGTTATATTTAAAAAGCTCAAATAACAATATTCCCAAACACTTTTAAATAAAATAATATATGTACCTGTGAATCCTAAAAGAAAAAAAAAATTAATCATGGAAGACGGTAGTATTCCGAGTGACACAGCCTTAAGCTTAAAATCATATCGTATCATAGAATTCGTAGATGGCGGAACTCATATATACAGCTAACTCGACATCAAAGAAAACGCGAAAAGCCGCCTTTTAATAACTCAGCAGATATAGGTCTTATTGTTCTGAATTTTCTAGAACAGTCTTATATCTGCAGTCTAATCGTATACTGAAATTTTTACATTTCTACGTGCAGTATATTTTGAGATCTAAATAGCCATTTTTAAAGTGAAAACGTTGGTATGATATCGAGGAAGTTCCTAATTTGAAAATCTCGAAATCGGTTCTAACGATTATTTTTAAATTGATACATAATATAAATGTGATTAAGGTGAGGTGAATAACACTTTTTTTTTTTCTGGGAAAACTCTCGTTCGTTAAATAATTCGATTTTTTTTTTCTCTCGAAAATGACACGGGCGATTTTTTAAAAATCAAATAAATATGTTTCAGATGAACCAAATAACAATTTACTTGTTTCCAGCAAGACTCTTGTTCGTTTTATAATGCGCATGAAAAATCGGACTATATTTCTGTCTGCTAGTTGACCATTATTCTCAGTTCCTTTGTAGTTTTTTATTTGCTATTAAGTTAAATAAAATTACAATTATAATGACGCCAGTTTGATGATGATTATTTCTTGGCAATTTTTCAACAATAAAAATATTACCATAAATTTTATAAATATATTTAATTTCAATCACTTTACAAAAAATATACATTAATAATTATTATTTGAATATAAATCACACGATCAGAAACGTAAAAAAATAATTCATTTCAGCTCTTCTTTTTATAATATCATTTTTTATTATTATGATGGTCAATCAATATATAATCACCGACATCCATAATATTATTATTATTATAATTATTATTTTCCTTGCATAAAAACTATTGTGATGTAATAATTCTTTTATAATAAATAATTTAGTTGAAATGTTTTATTTATAAATATCAATGAAGTTTGATAACCCCGAGACAATTGTTTTTATTTAACTTTGCAATATTTACAGTTTACATAATAAGCATATCAGAATTCTGGTGTCGCCATCTTTTGACGCAATTGCGTACTACATTTTGTCTCAGGGCTCCCAAATGGTCCCCCTTTTTCCCCCAAAGTCCCCTTTTTGGAAAATGGTCCCCTTTAGTCCCCTTTTATGCATTTTGGTCCCCTTAGTTCCCTTTTTGAAGCTGGACAAAATTTACTGATGTAGAAAAATCGCTGCAAAACTCTAAAAATTACAAAAGTTCAATAATTGTGTTTTACTGTACCAAGTTAAAACATTGTAACTGGAATTATTTCATGAATGTCAAAAAATTCACAGTGTGAAAAGATGTTAAAATACGCATTGAAAATCTCATTAAAAATCCCTAAAAATTCAAGTTAGAGGACAAAATTTTACTACATTAAGCTAGAAGTTTGAAACCGAATTTCAAAAAATCGCCATAAAATGTAAAAAAAAAGAAAGAAAAAAAAAATTCAGAAATTTCTATAGGAATTCCATTTTATTGAAAAGAGGACAAAATTTAATAACTTCTGCAAAAAGATTGCAACTGGAATCCTTTTACGAATGTCAAAAAATCGCATAAAAAATTAAAAAATTGCTGTAATAAGCTTTACTGAAAAGAGGACAACATTTACTGAATTGGGCTAAAAAATTGAAACTGTATCCCATTTACTAATGTGAAAAAGTCACTGCATAAAAATCGCTAAAAATTCAGAAAATCAGAAAAGTAAAAAGGTACTATAGTAGGGCTAAAACATTGTATCCGTAATTTTTTAACAAATGTGTAAAAAATCCTTGCAGGATGTGAATTTTTTTATTGCTAACAATTTAAACCAGACGTTGCAATTGTGGAAAGATAAAATTTACTACATTAGGGTTAAAAGTTTGAAACCGAACTGCAAAATGCCAAAAAACAATGAAATAATTGGGAAAATTTTACTGTATAAATTCCAAATAAACTTTATTGTAAAGAGGACAAAGTTTACTACATTATGCTAAAAAATTTAAAGCAGATTCCTTTTACAAATTTGGAAAAATATCCATAAAACACGAAAAAGGCTAAAAATTACATTTAAAAAAATTACTCAAAGTCCAAAAATTGGCTTCTATGTGCATAACTTTATACATGCAGCTACCTTCTTGCCAAATCTTATAGCTCTATGCACAGCGGTCTCGTCAGCACAAAGACACATAGACAAACCTCTATCTTTATTAGATTAATTTTTAATACCATTATTCAATTGGTAAATAACTCATATCAGTTGTAAATGTCCAAATGGGGGGAAAAAGTCCAGGCCAGAATTCGAACCAGGTATGTCTTGGTTGGAGCCGCCAATGCTCTACCTACTGAGCCATCCCGGACGAGTCTGTAGGACTAATTCACCCAGCTAACCCTAATGTTGCCATACTATGCTTTTTCTGATGAACATTATAGATTATTTCAGCTTTTATTGGGTAGTACAAAGGAACTAAATTTATGTTTGAGATTAATAATTAACAATATCTAATCAATAATTAATCTAATTTTAATACTCAACAGGAGGTGCTGTTATGCTGTGCTTTTTTAGCTCACAGGCTATCAAAGCCTGAGAGCTCATGTGCCCATCGGTTCTGTATGTACGTAATGGGATAATTCTTGATAGAAATATCCGATTTGCTTCAAATTTTTTTCTAGGTTCATTCTAGGTAGCGCTTTCCTAATTGGAGGCTCATTGGTTAAGTGTAAAGGGCGGGACGGGGGCCTAATCCCCCCCCCACTTAGTTTAGGTAAATGGGTTTTTCGTGCAGAATTGTCAGATTTTCTTCAAATTTTGGTATACCGGTTAATTCTGATTACGAACTTCCCTGATTAGATTTGAAGGTTCACTGTTTAAGTCTAAAGGGGGGCACGGGAGGCCAATACCCCCCCCCCCCCTTAATTTAGATAAATGGATTTTTCTATCTGATCTGATTCAAATTTCGTATACAGGTTTATTCTGATAAGGCACTTCCCTGATAAGATTTGGAGGCTCATTGGTTAAGTATAAAGATGTGAAACAGTGGGGGAATTCATTGATCACTGTTACTCCGTATTAAATTCGAAGAATTGCTGTATACTTTGTAATTGCTAGTGTGCTACTCTGTTAATAATTGATTTGATATTTTCTTAGATGCATTAATTTTTAGTGTTTATATTTTATTGCAAATCTTTTTTTTTGCTGTTATAAATATTAAGGAAGACATCAGTGAAATTCTTTGGAAAAAAATTATATTTTTTTATTGGCTGAAAAAATTCTTTGAACCTTCCTGAATCCATTTGTATGTCCAGTTTTGTTTCTGGCCATTAGAAATAATTGTAAAATTTCAAGGGAAGATAAGACTGGGACAGTACACCTACTCACACTAAGGAAAGACGCGACTGGGACGCCACACACACTCACATTAATTTTACTCTAGCATTTTATACTCATTTATTATATGTAACTAAACTTCGTCCAAATGTTTATATATTCTTTAATTCATGTGTTTGATAAAACATTGCAAGAACTTCACACAAATTAGAAGTGTCTAAGTTTTGTAGCTTTTCAAAAAATTGTACTTTTCAGCTAAAAACCCTATCAACTCAAGTACTTGAGTGATTTCGATAAAAAAAAAATTTGTTGGTAGAGTGCAAATATAAAATCATATGTGGTACAGAGTTTTAAAATATTTTAATTAGTTTCAGAAAAAAACATTTTTGAAAATAGAAAATTTCTGAAAAATTGCGATTGTTCTAAAATAATAAGTTTTAGTCGCAGAAAAAAAACTGTCTGCATAAGTCTTGAGCCTTATCCAATGAATAGGGATTCAGAATTTCATCAAAATCGGTCTGGTAGTTTCTGAGGAAACAGGTCTTAAAGCTCACATTTCCTCCCTATGATTGCACGCATTCTTGTCTTCCCTCAAAAACACTTTTCATTTTTCTCCTTTTGTAACACAAAGTGCAAGTTCAAAAAATAAAAGTCGCAGTTCAACACAAAGCAAAACACAAAAAGTTGGCATCTTTTGATTGAACAATAAGAAGGTTTTAAAAAGGTGTACAAACATTTGACCAACTATCGACACTCCCAATGTCTGTTCTGTCGATACGTAATCAGAAAACTCAATTTGTCATTCGCAAAGAGCGAGAATTGTGAATATTTATGTTTTTTGGATCTCCTGAAGAATCGTATTTTTCAGGTAAAAATCCCATTATCTCATAAAGTACTGAAGCGATTTTGATATATATATATATATATATTTTTTTTTTTTTTTTTGGTGGTAGAGTATAAATATAAGGTAACAGCATACATATGTGGCAGACAGTTTTAAAAAAATTAATAAAATGTCTGAAAAATTGCCATTGCTCTAATAAAAAAAAATTGTCACAGAATAAAACTGTCTGCCATAAGTGTTGAGCATAATGCAGTGAATATGGATTCCAAATTTCATCAAAATTGGTCAGGTAGTTTCCGAGAAAACAGGTGTTAAAGCTTGCATATTTCCCATAGGATTGCACCCAGTCTTGTCTTCCCTTAATAAAGCATCAATTTAAATTAAAAGCTCCTTTAAGGAGAATTATCAATGTGAGTACTGAATGTTGGAATACTTCCTATCTTCTTGCAGTAGAATATTTAGCTGAGTATACTTTTTAGTGACCAATCGTTATAAAGATAACCAATTAACATATTTTTGGGGGTGTTTTTTAAAAATTTGCTTGCATATTTTAGGAAAACTCTGTTCAGTATTTTAAGACATGGTCCCCCAAAGTCCCCTTTTTTAATATAAATGGTCCCCCAAAGTCCCCTTTTAAAATAAAAATGGTCCCCTTTCCCCCTTTTAGGAGACTAAAATGTGTTGGGAGCCCTGTTATTCGGAAAAAAAAAGCTAACGCTCTTCGCCGCTTTGAAAGAATCTCTTGTGACTAGAGGTCTATTTCGCAAATATTAAGAAAATTACTGCATACAAAAATATTAAAATGGGTATGTAAATGGTTTCTTTGCGTAATTGTGTCCAAATTACATGAAATGTATGAAAAAGGATAGTTTGACGCAAATAAACCATTTACATAAATCTTACTCACAATTTTGAATAGCATGACACAAAAGATAAATCAATTTATTGAAATAAATACATTTCAATGCATAGTATAGATTTAATGAAAGTGATATATTTAACAGTGAATTGGAAAATTAAAAGTATTGTGTAGATGTAAAAAAATATTTTAACCAAGTCAAAAATAATTTAAATTGAATTTTAAAACAAACCTTTTAAAGTCACATCAAGGCGTCACTTAAATTTTATATCATATCTTTTAAAACTCATATTTTGAATTTATGAGAGATGTAAATGATAAAGCAACAGCGAATAAAATTTTATGCAGCTTTTCATGTTGAACATAACTTTTGCACATGCGATTATAAGTAAAACAAAAATAAAATGATGAAATAAATACAAATATATTTTTTAAGAAATAGCATAACGTCACTCAAAATTTGATATCAGTATTTTTAAGTTCCATATTTAAAATTCTTAGAGCATAAGATAAAGTGCTGCGTCAGAAACTTTTAACCCGTCAAGGGTTTTTGCATTGATAAATAATTACCTGAGAAATGCATTTAATGGTGAAAATTTTCATCATATATTAAAACGATTTTCATTCCGGAGAATTTTAATGTCACTTCACATGGTATAAAAGTGCGGCTTGCAAATTTATTTATATATTCCATCACTTGATACAGTATAAATGCAGGTAAATGTATGTGCAAAATACTTTCGATTTATTTTGTACGAATTTACTATTCGATAAAATACATATTAAAAAATTCAAATATTCTTAATTATTATAAACAACATACATTGTAAAAATAAAATGAAAATATGCATGACAGTATATTAAAATAGAGAAAGCAATTCATGAATAAGCAAGCTATACCTATTTAAAATATCTAAAACTCGATCAAAACATAAAATATAAGAGTAAAATTTCAAAACACAATGCTGTCGTTCTGAAAGCTGTACCATAAGCAGGCGGAGTTTTTTAACCTCTAAACTAAAGAAAGAATGTTGTCCATAGCGTCATTATAAAAGTTGGAAGGGTAGCGAAACTGTTAACCTAACCATTTTATACAAGCTGATTTTCAAATGTGTAATTGATGTTGCTTATCAATCCAGAATACAGCCGTCAGTTGTTAGGACAGCAATGGATGAGGCCATGGTAACCAAAAAATGCCCCATTCAAATAGAAAAGCATGGCAACTGTTATTTTAATTAAAGAAAGAATTAATAAATCAGCAAAATCATTAAATATACAGATAAACGTCGAATAAATAATCTCTTAATAATGGAATGTTACAAACACATGGGATGAAAATCCCTATACGTATGCAGTATAACTTCAAAAATCCGGCATCATCGGGACCGAGACTATGCCGGATTTTTGAAAATTTCGGATTTTTGTAGGAATATCAAAAGCAGTAACTAGGAATATAAAAAAAGTACTATGTTGTTCTTAATGGTGCCTTTAGCGATAATTTATTTCTAAGTGATAATTATGTAAGAAAAATAGAAAATTAAACATAAAAAAAACATACTTTAATTGATATTTTCTGTGTTAGAGAAAAAAAAAATAATAAAGAGTGGAATTTTTTTTTTCTTGTGTAGTTTCGGAAACATCAATGTCAATTTTGTTTGCTTCAATATTTTTGGCCGTTCTTTAACAAGTTTTTCTTGTATTTTATAAAAATGCATAGCCAGTCATCTATCTTTTACACTGCAATAGCTAATTTGTGAATGCCGTGTCGAGCTTTAATTCGGTGCAACCACCATTGAGAATTAAATTTCTTCAGAATATAATTGCCTCTGACAAATTAAAAAAAAAAGTCAAATATTCTCTTTTTATGCGCTTTTACTTTCGATCTTGAAGAATTCACAAACAATTGCTATTTTCTTCTCCCATAATTTGAAAATGTAAAAGAAAAAGGAAGGGAAAAGATGGTTTTGGTGCCGAATTTTTGAAGTTGCCGGATTTTTGAAGTCGTAGTGTATACTAAACACTATACATGATGCTTGTTGCAAAGGGGTTAAGAGTGTTTTTGTAATTTATTTTATTTAAATCAGAATGTATATTCTCCCACTGTTTATTTTATCAAATAAATCCTGATTACTTTTATTTCTTTTTTAAAACAGGTATCTAATGGATCATCTTCTTCTGTATTGTTATCATCCATTGACTTTACAGTGACTGATAGGATGACAAATTATTCTTCTAGTCAGCAAGGCAAATCTCTTATTAAATTAACCGATACAGAAGATATTTTGTGTAATGGACAAAATAAAATAAAAAATTATGATCAAAATAAAAATACGATAGGTAAGTTTGATTTTTGGTTATTGATTAAAATTATCAAGGAGCAGAAATGCTCAAAATGCAGATGTTTTCTTATTTGCTTATCAGGTTTTATTTCTTTTTTTAATGATTCTGCTTTTTTTGTTTTCTTAAATATATATACAGTAGATTTCCGTTACAATGGATTCCATTACAATGAAAAATCCTGTTATTACGAAATTTTACAAATCCCCATTTCAAATTGCATTAACCCCAATGTGTTCAAAATTCCGATTTAACGAAGTGCATTTTTTTAGGAATTCCGTTACAACAAAAAATCAAGATCTTTTTTCTTTTGTTTTCAGTTGCTTAACAGATATTAAATATGATTTGAATATAATGTCGAAGATAAAAAAAACAACATTGTTGTTTTTGGGAACAGGTGCTATTTCAGCTTTTTCCGCCTTTTGCTATTTTTTCTTTTGTCTATTTTCCCAAATTCTTTTTCCTTCATTAGCCCGTACGTTTCAAAATGATCACGTAACAGACAGCAGGTGGACTTCACTGTGAAAAGAATGTTTGTGCTTTTTTCTGGAATATCTCTATTGCCTTTACCTGTTGCAGTGTGTTCTTGCTTTGTTCGTTAATAAAATGGCTTGTGTGAAACGGAAACAATTTTCATTGGAAGAAAAGAAAGCTCAATTTCTGAGATGGATAAAGGATTGATGAAAACTGATGGGACCAGAAAAATATGGAATAACACCATCGACTTTATCTGCATTTCAAAAAGGTAAAGAAAAGATTGAGAGACAATTCCAAAATGCAAGCAGTGGTTCCCATGGAAAACGAATGCAACAGTCCCAATTTCAAGATGTGGATAAACCCGTGTCCAAATGGTTCGAATATGTTCGTTCACGCAATGTACCTCTGATAATGTAGTCCTCTGATAATGTAGAAAGTTCAAGAGTTCGGAACAATGCTTGGTATCGAAAATTTCCAAGCCAGTGTCAGATGGCTCAATCGCTTTTGTACTCACTATGGAATTTGCGGCAAAGCAAGTCATGTATCTACAAAGACTGTAAATAAATGGAGAACTGGAGAAGTAGCTACCCATATAAAGACATACAACTCCAATCATGTTTTCAATGCTGACGAAGCTGGAATACGAGGGTGTATCAATAAGTTTTTGCCCTCACATAGAAATAATTGAGTGAAATTTATGAAATTGTTACATTTTATGAGTCCTTTTCTATATAATCAGTGTGTACAGTAACACATTTCTGCAAAAGGTATTTCAAAGAGAGTGTGTGTGGAGGGGAGTTGTATTCTAGGAGGCGCGATAGTAGACCCAAATAGGGTCATTTTTCTAGCTTTTGCTGATCCCCAGATGTGACTATTGTTGGAAAGGTCTGTGACCACTTATTCATGCTATGCACCTCCCGAGCCCCTACTCCTAAATTTTCTTCTCGGGGCCATGAATGATACCCACAAAACTTAGAAAGTGCCCCCTGGAGGGCAAATTTGGGGAAAGGGGTTCAGGAGATGCATAGCATGAATAAGTGGTCACAGGTCTTTCCAACAGTATCTCACATGTGGTGGCCGGCAAAAGTTAGTAAAATGACCCCCTTTGGGTCTACTATCATGTCTCCTGGAATACACTCTCCCCCTTCTCTTTGAAATACTGTTTGCAGAAGCACACTGACTATATAGAAAAGGACTCATAAAATGTAGCAATTTCATAAATTTCACTCATAAGTGAGGGCAAAACTTATTGATGCATTGCACCCTTGTATTTTATCAACTTGAACTGAGAAATACATTAACATTTAAAGGCGACAAATGCATTGGAGGAAAAACTTCAAAGCAACTTCTTTTTTGTAGTAAAAAATCTGGAACCTATAAGAGAAAAATATTAATTGTTCGTGCCTTTGGCAAGCTCCGTTGCTTTAAGAACTGTTATTCATTGCCTTGCGATTATCAATTCAATAAGAAGGCATGGATGACACAAGATACCTTTAATGATTGGCTAGTGCAATTTAACAAAGAAATGAAAGCTAAAAAATGGAAAATTTTTCTCTTGATTGATAATTGCATGCCTCATAATAATCCCCCAAAATAGGCTGCATCCAAGTTGAGTACTTTCCGCTGAATTGAACTTCTGTTCTACAGCCTCTAGACCAGTGGTGTAGTCGTAAAAATCACAGAGGGTATACGCTCAAGGCAGAGCGTATACTCTAGAGTGTATATACTATAGCTTTCTTGAGAAACAGGGTATACGGTGTTCCTTAAAAAAATCCAGAAGGTATACGGCGTGTACCCCGTATACTCTCCACTACATCCCTGCTCTATCTAGACCAAGGCATTATCCGTGCTGTAAAATCTTGCTACAGAAATTTTTTGCTAAAAAAATTCTTTGCAGCTTAGAGAATGGCACAAGGCGAAAAATAAATCTCAAAGAAGCTATTAAAATTATCTCTTGTTCGTGGCAAGAAATTAGCCAGAAAACAATTTCTAACTGTTGGAAACGAACCCGGTTAACTGAGACCATAGAAAATGAATATGAAATTTTAGATTTGAATGAGCCCTCTGAGTTGAACACAAATTAACATCAGTCTCTGATCAGGTGGATTTGGAGAATTTCTTATCTGTGGATGACAATATTCAAACACACTCTGAAGTGTCTGATGTAGATGTCATTTTGTCCAATAAAACTACATTAGACTGACAAAATGACGAAAGCAGTGATGACGATATTGATATTACCGACGTTTCAAAACTCACCGCCTCAGAAGCTCTCTGATGCTTGAGGAAAATGCACGCTTTTGTTTCTCATCAAAAGAATGTTCTAGAGGAGATATTTCCTCGCATTCATTCGTTACACACGTTTTTGTTATCATCAATGACACATTCCTTTGTACAAACTAAAATCACAGACTTTCTACCATAATGTATTGCTAAATAAAAGTTAGTCCGTAATTTTGTGTTTTTAACATTGAATTTTATTTTACTAACTTTTTCAATGTTAATTTAACTAGTCTTCCATTAAAATCTTGTATAATGATAGGTAAATTTATTTTTCATAATTAATTTATGTGTATATGTAATTCATTTGATAAATAGGAGTAATTCCATTACAGCAAAAAAATCGTTACAACGAAATATTTCAGTGGTCCCATGGAGTTCGTTGTAACAGAAATCTACTGTATATAATTTGTTTTTCTGTATGTTTTGATGGCTTATTGCCTCAGAATATTTTGTTTCTCACTAAATGTTTCTTTTTTTGTTTCAAATCCATGAATTGTAACTATTTTTCCTTAAATTGTCCTAAATATTTCCCATTGCATGAGTAAAACTTGAAACTGATAAATTTTTCAAATTTACTTCTTTATTTGCTATTTTATTTATTGCAACAATATTTAATCAATAATCTTAGTCTTCTTCCCCCCAAAAAACTGCTCTCTTTGCCCCTCCCTTTCTGGTATCAGACATGCATAATTTAACCTATAAAACTATTTAATTTTAAATTTCTTTTCTGACCTATTTAATAAATAAATAATGCATCACCTAAATTATCACATCATCCCAAAATCTTCTCACCTTCATTATCATGAACATCAACACCCTCCTCCCTCCCTGCGTCTCATGCAGTTTAAAGTCTGTAAAATTCTTTAATTTTTTTTTGATCGATTTGTAATTTTGTTGCAAAAATATTTAAATAATGACTTAAATTATTTCTCATCCTCCTCTGAAAAAATATTCCCCCTTTTTTTCATTACCCCCCTCCCCCCCTCCAAAATACACAGTAATTTTTTTTTTGCTCTATTTAAACAAAATATACATGTGATTCAAGGTTGAGAACAGCCAAACAGAAAATCTTTTGATCTTCCCCCTATATACTGTAAAAGCACTTATTTTCGCGAAAATGAAGATATCGGTGATTTCGCGAATTTGGTATGAACAGAAACGAAGGTTCAAAAATTCCGAAACTACCTAAATAGAACCCCTTTTGCATAAGGCATTTTAAGAAGCTTCCTTTTGTACGAAAAGTTCGTCCCCCCCCCACCCCTTCCCGATTGCTCTAAAAATAACACGCGGTACTTATCAACTTTGACCTTGGCTCAACACGCACATTCCACCCCAAAAAAGTGTTCTTTTTGACGCATCAGAGGCGCCTACGCTCATTATAAAATAAATATATAAAGGCAATAAATCACTCTTAATGCTTTAGAAAATGATTACAACATCAATAAATATTACTTAATGATTTAGAAAATGATTATAATGACAATAAATCTCACTTCTTGAATTGAGAAATTATTTTACTACATTTCTGACTAATTTATTATGTTTAAATGACTATTTGTAGATAACACCCCCTTTTGCAACGAAAGTGTAATCACCCCACCCCCTCCGCTTTTCACGCATTCGGACCATCCATGTATGTTTGTGAGTGCGATAAGAAAATTTAGGAGAGAGAACGTGTAATCAGTGCCATAAAAAAAAACGTGGAGATACCTGTACAAGTTGACGGACACTGGGGAGAAAATTCCTGTAGGAGCTCCACCGCCGCACGGTGTAAGATTTTGCAAATCTAGCGGGAAAAAAGTCCGAAAATCGACTTACAGTAATTTCACTTTTAGATATTTCAAATAACATCTAATATATTGGGGGAAAAAAATGTAAAGTGATAGCAGCCTAACTCCACAACACCACCATCAAAAACTGGCTCAAAAACCAAATTTTCTTTTAACCTTTTTAGAATGGTGATTCTGTAGTTGTAACTGCCTACGATGAATTACTGAGGTCCAAAATTGGCCGATTTGCTACTATGAACGGAAATTCTGCAGCAGTGAAACATTTCATCTCTGAACTGGGAAGGCCGGTGAGTGAATCAACCGTTCGCAGCATAAAGAAACAGTACATTCAAGCATCGAAAGAAGCTAAAACCGATGTAACAACTTTACCGCACGGTAATCGCGGTCACCCCTTAAAACTTGGTGATTTCGACGAAAGGGTTCAAATATATATACGTAAATTGAGGATTTCTGGAGGAATAGTGAACCGCACAATTGTTATTGCAGCTGCAAAAGGAATTGTGAAATCACATGATCCATCTCTACTAAATTCTTTCGATTTGAGCCCCAGTTGGGCCAGAAGCCTGCTTTAAAGAATGAACTTTGGAATAAACATTGGAAGAACGTGGTTCAAAACAAGTGTCCATAATCGGCTTGGAAGATAAAAGAGAGATTACTCATTTCTTAGCATGTTCTCTTTCTGGAAACCTACTTCCACTAAAATTGTTGTACGCTGGAGAAACAACAAATTGTCATCCAAAGTTTACATTTCCCGCGGGCTGGGATGTGTGGCACACCGATTAGCATTGGAGCAATACTGACACAATGATCCGATACATCGAGAATATTCTTGTACCTTATTATGACAAGCAGAGAGAGCTTCTCGGGCTAGTGCCAGAACAACCTGGTGTAGCATTATTCGACGTTTTTAAGGCACACCAAGATCCTCTTTTTCTGGCTGAACTAGAGAAGAGGAATATTATTCCAGTATTTGTGCCCGCTTCCTGCACAGAAGAGCTCCAGCCTTTGGACTTAACTGTAAACGGCAAGTTCAAGCGTTTGCTCAAGAATGAGTTTATTGAGTGGTATTCTAATGAGCTTAAATTTCTAGATGGAAAAGAATCTGTGGACCTGCGAATATCACAACTAAAATCGATTCACGCTTCTTGGCTTGTGCGCACATTTAATGGTGTTGAAGCCAAACATGAGATAATTTTGAATGGCTTCAAAGAAGCTGGTATAAATATTGTAAGTGAATGAGCTGTTGTTTTATTGTTTTTTATTCAAGAAATAATTGTACGGTATTATTCAAGTAATAGTGTAAGTATTCGAGAAATTTTTGTAATTATTTCTTATTAAAGTAACCATAAGGAACCATAACTGTAATCATTAAATTTTGAATAAGTGAAAAATTTCTGATTTCTAATTATTATTTGAGGCTAAAAAAAAAAATATATATATATTTCGCGAGGCTTAAATTTTCACGATTATGGCGGGCTCGCGAAAATTAAAACCTCACGAAAATAAGTGCTTTTACAGTATTTAGAAATCCACCCCCTCCCTATGTGGGGAAAAGGATGGAGCAAAAATTTCAAAGAGGATGAAGATTTTAGATGAGTGAGATTAAATGACATTATGTAGATGAGTTTTAAGTAAATCATCTTTCTACAACATAAGATAAATTGCAAAAAAAAAAAAAAAAAAAGTCCTTCCGGCCGGTGCCGGGAGGAAGAGGTAGCTTTCATATTCCTTATTTTAAAAAAGCCAACTTATATTATTCAAACACACGAAGCTCAATTAAGTGGAAACCGAATGTAGGAGATTCAATACTAATTTTTATCAATACTAAATCATTATGAATGAGAATTTCGCGAAATTAGTCAGCTTTATCCAAGCTGCTTTTATTTAAAGTAACTTATATTTGGCTGCCAAATTCGGCGATTTCTTAAAGTGCCTGCCATTTTAAGAGAACATGGTGAATGAGGCTAACCAGTGAACTTGGTCGAGACCTTAGTAATTGCTGTGCACATGCTCACTCACATCGGAATCGGTTGATATATACGAGTGCTGTCGCAGGCAAAAAATCAGATTTTTCAAAATGTCACCCACGTTAGAAATTGAAACTGTTATATCTGAGCCATTTTTTAAGATAAAGACAAACAAAAAATGCTCCTGAATCCTTATATCAAGGTCAAATACTTAAGAAAGAAACCTTTTTCAATTTCTAATTTTTTTGCACCTCACTTTAAATATATATAGTTTTTAATTTAATGGCCGCCATTTTGAAATAAGATGGCTGATGAAGCTGGCCAGCGAACTTGGTCGAGATATTGATGTATACTATCCACATGCCTTCTTCCATCGAAATAGGTGAATACGTGTGGTATCGCGAGACAAATACAAGATCGTTTCAAAGTGTTAGCCATGATAGAAATTCAAATTGCTATAATTCAACCACTTTTTAAGATATAAACAAAAGAACAAATTTTCAGAAACAAAAACTGCTCCAGAATCTTTGTTTCAAGGCCAAACACATAAAAAAAAATCTTTTTCATTTTCCAATTTTTTAATACCTCATTTTAAATTACATTTTTTTTTAAAATGGCAACCCTTTTGAAACAAGATGGCGAATGAAGCTGGCAAACGAACTCGGCCGAGACATTGGTATGTACTATGTACAGACCAAGTTACATTCAAATCGGTTCATAAATACGCCTGTTATCGCGTGACAAAAATCAGGTCGTTTTAAAATGTCAGCCACAATAGAAATTCAAAATGTTATAACTCAGCCATTTTTTTAGATATAGACGAAACAAAACCTGTTCCGGAATATTTGTATTAAGGTCAAACACATACGAAAAAACTCTTTTTCATTTTCCAATTTTTTGGTATCTCATTTTAAATTTAATTTTTTAAAAATTTTTTTAAATGGCCGCCATTTTGAAACAAGATGGCGGATGAAGCTGGCCAACGAACTCGGTTGAGTTATTTGTATGTACTATGTACACACCACGGTACATCCAAATCGGCTCATAAATATGTCTGTTATCACGTGGCAAAAATCAGGGCATTTCAAAATGTCAGCCACACTAGAAATTCAAAATGCTATAACTCAGCCATTTTTTAAGATATAGACGAAACAAAAACTGCTCCCGAATCTTTTTATCGAGGTCAAACACATAGGAAAAAAATATTTTTTTCAATTTTCAATTTTTTGGTACCACATTTCAAATTTTAATTTTTCTTAAAAATTTAAATGGCCACCATTTTTAAACAAAATGGCGGAGGAAGCTGGCCAACGAACTCGGTCGAGACATTGGTCTGTACTATGTATAAACGAAGTTACATCCAAATCGGTTCATAAATACGCCTTTTATTGCGTGACAAAATTCAAGACGTTTCAAAATGTCAGCTTCGCTAGAAATTCAAAATGCTATAACTCAGCCATTTTTTAAGATATAGACGAAACAAAAACTGCTACGGAGTCTTTGTATAAAGGTCAAATACATAAGAAAAAAATATTTTTCAATTTTCAATTTTTTGGTACCACATTTCAAATTTTAAATTTTTTTAAAATTTTTAAATGGCCGCCATTTTGAAACAAAATGGCGGATGAAGCTGGCCAACGAACTCGGTCGAGACATTGATATGTACTATGTACACACCGAATTACATCCAAATCGGTTGTCAGATATATATATATATCAATTTTGAACGGAGGGTGGTTTCGGGGTCTGGGGGTCATGATCGATGAAAATATACCAAAATTTTTTGAAATCTCTTTCCTCCGAACGGCTGCAATAGGTAGCTTTTGTAAAGAAAGCTACCTAAAAATAATTTTAAAGATTTTAAATTTTGCAGAGAGGGTGTCAGAGGGGAAAGAGGAACTTTTAGAGAAAAGAGTGTAATTTAGATAATTGATTATTTACTTATTGTTTTGTTACTATCGAACAACAAATAGGAAAAAAGAATTAAGATTTTCAAGATGTTAAACTTTTTGTGCTGAAAATGGAGGGCAAAGAAAGGAAGTGGATATTTCATGCAGGGGGTAGGAAGGGTGATTTTAAGACAAATGAAAAACACATGAAAATCCACCAAAAAAGTCAAAAGATTCAAAATTATCTCCCTTAGACTTTTAAATCAATTTTTTCCACAAAAAAAGTTTGTTACAGGTGTGCAGGAGGCTTATAAATGGGATGGAAAAGAAAATCAAAACTGCTTGAAAGTGAGTGGAGGCTTATGTTCGAAGGGGACTTCCAATCGGGATTTTACGGTAGCGTAAAAAAGAAAAAACACATATGTTTATGCCATTTATTTACAAAGGCAAAATATCAAGGCAAGTTTTTATATAATGAGCAAAATAAAAGTACAATGTGCATTTAAGTTTTGACATTTTGTTTAAAAAAATACTATAATCTTCATCCCAGTGGCAGAAACAATATCTCTATATAATAAAAGACAGCGTAACGCATCCGGGACGAATCCATCGATTTTGCCAATCTCCGATAACATGGAGCCACGTTAGGCTTAATTTCGATGTCAGATGTGTAAGAGAAAACTTATCTGCTTAAATACAAATCTTTTCTACCTGAAATCCCTTCTGTTTATCCCTTTCTTCCCCCCAACACAATTTTCTTTAAAATATTCAAAACTAACAAAATTTCAATGATTTGCGCAGTTGAAAAACAATTTCAGAAATCGAGTTAAAAGCGTACATTAGCATAAAACATAAATAAGCGGTAGCGAGTCATTCACTTGATTCATTGAAAAAAAATTAAACCATGGAGGTATTCTTCTCCCGACACAAATCAACTTCTGTAAACCATTTATCTACGCCCCTCTTATCTGGAAAAAGAACAGATTCAAAGATCGTACAAAGAAAAACATGCTGGAGAATTCCGCTCCCTCCCACACCCCCGCAACTAGAATGAACAGAGAAACAGGTTCTCTAGAATGGACAAGGTCAAAACGGTTGCATTGCAAAAGATTCTTTGGCGATCGGTCGCTTTCAAAGTTCAAAACTTCGTTTTAAGGATACGATTATTTTCGTTTAATACAGTAAAACATTAAGTACAATTTACCAACATTAAATTCATAAACTGCATAAAATTTATAAACAAAGAAGGATATCAATTGCTATTTTTATTGACAGGTAAGTTTTATGAACGCTTTTCACTGTTTCCCAAAAATCTTAATTTTTCAGATATGTATGTCGTTTTTAAGAGTTGTAATACAAAGAAGAAAAAATAGTTAGTGCCTGTTTTTAATTGTAGTGACTTTAATATATGTCTGTCTAAAGTTTAGCTCAATATTCCTAGAATTGTCTGTTATTTATTTATTTGCTAAAAAAATTAGTTATGTTATACTTAAGAATAATTGATAGTCAGTCAGATGAGTGTAAACAAAAATACCGTAATTTCCGGCCTATAATCCGCGGCGGCGTATAACCCGCAGCTGCAATTTTTAGCCTTTATAAAAAAATTTCAGCAGATAATACGCACCGGCATATAATCTGCACTATTGCCGTTCCTGTTTTACGGCTTTAAATTTATTTTCTGACCAAATATGAAATTATTTAAATATTTTTAAAGATATCTATCATAATTTATTTATTTATTTTTATTTATTCATTTATTTTTCCTTTATTTTATTTATTTTTATTAAAAGTTTATTTATTTGTTTTTATCTCTGCACAGTGTTTTAATCTAGTAAATCCTAACATACTAGCAATAAGATGAGATTGCTATCTAAAATTATTTATAACATATGAAATGATTTAATTAAATAAAATTTTATAAAGCATATTTATAAAAAACAGATGTTAAGTAAAATTTTATAAAGCATATTACAGGAAGATCTATTGTATAAAAAAGAAAGAATATACGTGCGATTGAGCAAGCACTTCAGTTGTGCCATCTGTCGGAGAAATAATAAGGCAAAAAACTCATCTTGGAATATGCACTTATACCAAATATGGATTTGAGACAAGACTAATATATCATAAGTTATATATAAAAAAAAGTTTATAAAAAGTAAAATATATATGAAAAATATTGAAATATTATACTAGGTATTTAACAAATAATTGAAAAAATACAAACGAAAATAAGAGCAATTTTTTAGTAATGTTTTGCAAGATAGCTATCATATTTTCTATCCTTTTTTTTTTTTTTTTTTTTTTTCATGATTTCTATCTCATGTAAAAGTCTTATTTTTCATAAAAATTCATTTAGATGTTTTATCTCTACACAGATCTAGATACTGTGTTTTTTTTTCGATTCCATATAACCATTCCAGTATATTAATAAAAGGATTTCAAGCTAAAATTTTTTATAATACATGAAGTGATTTAATTAAACAAATAATTAAAATTATATAAATAAACAGATACTTTATAAAATTTTATAAAGCATATTTATAATTAAACAGAACGATCTATTATATTATTATTACTATAATTGGGAGCGAAGCTCCGGACATGAAGTGTATAGCTAAAATTGAAAATACGAGCAATTGAACAAATATTTCAGTTCTGCCATCTATTGGAGAAATAACAAAACATAAAAACTGAATTTAGATTTTCACCAAATACGGTTTTTAGAGGTATGAATCTAATCAATTTATCAGTTTTAAAAAATATCCATGAAACATAGAACATATATGAAAAATATTAAATATTATGTAGTTATTTAATAATTTGAAACTTACTTTAAATAGCAACAGGCAAATAATTTGAAATTTACTTTGAATAGCAACAGGCAATTGATGGAAAAAATAATAAGAAAAAAATAATAACAAAGCAGAATAATAAGCAATGCTAATACTAAATATTTTATTGCGCTCCTTCGGATGAAAACCCACTAAATTCGGAATCTGAATCGGATACAAATAAGCTTAAAAAATCATCATTATTTAATTCAGAGTTCTCATCTTCAGCTTCGGATTCAGGGTTTTCTATGTTTCTGTTTTTTTGTTCAATAATTCTGCATTTTTGGAAACAATTTCTAATCGTCGATTCAGTTACATCATCCCATGCTTGTTTTACCCATCTGCAAACTTCTGAATATGCAGCCCGACGTTGTTTTCCGCTTTTTGTATAGGTATGAATGCCACTGGACATCCATTGCTCCCAATGATATCTTATTTTAGACTTAAAAGACCTATTTATGCCCAGATCTAATGGTTGTAATTTTTTAATCAATCCTCCGGGAATAATGGACAGCTTTGCACCGGATGTTTTGCATGCACTTTTAACTGTTTCTTTTAAATGTGCTCTCATAGAGTCCATTATCAAAAGAGCTGGGGGTTTGAATAGACGATTTTTTCTTTTGAACCACACGCTATTTATCCATGATATCATTGTTTCTTCATTCATCCACCCCTTCTGATTATATCTAACTTCCAATCCTTTCGGAAAATGTTCTTTCGGAATGGTCAGTCTTTTAAATATTACCATAGGAGGAAGTTTTTCTCCACTTGCTGAACATGACAACACAACGGTAAAAGATGCCTTTTCATTACCAGTTTTGCAAATTGGGACACTTGCCGTTCCCTCAGTTTCTACAGTTCATGTTGGAGGGCAGTCAAAGCTGAGAGGAATCTCATCCATATTGAATATTTCATTTTCAGTAAATTTATATTGCTGCATAATTTTTCTTGAATGCTGCAAAAAACATTCAGCTTTTTCCTGAAAATCATTTGGCAATTTTTGGCCTATTGTCGTTCTACTTCTTACCACTAAATGACGTCTCTTCATAAATCGGTAACACTAAGTAGCACCACCTTGAAAGTTCTCTAAATTTCTTTCACAGGCCATTGCTTTAGCTTTCAGCCTAATTTTAACTGTTGATATCGCAGATCCCTTCGCTCTCTCCTCTGTAATCCAGTGACGGAGATCCTCCTCCAAAGATGGCCAAGACGGATTTCCATATCTATCAGATCGCCGTTTCTTATTGCAACTTTCCAAATCTTTTTTGTTTTTTCTCCACAATCGAATATTAGATTCATCAATATTATATTCACGGCCTGTTGCTCTGTTTCCATTCTTCTCTGCATATTCCACAACTTTTAGCTTAAATTTGGCGGTATAACTCGCACGTTTTTTGCAAGACACGTTTTCACGCTATCACTAGATTAAAAAAATGGCGATTGTGGAAAAAAGCATTTATTGTTCAAAAATCCGGTTCTTTCTTGAGTAAGCTTGCTCTTACAGAGCATGCGCGTAATGAGTATCAAGTGTACGTAAGCAGGCAGCCAGATTAAGCGATTGTTTGGTGCTGCCATCTATTGGAAAAGTAACAAACCAAATATGTTAAAATTGTTCATTTTTTTTTTCAAAACTGAAAAAAAAAAAAAAAATGTCAGATAACCCGCAGCGGCAGATTATCCGCATCGCAAAATTTTGCACTTTTTTGACAGATAACCCGCTTATTATAGGCTGGAAAATACTGTAATAAGATGATCGCCTTCACTTTTTAAATTTTTCATTGATTTTTGAAAGTAAAACAAACGAGGGGGGGGGGGGGGAGTTTACAATATCAGCAGAATGTCTTATGTGTATTTTAAAATAATTTAATGTGAAAGCATGAAATTTAAATAAATAACCATGAATATTATTTTAAATATTTATTTTAGGATAAAAAATTATTTATTTATATATAGCATTTAGACTATTATTTTTATTTATATTTTTCATTTAGACTATTATTTATATTTAGATGAAAAAGAAAATCTGATTGTGAAGAGATCTATACATACTAAAATTATAAACTATAAAGCTAACATATGAGTTTTCCATTCTCTAAAAATTTTATATAGTTTGTGTTATTTGCAAAATATTATGTAAATACACATAATAGTCTATAATTTTATAATAATTAGTTGTATAAATAAATATTGTATAAAATAACAAAATTACATTGATAAAAAATATATTGCATTACTAAAAATATTTTAATAATAATAATAAAGAAACATTTATATGACTGATAAAACTAAAGTTTGAAGAGGTATATATTTAAAGTCATTTAGTCAAATTCATTTAAATAAGTTGAAAAGGGAGCGGCTAATTTTAGTCTGAATATTTTTTAATGTAACATCTTTTTCAAGCAAAATAAATTTTGTACAGTTATTAAAAATAGGCATTAACCATGTTTGATTCTTCTTTGTATTGCAAAAATTTAAAAACTACATAGATATATAAAAAAAATTAAGGTTACGAAACACTAAGAGGCATTTATAAAACTCAGCCTTGAATAAAAATAGCTTTTGTCTTTAGCTTATAAGTTTTATTGGCAGATTTAAAACACACTGCGATTTTTATTTCTTTAAAATTATTTTTTTTTCAAGGGACAGGGGGGGGGGGGGACGATAAAAATACAATTTCAAAGTGTTATTTAAAAAAAAAATATTAGCATTATTTCAATAGTTGCAGCACAGGAGACTTTTTTTAAACCCAGTTTTATTGCATATTTGTTAATTTTTTGTTTTATTAAGAAATCTTAATTTTGTTATGGTATAATAGCCGGAAAGCCTGGTTTACCCAGAATTATTGTAAATGCTAATAGGTGTGTTTATTAGAACACAAACTAGCCGAACTTTGCTCATCTAAACGCTTCCATATTGTCAATTATTTTTATCAGTTTTTTCAAATTTTAAGTGAAAAACACAATTTTTACCCACCGTCCTAGGACTGGCATTTACACTAGTAGTATAATAGTGAGCATTGCAGATTATTCTAGACCGTGCAGATTAATTTAACAGCTTAAAAAAATTGCTAAGATATACTTTAAATTTCTAGATTTATTGTATATTTTTATTATATTTTCTTCAGGAATGCAAACTTCACTTCTTTTATGGGTTACCATTATTTTTTATGATAATAGGACTGGGAACTTCATTCAAATCTGCTGACTATGTTAAAACTTTCGGCACAGAATCATAGAACGCAATATTCACATCAAAAAGTGAAATGTTACACTACAATTTTTTTGTCAGCAGAATTATGATCCCAACTTTTGTTTTTGCATATTTGTTGGTGATGTTTTAGAAATTGAGCTGTAATAAGATATGTTTGTCAAATTACTCACTGCATAAGTTAAAATAGTACTTAAAATTACAACTGATTAGCCTTATAAAATGTTGTAATTGGAAACAGATAAACATTTTCCACAAAAAGATGTTTTAATTACAAATAATTTAAAATCGTCATTTTACTTGTCACTAGGGATGCACCGAATAGTGATTTTGGCCAAATACCGAATATTCGGCCTACAGGCGAACCGAATACCGAATATTTGGCTAGCCGAATGGTAACTACTAGACCAAATATTCGGCCAGCCGAATAGTAACTATTCGGCTTGTCGAATAATTTTATATTTCAAAGTTTAAAGGCATTAAAATGTTAAATTTTAAAACAGTTTTACATAATATTTAAAACAGAAACTTTCATTTTGATTATCAAGAGCTTTTTTCAAGTAAACTTTAAGCTAAAAAAAATCTGCTTTGAGTTATTTAAGAAGAGGATAGTTATAAAACTTTTTTAATTAATAAAATTTTAAATTTCATGGCTTCTTCTGTGAATTAAAGCAGATGAATAAAATTTTCTTAAATTCTAAAACTTCTCATGCATTTTAAAATCAAAGAGAAATTGCGAAAAAAATTGAAGAAAAATTGTACAGGATCATATATTATTGGTTTGTCAGGAAGAGACTAAAGTAAAAGTGAATAAGTAATATTTGTTTATCAGGAAGAGACTAAAGTAAATGTAAATAAATAATACAACCTATTCAAATTTTATGTGGTGGCAACTCAGCAAGAATAACTGTTCTACTTCCCTTTTATTAAGCAAGGAAGTTTTTAAATACATCCTAGATCGGTGTCTGGAGTGGGCGATCATTTTCAGAGATTGTAAATGTTGTTCTTAAAATCTTAGCAAGAAACAGATTATTTATTGGAAAATGTTCAGGAACTTGCATTTGTACATAATTAATTCCTATGAAAATCCTCGTGATTGGTTAGTTTTCTTAAATAATACTTAACAAACAGCAAATAAATAATGTAAAAACATTATCTTTTATTTAAATATATGATTCTGTTTCTAATTATTCTGAATATCTTTATAAGTTGACTGTTAAACTTATAAGTGGTATAAGGTTTTTAAAAATATGTTTTAAAAGTTTTTTTAAGTATTCAGTTGGCCGAATATTTCGATATTCGGCCAAACCGTATATTCGGCAGGCTGAATATTTGGTACACCGAATAGTTTGATATTCGGCCAAACCGAATATTTGGTAACATGGCCGAATACCGAATATTCGGTACATCCCTACTTGTCACAGAATTTGTACTCACAGTGAAAGAAAATACCCAAATAAAAAATAAATAAGCTATTTAGACAAATATCCTGGAAAATAATTTATGAGTTAAGCAATAGCTGACAACAGGGATCACTCTAGAACAGCATTTCTAAAACTTTGAGATCTTGTGAAAACTTTGACCCCTTTGATGTGATATCCATTCCGGGGACCCCCAACAAAAGTTTTGTTAATGTAAGATAAAAATATATATATATATTATAGTACAGAGCTTATTTATTTTTCATTACAGATATTCTGTGTTTAGTGGTTGAAATAATCAGGTTGAAATCATTAATAAGGAAAATGGCACATATTTTAAGACAGCTAAAATATACACTACTATTTCTCATGAGAATTATGTTGCTGTTTTTCTCCTACGAGATTCGCAATGTCTGGTTCAATGTTAGAAACATGTATTCACAAGTCTGTTTTGACATTGAATCGATTTCTATATTTATTTTTCATGTGCACAAGGCTAGAGAAAGTCTTTTCACACAAATATGTTGTACAGAAGGGACGTAAATGCTGGATAGTAATGCTTCTAGTTCTGCATATGTATTTCTCACACATAACCAACAATTAGGAAGGCTATTCACTTGGAAAGCCACTTGGAATGGAACCATCGCATGATAATTCCGCAAGTTGTTTTTGCTCTAAGATTGTTAAGGACTGCATTTCACTAATATCTTGTAAATGAAATGGACCCCTCATCCACTCATTTTCTGATTGTGAGGGAGGAAAATAATGTCGCAAAACTTCTTTCAAGTTCTTCAGGTGTACAACAAAATTTTGAACAATATCTGGAGAAACTGTATCGCCAGAGGTTTGTAAGAAATCGAATAATGCTGGGAATGATTATTCCAAATTATTATTTTAAAGTCGATTTTTCCATAAATAATTTTTTTTATTATTGCATCCACTTTGTCCTGTCCTGGAAAATACGCACCGATGTTTCTCATAAGCTTAAATTCAGCTCATTCAGAAAACTAAAAATATCTATCAAATATGCCACCTTGGACAAGCCAGGAGAAATCACTGAAACATTCTTTCAAATGGCATTTGGAATCCAATAAAAATAACCGTACTTCATCACGCAGTGCAAAATAGAAATTACAAACTTTTTCTCGGGACAGCCACCTAATTTCTATATGCAAATGTAACTGCTTGTGTTGACTCCCAATTTCTTCCCACAGAATTTTAAAAAGTCTAGAATTCAATAATAGTCCTAGATTATATGTTCTAGTTCTGCATTTATCAACAACTACAGTACAGAAACGACTGCTGAAAGAAAAAAGGCCTGAAATCAATACTGGACTTGAGGACCCCTGTCTGTAAGCTCGCGGACCACAATTTAAGAAACGCTGCTCTAGAACATAAAAAATGGCAGGGTGCACATTACATAAAAAGGGCAATTTTTTTTAAAGGGCACATTGTTTCAAAAAAAGGGCATTTTTGTAATAAGTGCATGCTCTTTAGAAAACACATTATTATTACTTTTATATAATCTCAGAAATAATACACCTTCATCTCGCTGGTAAAACACAAATTTCACTAAAGGATCGTGAAAAAAAAATGCAAATTTCGTCAAAGGATCGCGAACAAACGCGAATTTCATTCAAGGATCACAGATAAAACGGGAATTTTGTCAAAGTATCACGACATAAAACCCAAAATTTCGTTAAAGAATCACAGAAAAAACAAAATTTCGTCAAAGAATCGTGAACAAAAATGCAAATTTCGCCAAAGGATCGTGAACAAAAATGCAAATTTCGCCAAAGGATCGTGAACAAAAATGCAAATTTCGCCAAAGGATTGCGAAAAAAATTCAAATTTCGTCAAAGGATTGCGATAACGCACATTTCGTCAAAAGATAGCGATAAGAATGCAAATTTTGTCAAAAGATTGCAAGAAAAAAACCCACAAATTTCTTCAAAAAATTGCGATAAAAAATGCAAATTTCGTCATAGGATCACGGAAAAAAAAACCCACGCAAATTTACTCAAAGGATTGCAGAAAAAACGCAGTGTTTGTTATTAGATCACGGAAAAAACACGGATCTTGTCAAAGGGTCGCGGAAAAAACATGAAACTTATCAAAGGGCAGCGGAAAAAACGCATAGTTAATGTCGCGAGGGAATTTTCCCCCATTCTGCTGTCACCTTCAGAAAATTTTCTGTGAATTTCAGAATTTTTTTTGTTTTTACTCATAACACCCCTGACCTGTACATAAGTTCAAAAGATATACTTATCGCGGAAATCATGAAAAATGCAGCATAGCAGCACTACCTGTTCGGTGATTTACACCAAAAAACTTAATCAGCGTCTGTTTATGTCAAAGTCTACTAAAATAGGAAGTTTGTTGAAATTCCGTGCATTAGTTCTTGAGATATAGGCATCGTGGAAATCGTGAAAAATGCAGCATCGCCACCTGTTGGACGATTTACACTGAAAACTAATCAGCACCCATTTATATCAAGGTCTAACTGAATCTAAAGTTTTATTAACCCATTTATGCCTAGCGTCCCATTTTTGGGACATTTCAAATTTTAATGAATTTGTATAATTTTCTTCTCCTTTATAACATGAAAATTGCATGAAATCATTATTTATAAATGTCTTTATCTGTAACCGAGAGATGACAACATAAGGTGGATATTTATTTGCTTAAATGAAGGCTTTTTTCGGTGTTTATAGATTTTTAATTTTTCAAGATGGCAAAATGTAAAAAGTAACAGGGCTTGAAATTCAATTTTTCCCCAGGAGGGGAGTCTCCCTACCAACGTTTATAAATGGATGGGAGTTGAATTTGGGAGGGAGAAAAAAATATTTAAAATCAACTGTTATTTTGTGTTCTATTTAAAAAATTTTATTAATACAGACATGACAAAATGCCACTGAAGCGAAATTTGCATTTGTACGCGATCCTTTGATGAAATTTGCGTTTTCTCGCGATTCTTTCGTGAATTTCATGATTCCTTGACAAAATTCGCTTTTTTTCGCAATCTTTTGCCGAAATTCACATTTTTTTCGCAATCTTTTGCCGAAATTCACATTTTTTTTGCAATCCTTTGCCGAAATTCGCTTTTTTTCACAATCCTTTGCCGAAATTCGCTTTTTTTCACAATCCTTTGCCGAAATTTGCTTTTTTTCACGACCGTTTAACGAAATTCACTTTTTTTTCGCGGTCCTTAGACGAAATTCGCTTTTTATTCTCAATCCTCTGACGAAACTTGCGTTTTTTTGGTCCGATCTTTTGATTAAATTCGCATTTTTTCGTGATCATTTGACAAAATTCGCGTTTTTTCACGATCCTTTGATGAAATTTGCATTTTTTCAGCGGCCCTTTGACTAAATTCCCGTTTATTCCACGATCCTTTGACGAAATTTGTGTTTTTTCCCGCGATCCTTTGCCGAAATTAGTTTTTTCCACGAGACTATGCTTTTGCCGAAATTTGCGTTTTTATGCGATCTTTTGATGAAATTTGCGTTTTTGTCGCAATTCTTTGGTGAATTTTGCGTTTTTTCCACGATCCTTTGACGAAATTCGCGTTTTTCTGCGATCCTTTGCGACGAAATTAGCGAATTTTTTCTGCGAACGATTGAGGAAATTGACTTTTTCCGTGATCATTCTTCGTAATTCGCGATATTTTTCTGTTATATTTTTATTTTCGAATTGATGATTGATATTTTTAATTTTCGGAACCGAATGCCTTAAATTTTCGGAACAGAATTACCTCTGAATTCGCCAATCGGTCGCAGAAAATAACGCAAAACTTGTCAACTGATATCGGGAAAAAATAGTGAAATTTGTCTATCAGTCGTGGGAAAAAATGGTAAATCTCAACGATCTTTTGTGGTAAAAAACTCGCAAAATGTGTCAATCGGTCGCACGAAAATACCACAAAATTCGCTAGGCATTCGCGGGAGTTGACCGTAGTTTAAAAATGCAAACTTTCCGGAAAAGGGGGGAATTTTTTTGGACGGGAGCCTCCCGCCCACGATATTCTTTTGGGCGAGATTTTAAAATTTTGGGCACGAATCCGCCATCCCGCCCTGAAATTCAAGCCCTGAGTAAGTTTATTTGTATTTTTTCTATCAAGGATGCAAAATCGCAAGTTATAATCTTAGCTTGTAGACGTTTTTGAAATACGTATTTTTTTAGTTGCAAAATTAAATGTTCAAGCCTATTTTTTATGCATTTTTGTAATGTCCAAAATATACGGTTCTAGGCACAAATGGGCATATATTTTTGTTAGAAATTCGGAGACAGTTATTTATGTAATCTCCTTTCGAAGATATTTATGAAATAAATTGTTTTTAAGTCTGCAATACGATTATTCTTATTTTATTATTAATAATAGTTATAACATTATTAGTCTCTGCAAAGAAATAAATATATATATTTTTTAGTTCATAAAAATACTAATTATAGTACATAATATACAATTTAAAAACATTTTAAATATAAATGTAGGTAAAATATATAATTATGCATATTATTCTACTAGAAATACTCGTATTTAGTTCTTTTACATTTTATCAAATAAATACAAAAAAATTTAAGCTGAATTTTTTTTAGTATTTTTCCAGTTCATTTTGCAACATTTTAAAGTGATTTTACCAAAAAATTTGAGAAAACAAAAATTCAGGCACAAATGGGTTAAAATCCGTGCATAGTTCTTGAGATAAAGCACCCACAAAATTTTTGTCATGTACGTACAGACTGGCAGACATTTTCTAAAAACAGTCAAATCGTGTTCAGGACCTTCTAAAATGTATAAATCTGTCGAAAACCGGAAGTCGAACATTTTCACGAATCCAATACTGTTTTCTTGTAAAGATAGAAGAAGGGGGGGGGGGGGGGGGAGAGATTCCATCTTATCGTTTGCATTTTCCATACTTTATTAAAGGGGCATTTTGTCACAATATGAAAAAAACTGAAAAACAATTAGACTGAAATGCAAAAGAAATTTATATCCAGACCATATCAGCAGAAAAAAGATTAATGGCCGGCCCGAATCTAATAATAATAAATTAGCCGTGGATCGTAGGCCGAGCCGACAAAAAAATTAAACGGGCCAATAAGAAAATTTAGTATTTTCTGAAACATCTTTTGTCTGTATCGAAACATGGAAACGGCATTCGATTACATAGTTTCTGAATAAGAGCACTGTTTTTTTTTTTTTTTTTTTTTTTTTTTTTGCGCTTCTGAAAAAAAATGAATTCAGATATGTGTCAGAAAGTGAATCTTTTAGATTTCAGCGTTAATAAATTATAGAGAAATATTTTTATTATACAGCTTCAAAAGTTATGATGTTTTTAACGCTATTTTTTCTTTTATTCTAAATTATTATATATATTGTGTATTTTTTGTCATAATAACGTGTAATCTAAAACGTACTGTAAAAATTTTCCCATAAATATATGTGCAGTATTCCTTAAAATAATCTTAAATGCATATCTAAAGGAAAATCAGAATTTTTTTTGCAGAAATTGAATCGGGCTGGAAAAGGCCCGATTTAATTGACTTTGTATGGGTCGGGTCGGTCCTGTTCGGACCGAACCGAAGTTTTTTCTTTCACACTGTGCCAAAGTGTAAAATTTTCGTCCTCACAGACCTCCACTTCCAATGCATAGTTAATTTTGTTTTTTCTTTCTTCTGATTCTGATCATAAATTCTAAGTCAAACTATTATTTATTTTTATCTGATTCTGCAGATTCCGATTGCGTGATATACCACGTTCAAGAAAAATGTTTGTTTATTGGTGCATATTATGAATAATCTTTGAGTACTTGAGAATGTAGTTTAGGTATTTTATTTTGTGATGATTTAATTTATAAGCACTTAAAAGTAGTTTAACAGTTGAGCAGCAGTATATTTTAGGAGGTTTTTTTTTGGTTGTATTAATATATATATATATATGAAAGATAGGACAATAGGAGGGTGGTAAAAATGGAAATAAATAAATGGGTGGAAAACATTTCTTTTGTAAAAATCCCGTACTTGGATAAAATATATATACAGAACGCCATTTTTTTTTTTCTTTTGAAAGTAGTCTATTTTTGCATTTCTGCCGAGAGATTCGGCAACCAAACTGCCTTCTGATGCAGCTTTTTTGTCTCATGTAAATTTCCTAGTTAACATTTTTGCTGTTAATTCCGCCATCCTGTCTCCCCTGCGCCTAAAAGAATTAATTTATTAGGGATGCGGAATATTGATAACGTATCCCTAATAAATAAATTCCTTTTATCAGTAAATTAAATTTGTAGATTTCGCCTAATTCATGATTAAAAATCACATTTATAGTGGCAAGATATCGAGTAGAGAAGGAAGGGCGGCCGTAAGACTTTTAAGACGCTACTTCCCTCACGCAAAAGCACCCACTCGCTAATGTTAATCTTATGGGTGAAATTTTTGAAATACCTAGTTTGCATTTCAATACATTTTAAATGTTTTTTTTTTTGGCGTTAAATAGCTAAGGTTGATCTCCACAAAGGCCGCTTTTTATTTTTCGATTTTGTTTGCTTTTTTAAGGGCGATTCTCAAAAGGTGGGCATAGGACACAAGTCATAACTTTAAATTATCGGTATCCTAATTGTTAAGTTTGTTCGAAAAATCTATTTTGCTTCATTCACGCCGACACGAACTACTTCAGTCGACACTGTTTACATATACAGAACCACGAACCACCGAATACTCGCAGCGATTTCACTAGCAACAACGTTTACACACAGTGAGTTTACTTGCCAGATAGCTAACACGCCAGCGAGTAACGAAAAAAGTAGACGAGCTTTCAACTTTTTTCGCACTCGCTGAGCTGCCAGATAGTTCGCTAGCCAACGTGTTTACACGGGGCGAGTTTATTAGCAGCTAGTGAATTCGCCGGCTTGTAGCTAGTAAACTCGCTCTGTGTAAACGACGCTTTACATATTGTCGGCTGCGATGTGAAAGACATTCACTTCTATTTTATTCTTTTATTTTATCTCAACGGAACATCACTGCGGTTAAGATATTTTTCTATCCGTGTGAAAGTGAAAGAGGACTGAGATAAAGGATGCCTGCATTTGAAACGAACTTTAAAAAGTAAAAAGCGAAACTTACAGTAGTGTGAGGGGGGAGGGGGGGGGGAAGAGAAAGACTAAAGCCATATGAAATTAAGTATAAAATGTCAAATTTAAACTAAATATTTTATTTGAAGGGGGGGGGGAGAATAATGACAATTTATAATGGACCAGTAAGGTTAAATGTTGATTTTTGAGGGGAGAGGAGGATAACTGAATATATAACGGGAAAGCCGTTATATATATCACCCATTACCACCAGAAAAAAAAAAACTTTGAAACTTGTAGAACAGTCTTTTTTTTTAATTGGAAGATTACTTTGTCCACCCCATACGTATAAATATTTAAAACAGATATAACATAATATCAAAGATAAGTCTCCATATATATATATATATATATATATATATATATAATATAACTGTGTGCGTGCAATTCTTTAAATGTTTGCATAAAGCAAAACTTTTCAGGTCCTGATAAATGGCGCCTTTTTAATTCTATTCTTGGTAATCAGTAGTCCCAAACAGTCTCCAAGAAAGTGCAAATAATATTTTTTTGTATTTAACAGGATCCTTTTTTTTTTAAATAGCTTTTTAATATTTGATTAAGAGGCTGATACCAGCATTTTTCATGACCAAAATAAGACAAGTAAATTTTTTTTTAGTATCTTGTTATACTATCTTCTCAAAATAAAAATAACATAATATAAATGCAAGCAACAAAAGACACAGATACTACTTTAAAATGAAATAGAAAATAAAAGACATAAGTATGTCTGTAAATAAAAGTTAAATGAAGTAATAAAAATACAAAAAAATAAGTAGAAAATTGGTTTTCGTGCACACCGCACAGGACTACAAAAGAACGGGGTGCCTATAGTATGCCTATGAATGTGTGTAGCCCTTATTCTTGTTAAATAACAAGTGTGATGGCATCTGTTTACGACATCAGCCCTAGGGGAGGTGGAAGTTATGAGACCCATACATCAAGTGATACATAGGTCCCTGCTCCTCAAAGATCACATTGATCTTCAAAGGAGCATGCGGTGATGTATCATATAAAAATTATGTTTATTGAATTGAAACATCAATTCGAGGGTTTTGTCTCTCTACACAATGAAGTTTGGACCCTTAGGGCAAAAATTTTGAACGAGAACAAAACTTCAGAGGGGATAAATAATAATAAAAAAAAAAAACTGAGATAAATATCTCACATATCAAATTAAAGGTCAGTCCGAGGGTGTGGAGAGACTGGTGACATGATCGGGTAAGTATGACAACTGCAATTGTTTTTCAAACTAAACTATAAATTTGTATTCCGTACAATGTATCGAGCAGGGTATGAACTGTATGTGTATTGTATCACATTAGATAATGTTTTAAACATTTAGTGTAACTGCATTAGGTTACTAATGCTACCAAAGAAAAAAAAACTTTTTTTTTTTACTATTATTGTGAAGTTATGTTATTACAAGAAAACGACATAATATCTAAGACGTGTATAATGTCTAAGTGAAACTTAACCAGAGATTTTAATTAATCTCCAAATTTAAAAGAATACGTGTAATTATGTACATGTAGAAAACCAAAACAAATGTGAGGAAAACAATAAAAACATCATAAGTTTGAAATTTAAAGAAAATGCATGTGAATGAGTATGTAAATTTTTTTATATTTTTATTTTAAGCAGGCTTTCCTAATTTGAATTTTTCTCTTCTAGAAAATTTTGTTGGTATGAATGGAAATAAAGAAAAATCTGAAGATTCTATACCTGTTCCAAAGGTTCAGTTATTTTCTGGTAAAATTTCTTCAGAATGGATCCAGCCATATAAAATTGGTGCTGGCCTGAATAATTTAGGCAACACTTGTTTTATGAATACTGTTATCCAGTGTCTTACATATTGTCCACCTCTTGCTAACTACCTTTTGCATGACAATGACCATGTTTCCAAGTGTAAGTAAACATTTATTTTACTCAAGCTTAAATTAAAATTTGAGAGATTTATGTTTATCTTGTATATTTAAATAATTTTTTTTTTTTTAGATAAAACTGCTATTTTACTATTACTTCAATCTTCCAAATCTTATTATTCTTCCATTATAAAATTACTAGCAGCTTTTGCCCACTATGCTGGTCGGTTTTTCTAAACCGTGAATCAAATTAAATAAATCTGTGAATATGATCATGCGTTTGAAAGCAATATGGACATTTACCTGGAATGCCCATCTGAATTGTTACAAACGATATGGACGTCATTATGATATATTATATCTTCTATTGAAACAGACGAAATTTGATCTGTTACGGTTCAACTTCTTTAGTTGATCCTTTACTGTTACTGTAGGATTTGGTAAAGTACTATAGAACAATATGTAATATACTTAAACCCTTCCTCTGAAAATTATCAATGCAATTCTCATCAGAATCCGTCCAATAGAACCCATTAAAAAGGCTAATCTTTCATAATTGGGCTCACCTGATTCTAGAACTTTCAGCCAAAATCCTATAACCAAGCAATTTAGAACAATATGTGTTTTATACTAAAACATTCCCTGAAAAATTAACTGACTGAGCAAACTCTACTGAAATACACTTAATAGAATCTTTTAAACTGGTAAATGTACCAAAACCTTTCCTAAAAATTATCTAATTAACAGTTATCTAAGTCCCATCAAAACCCACCCAGCAGAACCTTTAAAAAAGCCAATCTTTCACAATCGTGTTCATCTGATTTTGAATCCCCCCCCCCCCCCCCATAATTATTTAACTCAGCAACGTAGAACGATCTGATGTACTATTTTTTTTTTCTGAAAAATTATCTAACAATGTAAGTCTCATCAAATTCTATTCAGCAGAACTCAAGTTGTAAGCGGCCCAAACGAAATTTCTCTTTGCATTTCATATATATTATAGATAGTTAAATTTAAATATATCTTTCATAATCGTATTAACCAGATTATAGAACTCTCAGGGATGTAGGTGTAGGTCTACCTTATATACATACTGAATTTTTTAAGAAACTCTGCACACCTTCCATAGCTATAGCATATATATTCTCTAGTATATACTCTCTGCATCTAACGTATATCCTCTAGTTTTTTACTACACCACTGAGAACTTTCCCACTTAGCATAAAATCCATTCAGTAGAACTTTACATAAAAGGTAATCTTTCATAATCAGGTTCACCTAATTTTAAAACTCCTGCAGCTATCACTAAGCAAAGTAGAACTTATTTTTTTTTTTTTACATTAAAACTCTTCTAAAACAAATTAACTAACAGAGTAAGTTCTACAAAATTCTGCTCTGTAAAACCTGAGTTATAATCAGTCGGAATGAAATAAGGATTTACGTTTTATATATGTAGTAGATGATGATGAGTAAAAATGTAAGTGTTGGTAATTTATAAAATACTATTGCTGAGATTTGTGCATGGCTAACATAAAACTACCCATTTTTTCTTTTTATCCAGAAGCAAAGGACAACTTGCAAAATATTTTTCCAATTTAAACCTTTGAAAATGAAAACTTTTTTTAAGCAGTACAAACATTGCTTTCATATTTAAATTGAATATTTCTGTTTTATAATATTTATTTCTTATTAAACCCTTTTTCTTTGTATTTTAAATAAAATCAGTAACTGTTTTGGTAATTTTACGTTATACCAACACCGTTGTCGCCAATCATAATAATTAGCGCAAATTGAAATGAAACATTTGAAAAAAAAAATAATTTTGTTGATACAAAAATGAGTATTTAAAATATATAACATTTGAAAATTTCAGACTTTCACCAACTATTTTTTTAAATCAATACTTAATACTTAAAAGATAAAACAAATATTTTACAATAAAGTAATATAATAAAGTCAATTCAAACTGCAGGTCTGAAATTGTAAATTCCTTTTATGTTAGTATTGTAGCGTGGTGCACGTAATGTGCATATCTGTCATCCAGGGTTCATAAATATCATGATATTTTCGAAAATATAAAAAATGTCTGATATTTTGATATATATCCGATATTTTTGATATATATCCGATATTTTCAAAATAGTCAACTTACAGCTGTTAATAAATATTGCAAGCATGATATAAATTAGAAACTAAAACATATTGCATTTAACAGGGAAAGTTAATCAAACAATATTTTAAAAGTGCATTTTTCTTTTCCTTTTCTTTTTTATTTCACTTAGAACAATATTGAAGATCAACTAATTGAAAACAATTTTCTTTATACACTTACATGATGCTTAAAAAAAAGGCTATAGGATTCAGTATCAACTATCAAGAAATCAGAAATTTATAAAACAAAATTTTTATACAAAACATTTTTGTAATTGAAAGTTTTTAGCATAAATATAAGATTATCTTATTTTTTATTCCCTAACATCTTGTACCGTTTTAAACTGAACTAAATCAAAACCAGAAGAGATTCTTTTCTAATGAAGCTGTATATAACTGAGTATCTAAATTAGACAGTTTATCTTTTAGTGTCTGTTCTGAATTATGTCTGTTCTTATGCCCCACATAATCTACAGTTAAAAGTAAAAATTTCAAACATAATAAGCTTGAAAAAGATATTGGTTTTCCTTTTTGGCTAAAAAAATCACTACCAGAGACAAAAGTTCTTTATCTACAGAACAACACAGTCAATAACAGTTGGAAATTTCATTTACTCTTGTTTTGATTGAAAATATCAAAAATATCTTGCACAGTGATATTTTGAAAATAAATATCAAATACAGAAAATGTTGCATATCTTGATATTTTGAAAATAAACATCAAGTGATGTGAAAATATCAAAAATCTTGATATTTTGAAAATAAATATCGGATATATATCAAAATATATATCCATTGATATATATCACCGAATCCTGCGTGTCATCGCATTTCATTTTTGAATGAAGACGTTCAATGTTTTTTTAACAAAACATTTTTATATACCTAAGTTCTAAAATAATTTTATTACAGTTTCCTCATCATCAAGTAACTGCTAAATTGTAAAATCCATGTCAGTGTCAGTAATAAATGTAAGTTATAACTTAATAAATATTTTCTATTCGAAAAATAACAAAGTAATATATTTTGAGATGTTATGATTAAAAAAAAAAATCCTGTTCAATAAATAGCAAATCTTAATGTTTGGCACGGTTTGCAATAAAAATCCTTTGCACGGTTAGGGTTGAAATAAATGGCGCAATAGCATACATTTTGGCATGGTGTTGGTATGGTGAAAAAGTACCAGTGTTTTTAAAATTTTAGTTTTCAATGCGTTTGTAATTTTTTTCTGACTTATGTAGCTGTTTTAATTATTTAATCAAAAGAATTGGTTAACAAAATTACTCAAGTTAAATTTTTCCTTTGCTATAGTAACTAACGGATGTATTTTTAGAAATTATCATTCAAAAATCTGAGGTTTTGGTGCCAAAGGCATCACCAAATTAGAAAAATATGAAATATCTCATGAACTATTAGACTTAAAAGAATTTAGTTAGTATCATTCTATTCACAATACAAAAATACACTAAAATATGTTATCAGTTGAAAAAAAAAAAACTATAAAATCAGATTTTTAAGGAGTTTTTTAAACGTTCATTTCTTTTTTTACTCTCCTTAGGGGTGGAATTTTAGAAAATCCTCTCTTAGTGGCACTCTGTGTTTTAAGAAGTATTTTTATCCCAATTTTCAAGATTTTGGGTTCAGTAGTTTGGACTGTGCGTGTGCGTTGATTAATCCACAATCCAAACTTTCTTTTATGTATATATAGATTGTTCCTCAATATTAACATATCATTTTGGCATCAAAATCTGTACAATATGTTTCAAATTTATTGCAAAGACTGCATATATGATGTAAGGTATAAATGGCTAAAATTTCTAAATTGTAAGCCAAAAGGAAAATGTTATTATTTTTCTTTTTCAGCATTTAAAACTGATTGCATATGGTATGGTAGAGATAAATGCAATTTTGATTTTCAGTTTCTTCAGCAGTCAACCTTAATCAGTTTATGGCTATTAAGATCTCGCTGGCAGAAGAGCAACTGTTCATCATATTTCTACTTACCGGGTGTCCTAAAAAGGACTGACTGATTTTAAAATTCAATAACTTGTAAACAGTGACAGATATTTAAAAAATTCTTGCAGGAGGGTTATGCATAAGGTCAAAAGTTTTTTTTACAGTGATTTTCAATTTTAGTTCGAATTACAAACAATAGATGGCGCTGCAATCAATAGACGCTAAATTCATTCTCGATTTTTGGTACTTCGTGGCCCGGATAATACATTTCCATCTCCTTTTTCTGCATGGAACAAGATAAAGGACCAAAAATCGAGCCTGTATTTAGCGACTATTGCTTACAGCACCATCTATTGTTTGTAAATTGAACTAAAATTGAAAATCACTGTAATAAAACTTTTGACCTTATGCATAACCCTCCTGCAAGAATTTTTTTAATATATGTCACCGTTTGCAAGTTATTGAATTTTAAAATCAGTCGGTCCTTTTTGGGACACCCGGTAGTTGTACACTTTTATCTTGTCAGTTACTTATTAAATGTCCCAAAAATGAGTTATAGGACAGATATTCTGACAGAATCAGTTGTAGTTGCATCTAATCACGTTTGTTATAAATTTATAGCTCTCATATCGATCTGTATGCAGACATGAAAGTTTTCAGTGTTTTCATTGAAATTAGCTTTTTTTAAATGTCTTTCTGGCTGTTTTTGAGATTGATGCAAAAATGTAGATAAAACATGACCATAAAAAGGGTGGGGTGGGGTAATTAAATAGGCCAAAATTAATGGTGTACAAATTCTGCGCTTTTACTTAACATCATACTTTCTTTGATATAAACAGTAATAAACAAAATAATATATGTTTAAAAAAGGATTTTAATGAGTAACAAAAGATTACACTATATCTCTACTTCTAACATTTTGACTGCATTTTATATTGTAACCCTTTTCCTGTTTGCTTGAATAATGTTTTCTGTTAAAGTATTAAATTAATTTTTTTAAAAATAAAGATACAAGACCATTTTTATGCATACCATAAAGAGTAGATAAACATTAAAATAAATTTCCAAGGAATGCAACTTTGGGATGCTCATTATAAAGTATATGATATAATATGGAATGCTATACTTTAAAGTAAGTGTGTCTATTAATTCAAAAATCTTGAAAGAAATTGTCTGAAAGTTTTTACAGCATGCCTAAAGTCCTCTTATGGCATACCAGTTAAAAGACACTGTTCTGTAATTAACTCTGTACTATTTATTTTATTTATTTGAACATATATAGCTTATTTTTAATGCAATTAGTCTAAAATTCATCATAATTACTGTAAAGTCATGGTGCAGTTTGTAGACATTCTCTACTGCTGGGTAGTGAAATATCAATTGACATAAATGGACACAAAATGCATTTATTGGTGGGGCAACAAGGTCTGTTTGATACATGTAAGGGGGAAAAAATGGTATGTAACTGATCGGCTACATCATGCATTGGCATGTTAAGAGTTTACTGCTTATGTATGAATGCTTAATAGTCCGGGTGCTATGGTTGAGAAAACTGCAAACTGTGATAAGAATATACTGATTGGTGAGTATCTACTTTATATTAATACAATGTATTTCAGAGGGGGAGGCATCGTGTAAAGTCATAGGAATTCAAGATGGCGGCTGTTATTCAAAATGGCGTCATTTTCTGATTTTTCTTACTATCCATCATATAAATAGGTGTTTCAGGTCAATTTCGACGTTTTTAATGTCAAAATTTTCATTTTTAATACTTTCCACCATAGTTGAATGAGTTTGTGAATTCAGTTTGTCTGTCTGTTTGTTTGTCTGTCTGTCGGCTTCCCATTCCATGCTCTAACTCATTTAAATATCACTACTGACTTAAATTCACTCAGATTGCCATGTAATTTATATATGTTATTGAAGTTTTCAGTAACATGTTTTGAATAAAAATGAAGTGTGTGTTTTATAGTCCGTTTACAGGGCCCTCAAAAGAATTCCATTACGTTATTGTCTATTAATCCGGGTGCTACAGTTCAGAAAACTGCAAATCGTGAAAAGAATATACCGATTGGTGAGTATCTATTTTATATTAATACAATCCATATGAGAAGGGGGAGGCATCACGTAAAGTCGTAGGAATTCAAGACGGCGGCTGTTATTCAAAATGGTGTTATTTTCTAAATTTTCTTACTATCTATCATATAAATGTGTGTTTCAGGTCGATTTCGATGTTTTTAACATCAAAAATTTCGTTTTTATTACTTTCCGCCATAGTTGAATGAGTTTATGAATTCAGTTTGTCTGTTTGTTTGTCTGTCTGTCTGCTTGCCATTCCATGCTCTAACTCACTTAAATATCGCTACTCGCTGAAATTCACTAAGATTGCCATGTAATTTATACATGCTATTGAAGCTTACTGTAATGTGACTCTGGGATATGTAAATTGGAGTGAAAATTCAAATTGAACCAAAATAAATCCAATTCACATTCCCCAAAATCACACTACGGCCGTAAGTATAGTGGGTAACATATATGCGTCGTAACTAAATTAAATTAAATCTGAAAAGAAACACTCTAAATATAAACAAGGAACATATTACTCACCCCATGAAGATAAAATGATACTTACACACTCAAAGGAAAACACTGTAAATTTCACAATAAAATTTATTATGATCAAACATATTAATTATATCAGATATATTTATAGATCCGGATCCTTCAATTATCAAATAAAGGCATAAATGTAAGATACAATCACTATTATTCTTGAGATTCTCTTGACAGCTACTTGATTTCAAATAACATTGATATTTTAATTAAAAAAGGTTGATGATACATTCCATACACATTATATTTTTATTTTAACGTTTAGTTCCCAAAAGTTCTTGGATAGTTCAAATACTGTTTCGCCGTTAATAGTTTCATTATCCAAATAATTAAAATCAAAAATTCGTGTTACTAATGTTCATTTCCATAATATGACCTTTCAAATATGAGGTCAAACAGGAGTTCTATACGATGATTATAGTAATCCAGTGGATGATGAGTCGGATAGGTATAATGGTGAGCTTTTAAAGAATATAGACATCTGGTTATTTCACTTGAAAGGAAAGACACACTGGGTCAGAGAAAGCAATTTTTTAGAGAAGAGGGGACCTGATTCAAAATACAGTAATTCTGATGGAATAATTGCCATTACGGTAAAATCAAATGATCATTCTTCATCCGACCAACCAAACCATTTTAAAGTAAGGATGCGTTGAATCCATCAAAATGATCACAATGAGAAGATGGTACAGTTTATTGGCGCGCTCCGCGTGGAATCCGATGAAATAATCATTGCAGTTAGACGACACGCTCATTAAGAAATTGAAAATCAGAATGCTTCTAAAAACTTTAGGATATACAATGTTACACTCTGATTGCTCTTTATTGTTATTTTTATATTGCGCAACACTCAAAGAAATTGAAGGGAAATACGGCGAAGAGAAAAAATAGGAATACGTCTATATGGTACGGGATTTCGAATTCAACTCTCTCAAAAAATGATTTTCCAAGACTATTTTCGGTAGTTGAGAAAACAAACGTCCAATACCCGTTCTCCACGAAGTAAGACCCCCCACGAATTCCTAAACTCTTGGGAGTTCAATAACCCTCTCGTGTCCCCAAGCCATCTCGAGCAGAGCTGTTAGAAAAGAAAAAACATGGCTGTCAAAACGCAAGAGTGTGCATCTTTTAAAAGCGAGAAAAGATTAGAATATATTTTTGTACTTATCTGGTAAAGTTGAAAATCAATTGAGCTGAAATTTTACCAGAGCAATGAGAAAAAATATTAGAATTCAATAAACGTAATTCCAAAATAAAATAATTAAAAATAAAGATTTTAGATTTTTAATATTTAAAAACTTAGTAAAATTTGCTGTCAAATTGATAGATTGTAATTTTGAAGTTGTTTATTAAAATAAACAAAATATTAAAATTTAAATATATGTAAATTTTAAATGGGGAATGTTATGTAAAGCTTTTAAAAGATAACAATTACAATAAAATGTTCCGAATAAAAATTCCAGTATATAGGTTTTATAGTCCGTTTACAGGGCCCTCAAAAGAATTCCATTACGTTATTGTCTATGGGGGGGGGGGGGGGGGGGGGAATCATTTGCAATGTGTTTTAATCATGTTATACTCTCTGAAACACATTCAAATTGGCACACTTCAGTGAGGTGCACTACATGATACTTACAACAGAATGTGTGCATAGTATTTATCGTTTATTTACAGTGACACACCAAAAAAAGAATATGTGCGTTTGTAACTCGTGTATAAATTCTATAAAAATCATCAGTTATATCAACTTTTATTAGTGGAGCTGCTAGGTAGGAAAAAACTGCATTTTGTGATAAAGATATCCCGAATAATCAGTATCTACTTTCTACTTCATATTAATACAATGCATATAAGAAGTTGAGGTATCTTGCAAATTCATAGGAATTCAAGATGGCGGCTGTTATTCAAAATTATTTTCATTTTTATTCCTATACATCATATAAAAGTGTCTGTAATGTCAATTTCGATATTTTTAAACTGTAAAAAGTCCCTTTTTAATATCAGAAATATGCTTAAAATGAAAATAGGACAATTATTAAAGTGTTTTTGTATTTTATAGTGAGGAAAATGAAAGGAATAAATAAATAAAAAAATGCATTTTAATTAATACCTTAATTATGCAAGATGTTAAAAATAATGCATGTTACATTTAACTCTTTCAATACCAAAGCGCCTCAAACGCCCGATCATCCAAAATACTGAAAGCGCCCGAAATCGCCTGGACTATTTCAACCCCTCTTTTGTCCTCAGAGCTCATGTCAAGACGCGCGTTGCGGGGTGTGTCTGGAGGATTATCTCCTCTTTGTTAACTTGATTTCAGAAAAGGGATTTTTCAGGAACCAGATAAGGGAAAATGAAGTATGTTTATGCTTTTTATTTCGGCTTGAGTTTCTTATAGAAATGAAATTTCCTTTTTTAGAGAGATTTCGGTAGAAACAATACCTATTACATTTTCCCCTATGTTGAAATTTCTGAAAACTATTTGCAGATCTACGCCAATCACGACCCCTAGAACCCAAAACCACCCAGATTTATAACTTTATCTGTCTATCACTTTTTTATGGGTACGATAACTTCCATAATTCTGCACAAATCTCTTCCAAACTATTACATAAAATCAAGGGGCAGAAATTCTCAGTCAGGTTCGTTAAAGGGCAAAATCGGACTGAGGGTGTGGAAATAGGGAGCGGGTTTGTGAAAATAGACAAAAAAACAAACAACAACAACAACCAAAAAAAACTTCTTAATTATACTACATATCAAATCACTTTAAAGTTATTATTACTTCTGGGAAAATGTCCAAAAAATTATGTATAACAGATTTTTGATATCATTAAATATGGGCTCAAGGGGCAGAAGAATAGGGTTTTAAAAAGAAAGAAATTCATAACTTCGTCAATTAAGAACATATCAAATCCACTTAAATTTATTACCAATATTCTTAATATTATCTATATCTTTTAAATTGGCAAGTTTATAATAGGGCCAACTCTGACAGCAAAAAAAAAAAAAAATAAAAAAAAAAAAAAAAAATAAAATAAAATAAAATTAAAAAAAAGAGGGTTGAAGAAAAAAAGAATTCACAACTTCGTCAATTCACAAGATATCAAATCCGCTTATTTTTTTTTATTTTTTTTTTTTAATCGTCTTAATATTATCTACAACGGCTCATAGAACGAGTCCGTTTTTGTGAAAAATTGGAGATGTATGTAGAATATGTGCATAGTAAAATATGGCATTTCGCTGTTTTTTTCAACAGCGAAATGTCATATATTTTACTACCGTTGCAACTTTTTTTTTCTAATTTTGTGCCTAATAAATGAGACTTCTTTTATGAAGCTTATATACTAGTCAAGCGAAGAAATCTGAATGCTAATGTTAAACCCATGAGAGAATTCTTTACGTAATTCTCGCTTTCATGTTAATATTTTCATTTCTTCTCTTTCATATAGGATATCTGAGGTCGGTATCAAATGTTGTGCGCTTGTACTTTTTCGATTTTGATTATAGTTCTTTTTTTTACATGCAGACTCCTTTATTTTTCGAACCAGTTAGAACCAGTCCTGAAAGTGAAACTATAGTCATATAAAAAAACTGTAAAATTAAAATCTAAAAAGTTCAAACTCACAACAATAGTCACCGATTTCATGTATCCAATGAAAAAAAAATCACTAAAAAAATTAAAATACAAGCGAGAAATCGGTAAACACCTATAGATGTTCAGTAATTGTATTTATGTAATATTTGAGTGTAATTCAATTTATTAAATTTGTTTCATTCATTTAATTCTTAGCTTCATTTATTTGGCTGAAAATTTTTTATTCGGATTATCATTTGGCTATTTTCTGTTATTACTAGAGGGGGGGGTGAGGTAGGGTCTGGGCTCGGCTCAAGAACAATTCCCACCCCTCACCACACTTAGCTATTGGCTTAGTAAAAATTTATATCATACCGTTTTGTACTAGTTTAATATTTGACAACCTGAGGTTACTAATATATATACAGTAGAACCTCGATTATCCGACGTAATTTTGATCGTCCCTACATCGGATAATCGAAATATCCGGATAATCGAGAATTTATCAGTAATCATCTAGTTTAACATTAAAATCGTCATCGAACTGCTATTAGGACTATTTAAACTTCTTAATAAATATACAACTTCAAATTATGCATGAAAATAATTTTATTTGCTTAGAACAGAGACGTGTACACATGGGGTGGGGGGGGGGGGTAGAGAGTACAATTATACCGGGATCGGATCTTGCGGGATCTCAAACTAATTTCCATAGAATTCGAAGAAAGGGAAACCAAAATACTTATCTCTACTCGTGGTTTGGAAAGGAATGCTTGCACATACAAGGAATGTAAAAAAAAAAAAAAAATCGTTGGAAAAAATTTAGGATATTTACATCGGGTTACGGAGAATTTCGGTTAAACGAGGGTCGGATAATCAAAGTTCTGTTTTACCATCTATACTAATGTGTAAAACGAACTATTTCTGACAGTTTTCTGCAAGTAAATTGGGGGGGTAGACTTATATGCGAGTCAATTACAAAAGCAAAAAAAAAAAAAAAGAACCCTTTAAATATTGCAAAAGTCTGTTTTTTTATGTGTATAAATAGTAAAATAATATATAAAATATACAAATAATAATAATTTATCATTAAAAAAATAATAATGATTTGTTTTTGTTTACTTACTAATTTTTCGCATTAGTAAGTGGTTTGATTTTGTGCAAAATTGAAATAAAAAGTTAGGGGGGGGGATCGGCGTATATGCGAATATATACGTATATATACTCTATTAGTAATTATTGATTATTATAAGTTTTTGCTATGCCAATAGCTAAGGGTGTGGAGGAAGGGGTCTTGTTCTTGAGCCGAACCCAGACCCCCTCCCCCTTATAGTAATAATAAAGAAATTTTTATAGTCAAATAATAACCCGAATGATATGTAACATTTCTGTAACAAAATAAATGGCATCAAATATAGATCTAATGCTTAGATAGTAACAGAGAAAACCCCCACTCCTTTCGTGCCTAGTGTCCCAAAATTGGGACGTTTAGATTTTTATATGTTAAATAAACGTTTTTTCAATGATATTTTTTTAAATTATTTTTACGTTCATTTTACACCATTTACTGTAATTAAGTATAATATTGAGTTGGAAAAAAAATTCAGGCACTAATGGGTTAATTCGTCTTTCAAAATGCTAAAGGAAAACCTTCCTTATAACTTCAATTTTTGAGACAATTCACGAGGTTTTAAATTTATTTCAATAGTTCTTGCATTTCTAGTTCCGATAAATTCAGACATTTTTTTAAATACATCACTGGATTGACAGCTTCAACATTTCTAATTTCATGCTAAAATGGCAATGTTAAAGAATGGTTGTATGTCAAAATATTTAGAAACCCATAAAATTTAAGTGTCCCTCAATACAAAGCGGTACTAATAAGTTTTACATTCATATCGTAAAGGTATTTCCATTTATCTGGTTAACTTGGAACAATAGATGTTTACATTTTTATTCTAAAGCTCTCTCGGAATTTTGTCCCTTGCAAAAAGGTATTATTCAGTCAGAATTCTTCCCTTTACCCCATGCAGAGGAATACGCTAATCCTTTTCTACACTCGTTTTCTCCCACTCCTAAGATTGATATGTTCTAAGTAGACATTTCAGCTAAGAAGAGGGGTATGAAATTTTTCGGGCGTTTCGGTTTTCTGAACGACCTGTATAATTTCAGCCTCGGTAACGAAAGAGTTAAAGTTAGAGAATATAAAAACTTCACTTTGTATCATTATATTTCTCACATTCGTTTTTTGCAGTTGCACAGTAATGTGCAAGAAAGTCTAACCTTTCTACAGCCACACTTATTTTTACAAATTTTGCACATACATTTTACATCAAACACACTTTTATACGGTGAATAGTATTAAAATTGCAAGATATCCAGAAAATGACACCATTTTGAATAACAGCCGCAATCTTGAATTCCTAGGACTTGACGCGATCCCTCCCCCTCTTATATGGATTGTATTAATATAATGTAGATACTCACCAATAGAGCTGTACCGAGTACTCGGTAAATACTCGGTATTCGGCCTACTTGGCCAATTTGCCGAGTACTCGGCACTCGGCGAAATTTTGGCCGAGTACTCGGCCAATACCGAGTAGTTGTAAGAATTTCATTTTTTAAGCATATGATATGAATTTAAAACTGATCTGTAAAAAGTTATTCAAATATCAATGTATAATATATGCAATAATTCATAAAACTATTTACTCGGTATTTAACAATATGTCTACAAAATATAGAAAAGTTAAGAACAAAATCCCTCATAAAATAATTCCAGATTAAAATTTAGTTTCAGATTAATACAAAGAAAAATAAGTTCTTTTTAAATATATAGAAAAAAAAGAAAAGACTATTATTTTGGATAAAGAAACTGAAAATACAATAAATGTAATAATAAAAGAATTAATAATTAAATTTAGTATATTTCAAATAATGGTGCAAAAACAGCAACCAAACGTTCTACATTATCAGTAGATAGGGCATTTCTTTTACTACTATAAATTTGGCCTACCTCTGAAAATATACGTTCAGAATAAACAGTGGTTGAAGGTGCACATAAGAATTTTTTGCAACGTTGCACATAATCGGAAAAGTTCTCCCCCCCCCCCCCCCCCCATCATGCAAATGGAGTGTCAGTTTTACATAAGTCTTCTGTTAAGAACTCCTGTATCGCTTTTTGTACCTCTCTTTGTATTTTTCTCTCTTTTATTTTTAATCAAAAGAAAATAAGGTACAGTTACAAAATAAATATGAAATGTTTTGCATTATTCAATAAATTGTTACAGTAACCAATAAACATTTTTATTTTTGATAGGCAGATTTCAGGTATCTGGATAAATTAGAGGGTTGAAAGAATGTTTTAATTTTATATTGGTTAATAATTGTACTTGTTATGTGTCAATTCTCCTTTTTTTGCTACTGTTTTGAATTGTCAAAAATTGTCTTTAAAAGGTGCACAAATAAATTTCAAATTTAATTAATTTATATATACTATATATGTATATTATATATATGTATGTACACACATATGTACACCTAAGCTCACATTATGTGCACATCAGCATTTTGTTTCCTTATTATCCAACTACTCGGTACTCGGCCGAGTAGTCAGTGGCCGAGTACTCGGTACTCGGCTACTCGGCCAAAGCACTACTCGGTACACCACTACTCACCAATCAGAATATTCTTCTCCTGATTTGCAGTTTTGTCAACCGTAGAACATGCACTAATAGACAATAACGTAATGGAATTTGTAATGTAATGAGGGCCCTGTAAATGGACTATAAAAGCTATACACTTCAATTTTTATTTGGAACATGTTATTGTAAACTTCAATAACATATATAAATTACATGACAATCTGAATGAATTTAAGCGAGTATCTTTATTTAAGCGAGTTAGAGCATGAAATGGCAAAGAGGCAGACATACAAACAAACAGACAAACTAAATTCATAAACTCATTCAACTATGACGGAAAATATTAAAAATGAAATTTTTGACGTTAAAAATATCAAAATCGACCTGAAACACACATTTATATGATGGATAGTAAGAAAAATCAGAAAATGGTGCCACTTTGAATAACAGCCGCCATCTTGAATTCCCACGACTTTACGTGATGCCTCCCCCTCTGAAATGCATTGTATTAATATAAAGTACATACTGACCAATCGGTATATTCTTATCACGATTTGCAGTTTTCACCTTATTTTGGTCAATGTAGCACTCGGACTATAAGGGCTATTTATGATTATGCTCTCCTGTCAAAGTGGTGGGCTCCAAAAATCACATACCCCATATCAGCGTTGCTACTTTTTTAAAAATTTGATTGGCACCACTTTTCTGGAATGGTAAAATTCGCCTTAATTAATCTACCATTATAAAGCTAATTTTGCCATTCCAAAAAAGTGGATACTATGCTGTGCCATCTTGAATTCCCACGACTTTACGTGATGCCTCCCCCTCTGAAATGCATTGTATTAATATAAAGTACATACTGACCAATCGGTATATTCTTATCACGATTTGCAGTTTTCACCTTATTTTGGTCAATGTAGCACTCGGACTACAAGGGCTATTTATGATTATGCTCTCCTGTCAAAGTGGTGGGCTCCAAAAATCACATACCCAATATCAGCGTTGCTACTTTTTTAAAAATTTGATTGGCACCACTTTTCTGGAATGGTAAAATTCGCCTTAATTAATCTACCATTATAAAGCTAATTTTACCATTCTGAAAAAGTGGTGCCAATCAAATTATAAAAAAGTAGCAACACTGATGTCGGGCATGTGATTTTTCAAGCCCTGGTGGGAGGGGGTGCGTTGAAATAAGATGAAAAAAAATAAATTTGAATTTTCTCAAAAAGAAATTTGATGTTTCAAACAAATAACAGGAATTCATTTTTATTATTCAATAGAATGGAATATAGATGCTATATTTTTGGGGAAAAGAAGAGGGGGGGGGGGTTCAAAATCATTTCAGTGTAGCATAAATTTTCTAAAAATGGTAATTTTATTTTGAATATCCAGTTTTTTATGTATTGAGTCTTCGATTACTGATATAAATTGCATTAATTTTTTGTTCTTGTTGTCCCAAAGATTCTCAAAATAATTAATATTTTATTTTAATCATTCCAGGTACAATTACAGGTTTTTGTATGATGTGCTTACTACAGAGACACATGAAAAGAGCAATTGGGAAAACAGGAGAAATTATCAAACCATTGGATATATACCAACGATTAAAATGTAAGTTAAGGATCTTTTACTTTTATTCTTTATCTTATTAGAAAAAAAAATTAACATATTTGTGACTTTTTTCTGTTATAGTAATTGCTAAACACTTCCAGTTTGGCCGTCAAGAAGATGCACATGAATTTCTTCGTTACGTTGTTGACCATTTGTGGAAAGCTTGCTTAACTCAAGTCAATGGAGTAAAGTAAGTATTTTCTTTGGCTGAATTACAATGTGGAGTTTCCTTGTGTAAACAACGTACACCGTGTTTACTGTGCTATTCAAGTGTGCTCTCTTTTTACCTTTTCCTGTTTTATTTATTAGTAAAGAATTTTATGGTCAGCAGTAAAAAAAAGAATCTTAGTACATTGTTCTCAAAATAATTTTTTTATGTAGAGAAAAAAAAAGGGTTAAAATAAAATAATGCTAAATTTTTATTACATTTAAAAATGGTTATTTTGACTAATAAAATGTATGAATTTTGATTGCTGTGAGAGGTGGCAATGCATGAAATAATACTGCCTGAGTGTTAATTAGACATCAAAACTACAGTAGATCCAATTCACCAAAGTCCAAATATCCAGTGGTGCAGAAAATGCTTCTTCTTCCAACGTTTCTCCCCAATCCACATGAAAATTTCCCCAAAATTTTACGGTATATTATAGGTAAATGCTGTATTCTGTAAGTATAGAAAATTAATTTTTCCAATATTTCTTAACTTAGCGCGAGTATACCCTAATTTCCTGCCTATAATCCGCAGGTGTCAATTTTATGATATTTTGGGAGGAAAATGTCGTATAATCCGCAGGTGAAATTTTCACTTAAAAAAAATTCACAAGATCCACAGGACTAACATTGAGCGACAAGGGAAAAAATATTGAATCTAGTGTAAAATATTTTCATTTTTAATGTTTGTATTTAATATACCACTTGATAAATAAATAAATAAAAAATTCAATACAAAGATATTTGCAATTTTATTAAGTACACACAGGTAAGAAGAAATTTGGAAGGATTACATTACTACTTTGTATAAAAATTATAATTAAATAAGTAAATTACATAAAATTAGTTACATATGTTTAAAAGAAACCTAAATTCCTTAAACTATTTTTTTTTTGTCCTATTTTAATATAATTCAGCCTTAATGAGTTTATATGATAAGCATTTAACATCTGCAGTGATGGCGCCATCTACCGAACAACGAGAAAATATTGAAAATCAAGCAAGCATTATCCCAGAATACAGTAATATTATATTTCCCGATTTAAAAAAAAAAAAAAAAATGAAAAGATATTTTAATTTAATCATTTAAAAATTAACACAGATTTAATAGATTGCACTGTTTTTAATATTTATTCAAAAATTATAATAATGAAAATAGAAACTTGCCCATTATGTTACATCACAAACTTGTACATCAAAAATATAAACAATACTTAATAATTTATTTAATTGAAATATAAATTCCTTAAACTAGTTTTTTTTTTGTCTGATTTTAATATGATTTGGTCTTAATGAGTCTATATGCTTTGCTTTTAACAACTGCACTTAATAATAAAATAATTTAATTAAATCCATCAAAATCAGAAGAATCGGAATCCGAAAGGGATTATTCTCATCACCCAGTGAATATGAATCGGGTAGCGCCATCTGTTGATTCTTTAGATAGATATTTGTAAATTTGCTTAAAAAAATTATATTCATTGACATTTAGGAAGGTATCACATAAGAAAAAAACTTGCAGGTAATCCACGGCGGCGTATAATTCGCATTACAAGAAAAATAAAGTTTTTAACGTATAATCTGCGAATTATAAGCAGGAAATTAGGGTATGTGGCAGGGGTGATTCTGAGTGAAAAAAAAATTCTGAAGTTCACAGCAAATTTTCTGAAAGGTTACAGCAGAGTGGAGGAAGATGGGGAAATTCAATCCCAGTACTATTTTTTTTTTTTCTTTTTGCGGCCCTTTGACAAAATTTGCATTTTTTTTCGCCCTTTTTTGATGAAATTGGCGTTTTTTAGTGATCTTTTGACGAAATTTGTGGTTATTTCGCCCTTTTTGATAAAATGCGCAGTTTTTTCCATGTTCCTTTGACGAATTTCCCGGTTATTTCACCATGTTTTGTTGAAAATACCGGTTCTTTCACGATCTTTGGACGAAATTCGCAGTTGTTTTGAGATCTTTTGACGAAATTTGCATTTTTTTCTTTTGACGAAATTTGCATTTTTTTCTTTTGACGAAATTTGCGTTTTTTTCTTTTGACGAAATTTGCGTTTTTTTCTTTTGACGAAATTTGCGTTTTTTTCTTTTGACGAAATTTGCAGTTTTTTGCGATCTTTTGATGAAGTTTTCGTTTGGTTCGTGACCTTTTGAAGAAATTTGTTTTGCAATCTTTTGACAAAATTTGCTATTTTTTCACGGTCTTCTGATGAAATTTGTGGGTTTTTTGCGCGATATTCTGACGAAATTTGCGTTTTTTTTTCGATCTTTTGACTAAACTTGTGTTTATTTCACGACCTTTTGATGAAACTTGCGGTTCTTTCGCGATCTTGGGACGAAATTTACTTTTCTTTCGCAATGTTTTGACGGAACTTGGGGTTTTTTTGATGAAATTTGCGGTTATTTTGCGATTTTTTGATGAAATTCGCAGTTTTTTTCATGTTTTTTTTTTTTGATGAAATTTGAGATTTTGTGACAAAATTCATGTTTTTCCCGTATTTCTTGGACAAAATTCGCAGTATTTTTATGTTTGAATTTTCAGATTGATGACCGATTTTTTTATATTTTCGGAACCGCATAACTTTCTGTGTTAAAATTTCGGAAAATTTGGAACATAATCACTAGGGATGTAACGAATATTCGGCCATTATTCGGTATTCGGCCTATTCGGCCTTTTTGCCGAATATTCGGCCGGCCGAATATTGAACAGATATTCGGCTGAATACCTGTGGCCGAATAGTGGGACATTTGACCGAATACCTGTAGCCGAATAGTGGCATATTTGGCCGAATATTTTAAGATATTTGGTTAGATATGTTCCAGAAAATCGAAACAAAATATGATTTTAAATATTTTCGACAAACAATATCAAAAAATTATACCTAAATACATTAATTATTATAAGAAAAAGATCTCATTCTGAAATATGGGGTGGAGGAAGTATTATGAGGGGCTTGTTAATTTTGAGAGAAAGAAAAGAGAAAAGTATATCTTGGTAGCAGAAAAGAATATATAATATTTTAATGGAATGAATAATTATATTTTAAGAAAATAACCCTTTTTTTGACATACAGAGTGTAAATTTACTAAGTTTAAGTTGCATGAAAAAGGATATAAAAAGACAGAGGACACATGCAAGTTCTTATTTTTAGGGGGTGAAAGGATTTTACTAAAATAAAAAAAAATTTCATTTTTACAGAGGTAATGAGTTCTCTTTTAGATAGTATATATATATAAATTACTAGAACTATCTATGGATTAAAAAAAAAATTATGAATTAAATTATTATTTACATTTTTAAAAGTCATATGTTATCTTTAAAGTATTTTTTAAGACATTTAAAGTATAACAAAAAATACATTCAGCTGTTATAATTTTTGAAAACTCAATTAATTTCAATTAGTCCTTAATTTTTTTATTTTAAAATTGAAAAAATAAATTAAACAATTAAAATAAGTCATTTATATTAAAGTCAGTATTCGGCCTAAAACTTGGCCGAATATTCGGTATTCGGCTATTCGGCCAAATCACTATTCGTTACATCACTAATAATCACCCCTGATATACGGTGCCTATTATTCTGAGATCGATTTTATGAAGGTCGCAATACGGAATTTTTTACTTGTAGTGAAATTTTTCTATCTCAGGAAATTATGGAATTTGTTGTTAAAATCGAAATCAATTGTATATGTTTCTGCAAAATTTCCCCAGGTTGTTAAAATTTCCCCCAATCCTAGATCGCCGGATCGGACATATTCTGCACCTCTGGAAATATCTTGTTCCCCTATCAATTTCTTAATTTTTTAAAAAATCTTATGACTTAAACATAGATTATTTTTCTTTATTAAAGACAAAAAGTGGAACTAAAATCTTAAAATTCATTAAAATAACAACACAACTGATTTATATAAAAGAATACAGATACCATACTTGCCAAGTACTTTAAGCATACAATTTATGCTTATGAACCCTTTTAGTGATTTTATACTTGATCACTGTGGCATCTTATCCTTTTGTTTCATATATCTGTTTATGCCAGAGCTGTAAAGAACATTTTTCAGATTCCTGAATGCTCAGACATAGTTGCCAAGTAATAATGTAAAAAAAAGAAAAAAAAAAAACAAGAAGCCAAAAAAATAAATAAATAAATAAATTAAAAAAAAAAAGTTTTATGGCTGTAACATGTTTTTATATTTGATTATTTACTCTATAAAATAATTGTGAAAATTTTTAGCTTGTCTTTAAATTGATTAAATTGGGAGAAGTTAATTTGTACTTCATTCAATTACTTGTAATATTTCACAGCACTATGGTAATATAATTTTAAATAAACCTTACAGTCACTTTTGGGATGCTATAACTGGAGTGACTATATGAATTTTGTACCAATTTGAGTAAAAATCCATATAATTTTATTTGTGTAATTAGTATTAATTGCTTGTTTAAATTGATAATTATAAATGATTAATTTTTCTTTATACTCGTTTTCCAACATCACATTACTCTAATTAAACTCCAAAATCTCACATTTTACATTTAAACTTATTATTTTGTAGATTAGATTCTGCCAGTAAAGAAACTACAGTAATCAATAAAATCTTTGGTGGCTACCACAGGAGTCAAGGTAATATATTGGTGTTTTGAATATGCGAATTAATTTGAACTTTTTTGTCGTTATTTTTAATCACTGAAATTTGTATGATGATTATCATAATATTTTGTATGTTAAATAAGTGTATTGTGAAAAATTAAATGTATTTAATCTTTATAAAATATTATCTTAATTTCTTTTGTTATTTTAAATTTTTATTAGTTATTTGTCTGAGATGCAAGAAAAAGAGCAACACGTTTGACCACTTTATGGATTTTATATTAGATATAAAGGTAAGAAAAATATTTTTTGCCGTATAACTTACAAATATCTTTGTGTTGAATAATGCTGATTTTGTTAAACTTGTTTGATTGTTAAAAAGAATATGAAATGTTGAATGTGTTAACCCCTTTGGGACCATGGGTGCATATACACTGAAGAGCCAAAACATCATGACCACCTACCTAATAATGCATTGTCTCAGTTCTGTCTGCAAAAAAGCTGCACCGGCCTTGGCATGGATGCCACATGTACATGGGTTTTGTGCCACATGTGCCACATGCCACATGTACATTGGTACATGGCCGAGGGCAGATTGTACCAGATGTTCACATCCGGAATATTACAGCATGGTTGTTTTTTAGCTCTGAGCTGCCATTCCATGACACCCCAAATCTGCTCTATCATATTAAGATCTTTAGTTAGGCTGCCAGGACTTTAACTGGAATTCAGTATTGTATTCCTAGAACCACTCCAGCACAATTCGAGCCCTGTGTCATGGAGTGTTGTCTTGCTAGAAGACTTCATTTCCAATTGGGAGGAGAGATAACATTGTAAGGGTGCAAGCAGTCCCCAATGATGTTCTGATAGTCTGTGATCTTCGTGATCTGTTCCACCATAACCACAGGTCCCAGAGATGCCCATTAGAACATTTTCCAAAACTTAATATCGCTACAACCGGCCTTTGTATGGCCTGCAGTATAAGGGGGAGCAACAGTTCTTATGGAAGAAGGTTAATTTGAAATGACCATCGATGAGTTGAAGGATGAATCGTGATTCATCTGACAAAGCAGTTAGTTCTCTCTTTATTTATATATATTTTCTCTATTTATATATATTTTATCTAAAATAGAAACTCGTTACCTCTGTAAAAATTAAACTTTTTTTTTTTATTTTAGTAAAATCATTTCACCCCCCAAAAATAAGAACTTGCATGTGTCCTCTGTCTTTTTATATCCATTCTCATTCAACTCAAACTTAGTAAATTTTCATTCTGTATGTAAAGAAAAAGGTTGTTTTCTTAAAATATAATTATGCATTCCCTTAAAATATTATTCTTTTCTGCTACTTTTCTCTTTTCTTTCTCTCAAAATTAACAAGCCCCTCATACTTCCTCCATCCCATATTTCACAATCAATGAGATGCCTCCTGAAGCTGAAGTTTATGTAATATCATTATATACAGTTATTTATAATTTATCATGAAGCTTTAAAATTGTTAAGTATTAGGATTTCTTTTTCTTATAATAATTAATGTATTTAGATATAATTTTTTAATATTGTTTTTTGAAAATATTTAAAATCACATTTTGTTTTTATTTTCTGGAACTTATTTAACCAAATAGAATATTCGGTCAAATATGCAACTATTCGGCAAAATATCTAATTATATTCGGGTACAGGTTTTCGGCCGAATATTTGTTGAATATTCGGCAAAAGGGCCGAATAGTGGCCGAATATTCATTACATCCCTAGTTCAGTCACAATGTTCCTAGTCCTAGTGTAGGAGTAGTTGGCGATGATACTTGGTCAACAGAGGCACATGTGTGGGGTGTTTGCTGCATAGCCTTACATCCAACAGTGTCAGCTGAACTGTGTGCTCTGAAATAACTCTACTTGGACATGTATTGTATTGGGCTGTCAGCTGAGCCAATGTCTGTTACCGATTTTTTTTTTTTTTTACCAAGTGGGGGAGCCTCCGACATACTTTTTCTTTGACAACGCGTCGATGTCCAATGCCATCGTGTCTGCTGATGGTTTCATCGTTATTCATTAATTTTGCATAAGTACTAACGACGGTATGTCGCAAACAATCCACGAGTTGAACAGTTTCGGAGATACGCGTTCTGAGCCATTGTGCCATTGAATTCTGCCCTCTATCAAAGTTGCTTATATCAGCAACCTTTTTCATCACAGGCAGAATCAAGCTAAAAAATGATTCTTCATACTCCATAGCAGTAGTTAATACCATTCCCACCTGATTACATGCCCTCCACGTCAACAAAGTGAGTTCATTGCAAAATGTGGGGGTGGTCATAATGTTTTGGCTCTTCGGTGTATGTATCTTCAAAAGGTGCATACATCTTTGGTTTATGATAATTAGGGTATTTCCATAAATCAAGTATTATACGTGGTATGATCCAAAAGTTCCCAAAATGGCTATGCTGCCAGCCTTACTTTTTTTCTCAAATCAAATAAACTTAGTTATAACCAGAAACTCTATTTGTTAAAATGCATCTTATCCTATTGGGATACCTATTTGACTTCACATACTAAGTACGATTTCTTGTTCAAAACAAGTTTATTTGATCTAAATTAAAATACATTCCAGGAATTTTTGGATCCCACCAATGCTTTTCAATTTTAATTATGTTATGTGTCATGCCTTTAATAATTGGTTATTTCACTCATATTTTCTTGTCTTATTTTGTCACTACATAACCTCTCTTACTTGAAAGTTCCAAAAAAGCAAAGTTTCTTGGGTGAGAGACTCAAGGCCTGAAATTCTTTTGGGCAGGATTTTAAAATTTTAAATGTGAAACCCACTAGTCAACCCTGAATTTCAAACCCTGCGTTACAAAACTAAAAAAGGCACTGGATTACATTTTTAAACTGTTGTGATTTTCAGAATTTTACAACATATCTTGTTAAATTAAATGTGTTTATATCTATTTGAAATTTATCATATATACCGGATATCCTAAAATGGACTAACTGATTGTAAAATTCAATAACTCACAAATGGAGACAGCTATTAAAAATTTTTTTGCAGCAGGGTTGCGTAAAATATCAGGAGTTTTGTTACTGCGATTCCCAGTTTTAGTTCCAAATAGCAGCAATATGTGTGCTGCAAGCAATAGGTGCTAAATTAAGGCCCAATTTTATGACCTCTCTTCTCCCAGCATTGATACGAAGGAAGGGGGTTAAATATATGGAGTGGGCCCCTAAGAACAAGATTGCATTGTGAACTGAGACCCACTCCATACGGTACACTTCTGATTATCTGTCATTCACGGGACCGAAGGTATGGCAGATAATCGAAAGATAGTACAAGACTGTTATAAGAACTACAATTCTATTTGTCAGTTTATTAAAAAGAATATTTAAGCTCTTTTTTTATATCTATTGTGTACTTTCGTTAGAGAAAAGTTAATTAAGGTTACAAATTTAGAATTTACAAAATAAATATCTAGTAACCTGTTTTCATCCAAAGTAATCCATTATACATTTTTGTTTGCATTTTGATGGCGCGTTTACTGCCACAAAATTACGAATTCTACATAAGAAAAGTACTTGGGTTGCATCAGCTTCCTCTTGCGTCTCAGACCAATTAATGTATTTAGAGAGTATAGTCTTCATTTCTGCATGACTGACTCCTGGATCATTATTCCCGATTCATCACATTCACATTTCTCTCTATTCAAAATATTTTGAATAATTTCATCATCTGTTAATTTTTGATAACCAATATCTTTCTTGTCACAATTAGGTCAGTCTGTGATTTCATGTGCAGAAATATTTTTTAAACATGTTATGTTTGACATCAAGATCAATATCTCCAAATCATCACTAGGTGTTTCAGCATCATGTGTGCTATCAACACTGTTATGCCAATGTTCCTTTTTGATAAATAAAAAAAAAAAAAAAAAAAAAAAAAAAAAAAAAAAACTAGGGTAGGGAGGGGTGGCAGTTGATAGAGTGACAGATAATCGGAAGTTTAGTGTATATTTAACCTCTTTCTTTCACATCAATGCTGGAGAAGAGAGAGGCCAAAAAATTGGGCCTTGATTCGATGTTTATTGTTTACAGCACCATCTATCACAGCTATTTGAAACTTACACTGGAAATCACAATTAAAAAAACCTCTGACATCTCGCATATCCCTTCTGCAAGAATTTAGCTGTCACCCTTTGCAAGTTATTTGCTGTTGGCGAGATCTGTGGCCACCTAACATAAAAGTTTTTTACTCAACTAAAACATTTTTACTCAATTTTTTTTTTTTTTTATATAAACCTGCTAACCTGCTTAAAATTTGATTTTTTAAAAAAATCTTTAAAAAAATTAATGTTTGAGAGATGAGTTACATTCAAAAATATTTATGTTTTGAGATAGCTTCAGTTAAAGTTAGATTGACAGCCCATATCTCTTTCCACCAAAGTAAACAAAATATTCGTTCTTCAGGGAGCGAAAAAAAAAAAAAAAAAAAATATGGAGGCAATCATTCGCACAGCAAGTATGAATGATCTTGATGTCATATTCGTTACACATGTTTGTTACTTCATGAAGGGATTTTTAATACAATGTTTCTCTGTGTTCATAAAGATGTTTTAATTGTTTATCTGTTAATTAAAATAAGAACTACGTCATTAAAGGCTGACGACGTGATGTTAAAAGATAACGAGTGCTGAAAAAATATGTTGATACATTTGTAGAATAGATCAGTGTCCATTGGCATCCATTATTTATTAGATGTTAAAGTTTGACAAATAATTTGGCGATAGTTTTTTTATGAAAAGTTGTCGACAGGGATAATGGAGAAATACCCCCAAAAAGATATTAGCAATGATATTTTGGTTTAATGTAAATTAGTTTATCATTTAAGGCTTTTCGCAGAAAAAGTTGCTGACCAAATCCTATTAGCTAAGATACACCATTTAGCAGTGGACCCAATTACGTAAAATGAGTTAATAGATAGCCCTGAAAGAGTGAGAAAACAAATTTGCATTGTTAGATACCTTCTAAGTTCATTCTATCATCTTAACACATTGTTGACTGGCTGGCAGTATTGCCATTTTAGGGCTTCTATTTTTTCAAAATATCTACTAGAATGTTTCTACAGGAATTTTTATTTTATTTATTGATAGACATTCAATGATTAATTAAACAAAGCAAAGTTTACTGTTGAAAAATTGTGTAGATGTTTTGAAAAAGAAAGAAAAATGCAGTCATGAGTATGCACGCCATCAATCAGCAAAGTGTTAATAAATAAAACATTAGTCATTAAAGTTATGCATGTTTCCCCTTTTTGATTATATATTTCTTTTTTTTTAAAGGTTCACATAATTTTCTGTTTCTTAAATGCTTGTTCTATTCATCCCTGAATATTGTATTTATTGCCAGTTACTAGTGCCAGAATTAGTGATTAAATATTTAACTGTATAATAAATTAAAAATTTTTCTTGCATTTGAATATAGCAAAATGTAATGTCTTTGGAAAAGGCCTTAGAGAAGTTCATTCAGCCAGAGCTTTTGCAGCAAGAAAATAGTTATAAATGTCCTAAGTGCAAAATGAAGGTAGAGGCACAGAAGAGATTTACAGTATATCAAGCTCCTGTAGTGGCTACATTCCAATTGAAAAGGTATTCTTGTTAATTAAAGTATTTTATGGGTATATACAGAGTGATTTGTAAAGATTGAAACAATAGGCTATTTCCTTAAATATTGCCTCTAGACCAGGGTTGCTATGCCACCTGGAAAACCTGGAAAAGTCAGGGATCAGGAAATTGGCCAAATAAGTCATGGGAAAGTCAGGGAATTTCAATATTTTTTCCAAAATCTGGAAAAGTCAGGGAATTTGATAAAATTTGGTTGTGATCACCATGAAAGTATCGTCTTTAGGATACCAGAGATGAAAATCTTCCATAGTTTGGCAAATCCTATCTTTGTCCTGTGCCATGCCCCACTCCCACCATCCACCATAGCAGATAGTTTACAATTTTTAAAACTCATTATTACAGATTTAAAAACTTTTTCCAGCATTTTTTTTATTTTCAAGTTACAATAAATAATTATCACAAGGCTTCATCTCCCCACTGAAGTGTTATCTGCTTTTCTCGCTTTGCCTCCCATTGGAAATGTAGCTTATCTGGACTTTGGTGATTTTGTGATACAGTTGAAGTAATTGATGCACAATGCACAAATATTGTATAGCAAGTTTTAATAGATTGTTGAATACTTATAATGATTATAAACTATTAAAGTGAGCAATTCCATTTGTAGTTCTCAGAGTAATTTTTGTGTGGAGGGGGAGGGGTGGGGTAAAAAAAAAAGCTTTTAATTATCATTGGTGTTCAGGAAATTTTAGTGTTTTAAATTGATGCAGTATTTGTTCACCCTAGCGTGTCCACTACGCACTACAACGCTGGACTAGAATTTTTGTGAAATGCACCTGGGAAAGTCGGGGAATTTCATTCTTCTGTATGAGTAGCAATCCTGCGTGTAGACACATACTTCCAATTGCAAAGTTTCATAAAAAGAAAGGTGCAAAATTTGTTGAGATAAGTAGCAACTCGATGGGGGGTGGGTCTATTTGAGAAAATTCGAAAACTAAATTTTTATATTGTCCCGTATGGTAAAATTTGCAATTAAGAAAATTTTTTCTTATCCATTCCTGAATTAAACACAAAAAATTCCGTTTTTAGGTGTGTTCGTAATTATATAAATACATAGCACCTATAGTCATCGTTCAGTCCGTCCGCATATAACAGAGCAAAGACTACCTAACCGAATGGTCTGAAATTTTAAATATATAATTGTTGCAAAATTTTGTCGTCATTTCAAATTTCATGAAAATCAGATATATAGTTTAATTACGGGGACAGTCAAAAGTTTTGTTACATTTTACGGCCAATGGGAAAAAAAATATTGCAAGTGCATTTTAATGATGTTACAGCCTTCCGAGTGTTCTGAAATTTTAAATATATAATTGTTGCAAAATTTTGTTGACTCCTTTCAAATTTTATGAAAATTGGATGTATAGTTTAATACAGGTATAGTCAAAATTTTTCCTTTACATTACAGCCAATAGGGAAAAATTATTGCAAGTGCATTTTAATGATGTTAAAGCCTTCCGAATGGTCTGAAATTTTAAATATATAATTGTTGTAAAATTTTGTCGAGTTACTTCAAATTTTATGAAAATCGGATGTATAGTTTAATTACAGGGACATTCAAAATTTTTTCTTTACATCAAGGCCAATGGGAGAAAATTATTTCAAGTGCATTTTAATGATGTTACAGCCTTTTGAACAGAATGAAATTGATATGCACTTATAAAGTGCATTAAAATATACATTTAGTACACTATGCGGTACAAATAATTATTATAAAACTAGTTATAGTACGAACGCACCTCATTTGCAACGTTTGACGAGCAATTTCCAACTTGTCATATCTGCAAAACTCACAGAGACATGCCCGTTTAAATAATTCGTCAATTTTTAAGGGATTAGACACAAATTGAATCATTATAACTCGAAACATTATTTGTCGAATTTGAAAATTTTTTCATTTAATTAAAGAGGAAAATATCATTTTAGTTTTGTTTCAGGATTTATTTAAATATTAATTTTAAAAATATTAAAAATATAAACTAACAAAATGATGCAACTTATTTAAAAAAAAAAAAAATCATTTTCAAAAGTAAATATTTTTCAAATGTGACAAAACAAAATTAATGCAAAATAATCAAAGATATGTTCCAAGTTTGCCGCCTTTTTTTCTTTGACAATTCTTGACTTATAATAATTTATAGATGAGAAATGGTGAAAAAAAACCCCATCATGCAGAAAAACACATTTAAAGTTTTAAACAAGATTGGCTCCTAATAAAATGTTTAAATGCTTTTTAAAAAATTGTAGGTAAGTAACTCCTTTCTGCAGCTTAAACTTCTGATTCAGTTTAAGTTTTGCCCTTTCCATGTTTTTTCTGTACTATTTAAATGTCCATCAGCTGATTTAAAACAAGGCTTTTTTCTAACATGCTGATTAAGAGTTTTTTCATAATTTTAGTCCTGACATCTCCAGGTTTTATATCATCCCAGTGAGGCCATTAAAAAAAGTCTGGTCTGTGGCCGGGCTTAACGTATTTTTTCATACCGAACCATGACTGGTTTCCTTCTTCCTCCAATAGCAGAATTTTCAATATCCATCTGCAGCAAACCAAAATTTATTTGCAACCCAACAATGCTGAACCAAGTTACTATCATAAATACTTATAAAAAGCCATAAAATGAGTAAAAGTTGCATTTTAGGAAAGAAAATGTAATAAGAAATACAATAACTCTTAAAACAAAGTAAATTTTCAGTGAAATTTTTAAGCCCAGTATTTTTTTGTTAAGCTGGTAGATTAATCTGCTGCACAGTTTCTGCTACATGGCTTCTTCCTAGGTTTGCACAAGACGAAATTTTCAGTCCCAGTCTCGACCCAACCTGTATTAAAATCATTGTCTCTAACTGACCTGATCCATGCAAAAATCAGTAAAATTTGTCTCAGCCCAAAAATTTTTACAAAAAATGCATATATTTTTAAATTGTCATTATTTTACAATTAAAATTTAAAATTCATTTTTTTAAAATGATAGTAGATTTAAAGGCAAAAAAATGAAAATACGGTAAAACCAGTGAAAAAGAACCTGCCTATTGCTGAATCCTGTCTTAAACAGAAAAATGTGTTGATCCATGCAAAATGAATATAGTAATACCTGAGAAAAGAATAGATTACATTTACACCTCCTAAGAAGGGAACTTGCCTATAATGCATTTTTTTCTTTCCTATGTGATTCTGTCTTAGAAGATTTTACTGTATAGCATTTTTCAAAGTCTCCAATACATGGAATATGGATTAACAATATTAAATGATAAGTGAAACATTTACATACAAATAGATTCCTAAATATATATATATATATATATATCATAGTCTTTGGCTCTTCTTTATAAATGAAGGTTATAAACAGGAAAAAAGAAAAGCCATAATAAGTATTTTTGGTTAGAACTCCTCCATACGAAGCAATTTTTAACCATATCAACGTAAAAAACTTTTGTAGAAATTCAGTGAGGCTGGCCTGGGTTTGGGCTAACATTTTAACTTTTTTCCAGGACGGGCCAAACTTTTTTTTTCTATGGGTCGGCTCAGGACCGGGCCTGGATATTTCGACCCGTGCAGACCTGCAGCATATTTTAAAAGCAGGTTTAATGTAAAATCTATACGCTGCTATTTTATGACCAAAGGAGAGACATTGTCTTAAATCGACTTTTAACGTACAATTTATGGATGATACCTATCTTGTATTCAAAATGAGTCAATAACTCGTCGCTTAGAGGCATGAGTAAATGGTGTATGTCACGAATTTTGGATCTTAATATCTCTGCGAGTTTTGCAGATATCAAGATGAATTTTTTTGTGTTTAATTCAGGAATGGATAAGAAAAATTTCCTAATTGGCAATTTTACTCTGTGGGGGCTGTATAAAAATTTTGTTTTTGTATTTTCTCAAATAGACACCCCCCCCCCCCCCTCCCATGGAGTTGTAACTTATGTCATTAAATACCTTTTTTAATGAAACTTGGCAGTTGGAAGTATGTGTCTATGGCAATATTTAAGAAAATAGCCTTTCGATCTTTTTGAATCACACTGTATGTGTATATATATATATATATATATATATATATATTAGGGATGCACTGAATATTCGGTATTCGACCATGTTACCGAATATTCAGTTTGGCCGAATATCAAATTATTCGGCATGCCGGATATTTGGTTTGGCCGAATATCAAAATATTCGGCTGAACCGAATACTTAAAAAAAACTTTTAAACCATATTTCTTAAAACCTTATACAACTTCTACGTTTAACAGTCAACTTATAAAGATATTCAGAATAATTAGAAACAGAATCATATTTAAATAAAAGATAATGTTTTTACATTATTTATTTGCTGTTTGTTAAGTATTATTTAAGAAAATTAACAAATCAGGAGAATTTTCATAGGAATTAATTATTTACAAATGCAAGTTCCTCAACATTGTCCAGTAAATAATCTGTTTCTTGCTAAGATTTTAAGAACCATGTTTACAATCTTTGAAAATGATTGCCCACTCCAGACACCGATCTAGGATGCATTTAGAAACTTCCTTGCTTAATCAAAGGGAGTAGAACCGTTATTCTTGCTAAGTTGTCTCCATATAAAATTTGAATCGATTGTATCATTTATTAACTTTTACTTTAATCTCTTCCTGACAAGCAAATATATGATCCTGTACAATTTCTCTTCCAATTTTTTCACAATTTCTCTTTGATTTTAAAATGTTTGTTTTAGAATTTAAGAAAATTTTATTCATTTGTTTTAATTCACTGAAGATGCCATGAAATTTAAAATTGTATTAATTAAAGTTTTATAACTATCCTCTTCTTAAATAACTCAAAGCAGATTTCTTTGAGCATAAAGTTTACTTGAAAAAAGCTCTTGTTTATTAGAATAAAAGTTTCTGTTTTAAATATTATGTAAAATTGTTTTAAAATTTAACATTTTAATGCGTTTAAACTTTGAAATATAAAACTATTCGACAAGCCAAATATTCAATTCGAGGCCGAATAGTTACTATTCGGTATTCGGCCAAAATCACTATTCAGTGCATCCCTAATATATATATATATATATATATATATATATATATATATGTGCGTGTGTGTGTGTAACTTAACACATAGTCAATTTTTCATAAATGGCCATTTATGAGAAATGCAGTGTGGAAGTGTTCAATTCATTATTCAAATTATGTAATTTAGAGAAATTTTACTAAATTTGAGGTTTAAGAATAAAAAATGTTAGCTATAAATTCCATAATTTGCTTTTTCTTGAGCTTTCCTTATTTAATAAAATATAACTTTCGTATCAGGTATATAATGTGCAAATTTCCAGTTTTTTTTTTTCAGTCTTAAAAGTATGCATTATATGCTGGAATATACTACATTTCTAATTTTATTTGTAATTAAATAATCATGTCTAATAAGAGATTAGATGGTATTTTTTAGAAAATATGAAAGTTTGGGTACAAAAATTGTTGATAAATGTGAAAAATTGAACAGGATACCAATACAGGCAGATTTTCATCTAAATGTTCATTCATTTTCTTTTTAGCAACTTTCAAAGTTTTTTATGAAGATGAAATATGTATGTTGCATCATAAAAAAATATAATGCAATATTTCCTATTCTAAATAATTTAAATATTAAAAATTATTTATCTTCCCTAACTTAAATTATCGTTATTAAGCTTCTAAAATCAAATTTCAGATCTTAACTTTATAAATCAATTTTAATATAATAATTTTTACAATGTTTTCTCATATTTTAATTTAAAATCTCATCTCAATCATACAGCACATACTTTTTTTTTTTTTAGTATTTATCTATATTAAAGTTGTCCATTGTGGAGGTTTTTACAAGAACATATAAGTGATCGTGAAAAAACCCTCTAATTTCGTCAAAAGATCGCGAAAAAACCCTCTAATTTTGTCAAAAGATCGCGAAAAAACCCTCTAATTTCGTCAAAAGATCGCGAAAAAACCCTCTAATTTCGTCAAAGGATCGCGAAAAACCCCTCTAATTTCGTCAAAAGATCGCGAAAAAACCCTCTAATTTCATCAAAGGATCGCGAAAAAACCCTCTAATTTCGGCAAAGGATCACTAAATAAAGGCAGATTTTGTCAAATAATTGCGAAAAAACGCAAATTTCTTCAAATAAGCGCAAAAAGAACACTGCAAAATTCTTCAAAAAAATCGGCAAATTTCGTCAAAAGATCGCGAAAAAACCCGAAAATTTCATCAAAAGATCTTGAAAAAACCCTCTAATTTCGTCAAAGGATCGAGAAATAAACGGCAATTTCGTCAAAGGATCTCGAAGAAAATGCGGATTTTGTCAAATAATTGCGGAAAAACGCAAATTTCTTCAAAGAATCGTGACCCCCCCCCCCCCCACCACCACCACCACCACCACCACCACCACCAATTTCTTCAAAGGATTGCGAAAAAAAAAAAAAAGCAAATTTCGTCAAAAGATCGCAAAAAACCCCCCGAAAATTTCATCAAAAGATCGTGAAAAAACTGCAAATTTACTGTTTATCATACTGAAAGGTTGGCAGATCTGAATAACCTCGAATAAAAAAATGATTGTGCTTGATTTTTCTTCAATATTGAAGCGTTTGTGCACATAAATGGGTGCTTATTTTTAAAACTAAAATGTTGCTACTCACCCTGATTAATTTAAACCTTTGGGAAACATTCTTTTGAAGAACTTTTAGATTCAGGGTCAAATCTGTCATTAATACAACCACAAACAATTGAAATCTTGAAACATTACAACAAACTTAATTTTCTATCTAGATCAGTTAATATCAAAACCATCAATAATTCTAGTATTCCTAATTTTTCTGCTGTTCAACCTGACTTTAAAATCACAAATAAATCCTTCGGTCCAGAAGGTGAAATCAAATTTTCCTGCTCCGTCCTCAGATGCACACTTCTGAATGCCCGTACCATCACAAACAGGTTCATATCAATGAGGGTGATTAATAATAATTTAGTGGTTAAATAAGAAAAATATAGTAAATTTTATCTCATAACAAATATCAAACACTTTAATATTGCGTTTTGATAATTGGGTAAGAGTGATAATTTGAAGGGGGTAAGAGTGATAATTTGAAGGGTCTCTTATTATATTTAGTTAAGCACATTTATTTGTATTAATTTTACTGTATAATTTATTTCTATCTCATTATAATTAATACTGTTATCTGAAAATTTATGTTTGTTCTTTTTTAGTAATACTTATAATATAGGTATATATATTTATAATTAAGAAATATTTTGTTGTTTAGATTTGATTACAACCGATCATTTGGTGGAAAAATAACAAAACAAATAACTTATCCAGAGAAGTTGAATCTTCGTCCTTATATGTCTGAACCACAAGTATGTATATGTGACGAAATATTTTCACCTTATGTTTTACTTATAGCTTTATATTTTTATGTGGTGATTCTTTTTTTACATTAACTTTATCATGCAATTTCTTTTCTTTTTTTTTCTTTCATTTTTTTTTTTTTTTTAAATTTACTGATACAATTCTTGGAACTAAAATTAAAATGTTACTTTTCATTTACCATTTTACTATATGTTTCTAATTTAGATGAAGTCCTGGAATGACAGTTTCTGAACATGAAATTTTAAAATGTTTTCACTGATCTTATTTGAAATGAGCTGTAACAAATAACCCAGGAAAAAAAAAAAAAAAAAAAAAAAAAAAAACTCAAAGAAAAACTTTTTTTGTTTAGAGCGTCATCAATGTTATAAAAAAAAAAAAATAGTTATTAATTATTTGGAAATATAGTTGATTTGGAATAATTAAATATTAAATTTTTAGATTTCCAAAAAGAGAAGTGTAGGAAATTTTATAGGTACATGATCGAAAATAGTGGAATGAATTACATACATGTACATTGCAGTTGTGAAAAATAAATATTTATGAAAAATAAAAATACATATTGACATGATGAAAAATATACAAAAGAAAATATCATTCACCTGAACTCTAGAGATTCCTCTCCTCTTAGTTGTACACATCTATATATATTTACAATAATAAAATAAAGGTGTGATTAAGTTTTTTCTTTAAAGTTAATTTCCTTTTATATCTGATACATTTGTTATGTTTACCTTTTTTTTAAATATTTATTTTCAATCACTTCAAATCACACAAATTATTAATTATTAATCATTAGGTATACCTTGATGATTTCACTATTTAAGATTTTAATATTGATTTTCTATCATGTAAAATATTTTTAATTTCACATTTATGCATTACTAATAATTTAAAAATACATACATAATCACGTCTGGATTACTTAATAATTAAACACAATTTGCATAACTACAGACATACACACATTAAATTTTTTATTAAAAACAATTAAATTTAATTTAGTTAAAAATATATATAAACATTTCGGCTATTTTTATAGCCCTCATCAGTAAACGAACAGAGTCACAAAACAGCAAGAGCCACAGCAAACGAAAAAACAGTTAAAATCATGGTCTAAGTAGGATAAAATAATCAGCAGGAACTTTGGTTGCTTCGTTGATTGGCGATTCAGCTAAAACGGTTCTCCAACCCTCAAGGAAGACACGGCTAAAATAGACGGGGCAATTGGATTCCACAATTCGTGCACTCTCAAAATCGGGGACATGATCAAACTCAAGTGCATGTGCCACCAATCTTGAATTCAGAGTACCTTTCTTAAAAGAATTTTTATGCTCCTTGAGTCTAGCATTAAATGAGCGTCCAGTCTCACCAATGTAAATCGAGCTGCAACCTTTACAAGGAATTTCATAAACGACACCATTCAGGTCAAACTTCGAATATTTATGCTTAAAACTACTGAAAAAATTACCAATGCGGTTCAATGGAACATGAGCTGTCCTAACATTAACATTCTTGAGTACAGCTGAAATTTTCTCTGAAATATTACTGTAATAAGGCAAAGATATAGTTCCTATGGGATTGACACGCTGGCAAGGAGTAGGATACTGGTCTGATTTGCTCGTAAGTTCTGAAATAACTCTAAGACACCAACGACATGGATAGTCGTTGAGACGTAAATCATTCATTATCTTACCAATTTCATTATCAAAACTTACTCTGTCACTGCAAAATCTCAAGGCACTGTTGTACAAGGATCTGATGACTGCGATTTTATGTGAAAGTGGGCTATTGGATTTAAAATTTAAATATTGCCCGGAGGAAGTACTTTTTCTGTAAACAGAAGTTTTCAAAATAGGAATATTATTAACAATTTCTCTCTGGAGCAAAACATCAAGGAAAGGGAGTGCCCTGTTATTTTCAAACTCTATCGTGAACTGGATAGAAGAGGAAAAGGAATTCGCTTTGTTTAAAATCTCCACAAGTTCATCTTCTTCAGCAATTATAAAAACGTCATCCACATACCGCCTCCAAAACTTAATCTTATTATCCAAACTGAAAATAATATCTTTCTCCAAATACTGCATAACAATCTCTGCTACTCTCACGGACAGGGGGGAGCCCATTGCAGTTCCTTTTATCTGTTTATAAAATGTATCTTGAAAAACGAAACAATTTGATGTCAGACAAAATTCAATGAGTTTAATAGCAACGTCCATATCTAAATTAATAGCATTAGCAAAATCGGGCCACATGCTCTGAACAGCGAGGCAGGCTAGATTTATTGGTATACATGTGAACAAAGATACCACATCCAAAGATGCCATCACACATTTGTGAGGTATAACGAAACTTTTCAAATCGAATCCAATTGCCCCGTCTATTTTAGCCGTGTCTTCCTTGCGGGTTGGAGAACCGTTTTAGCTGAATCGCCAATCAACGAAGCAACCCAAGTTCCTGCTGATTATTTTATCCTACTTAGACCGTGATTTTAAATGTTTTTTCGTTTACTGTGGCTCTTGCTGTTTTGTGACTCTGTTCGTTTACTGATGAGGGCTATGAAAATAGCCGAAACGTTTATATATATTTTTTAACTATATTTTAATTGTTTTTAATAAAAATTTTAATGTGTGTATGTCTGTAGTTATGCAAATTGTGTTTAACTAATAATTTATATTTTCAAATTTATCTGTTGAATGCACATTAATAAAAAATAGAATATATATATATATATATATAATGTAGTATTGTAGTGTGTATAAATGATATAGTGTGTATAAATGAAGTTGGTAAAAGAATAATTATTTGCCATTCAATTATTTTATTTTAGAAAAAATCTCAAATTAACCTAAGAAAAATAAATGAGGAGGATGGGGAACGAAAAGTGCACTTGCATGCACAGTTGTATAAATCTATATAAATGTTCAGATTTCATGATCTCATTAGCTTTAGCTACATTAAATATTTTGGAAACAGTCATGCAAAGATATTAAATTATCATCATCATAAAAGAACTCCATGAGCTATATTTATCATGTTGTTGTACTAATTGAAATATTCCTTTATGTATATAAAAGGAATTAAATTACAATACTCTTTATGACAAACAGGGAGGAAAAAAAAAAGAAAAGAAAAGAAAAAAAACAGGTCTGATACAATGTATATTTTTGAGAAAATATTTGACTGAAAATTGATTATTGCATAATAGATGTCAATGAAACTTATGTCATGCAATATTTGTTTATTACTACATACATATTATATTATTACTAAGAATTATTACTAAGACAAATTATTACTAAGACATATTATTACTAAGAATTAGTGGCATTGAATGTACCTAGTAACAATACACAAATGGTTTTAATTTTTACTTTTCAAATTCTAGCTGTAGTTACTAGTAGATGTAGTTACTGGATTTCCTTAGTTAAGTAAGTTATCAATATTATAAAAAAAAAAATATTTTGTTCAGAGTACAGATCCACTTGATCATTTAAGTATCAGTGAAAATTGCAAATGTTTCATTATTTACAATTAATTTGTTTTTGAACAAATTACTGTATTTCCCTGTGTATAGGACATCCTTATTTTTTTAACCCTGAAATGGCAAATTTTGGATATATTCAATGTATAAGTTGACCTCTTCAAGTGAAGAAGATAAAATTGAATGTGTTGAAGATTTTATAGGACAATTCTGTAGACATAAAAAATTCCCATAATTTTGTGAATCTCTGAGATGAAGAATATTTCGATTTTCTAGACTAATAATTTGCCAGATCAATAGTAAATTAGAACCAAAATCCGCTTTGTATTGCTACTTTTTGTTTAAAATACAGTAGACTCCCTCAAATCTGCAACCCTAAAATCTGCAAACGCCTGAACATGGGTTCAAGACCTTCAGTCTCAGGACTGATTTCAGTCTTGTAGAGATTTTTGATTGATACTAAATTCTACTTTATATACTTAAATAATAACAATTTTACCATCAAGAACTTTTAATCACTTTCTTTTACTGCAGGAGATCAATTTTTAGCCAAAATGCAACACATAGGAAAACTTCTAACACACTTTCATTTGGTTATTTTAATACTCAGAAAACTTTTCAGTCTTGTCTTGGATGGACTTCTTGCACCCATGCGCCTGAAATCCGCACATCATCACATATGTAAACAATGAAACTTTCAGTTTAGATGTAATGACAAAATTACAGAATTTTTTATCATTCTGTATGTATTTTAATATGTAATTCTCAATAATATGACTAAACTCATGGTTTTTCATGAAGGAAATATAAATTTATTTTCTGAAAATAATCAAAGTATCGCTGATATTACTGGTAATCACAATCTTTTGATCAAATATATTTGTATTAATCAAGCTTTTTTTCGTTTTTAAAACTGGCTAAACCTGAAATAAAACTTTCTTACTTTATAATTTTGATGTGATTTAATAGGGAATTTTTAAGAGGAAAGTTTCATTGAATAAATCAAGGAAAATGTATCTCATCTTTATTATGCATTTTTAATAATACATTATTATTTACTTGACCTTTACTTTTTAAAATTCAATCATTTTTAAAATTATCTTTTTATTATTTTAGTTTATCACTTTACTTAATTATTTTACTGTATTGGAAGCATTCATTGTAATTTCGATAGCATTATTATATTCAAATTACTTAAAAAAATATATAAACAAAGTAATGACCAGAAATCTGCAAAATTCTAAAATCCGCACAACCTCTGGTCCCAAGCAGTGATAATTTTGAGGAAGGTCTACTGCATTTGAAAATTATAATTTATGCTTTTTCTCTAGTTCATTTCAGTGTTATAAATTTCCCTCTAAATCAACTATTATTTTTTATTACAATAATTATGGAAAATTAATAATTTTAAATTGTGTGAAATATTTCTGAAATAAATTTGGGGGCTATAATAGTAAGATCAAGGCTTATGTCATAACTTTTGCTAGAACTATAAACTGCGATGATCAGATGTTTGATTTTATATCCAGTGTGCAAGTCAGTCCCTAATTTTTCTTTGCATTTTGGCACTTTAAAGAGTATACTTAAACATAAAAAAAAAAAAAAAAAAAATACAATAGTTTTAACATATGTATTAACTAATAAAATTGTCAAATGCACAAAGAAACTTGCACCAATTGGTAGATATAAAAAAATTATTATGCCTTATTTATGGAAGTCCATATTTAATATTAGATTTTTACTGTATGTTTAATTAAATTTGTTGTATTAAAAAGGAGTGTGTATCTTGCATATTTCAGTCAATTTCCATTAAAAAAAACCCATTTAAATCACTCCTCCTAACCCCTTAAATTATAGATTGCCCCCTTTAGCCCCTCCCAGCATATGAAGTTAAAAAAGTTTGTCTTTCCCTCTAAACTCTAAAGATTCCACTTCCTCCATTGACTCCCTTGTAACACAGAAAGTTTACAATTTTTGAAATGCTTACTTTTTCTTTTCTTTTCTGCTCTATTTGTTATTTTATATTACTAATAAATAAATAACCAGTAGACCCGTTGGAAGGTTTCACACAGCAATCTTTGAGTTTATTTCCTGATACATTTTTTATTAATTTATAATTAACCACATTTTTTTTTAAACAAACGATTAGTTTTAATGAAATATCAGTTTACTATGTCAAAGGTTTGTTGAAAAACCTTTTGTATAACATAACTTTCATCGTCCTGTGTTTGGTATGTGCATAGAAAAGGAATGTTAACATAAAAAAAAATATGTATCATGATACTTAATTAAAAAGTATAATGAAAATTCAGTATGCAATGTCTGCTTGCAAAAAAATACTATCTGTTATGTTATAACATCTTTTTCAATAAAAATATTTTTAACTAAATTTTAAAATATTTAAATTAAATCAATAAACTTTTTTTTAATTTAAAATTCTCCTTTTAAATACTCATTAATTTTCATAAAGTCGTTACTAGTTAATTTTTACTTAAACTAGGGGGCTCGGCCCCCTATGAGCTATGCTCACCAACCCCCGTCCAGACACCGCAAACTCTAAATGCATGCAAATTTGATCGGCTTTAAAAAGATTTCGAAAGATTAAATTATAATTTAAAAAACAGTGGCGATCTCCCTATAAACGAATTTCTATTCATTTCTCTTTGATTGGGGAATTTTAACGCCAAATCCGCTGCGGTACTACTTGATTATCCAGTCAACCAATTTCGCCAAATTATATAAATCGCCAAACCACTCGCCGAATTATGCAAATTGACATAATTTTTATTTTAAATAACGAAAGAACAAATAAATTAGTACAATATTAATAAAAATACAAATAAAACGTCGAAATAAAAATAACTTGATGACGTAGACATGTGTAACAACATTTCAAAATAAGCTAATATAAAAGGAATTAAGTAAACAGAGTCTTTGTCTTCTGGTATTTTTTAACAAAGCGAAAAGAATGTTCTTTTAAATGAGACATTTTAAATTAATCGTTTTTAATCTGACGTAATTTTGACCAAGCTATTCTTTCTCTTTTAAATATTCACGTGAAAATATATATATTTCCTTTTGTATATTTCCTTTGTTAGAAATGAAATATTATTTGCGCTTTCCTAACAAAAATAGTTGAAAAGTTTCTCTCAAAATATCAAATGTCTAGTGCAATTTCTAAATTTAAGCTGTTTTGCAATATTATTTTGTGTTTATTTTATGTAATAACTTTAATATGACGTAAATATGACATAATTTCTCCTATTTAAGACTTCTAACACATGTTAATGAATTTATTATTTTACAATATCTTTTCTCTTTTAAAGTTCACGTGTATACTTTTTATGACGTAATTTTTAATAAGTTCCTGCTTTTTGTACATAATTATTTAATTCTAATTCCAAATGATTTTTTCTGTTTATAATAGTCACGTGTAAATAAATTTTTAATTTGAAGCAAACATTATTGTTTCCGTTGTTTATACAGTTGGCAACAGGTTAAATTAGTAGAATTTCTAAAATAAGTAAAAAATATCTCTCGAAATGCTGAAAATTTCAATTTAAAATAGAAATGAAACCTCGAAAAATGAGTCAAATTAAAGAAAAAAATGAATTCTGCACACCGGAAAATTATAACGTATAAAATGATCTAAAAATTATTAAATTCCGATGTATAGTTTTTGCTCCTATAAAACTTTTTTAGTGGAACGATTTTGTCCAAATTTAGCATTAAATATCTCTTAAAATAATTCTTCGATTTGAAAACTGTCTGCATCAGCGTGTTTATCAAACATTTCTGTATGATACTACCGATTTTCATATTTTTGTATGCATTATTTTTCTTAATATTAACGAAGAAAGACCTCCGGTCACAAAAAATTCAAAGCCGGCGGCAGTGACAGCGGTAGTTACTTTTTTTTAGAATAGAGAGAAACAATTTTAATTTATTCCCCAGCAAAGATCGTTAAATATAATCAATAGTAAAATAAAATTCTTAATACTTTCAGCCGAAATAGAATATTTTTTATACTAATTTTTAAATATAAAATTCAAATTATTTGTTAACGATCTTTATTTAAATTTTAATCACGCCTTGTGGCATCGATCGTATATAGCCAATCAGCGGCTTTGCCGCGTTTTCGAACGGATGCTGGGATAAACTTAGTGTCACCTCGCTCTTGTTGGAGGATATAACTTAACGTTATATCAGAATTATTAAAGATTTACAGAGCTGCTTATAGAGCAGAAACGCTCATGCTGGTTCCCAAACCACAATAAAAGCAAAAGGAATTAAAAAGTTATCATTATAAGTTTAATATAAGTTAATCTGCAAGAGAAAAACATATTAAATATGTGTAGTGCATACCTGTCAACTGCTACGAAAAAATCGTAGTTGCTACGATTTGGACCTATAAACTACGATGCTACGAAAATCGGTCTTAAACTACGATTTTTTGCAAAAAACAAAAAAACTCATTTTTTGTTTCTAATTGCGATTTTTATCCCGCGCAGCATATTTTTCAGAAATGATTCTGTTGCAAAATTTCAAAGTATTCCTTTCCGAAAATTTTAAAAAACTTGTCATTTATCCGAAAATTCGGACATTAAAATAACTCATGGGATAAAAAAAAAAAAAAAATCTGGGCTGCAAAACAAACTTTATAACATACTCTTTATGTATATCAACCACAAGTGAATCGTGTTTCTGTAAATATTTATACAGGAATTCCCTTCCTTAGAAACAGGGATGCCATTTTAAGAATTTCGGGAGGCGGGGAATCTTTGAGGAGCAAGATTTGAAATAGTGTGCAAAATCATACGATTTGTACTATTTATTATTAAACATTTCAATTTACTAATTATTATTAAACATTTCAATTTTGTGTGGTAAAAAACACAAAATTTGTCAAAAGTTCGCGGTAAAAAGTGCAGATTTCAACAAAGAATCGTGATAGAAAAATGTGAATTACGATTGTGGGGAAAAAAATTGTGAATATCCTGAAATGGTCGCAGGAAAAAAAAAAATTCGAGAATTTCGTCAAAATTTACAGCACTGGGCTAAAAAATTGGAACCAGGTTTCTTTTACAAATGTAAAAAAAAATGCTGCAAAACGAGAAGAAACCTTAAATATCGTATAAAAATTTTCAGAAAAAAAAAATTTACTATATTGAGTTGAAAGACTGAAACTTTATTCTTTTACGAATGTCAAAAGATGGCTCCGAAACACGAAAAACCAACCAACCAACCTCCAGATTAATTTCAATATTCTGTGCTACGATTTCTCATTTTCAAAAGTTGGCAGGTCTGGTAGTGATATAAATGACAAAAACCAAATTAAAAACTAACAAAGTTTATTTAAGTCTAACAACATAAAAATAAATTGAAAATTAAAAAGGATTATCAATTAACTTTAACATACTAAATAACTTATCTCAAATACTGGAATTAACTTCATGACAAACGAAATACTTAAAAATCATGGCTTGTGGAAAACTACATATTTTTCAAAGAAATGCAATGAAGCTCATGGATATGCAAAACCAGCTTTTCATAACTTGAAATAGTGAAAACCTCCGTGACTATACTTGATGCTTCCATTCTAAGTGCCAAGCGTAAATAGCGAAAATGCCGATTCCTTGTTTTCAAAACAGACGAAACCTTTCATTTCACTCTCCGATGATATTTACGGTCAATGACCTTCTCAAACAATGATACGGGAAACATATCTGTCCAGGAACAAAGATAAACTATCTCTTACAGCTCCACAGATGACCCATCACACGTAAATAAGAAAAAGACCGTTCTTCACACAATAACATCATATGGCCTTTTTCACTTAAACAGTTTAGCATCAGAAGAAATAGATTAAAAAAAATTCAAGACTATATTCTAGATTAAGACTATAACTATAAGTAATCCATTGACATGAGAAAACTTTTACTAAAACTTTAACATAAACGGAAAAATGTTTTCATTTCTCAACTACCATCATGCACCGATCTAAACGTAACTGCCGTAAAGACAATAACTAGATAACTGAAATTGTCACCTACATGTTACTGAACTAATCGAAACTGAATAACTCGGTGATTCACGATGCATATATACACCGATCATCAATGCTGGTAGCAGTTAATAGTGAGATAGTATTTCAATTCCCTTCGAACTCTATGAATCTGATTAGGAGAATCAGAATGACGCAACCCCTGTAAGCGAAACGTCACTGATCGGGCACCTACCGTCATCTTGCAGCAGCTGTGAATACTACGATCAGATAGTGAAAGGAAGTGAAGCCAGGCGTTGAGAACTTTGTAAACAGAGTAGCGTGAGTGACAAACGTACGGTAGCTAAACGATAATGCAGATACTTAAGACTTATTTAAGGAATGTTTAAAAAGAAAGATATGCTTCAAACATAAGCAGGGGTAATTGTGTTCCGGGTGTACCCCAGATTTCCAGGTTTTTCGATCAGTCTTTCCGGGTTTATGAGATCGTTACGTATAACGACTATCCCGTTATATATGTTTGCGTTCGATTCCGCTGTAACAGCGATTTTTGTGCGATTTTGAATATTGTACCATCCAAAAGTGTATGAAGTTATGCATAGAATTGAACCAAATTTTTATTTTAAGTGTATGGCTATGACAAGCAGGTCCTCCCTGAATTTGGAAAAAATTCCCCACTAGGCGGCGCTGTAATAGCGATTTTGCATATTGTACCATCGAAAAGTGTATGAAGTTATGCATAGAATTGAACCAAATTTTTATTTTAAGTTCTTGGCTATTGCAAGCAGGTCCTTCCTTAATTTGGAAAAAATTCGCTGGTAGGGGGCGCTGTAATAGAGTTTTTGGGCAATTTTGAATATTGTACCATCGAAAAGTGTGTGAAGTTATGCATAGAATTGAACCAAATTGTTTGTGTTTCTTTTTGGTCATGGCATGAAGGTCCTCCCTGAATTTGGAAAAATTCCGCTGGAAGGGGGCGCTATAATTACGATGTCTGTACCATTTTCTTTATTGTACAATCGAAAAGTGTATAAAATTATGCATACAATTGAACCAAATTTTTTGTGCATGTTTTTGGCTTTGGCCAACAGGTCCTCCGTGAATTTGGAAATATCGCGCGGTAAAGGGGCTCTGTGATAGCGATTTTTGTATACTTTTCTTGATTTTTCGTAGTTCTATTGTCCATCGGCGGCTCGTTCAAAGGCGGGAACTCACTTCCTGCTAAGCCGGCTATTCGTAAACATCTGATAAAAACAGAATAAGGAAAAACTATTAATTTTAACAAATATCATGATATAGATTAACTTGTTTTTAGTTCATTTAATTGACTGAAGGAGAAATTTAAGATGAAAATCAAAGTTGGTATAGTAATGAACTAATAATATTGAAGTATTAACATGTGTAACTAGTTTTTGAAATATTAAGATGTATAAGATAGAAGAAAGTTTTGGGATTGGCACATCCAACTAGTTTGGTCATGAAGATAACTCATCATTTAGAATCACTTAACATGTAATCTATTCATTAGATTTATTTTCGCACTGCACTTTAATATTTCAGACTGTTATATTCATTCGTATGTGAATGCTGCATTTTGCAGCTGCTAAACCTTGCCCTACCCTAACATCTGGTTTAGAAAATACATTCTCATGGCTTTTTCGACTAATAACTCAATAACTTTTTCAACCCTCTGTCCTTATCCAGAAACATTTTTATTTTTACACTTAACCGCAATTGTATCAAAGTACAGTCTTGCTTTGCACTTCTCACGATTCAGGAATTTTAGTAATCCACGATCTGGGAACCCTACCCAATTCAAATATGTAATAAGTCTACCGCATGTATTTGGCGAATTCATACCAGCCAATGTTTTCCTTGGTCCCTTGTGCATGGCACAAATACTTTTAGATTGGCGATATAGTATTCCACCAACCAAGTAAGTTGTAGTTGCGTATTCAACTCACTTCTGCTCTGACGCTCGTATCTGAATGAGACACTAGCAAGTGTCTTCTTGCTTCCCCTTTTGTACCTCTCTCCCTCTGCTTTTCATGATGAAATAAATATCTTCGTATACGAGATTGGAGTTTTTTGAACTGGTGGTTATTGCATCTGCTTTCACGGTCAATCACGACTAAAGGATAAAATCTCCATTACAGTTACGTTTAGTGGAAAATTAGGATATTAAAAAATATCACGAATTTTGACAAATGGTCGTCGAAAAAATCAATTCCTCAATCATTCGCTCAAAAATATCGAGAATTTCGTCATAGGATTCCAAAAAAAATGCGCATTTCGTCAAAAAATCTCAAAATTAACACATTTTGTCAAATGATCGTGAAATAAACACAAATTTCGTCAAAGGATCGTGAAAAAAGCGCACATTTCGCAAAGGATCACACACACACACACAAAAAAAAAAGCGATTTTCGTCAAAAGAATGTGGGAGAAATTGAGAGATCGTCAAAGGATCGCTCGAAAAACGCAAATTTTGTTAAAGGATCGCAGAAAAAAAAACATGAATTTCTTTAAAGAATTGCAGAAAAAACATGAATTTTGTCAAAGGACTGCAGAAAAAATACATAATTAGAACTGGGAAGGATTTTCCTCATCCTGAATCGCAGAAAAATCGTAATTTTCGTCAAAAGATCGTGGGAAAAACGGATCGTCAGAGGATTGCGGAAAAAGTGCAAATTTCATTAAAGAAACTGATAAAACGCAAATTTCACCAAAGGATCCTGGAAAAAGCTAATTTGATCAAAGGATCTCGAAATAAAACAAATTTCGTCTAATGATCGCGAAATGAACACAAATTTCGTCAAAGGATCACAAAAAAAAGTGAAAAATTTGCAAAGAATCGCGAAAAAAAAAAAAACAAACAAGATTTGCGTCAAAAGATTGCAGGAAAAAACGCCATTTCCGTCAGATAGCGAGAGAAATGCAAATTTCATTAAAAGATCAAGAAAAAAAAAAAATTCTTTAAAGAATCGCGGGAAAAAAAGCTAATTTCGTCAAATGACCGCAGAAAAAACACATAATTAAAACTGACAGGGAATACCCCTCCTTCGGAATCGCGGAAAAACCGGATTTTCATCAAAAGATCGCGGGAAAAAAAAAACCCCACTAATTTCGTGAAAAGATCGCAGAAAAAACACATAATTAGAACCAGCAGTGATTCTCCCTTTCTCTCTCCCCCCCTCTGCTGTAACTGTTTAGAAAAGTTGCTGTGAATTTCAGATACTTTTATTTTTTTTTTACTCTGAATCCCTCCTGGTATTGTGTCATCCAACTCAATCTCTGTACAAAAATGTCCAGAATTGCATATCTGTAATGTGTAATACCCAGGAAGAAAGCAGGAAAAAGAAATTTACCTTGTGTAAGAGCAAAGCTAAAAAAACAAAAACAAAATTTCTATTTTTATTTAAATATTTTTTCTTTTTTTCTCTAATACTTAGCCACTTAAAAGTAAAATTGGATTAGTTTTGACATTTTTTTACTGTTTTCAAATAACTAGGTGTCATATATATGACTAGCATTAAATCTACTAAGAGATCCCACTTTTTACACATAATTTGTACTTGTTTCAGGAGTACTTGGAATAAATTTAGATTATAGAATTCGAATTTTGCATATTTAAGCAAGATAAATTGCACTCTCCATTTGATGAAGTCATTTAGCTTTCAGTGAAATTAATATAAGTTTACCAAATTATGTTTTTCTGCAATTGTATATTTCAAACAATAGCTGAAATATGTCATTTGATTGCCATGCTGTTGCAGCATCAGTTGTTATATAAATTGATATTGGTATATTTTGAGTCGATAATTTTCAGGGTTTTTCACTTTGTACCAATTAATTTTCAGGGTTTTTCACTCTGAGTCTCACAATCACCACTGCATAAGGTAAGTAAAGCTAAAGAGTATTTATATGAAAAGAAACTTTATATTCAATAAAAGAAAACTTTATATTTAATAAAAGAAAGAGCATTTTAAGACACATAAAGTTTTAAGGGTAAAAGTATGAAAGTAGTATTTAAATGGGTATTTGCACGGGAACAAGAACTAAGGTTAAGAATATACAACAGCTCTCTCTGTTGTTAGATGCCTCAATGTAAGCACGCACCTTTTCGTCCTTCCGGGGACTTGCGTGCGTTGGTGCAAATTCATTTCAACAGAAATGGATTCCATTTAATTATTGTTAATTCTACAAAGAATATATTTTTTGTATTACATCTATCTTTAAAAGAAAATATAATAACTTCAATATATTAAAAAATTAACTTGACGATTTGAAGCCATGGATTCAACAATTATTTTTGAGCATCCAGAGTTAATATTTTTTTCAAATTGTAAGCATCAAGGAGAAAAAATATTCGTATGCCATTTTACCAGAAAAGTTATCAAAAAACGGTATGTTCATACTATTTTTTATAAATTGTTCCTTTCATGATGTCATCTATCCTTTTTAACAAGATGTGTAAGAAGGATGATTGCACAAGATGAAATATCTGCAATGCCAAAATTCAACTGCTGTGATAGTGCTACGATAAGTTCCTTCTTTTGATCTTCACTGAATTTTTTGTTATTAAACTGTTGAAGCATACAAACTTTGATTTCTAGCTATCCAAAAATATGGATTTCATAAGGACAGTGACACAGTTATTGGACATTGATTTTGAGCATCTCAACGATATAGCGTCCCTTCAAGGGACTCTAGTGAAACTCAAACAGGGTATCGTATGATAACAAACGAACTTGCATTTCTTAGAACAGGTGTTCCCATATGAAAATAAGTTCAATAGAATTTAATTTTTTTTATTGATATAATAATAATGAATGTGGCAATGTTTTTGTGAAAAGTATGGGTAAGTGTGCACTCTTCCCTCTCTTTCCCCTCTTTATTAATATTTAACCGAATTTAAATATATTATGTTTATATAATAAAGTTATTTAAAGATCATATATTTATCTCTTTGTTTTATTTTATGTTTGTTCTGTGATTACATTGTTAGTGTGCCAAAATCATTTTTCGTAATAATCTTTGAAATACAAACTCAATTATCAATATTATAGAGCTTATAAAAATATAATTAAATACATAAAATAATGGATTATTAATTACATGTTTACAACATCAGAATGATTTGAATAACTGAATTTTGAAGAAACAAAAGATATAATTTAATAAGTATTTATTAATGAATAAATTTAATAAGTGGCACAATAAGAAAAAAATTTGGAATGATATACAAACAAGATTTAGGTGTAATCAATCACATTGTTTTGACATTCCAGTACTTGAGTTCAGGTGAGTGTCTTTTTATTTGTTACATTTATTTTGCCATAAAGGAATTCTTTTTACTTTCACAATTATTTATTTATGCAGTGTACTTCTCCCGCTATACGAATTTTCAGGCCATAAAAAAATTAATATAAAATTAAAATAATTTATTTCCTTTCCAATTTATTAAAGTTTTCATGATTTTAATTTTCCAAATTTTAATATCCCCTTTTCCGATTTCCGAATTTCAATTAAACTTTTAAATATCTTTACTTTCTTTCTATTTTTTTCATTAAACTATCCAATGATACCTCATTCATCATTGTGCACTACATGTTAGTTAAATTCAGTATGCAATGTCAGATGTAGGTGAAAAATTGTATCCATAGATACTTCCTTCATCACTGTACGTTACATATTAGTTGAGAAAAGGGATGTTGACAACAGAAATAGTGTGTATGATCAGTCGTCTAATTGTTATCTTTTCCCCTGCCTCCTCCCAAAAAGTCCTTTCTTTTTTCATTTCAGCACATAAAACAAACTTTCAATGCACTTTAATTTTTTTTTTCTCTTTTCTTCAATATGTATTAATTTACGTTAACAATACACAGGTTATCTGTCACCTAAGTTGCACCACAAATAAAGGCAGAATTTCTATGGGGGGAGAAGAGTAAAATTTTTCTAGTTTTTTTGCAGTTTGGCTGTTTTTACCCCTGTGAAAAAAGGTAGTATGCATATGCATGAACTATTGCTTTTATACTTAAAATAGATTAAATCTTTTTGCTATTTGCAAATAATATTTTAAGTGTTTGTTGTATAATATACCTACAAATTATTAATAATGTAGAATTGCAGAGTTACTTGTAATGTAACAGAGTATTTTCACAATTGTATTCTTTTTCAGGGAGATCCAGTGTGGTATCGCCTAAATGCTGTTCTAGTTCATTCTGGAGCTTCATGTAACTCAGGGCACTATTATTGTTATGTTAGAAATTCTAATAATTTCTGGTATATCATGGATGATTCAAGAGTAAGGATTTATAATATCTTTGAAAATGTGATTTAGAAAACTGTTGTTCAATTAAATTTAAAAAAATCCAAAAACCCGACTGCATAAAAAGCGAACTAATTAATTATTTCTCATCAATGTAAAACTATTTTTTATATTACTTACCTATTTCTTTATTTACTTGTATTGATGACTTTTAAGTTGTGTTTAATTGTTAGTTCCTATCTATAAACACTGTTTTGATGAGGACTATAGATGTCTATGATGGTTAGAGTTGCAGTAAAGCTAAGATATCCTACCTACTCAACTTCCAGGTTGTGTAATATTTAAATGGAGCTTCTGACTGTAAAATAGTCAATGAAACATCGTCTTCATTTTGAAAGACCTATCCAATGATATGCCACTCAATAGGGTGCGTAAATTTTTTTTCCATCTCTACCGCCATTTTGAATTTATAAAAACAAAACCTAGCCTATAACCATCGGGCGGTTAAGACGAATCAGTAGAGACCTCATTCATTAAAATCCATCCAGCTGTTGGGATGTTTTGAGGGTATAAAGAAATCCATATACCCAGATACGCGTGAAACACATAACCCTTCTTTGGCAGCCAGGTAATAACAATTGAACTCCTTTTGAGCTCTGCATAAATACATTTATGATATAGTGAACAAACACCAAATTTTGACCTTAATGTATTGGTAAATTGTTTCACAGAAATCGAAAGATATGATTTATTTAAATTTAAAAAAAGGCAATTTAAAATACATTTGTTTTCTTCTTTTTAAATAAGATAATAATCCATCAAAAGTTACTTAAAAAAAAACTACTAATTTTGCTAAAGACCACAGTGCTTCAGAAATTTTGCTGTCTTTTTACATTTTCAGTGTCTTATCTTGAATACTCTATAATAATAATCAGATTTTAGATTCTTACTTATAATGATGTGAGACCTGGCATTCGATCTTCTGCATACTCATAAATAATTAATAAAAAAGGGCTGCTATTCAGTATTTATCCACTTCACAACCATAAATTGCTAATATAGCGATCAATATTTTAGCAAATAAATAAATAGAATGCTAAATTCATCTTTAAAAAGTTAAAATTACACTATGTGTAAATTACTTAAAAGATGAAAAATATTTAAAATTGTTAAATTACTTTAATATCCTTAGTACTTTCAACTATACACATAGCCTTCATCAGATAATTCAAAATACAAACGTCTTATTTTCAAATTTCACGTAGTTGGTGTTGAAAGGAGTGAAAGTAAATTTTTAGATCTGGAAATATTGGGAAAATAAAAATATGGGTATTGAGGGAAGTGGAATATTACGTTTTTTATGATTCTTTAAGCAAACTGAGCCAAATTTTTAATTTTCAGAATTTGGTTAATTAAATATCTGGTTAATTGAAAATTTTTTCAATTAACCAGAAGCAGAATATACAAGTTCATTTCGAAGATACAAAAATTATATGCCCCTTAAAGGATTATCATGATTTTAATTATCCAAGAATCAATAGAAATTATTACTAAAGAGAATATTGTTTGTAATGACGTTTTATCCTCAACATACCCATAATTTGGCTCAGTTTGCTTAAAGAATCATAAAACACTTAATATTCCACTTCCCTCAATATCCATATTTTTATTTTCCCAATATTTTTCCGGATCTAAAAATTGACTTTCATTTTCATTCCTTTCGACACCAACTACGTGAAATTTGAAAATAAGACGCTTGTATTTTGAATTCTCTGACTAAGTTTATGTGTATAGTTGAAAGTACTAAGGATATTAAAGTAATTTAACACCTTTTTAAATATTTTTCATCTTTTAAGTAATTTAAACATAGTGTAATTTTAAATTAAATCAATATTTTAATTGGAAATCTCTACTTCCAAATAAATTTTATTGAAAAGAGGAGATAATGTAGTAATTTTGTATAAAAATTATAATTGGATAACTAAAATGCAAAAAAGTAAAAATAGCTAAATAGTTGAATAAATAGTAAAATAATTAGATTATTAAAAAAAAAAGACTAATCAATTTTATTAGAAAAAAATCTAGTCACATATTTACCTTCTTGTCAAAAATAAGGTAATTCTGTAGCAAATAATTCCTAAAAAAATATATTTATGGGCAATATTCTCACGATGCCACAAGAAGTATAAATGATTTTTATTGGCTTTTAAACACTAAACATTTAAATGTACACACATTTAAATAAATTTACCATAATTTACCATATATTATATAAATCCAAAAAGGCATGTGTTTGAGTATTGTCCATGCATGATGATATATATATATATATAAACAGTGAAACCTGTCTATAATGATATTCTAGGGACCAAAAAAAAAATATTGTTATGTGCAATTTACAATAAGAGTTTTGGGTTGTAAATAGCACACATGGTTTAACTATTTGATAGATTCACATGTTTCTAACAGAAAATAAATCTGATATATATTCTTGTTTGTTTAGATTTTGTTGAGAACGCAGCCTGTACGCGCATATTTTTTAATCAATTCATTGAATTAAAAAATGTTTATGGAACATTCAGTAATGTTGAAACGTAATTTCGAAGAGTGACAATTAATTGAACATCCCCAGGAGAATATTTTTCTATTATTTTCTTTATTACCGGTTCTTTTCCATTGTTCCCACTCGACCAAGAACCAGTAACCTTTTCTTGAAACAAACATCACCCTTCCCATCAGCACAGTATGGTGGGAAGTAAGCCAAAATGTTTTTTTATCCTTCAAACTGTCATTGAATTTCCTACCTCCGGCTCACACCAAGACCTTCATGAAACAGAAAGTTGCAAAGAAAGGGATCACTGCCAAAAAGCGACACCCTTTTGTCAAAGAAAGCTGAATCATGTGTTTTTCAATTTCTCTGGGTCGAACAATGAAGATGTCGTCTAATGTATTACTGATCTAAAATGATCAGGGCAAAGAACACATCATTTTCTTTCATCAGGTTAGCATAGCTGAAAGAAATCCCACCCACCATAGTTAGTTTACTAACTTTTTGTTGGATAAGAGAAGGGTATGATGTCAAAGGTGTTAGGGGAAATAGCCTATTGTTTCCCTCCTTCTGTCCAGCACAAGGACATTGCATTGCAAATCTTCTCAGTAACATTGGAGCTCTGAGATATCAACTTGCCTAATCAATGAGACAGCCGTAAACACACCATAATGGTCTTTCTATTCTATACCTTATTCAGAGAATTTAAGATTTGGGTGGTCTTTCAACAAACAGTTAAAAGGGAATGAGAAACAGAAAGTGGCTGTTTCAAAAAGTACAAAATTATTGTGATATACAGGTTTCATCTTGAACAATTTATTGTTATAGACAGGTTCAATATACATTAAATTAATAGGATTTCTGCGGGGACCAAATGAAATATCGTTATATACAGATTCATCGTTATAGACAATATCATTATACACAGGTTTCACTGTATGTATATAACCATCAGTTTCTTTTAAGATAAGACAAAAGTAAATAAAAAAATTTTGAAAAAAAAAAAAAAAAAACCTACTTTGGAAGAAATTGTCACATTTTTCAACAAAACATAACAAAGGAAAAAAAAATTCAAATTAAAAAAAAATGGTTATTTGAAATCCTTTGCCTGACACATAAGCAAGATTTTAAGACATCCGACATCTTCAAACTAACCGGGGTTGCTGAGCTTTGCAGGGTTCCCAGCAACATGAAAAATCAGGAAAGTCAGGGAATTTACAAATATTTTATAAAAAGTCATGGAAAAGAATGGAGAAAAAATGAAAAGTAAATGCGAATTTCATCAAAATCATGAAATTTGTCAAACGACTGAAAAAAAAGCTCCAAGAAATTTGAAGAGTAACTGCAGAAAAAAGTCTCTGATTTTGTCGAAGGATTACGAAAATAAATAGCGAATTTCATTCTATGCCCGTTTAGTCATGGAATTTTTAAAGATTTGGTCAGGGAAAATTATGGAAATTGCCACACATGTTTTACTGCGAACCCTGCTTTGTCTTTGATCGACAGACATAGATACATAGCTGTCAACTTGTACAATTTCTGTTCTAAATGTATGGTTCTATGAGTGAACATTAAGATTGGGTGGTTTTGTGCAAAAGGTAGAAATAAATGGTAAAATACTAGTAAATCTGCAGATCAGGTTACTCAATGTCAGTTACGCAAGTTGTATTTTACATAATGTCTCATATTCTATTATCTGCAATTTGTTATTATAAGTTACATATATTTATGAGCATGTAAAATTTCTCAAATTTTCAGAGAGTATAACTTTTAGAAACTGTTAAATTCTTTTAAACATTAAACTGTAAGTAAATGTAAAGAGTATTTTTTTTTTTTTTTAGGGGTACTCTGCTTCCCTAAACACTGTATTTCTGCTTATTTTAGATTCACGTTTTTCTTTAATTGTACTCCCCCCCTTTTTTTTTCTGAATCAAAATTAGAAGAAACAAAACCAAAAAGTATAATCAAGTTTTCATAGAATCGTACATGAAAGAATTTTCGTGTATAATGGAATTTTGTGAAGAACTTCTTGCTCATTGCACTGTATGCAATTGAGATATTAAAATTTCTCACCGAGGTAGTGGCAATATAAATAAACATTCAGGTAACTTGTGCTCGTGTGCATAAAAAACCATATTACATTTTTTGTTTTTCATATATTTTTAAGTGTTTTTAAGCATGTCTTAAAATTATACTGTAAAAATAGTATTGTTTTCAAAATTGATATGTTGGTAGACATATAGAATAGATACATAAGTTTGACAGCATTTAATAGTATAGATTACATGTAACTTTGAGAAATTATGTAATTAATGTAATTTACAGGGATTGTTTTAACATGTACCATTTATTTTACATAGGTTCATCAAGTAAGCTTGAATCAAGTCCTAAATCAAAGTGCATATGTTCTGTTTTACATTAAAATGGAAGATTCTGAAAGAACTCCCCTAAAGGTATGCATTACTTTGTAATTAAAAATATCAAAAAAATTATGTGCATCATATTTAAAATTGATAGTTGTGATGTTTTTCATTTTGTTGCTTCTTGAGTTGCTTCAGAGTGGGTCGCTATTTCTCACTATATTTTGTAGAATCTTTTTTTTTTTTTTTTTATTGTTCATTCAGTTGAAAGTTGAAATCAAAAATATTTTAAATAAAGACACACAACCTTGCTTAATGGTACACAAAACACGAACTTTAATAAGCTAAAAGTTAAATTCTATGTTTCAAGCTGTTTCTACAGCCGTCTTCAGGAAAAATATGACGGTTAAATGACTAAAATCTCGGAGATGAAGGCTTCCTGTGCGAGAGACAATTTCTTGAACGTTGACTAAAGATATGAAAACAAAAATGTAGTGGTGCCATCCAGTGAAAATAAATACTTATTAATGAAATGAGTCCAAATAAATCAAAAGTTCGATTGAAGAAACCACAAGTGTCTCCATCTACGCATGAGGGCCAGAACCACATTCAACAAAGTTTTCATTGAAGTTTTTGGCAACATGATTCAAGTTTAAATTAAAATATTGCAATTAGATACAGAATTATGACTTTAGGGTATTATGCCAGATTTTTGGAATATTATAGGATAAATTATCGTAACAAGGTTTATTCTCAACTTGCAATGATTTCAACTGATTCTCTAATTTTACTCTCAAAAGGGTTATTGCACGGAACAATTTTTGCATCATCAAAGTTAATATAGCAGACTTCATTAGCCAAGTAGAACCTGAAGCACCACTTACAGGCTATAAACACCGAACCCTAATTAGTAAAATTTATGTCAACGTCTAACTGAATCTGAAGTTTGATAAATATCAGTGCATTAGTTCTTTGGACAGAGCTATTATGAAAATCATGAAAACTCAGCATAGCAGCACCACCTGTTAGGCCATTTACACCAAGAACTAATCAGCACCAATTTATAAGGCATAACTCAATTTGAAATTTGACAAAAATCCGTGCATTAGTTTTTGAGATTGAGTTATCGCGGATATCGTAAAAAATGCAGCATAGCAGCACTACCTGTCGAGTAATTTACACTAATTTATAACGCAGGAATGCCACTTTTCTGCGTTTTTGTTTTTTTTGAAAATCTGTGGATTTTCGCTTGAAAAGAAAAAAAAAATCCTTATGCGGAATTCTGCTTTTTCGGCACCGAATTTTATCATTCTCGGGTTTGATGCAAATCTGCATTAAAATCTTTGGACCTTTTTAGAGGGGAAGGGAGGGGGTGGTGGGGGTGGGGGGTGCTAGCAAACAAAATACAAAAAAAGGCGAGCGAGCGCCAGCACCAAAGTCTTTCTCCTTCTGTTTTCTACTTTCTCTTTCCCGTCGCCTACCGCACATGTAAACCGCGCATCAAAGCAAATAGCATTGGAGCGAGAGATCGTCCTGTCTCCGTGTGCCTGCTAAACTCTGGTTTGATTATGTCCCGTGATTGCAGTCTGAATGAATTTCCGTCTGTGTTGATAGTATTCCACTTTCCTCCAACCGATTGCGCATGTGTCCAGCAAATTACCGGAGAAAAAGGAAGCTGCGTAAAGCCTTGGTGAATGGAGAATTCACTTTTGAATATTGGCAACACTGTTTAGCGCGACCGGCGAAACTGTCAGCACATGTAGTAAATATTCTTGTGGTTTTTTTGCATAGTTTTCATTTCTACGTTATTTTTTTTTACGACGATGGGGAAAAAAATTTTCAACTTGATTTTTGTGTGTTGAATAGAATGGTGAATATCATTTGCATTGGTTTTTTGTTGAAATTGGTTGCATACTGAATTCACGGCAACTTGTTTTGAATTGACAATTAGCCAGGAGATATAGTAAAGCTCAAAATCTATGGATAATAAATCTATAATGCATTTAAAAAAAAAATAATTAAATGTTGATGAACTTAATCAAAGAAGAAAATAAGTATAATAATAATATCTTTTTTAGACTTTTACTGGATCATAGTTGCTATTAAATGTTTCAGATCAGGCAGCAGTCCTATTTAATAAAATGTTCCGAGGTATGCTTATATTAAGAAATATGCACAAAGTAAAAAATAACCACGATTCTCAATAAAATGTCCAATAAATTCTAAATATTTGCACATGGCAGAGTTTTGCATTGAATGTATTTCTAGTGATCATTTACTCTTTTGCATTACCTATTATGCTAAAAATTAATTTTTAGTGAATACTTCTGTTGTTAAAGAGCAAAAGTTAAAAAATAAAAAAAAGGAAAACTTTTTTTATAACCTTTTGTTCATAATATATTTGCAATTTCATTAATTTTAAAAGAAATTATGACAAGTTATTTTGAATGCAGATTTTTAAATGTATTTACTTGTACAAATTTTAAACAATAGTTTTACATTTCTGAGGAATTTTCACATTAATATTTGTCATTTACAGTAAATTATTGAATAAAATTTTGAATTCCACTCTTATTATATTTACTAGTGTTCATATTTCATTTTAATGTATTTATATTCATATATAGGTTTCATTTTGAATTCAAATGATGACACAAATTTCATTTTCACATTTTTGCTTGATTTTTACCTCGCACGTTGTTTAACTTTTTGCTCGATTTTTACTTCACGCGTTATTTAACTTTTTACTCGATTTTTACCTCACGCGTCATTTCCTCTTTGCTTTTTTCTCAGTCTCATACCTGATAACGAGATATAAAAGAATCTAAAATTTTTTCAAATTCCTTGCATTGTTATTGAGATAGAGCGCCTACAAAATTTGTGTCACAAACAAACATTTTCTAAAAACAGTCAAATCGTGTTCAAGACTTTCTAAATGTATAAATCCATCAAAACCCGGATAGTAAAATTTTCATGAATCCAATACTTTCTTCTTGTAAAGATAATAGAAAGTAAAAGAACTAAAAAAAATTCGCTAACAGAAAGAAAAAAATAATAATTTGGTTAAAGTCAATTTTTGAATTGTTTAGATTTATATATTTAGATTTATTGCAATAATTGTTAAATAATATATTGCTGTTGTGCTGTTATGTTTAAAATTGTCTTACTATGCATTGGTGTCTCTGACAAAAAAACTCTTAGTTTATTTTATTTCCTTTTTATATTCTTTTTTTTTTTTTTTTTTAAGAAAGAAAAAATAAAACTGCGTATACTGCAAATCACAATTAAATGTTTTTCAAAATTTATCTTCCTCTTGATTTCGTTCTTCCTTTCATCCATGTATGCTGCGTACATGAAGCGCAATAATTAACCCTTTGGACTCTGGCGTTTCTTACACAAATTTTGTTCGTTCGGCCGTATTTTTTTTAAAAGAAGTTTCCTTCAAGTACACAATTTCAAAAATGCCCCAATTAAATAAGGAAAATTTTATTATTCTTTATTATAGGTGCCAAAAACAAATTTTGAAAGGAAAGATGGCATCACCGCAGCGGCGACAACGGAGTGCAAGGGGTTAAAATAACTTTATGCAATAGCAGATAAGGATTTTAATGAGTTACTGTGCCTTTCAACTAATATCTTGCTATTACATTTAAAAAATACGGGAATGTGCCAGAAATTTTTGTGTGAAATACTTTTTTGAGAACAGCCCTAAGAATTTAAATTTTTAAAATTCTGAATTAAAACATATATATTTTCCTAACCTTTAAGACTATTTCTTATGCTTGTACTATTGGGGAACTTGGGTGAGGACCTCCTGCATTTCGACCAATGTCCGCTAAATGAAGAAAGAAAAAAAAACTACCCCCCTACTACACACACATCGAACAATTTGCGTCTCTCTTTTGATTCTCAGTGCATAAACTTTTAACTGCTTAATTTTTCTGCCCTGTTTGTAATTTTGAATTCTAGTGACATTAAATAAATAGTAACATCAAAATATTCTCTCCCATCCCCCACAAACAAACGATGACAGAGGCAGTAAATACCAAATACTCACATATGTCACACGAATGTCAATTTTTAAAAGAAACTACCAGGAGAAAAGAACGAGCTTCACAGAAGTAAAAATATCTGCATTAAAAAAAAAAAAAAAGAACCTGGAATAAACATTAATAAATATTGTTATGGAAGTATTATTTCCTTTGTTCAATTAAATTCACTGTTGCAAATAAAATGTAATATTTCATTTCTTTATCTCCCTGATTCACATATTGTTCAATAACAAAAAACAAATATTCATCAACCACCACTGACATCTAAATACCAGATTGAAATAAAAATATCATTTGCTATCGGCAACTGCATGAGAAAAACCAGCTGTATCATATTTATCGCCCTGTCATCTGAACATTGAAACTGTCACTTTTTCCCCTTTAAAAGACAGTTTAGGCTGAGAGAAATCACTCTGTTAGTACCATGATAATCTGAAACCAAGGATTCGGTATTTAATATCATGGCTGAAGGTGGGAGAATCTTGAGGAGCCATCATGGTTTTATCATGATGATCGAAACTGATTAATCGGTATTTAATATCACGGTTGTGGCTGGGAGAGTCTTGAAGAATCATCATGGTTTAGGCAGGGAAAAATTACTCCGTTAGTATCATGATGATCGAAATGTCCTGCGGTTTAGAATGGTAGAATCTTGAGTACTCAAAGTTGAAGAAGCTCCAAATGCAGTTTAATGAAAAAGTATGATAATCACTGTTTACATCACGATTATGATAATTGCAGTTTACATCACGATTATGATAATCGTGATGTAATAGGATTTTTTGATATTGTTATCACAATTTATATATTTTATCGATATATCGCCCAGCCTTACCATTAATATAAATACAGTAAAACTTCCATAATAGATACTCTTGAATAGCAGACACTTCTTCAATCCCCAACACCTATGTATTTGTATGTTTTTATCTCTAAAAAGCACACTCTTCCAAGGTGCAGGTTAATTCCCTGCTCCCAGATTTTCCATTATTCAGAGGTTTTATTGTATATATGAAATTAATATCACTGTGTGGAGAAAAAAAAAGAAATGGAATAAAACAGTAAAAATCCAAATACGAGCCGATTTTGGGCCACCAAAAAAGATCTTTTTTAGTAGAAAAATTTATTTTAATGTTTTACAAGTATTTGTACCACTAATATACAGGGTTCGTTGATTTAAATCAGCTTGATTTTAATCATGATTAAAATCACGATTTTAAATCAATTGATTTAAAAAAAAAGTCATTGATTTAAATCAGTTTTTCTTTTAAATTATTTTTATATAAATTCAAGATATAAACGTAATAATGTACTTTAATATAATTTAGTTTTATATAATGCAGATAATCAAGCAGCTTTTAGAAAGATAAAGCTTAATCTTTGTCAAAAAGTAAAGCACAATGTAAAGTTTAGAAAAAAATGCTTTCAAATTTCATTTGAATAAAATTATAAAATAATCTTGCAACAGTCAGGAAATCTAAGCAGGAATATATTAATTAAATATTGGAATATTTGCTTGTTAGAACAACTTCTGCAAGTTGTAGTAAAATAAAATTGTATGGCTTTATGTGCTCTATTTTGGTGATGCCTATCATATTAAAGTTCGAGCAAAATCTGAACCATTCAGTGAATTTTCATTTGAATAGTGGATCTTGGTCCTTTAGAATAGGGGAAGGTACTTGTTACAGCTATCGAAAAGGCTGATACTAAAAATCTTAGAATTCAAGATCAAGTAGCTTTTTACTGCAATAGCTTCATCTGCTTCAATGGAACAAATGTTTTCTGCTTTTATCACTTTAACAAAACAAAAAGCAAAAGTTAACATCTTAGTTTGCTTCAAAAAATTAAAATTTTTTTTATGTCTTATGTCTTAATTTTAACAAAATACTTAAGGTTAAATTAATTTTTGACATCTGTTTTGTATTTTTCCATGCATTTTGTGTAAAAGATTTTTCCATAGCCTAAACATTTTGTAAACTGTGCAATATTATTAATATGCTAGCTACCTCTGCCGACCAGTTTGGTTTCCCCTAAATGTATACTAAGCATTGCAACATGTTACTTTTATTCATAATTTTACTTACTTGCGTACCTTCACTAAATGTGAAGATTCTGATAGAGAAATCAACAAATCTATGCGGCCAGGGCAGCATTTAGTATAGTTATGTATTTCATCTTTCCTGAGAAAAACCACTATGCTCACTTGGGCATTTATTCTTCATGTCCGTTTGCTTATCAGTTGCAATGCGTTCATGAATGCGGAGATTTAAAAATCTATTAAATCATTTTACGTAATTGGGTCTACTGCCAAATGGTGTATCTTGTGACTTTTTCTGTGAAAAGTCTTTAATGATATACACACTTACATTAAATCAAAATATTGTTGCTAATATCTTTTTTTGGACACTTCTCCATTCTCCCTGTCAAACACTTTTCATAAAAAACTATCGCCAAATTATTTGCCAAACTTCAACGCCTAATAAATAATGGACGTCAATTGAAACTGATCTATTCTACAAATGTATCACCATATTTTTTCAGTGCTCGTTATCTTTTACATAACGTCGTCAGTCTTTAATGAAGTAGTTCTTATTTTAATTAACAGATAAACTAATAAAACATATTTATGAATACAGAGAAACGTTGAATTAAAAATCCTTTCATGAAGTAACAAATATGCGTTATGTTTACTTCGGTGGAAAGAGATATGCGCTGTCAATCCAATTTTAACTAAAGTTATCTCAAAACATATACATATTTTTGAATGTAACTCATCTCTCAGACATTAATTTTTTTAAAGATTTGGCTTAGATGCTGTATATTCCTGCGGTCACCATCTTGGATGTTTTGATATTTTTGGCGATTTTTTGTTGACGATGTTTTACATTTTATTTTCGTTAAGCCTGCCATGCGCATAAATCGCTGCTTGGCGACATTTACTACTTAACGGAAAAAAGGTTTTCACGGCAAGAAAAAAATCCAAGATGGCGTCCGCGGGAATATATATAACATCCATATATTTCTAAAATAGCAAATTTTAAGCAGTTTTATTAAAAAAAAATTTTGAGTAAAAATGGCTGAACTTTTATGTTAGGCGGACACAAACTTCGCCAACATCATTTTCCGCCTCGATAGCTTTTATTTTTCAGGTTTGTAAATTGCTTTGTACAGTGCTTTGATGTTGAAATAAAATGTTTTCGTATATGTTATTTTTATTACTATTGATTATTTATTTAGATATATTTCCACAATAGGGGCCTTTGCATTTTTTAAAAAGCTTGGTGCAATTCTGGCTTCAAAAAGGGCTATAAATAAGGGCTAAAAAATATATTGCCAAAATATATAAACAGCTCTGAAAACAAACCTGATGAAATTTAATTTTTATTTATATATTTAATTATATAAACATTTTGTTTATTACATATATATGTATATTATTTTTTTATATATACAAATTACATCTGTTTCTATATAAAAATGGATAATTGGCTTCTATATATTAAATAAATTGTATTCACATGGAAAAAAATGTTTGTATATGAAACAGTAAATAGGTTGCAGAAAGATAATACGTTGCCAAATTTCTTTTCTCGCCAAGCACCTTTTCGTCAAGTACCTATACTGAAAAGTACCTTTATTTATTTACTTATTGTATTTTAAATAAGATGAAAGAAAGACGTGCATTTTAAATGCGTCTGATATATGTATATTAAATTTATATGTTTTAAATGCAAATCATGTACTTTAAATGAAGTCAGTGATAGCTTTATATTTTAAATGAAATGATGGCGATGGAACCCTATTTGGCGATTGAATCATCTGCGCCCAGCTAACATAAAAGTTGCAAAATAGCCAGCTGCCTGGCATATAAAAAGGGAAGCGGTCAGCCCGGAACTGTTGATGACAGTCACATGACTTTGTCTATTATTATAGAGATATTGGTAATACTTATAACATGCATTTGTGAATGTGTGTATAATTTTTATTTTATAAATTAAAAGAAAAGCCATATAAAAAAAAAATTGTGTGAGATTTTTAAAAAGTCTGATTTAAATAAAAAAAAATCTGATTTAAATAAAAAAAATCGATTATTTTTATTTAAAAAATAAAATAAAAATCACAAACCCTGCTAATATAAATACTGTAAAACTTCCATAGTAGACACTCTTGAATAGCAGACACTTCTTCAATCCCCAACACCTATGTATTTGTTTTTATCTTTGAAAAGCAAACTCCTCCAAGTTGCGGGCTAATTCCCTGCTCCAGAGTTGTCCATTGTTCAGAGGTTTTATTGTATGTATGAAAATGGTATTGCTGTGTATGTGTGTGTGTGTGTGGGGGGGGGGGGGATGTGAATAAAATAGCAAAAATCCAAATACAAGCCTATTTTGGGCACCAAAAATATGTTTAACTGTTTCAGTGCATATTGTATAATATTGAATAGATAGAATAAATAATTAAAGAAAACATAGTTTTTAAAAGAAACTTTATTTTTCATCATTGAAAAGAATAACACTTTCATAATTTTAATTTTCCTAGTCTGTTATTCTTATGCGTTTGTTGTCTCTTGAATTGTTTGCTACTGGTATGCTTCATAATTTACTAATTGATCTTTCTTTTTGTGTATTGTTAACTTTTGATGTGTATTATACCATGAAGTTTTATTTTCCATTGTAAATTAAAACACATTTTCAAATTTCAAATAAAATTTTTCTCATAATCTGAAATAAAAATATCTAAAAGTCATTTTTGATAGTTTCTTCAATGTGTAATCTTACATGTTATTTATTTTTTTTTTTCAGAAATGCCTTGACAATAAAAATGCATTTATGAAAGGAACTATTTCAAGTAAGTGTACTTTTCTTGTTCTGATTTATAACTTACTAATCTGTTTAGCTTGGTCTTATGTTTGAAAATTTATTTTCTCTTTCTTTAGATTCGCCATTCCGTAAAGTATCTGAAGTAAATAATGTTATCAAACCAATGCCTTTAAGTGACAATAATTCTCCTTTCTCTAGTTGCAAACCTCATAACTCACCTAATAGTGTTAAAAAGTTCGGCAACTTCTCTTCACCAAATAGAGAAAAAATATCTTTTGGTTTTCGAGCCAACGCAACTTCTACAGAGCTCAGCTCACCTAAAAATAAATCCACATCATCTGAACCTGTGTCTGTTAAGCAAAGTGGATTAGTGCCTTATATAGAAGATTCCTCTGAATCATCAGATGCGAGTGAAAGTTATCCATCTCAAAATAAGTCGAATAGCGTTGGAAGTACAAATAGCAAGCATCTATCAAAAGTCGGCTCTCCTGATAGTTATAAAAGATCACCGCAACTTGAAATCAAGACTAAACTGTCAAAGTCTGTTTTCAGTACTCCCTCTTATAGTCCTGTAAATAACACAGCACTCATCGTAAGTGCTACAGGTTCTTGGATTGTGATGGATCCCCCTCAAACTCCAGTTTCATCTAGTTCAAGCTCTACTGGTGTGAATTCAACAACTGACTGGGATGTTATTGAAGCATCTGATCTTGCATTAAATAGTTCTTCCACTGTAAAGGAAAATAAGAATAGTAGTATAAAAGAATCTTTAAGTTCACCAAAATTATCTATGCCTGAAATATCTCCTTCAAAACATTTAGATAAAGCTAATGAAGGTTGTCGTGACCTGTCTTCGGATGGACAGATGTCAAATGGTCATGAAATTAGCCTTTCTGCAGAAAACTATGATTTTCGAAAAATTCCAAAAAATAAAATATGTTTTCCAAAAGATGAAGAAATCAACTCATTTAAAAGGAAATATTCTGACTCTAATACGAAAATTTCTAAAGACTCCCCTCACTCTGAACACAATGAAAGCAGATATAGTCCATTACCTAAAAAAGTTAAACATGCTGAGAACTCTCCATTCTTAAAATCAGAAACTGATGTAAGAAATTCAGAGTCTAAAAGCAAAAACAATGATAACAGTAGTCTCAGTTCTACAGTACAACAAAGACATTATAATTCTAATTGTGATAATAATTCTAGGACACTTAATGGTGTTTTACATTTTGATAAGTCTGCAGCCAGTCCCAGCAAATTCTCTAACAGCCCCATGGAAAATAACAAAAATAATCATTCAAGAGGTATTTATCTTTTTTCTTAAGTTGAATTTTCTGTTTATTGATAACTATAGTATAAGAAATATTTTTGCAATATAGATATTATTTAAAAGTTTGTTAGTAATATTACTGCATTTTTGTTTTGTTCTTCTCATTTTCAATTTAGTTTTTTTTTTTTTACTTTTGTATATTACACGTTTAAAGATGAGAGATGTAAGTAGCAGAATACATTACAGTCGAACCTCTATTTAACGAAGTCGCTAAATCCCGGGAAAAAGTTCGTTACATGGAAAATTCGTTAAATAGAGATTCACCTTTTAAAATACTTTAAACTACATAAAACAGATTTTAAATTCATAATCACTAAATATTTTTACTAAAAGTAATTAATCACATTTTTTTTAATAAATCATATCGATTTGTTTTATTTATTTTACCCACCAATATCTACCATCAATTCATTTTTTCTATGTGTTTAAATCTTTGAAATCTGCAAGGAAAACAAAACCTTTTCTGGGAATACACTGTATTTTCTGTTTAAAGTAAATAGTTTTACATTAAATTCGAATTTTAATGACATTATCGTATTTGTTGGTTATTATAACAAATAATTTTAACCATACATTAACATATGCGTCCTTAAATTTAATTTCTGATAAACTCTGTTAATTTTGCCTGAGTTTTTTCTTTTAAAAAGTGTTTTCTCTCATAATACGTCTCGCATCTTTGTAATGCACCCAAAACCCCTTGATGCGTATTTTCTCTTAACTATAATCCACGTCGTATTCTTTCAAATGATTTTAGCATTTCATCATACGAAATTTGGTTAATTCCTGCATCATGTTCATTTCCATCATCATCATATTCGTCTTCATCGCAATTCATTGCTGTATTGTTTTTATTTTTCACACTGTCGAAAATATACAATTTGGATAGTATTTAAGAGTTCACAATTTCAGAATTAAGAGAAATACAATCATCAATCAGCACATCATGGTTAATTTTTTCTTTTTTTCTCATCTGTATCCACATTCTTTTAAGTTACTCTAAGGGATTACCATCTCCGTCTTCCGTACTTACCGAATCCTCACTGCTGACAAAGAAGGTACGCTGGTAAAACCAGTTCAAGGCCATTGAACATCATAAAATGTGTTTAAACAAAGAATAAGTTTGAAATGTCCAGAAATATTTTGAGAAATAGGGAGAAAAAAAAATTTAGATCACAAGAAAAAGTTCGTTAAATAGAGAATGCACTTCGCTATTTGGAGGTTATTTTACGAAGAAATTCGCAAAATGCTCTTGGTTCCAAGGAAAAGTTCGCAAAATAGAGAAATTCACAAAATAGAAGTTCGTTAAATAGAGGTCCGACTGTATATCTTTTGTTCTAACATTTGTCATCTCATTTTTTAATTCTGCTTTGTGTTTACGTTTAGGCATAAGATGAATTACCAGGGGTCGATCCAGGCAAAATTTGGGGCCTATTTAGGGCCTTTTCACAAAAATTTATTTAATAAAACAGGCCCCTTCACAAAAATTAATAAAATGGGCCCCTTCACAAAAATAAATTTAATAAAATGGGCCCCTTCATAAAAATGAACTTAATAAAATGGGCCACTTCACAAAATTCCTTTGAATAAAATAAGCATCCGTAACATTCTTTTTCATAAAAACTGTTTTAAAATGTGTTATTTGTAAATAAAACCAGGTCACGAAAAACAAAAACCTCAGCAAGGGAATTTAAAGAAGTTTTTATTAATAAATTCTTGTTTCAAATTTGTGTAACTAAATTTCAACTTCCGTTACAAAATGTTATTTTTCACAAAATATTATAAAATTCACAAAAATAACTTACTTTTCACAAAATGGTCCCCGAGAATAAAAACCTGCATCGACCCCTGATTACATTTAACTCAAAAATTGCTTCTGGTAATACACTATTGGTAATCTATAAAGTCGGTGCATTTACATTTTTATATTTGCATTTGATTGTTGTTATTCTTTTTTTTTTAGCTAAAATTATTTTGAATATATAATATGTGAATGTCAGAACAAATTTTTAAATGACTGTTAAAACGCACAGATGTCATATACGCAACGGGCACTTAACTGGCACCAGAGTGTCGTTATTTTGCTTAATATGGGTAACCCAGATGTTGTTGTTTATGCTGTTGATGTTTTAGGCAAGTTGGCGTCGGAAAAAAATCGTGCCAATATGGGCGTATATGACATCTGTGCCTGTTAAAATTATGAAATGTCAGTTTTATGTAATTTCCAGGGGGTCACACTCCTGCGCCAAACGAAAATAACTGCTACAATCTGCTACAAATGGGTTATTTTGACTGTGTTTGCGTCGAAACTGCTATTTTGTTTCTCCTTTCTGTACCTAAATTCTATTTCTTCGTGTCATTATCAAGGAAAAAATTGCAAAATTTGTCAAATTATTACTGAAAAAAAATCAACTTCGTCAAAGGATTGCCGACAAAATAAGAATTTTGTCAAAGATTCGCAAAAAAACCTCGCGAATTTCATCAAAGGATCATTCATAAATGCAAAATTTGTCAAAGGATCGTAGACAAAATGCGAAAATCGTTAAAAGATCATGGAAAACATGCGAATTTTATCAAAGAATTGTGGAAAAAACAGATTTGGTTACAACATTGCAGAAAAATGCAGATTTTGTCAAAGGGTCTGTGGAAAAAACGCAAGTTTCGTCTTAGGGTCTAAATAAATAAATAAATAAAAATAAAAAAATGCAAATGTTGTCAAAGGATCGTGGAATAAAAGGTACATCTTGTGAAAAGGTCGTGAAAACCCCTGCAAAGTTTAGTCAAATAATCACAGAAAAAACAGGGTTGCATTAAAGGGCTCTGGATAAAACGTGAATTTCGTCAAAGGGTCGGGGGGGAAATGCAATTTTCGTCCTAATATCGAGAAAAAACTTGAATTACGTTAAAATATTGCAGGAAAAGAAAGCAAAATTTGTCAAAGGATTGCCAAAAAAAACACACTAATTTCGTCAAAAGATTGTGGATAAATGCGAATTTTGTCTAAAGATTGCAGATAAAATGCAAAAATCGTCGAAAGATTGTGGAAAACATGCAAATTTCGTCAAAGAATCACAGAAAAAATAGATATTTTGCCACAACATCGTGAAAAAACACTGATTTCGTCAAAGGGCCTCAAAAAAAGAAAAAACTCTAAATTCGTTAAGGAATTGTAAAAAAAAAGCAAAAATGGTGTAAGGATCACAGGAAAAACACTAATTTCGTCAGAAGATTGCAGTAAAACGCGAATTTCGTCAAAGGATCATGAAAAACTCCCACAAAATTCATCCTAGGATTGCAGATCAAATGTGAAATTCATCGAAGGATCATGGAAAACATGCGAATTTTGTCAAAGAATCGCGGAAAAAACAAATTTCATCACAAGATCAGGAAAAAGCATGGATTTCGTGAAAGGGCTATGGAAAAAAAACGAGAATTTCATCAAAGGGCTGCGAAAAAAAAAAAAAAAAAAAAAAAAAAATTCGCCAAAGGGCTGCGAAAAAAAATGCAAATTTCGTCAAAGGATTGCGAAAAAAAGTCAGAATTTGTCAAAGGATCATGGAAAAAACGTGGAATTTTGTCAAAAGATCATGGAAAAATATGGAATTTCGTCAAAGGAGGCAGAAAAACACTAATTTTGTCATTGGATTGCGAATAAACTGCAGATTTCGTCAAAGGATCTTAGAAAAAAAACCCGCAGCAGTCTCTTTAGAAAACAGCACACATACAAACATCTATGTTTATTATTATAGGTATAGTTTTAATGTGAAATAATATACTGAGCTAACTTTTGAAAAATCTGAATCCAACTTACAGGAATCTACACTCAGACTGAAATTGAACCAAACCGAAAACAGAGTTAACCCGACCTGCAACAAAAATAATTAGTGGCGGGAAGGGGGAATCGTCCCCCTCCCCCATAACACTTCAGAAAAGTTGCTGTGAATTTCAGAAATTCTTTTTAACCTCCGAATCACCTTTGGATTCAGTCACATTTTCAATGTGTATGAAATGGTCAAACGTTATTCTGTGGCAGAAAGTTAAGCAATAAAACTGGTGTGAGTCAGTGTGAATACAGACTTTTGAGTGTTAATTTCTCCTAAAACAACTGATAAAATGCATCAAATTCAATAGAATAAAATGGCGATGGTGATTTTTTTTTTTCTTTCCTTTAATCTGATTTTATATTTTATTCCTTCACACTTTTTCTGCAGTTTTTTGTTTTACCTTAAGCAGGACTCAAAAAATAGTGTTCCCGGGGAACCCAGAAATCATTTCTGGGAACATATGTTTTCCACTCAGGTTCCTGGCCAGGAGCCTAAACAGAAGTGCTCGCAAATTGCTATGGCCACTGCCATCAGCAATGAATTTTTATTCTCCTATGGACCTCAGCTTTTTTTCGGAAGAGGCAGGTGGGACAAAGAACGCTTGGAGCAGCGAGCACATAGGGGAGTTGCATTTTCGTGCCTCTGTGTGTGGAGGAGGGGATTTCTGGGATTTCTCTTGTTTCTCCTCTCTGCTTTGATTGTGCTCGAACTAGTTGCACTCTCATTCACCGCGGCACTAGCACCGTAAGCTTTATGTGAATCGACGTCATACTTCGGGTTTGTTTTCTCATTCACTTTAGCACACTTGCTTTTTATTGAATCTAAACGGTCCATTTGTTTATAATTTTGTTAGAATTTAAAAGGTTGTTTTACCATATTAAAGATGGATATTGCAGCATTATTCCGCAAGAATGCAAATAAAAAGAAATGGAGAAGAAAAATTCAAGATTATGCTAGCTGTAGCAATGAAAAGGGTGTTGATACTACGGAAGAAAAAGATTGCAAACCAGAAAATAAGATAGAGATTTTTAAGTTATACATCTATAAGAATATGAAGAGAGGGAGGAGGTGCTTTTGTATAGAGAACAATCAAAACATTAATTGATAAACCTTAAAACTAAAATTTTTGTTTATTATTCAAAACTGTGTCTATGTGATACAGTATCTTCATTCATTAAGCTCTGAATTTACTAAAAAACTGTGAATACATAAATTTTTCTGTGAACCTACACTTTTCATGCAGGTTTCCAGCTGGGAACACTAAAATTTTTAGAATTTTCGAGCCGTCCTGCCTTAAGGCAAATTTGTTTGCTGTTACAAAAGTAAATGTTTTCCTTTTTTTTCTTATTAGCTTCCTATAAAATGTTTTTCTGCTTGCAAAAACAGTTTTTGTCGGAGTGAGTGCAGGTACAAAAACTGTTTTTTTACCTGCTTCAAAATTTGTGTTTTGCTGCTCCAAAAGCTGATTTTGCTGCTCTAAAAGCTGATTTTGCTGCTACAAAAACTGCTACAAATTATTTCGAGTGAGTGTGACCCCTGAATTTCTTTCTTCTATGATTCTTAAGTGTTAACTCTGATTTTCATTATTTACATCCTGAGTGAACCATTGCTTACATATTTGTGGATTTGAGAGGGTCAGCTATACTTCAACAACTGACAATTCTTTATAACAGTGTGCATAAAGGAAGCACAGATCATGAGCCGCATTCATTTGCTGTTGACTTGCCTCACCATATCATATGTGCCAATTTTTTGGATTTATCTGGAGAGCTTCTGATTTCTCAGTGACTTTCTGATCAGAAAGCAAAATCTTTAGAATTTTTTTTATATAACTTCTAAGTTTTTTCAGTAGATGAAGGTTGTTGTTCTCCCATATGTCCCAGTGGATCTATGGGAGAGCCCTTGTCTTAACAAATTTTTGCTTTCCTGCTGTACATAGTCATTAATTATGCAGGCTCTTAAAAATTTTTAAATCAGCATTCTGTCCATTTATTCATACGCACATGAACAGTATACTTTCACTAAAAGCTTATTTGATTAGGTATTTAAATATACATTAACAAAGTAAGCTTTTAATAAAAGTGTTATTTTTTATCATCCTTACAGAAATTAAAAATATAATTTTTTAAGTGTCCATTGTACTTGATTTTGAATGATTTTTTTTATGATAATAAATTTAGATCATTTTTTTAAAACTATCATTGCAATATTCCATTAGCTATTCTTAGAATTTAAATGCAAAAGCAATGTTTTCTTCTATTTGGAAATGATAAAAAATATATTCTGAAAATTTAATATCTCCCCCGCAAAAAAAAAAAAAAAAAAAAAAAAAAAAAAAAAAAAAAAAAAACTCTCAAATCCTTTTTTACTTTCTTCTATCTTGACAAGAAGAAAGTATTGGTTTCATGAAAATTTTCGAATTCCAGTTTTCGACGGATTTATATGTTTTAGGGGTCAGAGATTCCAAAAAACATGTTTTTACAAAATGTCTGTCTGTGAGTCTGTCCGTCTGTCTGTCTGTATGTGACACAAATTTTGTGGGCGCTCTATCTCAAGAACTAATGCATGGAATTTAATAAAAAATTATATTCAGGTAGTCCCTGATAATAGATTGGTGCTGATTAGTTTTTGGTGTAAATCGCCCTGCAGGTGGCGCTGCTATGTAGCATTTTTCAGGATTTCCGCAAAAGCTCTATCTCAAGAATTAATGCACGGATTTTTATAAAACTTCAGATTCCATTAATCCTTGATATGAATTGGTGCTGGTAACGTTTTGGTGCAAATCGCCCAACAGATGGCACTACTATGCTGCATTTTGAAGCATTTACACGATTTTCGTAATAGCTCAATCTCAAGAAATAATGCACGGATTTTCATCAAACTTCAGATTCAGTTAGTGCTTGACATGAATTGACGTTTTGCCTCTTGTGGTGTAAATTGCTCAACAGGTGGCGCTGCTATGCTGCATTTTTTGAGATTTCTGCAATAGCTCTATCTCAAGAACTAATACTTGGGTTTTCAACAAACTTCAGATTCAGGTATACCTGGATATGAATTAGTGCTGTTTATGTTTTGGTGTAAATTGCTCAACAGGTGGCGCTGCTATGCAGCATTTTCCCCGATTTCCACAATAGCTCAATGTCTAGAACTAATGCACGGATTTTCATCAAACTTTAGATTCAGTTAGTCCTTGACATGAAATGATGTTTTGTACCTTTTTGTTTAAATTGCTCAACAGGTGGCGCTGCTGTGCTGCATTTTTTGTGATTTCCACAATAGCTCTAGCTCCAGAACTAATGCACCGATTTTCATCAAACTTCAGATTCCGTTATACCTTAATATGAATTAGTGCTGTTTGTGTTTTGGTGCAAATCGCTCAACAGGTGGCGCTGCTATGCTGAATTTTTCAGAATTTCCCCTACAGCTCTATCTCAATAACTAATGCACGAATTTTCATCAAACTTCGAATTCAGGTATACTTTGATACGAATTGGTTCTAAATTGATGTAATTTCTTATACTATTTAAATGATTTAATTGACGTGATTTATATCGAAGAAAGTTTTGTGATGGCCACAACATACTAGTTTTTTTTCCCCCCCCCAAATCTGTCATTAAAAGTAGTTTTACTTGTGTAGACAAAAATTATGTAGATTTATTTATCCACCATTGGCACAAAAAATCAGTGACACATACTAAGTATTCCAATGTATGTTCAACAATAGAACAAGAAGAAAATGTGATTGAACACAATGATGAGTTTCACTATGTCCCTTAATGAATAGATGCCAAGGTTTACAGATTTTGAATACCATTATTTCAACTAGCAAACTTCACATTATTTAATTGCAGAATTCTTTGATTTATATGGCACCTATGCACTTAATGTCAATCGGTAATCCTTAATTGGTATAGGACTGTTTGGTGTATTTTGTACTTTATTGTATGATACCTATTTTTGGATTTTTTATAATATTGTAACTCGCATTACATGATAATCATATTTGACTTAATCTTATAAAACAATTTATTTTCCTAGACATTTTGAAATATATGTTGTACAAAATACATTGTACTAGAAGTTTTGCAGTATTTACACAAGTATTTATGGGTTAAAATACAGTTGTATTGATTTATGTCTATTTTGTTAAATGCTGTAATCCCTTAACATTTGTTGATTTAACATTCGAAAGTTTTAATTATTTACAAAATAAAAAAAGAACGTTTCAACCTTCACAAATACTTGGTTATTCACAAATTTTGTTGTATAAAGAATATTTTTTTTACTAAGTACGTCTGTTTTGTTTTGCCAATTCCATAAACTAGACACCTGCATTGTACGGTCTAGCCTAAGTTCTGAGAACTTCAACCCTTATGTTGAGGCAAAATGTAGATTAGTAATTTCGAGATATTCGAAACATGACTTGATGCTAAAAATAGACTATCTCCCTTTCTTTGTTTGACCTTTGCATTAATCCATTCTAGACCGGGAGGTGGCAGCACAGACAATCATCGAGTTCACGGCTCAAATTCCAGAATTAGTTGAGAGATTACTGTACTTAATAAAAATATGAATTATATATACTTTATTTATTTTATTTTAAGGCACTAAATCGCATTAATTGCAAAATGCAAAAACAACATAAGTCCAAAGGTTTAAAAAAGAAAAATATATTCTTATAAAATAAATAACTCATAATCAATGTACAGTCGTGGAAAAAAAAAAGTAAACACCCCCTTCTAACTCCTCAACAAATTATCGTAGAAGAAAGTTACTGGTACCGAACGATTGGAAATAAAGTCTACTTTTAAATGATGTATATAAAATATGCTTAGGGGGCCATCTACATATTAAAACAAACCATAACTTTATTTTTTTCAATAGCAGTACCCAATTCTGACAGCATAAATGAACTCTACACCCTTCAATTAGCCTAAAGACGAATTTTTATGCAATTCGTACCATAAGTTTCCGAGAAATTATTTTAAAACGAGTGTATTTTAAGGGCTGTATCCAAATTGAAGTTCCGTACTGGATTGTTAACCGAGAGAGCCACCTTCTTTATCAAGGCACGTTTAAGCGTCAATGAAACCTGTTTGATTACAGTACAGCAGAATAAACTTCAAAATGTCTACTCACTTCCATCATAGACGGCCCCTTAAACCATCATTTTGCCATTTTTTAAGCATAATTTGAAAACTACTTGGAAGAAAAATGTGAAATTTTTGAATTTCCATAAAGCAAGACTTAATAAATCTAAATCCATCAAAAAAATTGTAGGTTGCAATTCATAATTTTTTCGAATATTAATTTTATAATTCATATCATAAAATTATAAAAATTGCAAATTCAGCTTATTTATGTTTGGGTATATTAGTATTATTACTACAAAAAAAATAGCACATTAGGAGCATAATTTCGGGAGATATAAATAAAAATATGAAAATGTAATTTAACATTAGAAGCACTCAATTTTGAATGTTTATAATTCAAAAACTTATCATTCAAATGACTTGAAATTTGGTGTCTAGGCATAGTTTGAACCGAAGATTTGAAATATCTCGTTAAAATTGGGTATTGCCATTGAAAAAAATGAAGTTTGGATTCATTTTAATATGTAGATGACCCCTAAGAAAATTTTATGTATATCATTTAAAAGTAGACTTTATTTCCAATCGTTCGGTACCAGTAACTTCCGTCTACGATAATTTGCCGAAGAGTTAGTAGGGGGTGTTTACTTTTTTTTTCCACGACTGTACATATTTAAGAAACATCATGGGTGCAGAAAAGTCCTTAAAATGTCTAGCATATGTGTGGCACAATTTTTATTGATTTCTGAAAAATTTTAAATCTTGTACTTGCATTGTTCTTGATTTCAATATTTTCAGTAATGGTTCAAACATGGTGAAAAAAGTAGTTTATTTTTAAAATTGTGTTGTGTAATTGAGAATAATTTGGCTTTAGTTTCCATATGTTTTGATTTTAACTGTAGAAGAAAAATCGTAACAAACCTTTTGTTATTGGAGTAGATTTTAGAATTGTTTGTGTAAAATAATTCAAATAGTTGTTAATGTCCCATGATAAAATGTACGTTATTTTATATTGATGTTTCCTACAGTGTGTGTATATATATATATATTTTAAGTATTATTTTTTCTAAAGAAAAAATGCATATTTTTAAAATGTTAATTTTAAATAAATCATTGATACCATTAAAAAATATTTATTGCTTTTAAATCTATTGCATCTTTCAGGAAATCAAGATAAATCCTTTTCTCAGTATTCTAATAAAGGGAACAATTCATTTCTTTTTGGAACTGAAGGTATGTTTCAGTTATAAGAGTTTGGCTAATTTCCAGTATAGGGGCCTTGGTGAAGAAGAAAATTTGACAACCTATTTACTGTTTCATATACACAAGCAATTTTGCCAATATTTATACAATTTATTTAATATAAAGAAGTCATTTAAGGCATTTATAAACAAGCATAAAGTTAATTATGTTTCTTTTCACAGTTGTTCACGTCATTTGGCAACAAATTCACTTTCTCAAACTTAAAAAAAAAGGGCAAAGGCCCCTATAGTGGAGAAGTACCAAAGTGTGATTATAATAGAAATTGCTGTAAGTTTTAGAATTGCTTCAAAAGTTTCCAGGGCGATACTTTGAATAATAATAATAATTTAAGAATAAGTGGGTGACTGGTTAACGAACACTTTCAGGAGAGATTTTTATGTTTGGATAATGAACACATGTTCGGATAATGAACACCTCACAAAACAAAGCCAAGAAGAAGCTATTCTGTATTTCAGATTTGCCCAGCTTTATTTAATTACATATATCATAGACATAGAGAATATTTTAACAGTTGTATATGTATGGCCTAATTAATTCATGGGCTAACAAGGGTTCGTGCCTTACATTTTAGGCCTCCCAAATAGTATGAACAGATCACAAACATTAATTTATATATTTTGAATTCATATTTTAAAAAAATGTTTTTAATTGCAATTTAATTATTTTAATTAAAATTTAATTTATAAATTATTAACAAGCTCTACCCTCCACTTGAGCTTTATTGGGCCCTGCCGTAAACATGATCGTTTTGAGAACTAGGGAGTTTCTGAAAAGTCAAAGTAACAAACTGATATAATTTAATGCTGTAGGCAGTGAATGTAATCCTAAAAAATTTTACAAAGGGCATGCCATTTTTTTTAATATGTCACGACATGGTCAAAGCCATCAAAATACGATCTGTCTTTATTAAGTAAGGACGTATATTAACCCTATTATAAAGAGAAGATTTATGTAATTTTTATGCATTATTTAGATTTTAAGAAAGAATTGAATTCCCATACAAATCAATACCAAATCTATGATCAGTTAATGAACAATTCGATTAGCGAATACTGTTTTGGAATGGATTAAGTTCATTAGTCGATCACCCACTGTACTTTTGAATTTTATTTGTTTTCAAGTGTATGAATCATGCATTTAGTTAATCCTTCTAAAGCCACAGTCTCTTTGTGGAATTTTATTAGAATAAATTATTGAATTGAAGAATTAATAAATAGATGTTTACTATGGAAATGGATATGCGTGGGGATGATCCATATTCTTGAAAGAAAACTTCAAATAAAATCTTCTTCTTACTACAGGAAAAAAATTCACCAATAGTTGTAAATATTTTGTATTATTTAAACTCATTAAAACATACAATTTTGTACTTAAAAAAAAAAAAAAAAAAAAAAAAAGTATATGTATGTATGTATTAGGATATGAGGCTCTGCCCCTTTCATATATCAACCTCCAGACTTTCAAGACTCATGTGTTGCAAGTTAGTTATTAATTTCTTCATTGCTGGAAAAACATGGTAATTTACAGACAGATTAATTGCATATATCTTGAGTTTTTTCTCTTTTATGTAACAGTTTAGTTGATTTTTTAGTATAAGCAATGAATTGTTAATTTGTAGTCTAGCCATATTCAGAATTTAAAATTTTCTTTGCATTAAAAATGAGTTTAAATTGAATCTACTTTTAACTTGAGTATGGCTTCATAAAAAATCAATTTTATTTAAATTTAGTTACCATATTTCCTGCCAAGAAGTGCTATTAACGCAAAATAAAACTGTTGAATCTGTCCTACATGTTTTTAACTTCAGTAAGCTGTCATACAGTGATACATTAAAAATCAATTTTATTTAAATTTTGTTAATCTATTTCTTGCTAGGAGGCATTACCAGTGTTACAAAATTTCAAAATGCTGAAGCTTATTCCAAAGATTTATTTAAAAAGAAGAAGAAAAAAAAACAACCAGAAATATTTTAAAATTTCAACCTTTTTCTTGCCATGGATGCAATAAAGAAACATAAAATTGTGTTGAATTTGTCCAAGTACGGCTTCATATAATAAAAATAAATTTTTGAAAAACTGTATTACCCCATTTCCTTCTAGGTGACGATATTGGTGTAAAATAAACTTGAATTGAATCTGTCTAATCCAGTTTTAATTTAGAGTATAATTACCATATCAGTTGCTATTTTAGTTATGTTATGTAGTTTCCCATCATAGGCGCTACCAGGATAAAAAAACATATCTATCATGTGGAAAATGTAATGAAAACATATACAGTAGAACCTTGATTTTTCCGAAATAATTGGGACCGACCCTCTTTCGGAAAATCGAAATTTTCGGATAATCGAGAATGCTTCCATTTTCAGATTAAAGAGAAATATATGCAATATTTCTTATTATGGTAACAAGTGCTTAATAAAAATAAAGCAATAGCTAAATAGAAACAAGAACAGGGTTCGATTTAAGCGGTATCGCATCGCAATTTGCGATTCAAATTTAACTAAAATGCGATCAGAGAAATGCATTAAATCGCAATCATTGCGATGCATATTTCCCGCAGCGATTTTCGTAAAAGGGCCGCGAAAAAATAGCGTATTTCGTCAAAGCATCGCGAAATAAAAAGCGAATTTCGTCAAAAAATCGCGGAAATAAGCGCAAATTTCATGAAAATATCGCTGAAATAAGCGCAAATTTCATCAAAATATTACGAAAAACGCGATTTTCGTAAAAGGACCGCGACAAATTAGCGTATTTCGTTAAAAAATCGCGAATTTCGTCAAAAAATCGCGGAAAAAAGCCAATTTTCGTCAAAGGATCGCGAAAAAATAGTTGTTTTTCATCAAAGGATCCCCCAAAAATAGCAAATGTCGTCAAAAAATAACGTAAAAAAGCCGATTTTCGTCAAAGGATCGCGAAAAAAGCACAAATTTCGTGAAAATATAGCGGAAAAAACGCTATTTTCGTAAAAGGGCTGAGACAAAATAGTGTATTTCGACAAAAGATTGCGAAAAAATAGCAAATTTCGTCAAAAAATCGCGGAATAAAGCCGAATTTTGTCAAAGTATCGCGGAAAAAAACACGATTTCCGTGACAGACTCGCGAAAAAATAGCGAATTTCAACAAAAGGATCGCGGAAAAACGCGAATTTCGTCAAAGTAACGCTGAAAAAACGTGAATTTAGTCAAAGCACCAAAAAAGATGTGCAAACTAAACTTATAGGTAGAAAATTCATAAAATGGGATTTAATTTCTTTTTTATGAGATTCTTAAAAATACAGCATGATTTCAGTGTACTTTGATAATATTTATATTCATTAGGTGGACCAGTAAAAATCCCCCCCTCCTCGTTCTTACTGCATTGAAATGTCTCCCGCCTTCAGAACATTTAAGATTTGATGCTTATTAGTGATTTAGATATAAATTTCCCTTCTGAGGAAAATGTCTGATTCCAACACAGATCTATGCTGACAAATAATTCAATGGGAAGTATAATAATGAAAGCACCCATTCATTCAACGAAAAGTACACCTTTACTTAACATAAGTGTTCTTTTTTTCAGCAAAAATATCTTTTTCAATAAACCCGCCTTGCCTCTTTTTAAAAGAATGCGAACATTAGTGATACTTGTTAGTGGAACTTGGTATCTTCTACTCTCAAATAAACATTATTTTACAATTAAAATTGTATCTTGCATTTTTACTTTTAAAAAAGTAAAGAAAATTTCTCTTAATATTTTTTAAAAATATCTTATTTGAGTGCACATAATGCTGGTTTTAATTCATTATTTAATTATTGTTAAAACAATAATTAATGCATTTCATTTATCTCAATAAACAACTTTCATTTATTCCTTTAAAATATAAATTATTATTGATGGGGACCCGCTTTTGTAAAAAAGGGACCCAGATTTTTGGAAATCCTGGGTCCCGGGACCCAGGTTTTTTCAAGTACAGCGGCATCACTGCTTAAAGTTAAAATTTAAAGGTGTTTTTACACGACATACGTTGTGTTTTCACCCTCCCCAAGTGTTTATTTACAATGGAAGTACAGCGAGGAAGTACGCTTTTTAAAAAAAAAAATTGTTGTAAATTTTCAAGATTTAAAAGTTACGTTAGCTATTTTTTACTTGCTATACAAAAGTGTTTAACTGCTATTCAAAACTGACTTTGTATAGCAGTTACTGCTATGCAACTTTCTTTTTCTAAATCGACCCCTGAACAAGAATAAATTACCTGAATTCGAATTTTGAAATTAAGTACATTTTACATATTGCAGAAGGGTTTGAAAAATGTTTTGTTTGTCGCAGTTTCGATTGCCTTTGCTTTGAAGCTCTATCGCAGAGTTTAATATTATTAGATCACCAGTATCACAGTCTTTCAGCTGCCCCAGCCATGTCAAACCTTTTGCAAAACATTCAAAAGCTTCAGAATTGCTAATTTGTTCGTTTTCTATGTTCCACTCCGCAGCTTACGGGAGCTCAAGTTAACTTCAAAAGAACTCTAAGAAAGAGGGTCGAAAATATGTATATGTACTCGTAGTTCAGAAAGGACCACTTGCACACAAGGAATATGATAGTTTATAAAAGAAATAATAATAAAAAGCTTTCCAAATGGATTTTGCACACAAGGAATGTGATAGTAAAAAAAAAAAAAAAAAAAAAGCTTTAAAAATGGATTTCGGTTAATCGAGAGTTTCGGTTAAAAGAGTTTTGGATAAAAGAGGTTCTACTGTATTTCAAAATGGCAGAAGCTTATTCCAAAGATTTGTTAAAAAGAAAAACAGAAATATATTTTTTTTAAATTTAGTAATTTTATTTCCAATCGAAGGCACTATAAAGAAAAATAAAATTGCGTTAAATTTGTCTAACCTATTTTTAATTTAAGTACGTCTTCCACTCTAATAGATATATAAAATGCAAATAGGAATTTCGTTCTGGTCACTTATAACTTAAGTTCTGCTGTATGTATTTTGATCGGACTTGCACTGTCAGTTAGATAATTTTTCAGAAAAGGTTTTAGTATATAACATATTGTTCTACATAAAGATGAAAATAAGAAATTTTGCTTAGTGGCCACTGGCCGGTAGGTTGATTTTTTTTTTTTTTTTAGTAGCCAGTTACTGGCTAGTGAGAATAATTTCTTTAGTAGCCAGTAAAGTACATTTATGTCACTGAATATTTAATTTTAAAATATATGAGTTTAGAATAAATAAGTAATCTATGTAATAAATCAAAATATTTTAATTCATATTGTTTTGAATAAACTTGAGATACTAATTTCCAATCTATTTTAAATTAAATTAACAGCAAAATTATATGCAATATGCTTATATAGCTAACTACATATGCCCAGAAGCAGAATTTTCTGTGTCAGTGTGCAGCAAACTAAAATTTATCTGCGACCCAATAAGTCTACTACCATAAGAAATAACAGAAACACTTAAAGTAAGCAAAATTTCCATTTATAAAGAAAATACAATATAAGGATACAACAAAAATACCATAAATCTAGAGGCTTAAAGAAAATTTTTAACTATTTTTTAAGCCCAGCATTTCTTTTTAAGTTGGTGGATTAATCTGCAAGGTTTAAAATAATCTGCAGCGCCCGCTGCTGTGCTGCACTGTTTCTGCTACCTGGTACATATGCTTAGGTACATTTCAAAAAAAAAAAAAAAAACCTGAAATTTACAGCAAATTTTCTGAAATGTAAAGGGGGTGGGGCTGTGGGGATGCCCCTCCTCGTACTAATTATGCATTTTTTTTCGTGATACTTTAACGAAATTCGTGTTTTTTCGTGATCTATTGGCGATGTTTGTGTTTCTTTCGTGATCATTTGACAAAATGTGCATTTTTTTCGCGATCTTTTGACAAAATTCACGTTTTTTTTCGTGATCGTTTGACAAAATTCGCACTTTTTTCGTGATTCTTTGATGAAATTTGCGTCCGTTTTCACGATTCTTTGACGAAGTTCTCTTTTTTTACGCGATTCTTTGACAAAATTAGCGTTTATTTCACGATATTTGCATTTTTTTCTGCGATCTATTGACGAAATTAGAGTTTTTCCACGATCCATTGATGGTATTTGCACTTCTTCCGTGATCCAGTGACGATATTTTGCGTTTTTTCTGCGATCCATTGACGATATTTTGCGTTTTTTCTGCGATCCATTGACAATATTTGCATTTTTTCATGATTCTTTGACAAAATTTGGGTTTTATAGCAATCCTTTGACAAAATTCAAGTTTTTCTACGATCCTTTGATGAAATGTGCGGTATTTTCGTGATCTTTTGACAAAATTTTACTTTTTTTCCCGATTCTTTGATGAAATTCGCCTTTTTTTCGCGATCTATTGACGATATTTGTGTTTTTTCTGCGATCTATTCACAATATCTGCGTTTTTTCTGAGATCATTTGACGAAATTTGGGTTTCCTACATATCCTTTGACCAAATTCGAGTTTTTCTGCGATTCTTTGACGAAATGTGTGGTTTTATTCGCGATCTTTTGACAAATGTCTCATTTTTTTTCTGCTTTGTCGAAATTCGCTTTTTTCACGATCTATTGACAAAATTTGGGTTTTTTTTCACGATCCTTCGACGAAATTACGTTTTTTTTCCAAGATCTATTGACGATATTTGGGTTTTTTTGCGATTCTTCGACGAAATTTACGTTTTTTTCGCGATCATTTAACAAAATTTTTTTTTTTTCTTTTCGGGATTCTTTGACTAAATTCGCGTTTTTTTCGCTATTTATTGAAGATATTTGTTTTTTCCTGATCCATTCACAATATTTGTGTTGTTTTTTCTTTTCCCACGATCATTTGACAAAATTTGGGTTTCTTAGCGATCCTTTGACAAAAGATGCGGGTTTTTTTCACGATCTTTTGAAAAAACTCTCGTTTTTTCCACAATTCTTTGACGAAATTTGCCTTTTTTCGCGATCCATTGACGATACTTGAGTTTTTTTCGCGATCCTTCGACGAAATTTGCCTTTTTTCGTAATCCTTTGATGAAATGTGTGTTTTTCGAGATCTTTTGAGAAAATCCGTGGGGCTTTTTCCTCGATTTTATGACGAAATCCCTTTGGAAAATCCTGCATTTGGGCGGTACTTTCCATATTTTTAATTGCCAATTTTTCATGTTTAGTCGCCGAGTGGCGAGTATTTATTTTCATCTTTAGTTCTACATTGCTTAGTTACAGAATTATGAGGAAAAGTTCTATAATCAGATGAACCCGATTATGAAAGTTAGCCTTTTTAAAAGATTCTGCTGGTGTTTTGATGGAACTTGCACTGTTAGTTATATAATTTTTCAGGAAAATTTTACATATACCATACTTTGTTTAATTATAAACCTGTTGGAGAAACTTATACAATTCCATCAACCTGATTATGAAAGAGAATTTCATTTCAAATGCTTTTAACTCGTGTTCTGCTTTCCAGATTTTTATGAGATTTACGTTGTCAGTTATGTAATTTTGGAGGAAGGGTTTTAGTATGTAACATATTGTTCTATGTTGCTTAGTTACAAAACTGTGGGTGAAAGCTTTATGTACTTAAAATGCAAATGGGAATTTCATTCAGAATGCTTACATCTCACATTCTGCTAAACTGATTTTTACGTGACTTACATTGTCACTTAGGTAATTGTTGAAAAGAGATTTTAGTGTATAATGCATCATTCTATGTTGCTTAGTTATAGAGCTATCAGAGAAAGTTCTACAGTTAGGTTCGCCCGATTATGAATGATTAATTTTTTAAAAAGTTCTACTGAATGGATTTTGATGGAAATTACATTATTAGTGACATAAATTATGAAAAAAAAGCAAAAATTATGTATTAAATTTGCATTCCAAATTGAAAAGCTTATCAGAAACTTAATATCACCATATATCAACAAGTTAATATCGATATTGGTGATATATCGTGATAACTACCTTAAACTGCAAGAATAGAAATATTGCTAATTTCGAAAAAAAAAAAATTGGTACAGTAGCAGCAATTTAAGTACCAACAGATGTAGAAAGCAACGAATCAATGTTTTATACCTATATATGTTCACACAGCATCATTAAAATATGTATATATATCTATACAAAATAGAAATATTTTAGAAAAAAAAACCAATGTTTGATATCTGTTTGCACTTTTACCATTTGTTTCAACTTATTTTTTTTTTTTTTAAATAGTATGTGTTCTTTTCTTCCTACTTTGTGGATTATTTTTATTAATAACATTTTAAATATTTAATTACTTCGCGTATAACTGAGGATATTATAAAAAAAAAAAAAAAAATTAAAATAAAATATTCTGAAATTTAGGAGAGTGACAATTTTAATATAATTTAAATAAGTAAAAGCAGGGGAAAAACTAAAATTAATTTAATGCCATATGTCATGCTAATATACTTGTAATTAAGTAGGTTTCAGTGGATGATAAATGCAGCGGACATGTTGTTTTTTAATCTTTCTCTAAGGAATGAATGGATTCTTAATCGAAAAAATTCACTGTATTTATATCTTTTTACCCTGTTTACAAGAAAACAGCATCGAAACCTTAAGAAAAATATATAAATATTAAAATCACATTTCGGAATAGTTTTATACTAATTTAAATTTATATTTTGATAAATATTCCTTTTAAGCTAAAATATCAAGACAGGATAAGTTAAATTCATGCAAGAAAACTTCGCTCTTATCTCTAATGAAAATACAACAAACGCCACAGAAGAAAGAATATTGTAATGATTTCTCTGCCTCCTGATTAATCTGGTAGCGGATGAGACAGGCAAATCTTTCTTGTTTAATCTTTGAATATTTTATTCTAGGTTAAATAGTATTATATACAGTTGATTTTTGGGTTTGCATCAAAATATAACAATGAAGGGCTTTTTGCCACAGAGTCTATTAAGCACTGACTGTCTCTTGACATATGAGACTGACGTCTCTGGAAGAATGTCCTTCTTGATTCTCTAATTTCAGAAGAGACTGATGTCTCTCAAAGGATACTCGCTGGCCTGGGCCATCTGCGAATACTTTCGACCAAGTCCACACACAAAGTCCTGTCGCCCTTTTTCTAGTGACTCCAAGTCACCAGGAGCTAGGAATTATCGCTGGCCTCTCCATCCACGATCAAAACCAAGAGTCCCCTCTTCCTCTAAAATCCATCCCCTCATCTCCATCTTCCGTCTCCACCCTCAAACTGCAAGGGATGTTCTCCTCCAATCGGCTAAGCCCCCGCGTTCTCATAGGAGCTTCTTTGTTTCTCCACTGGCACCCATTGCCATTTGGTGTCTCTGAGATGATGAAACTTTCTCCCCTAGGAGGTCGCTTGAAGGAGAAAATGATCTATAAGGGATGGACCATGGATAATTTCTAACGTCACAAGACATTGGAACAAGGATGCCTCGAAATATTCTCTTATTGTACATTAAAGATGAATGGGTTTTAACCCGTGGGAACGTAGTCAGCTTGTGAAGTCTTGGTACAGGCAAAGTTCTGTTAATTATTTAATTACGCTGCTAAGACTTTACAGCACTCCTTTCCTGTGGTGGCGATTTTTCGCCATTCATTCACTACAGAGGTTTGCTGCTGTTTTCCTACTTTTTTTACAAAATATTAAACCAAAACTTTCATCCTACATTCCATAAGGCTGGTTATGGCAGATAGTCATTTACACATTTTATCTCAATTTTAAAACACAAATAATATACAATACAAACAATTAAAATTTATATACAAGTTTAGTTAGTGCTTACACTTATTCAACCTTACATAAACACTCAACGAATCCTGTTTCTGTACCGGGCCGGTGCTTGATAGAGTAATGATAAGGTTGGGTAATCAAGGACCAGTGGATTAATCTTGGATTATTCACAGCATTGTTCTTAATCAACGATACCAAATACTTATTTGTACGCCACGCTGTTTTGCGCCTTGATAAGTCTACTTTTCTTTTTATTCTTTTGATACGGTCTAATACAATCCCTCTCTGTCCCATATGATCACTCCAATAACCGGAAACCCTTTTCGCATTGTTTAAATACGAAAGATATAAAAAATCTTTGGAGAATCATGTTCCGAATTGTCTTCCCATCTCGCGCCTAATTCTACGTTGTGCGTACTCACATAGGTTTCTCCCGGATCAATGTGGAAAACACCCCTCTTTTTCCTAACATCAAGGGTTTTTGTCACTGTTTTCACTTCTAATTCCTGAATTAGCCTGATACATTTCATTAAATCCAATACATCTACAATTTTTAAACCCTTCGAACGTTCATCTCTTTTCCATCTCTCGTGTAACCTTTTAATTTCATTTACGGTTTTTGGCCAAAAATAACAATTCAAGAATTTATAAACTGACTTCTTTGTACCCAGAAGTCTGCCTGCACTCTCCTGGCATAAGGATAAAATATCCTCTTTGAATTTCAACGGGATTACCATTACTTCTAAGAGGAATCTCCTGTGGTTTTTTATTTTCCTTATTTCCAAACCATCTTTCATTTTGAAATGCGGTTTCGCTTCGTCTGCTCTCTGCCTAATACAATCGGACTTGTCATTCTCCTGAGCGTCACCCACATTTTCTTTATTCTCTAGGGCCAAGTTTTCATTCCGCAGTACAGTCTCGCTTAGCCGTAGAAAAGTCCCTTGCTCTTTCTCTGTTATTAAACTGGCACCCAAGGTCGCTTCTCTTACTGTGCTTGGGGGGTTGAAATTCACAGTTTTGACTTTCCCCACCCCTCTAGCTAACTCGTTTCCCTCAGCCAAGCTTAAATTCTGCTCATTAATGGGGTTCAAATTCGCTTCCGGCTGCCCGCTCCCAACTACAGGTAGAAAAATTCCCTTTTCCTCTTCAACAAAGATTTCCTCCTTTGGGTCCCTCACCGTTATTGGGCAAGGTTGTAGTGGGTAGCTGCCCGGGTACCTGCCCAGCTACCCACCCGGCCTGGGTTTTATATAAAAACCCGGGTTTTTTACAACTATAAGGGTTGTAGTGGGTAGCTGCCCGGGTATCCACCCAGCTACCCACCTGGGCTGGGTTTTTTACAACCCTGTTATTGGGAGGTCACAATTAATGTTCCCCCTCTCTACCTCGGTGCTGGTTATTTGTTCTTCCATCGTGGTAGGGGGAATAGACATGCTCTGTGATCTAGTTTGTTTTTATACTCGCTTTTTCTTGGTGCACTCGTCTAGTGCGAACTGCGATGATTGAACGCGGGTATCGTTTCCGCCTATCAATTAATTGCTGCGTTTTGTTCCCTAACAAATTGTGAACCATGTCCGTTTCTTTATCTACTGCGGCCGCCTTTGTCCATATAGTATCACCTGTACTCAGATTAATTTCTATTTCTACTATAGGTAAACACCAAAGTTTATTATCTAATGCCTATTTGACCCATACCCTTTCACCTGTAAATTGATCCTCAGTTATGGTGTTATACACGAGGAGTCAAAGACGCTTGAAATCCCAGGCGTCTAGCGACAACAGCCGCTTTACGGCCCGTCTTTTCCAAGCATTTCATTGGCTGTTCCGGAAAAGGCTTTTTTATTATCAGATTTCCAAGCATTTGATTGGCTGTTACTGGCGAGTCGCCTCGTTTCAGGCGTCAAAGATGCTCCGACAGAAAAAAGACGCTCGCTCTCCAAGCACCTTCCCTGGAGCCATAGGAATACATGGAGACGCCTGGAATCTGAAGCGTCTTTGACCCCTCGTGTAATAACACCATTACATCGTGAGCAGATATTAAATCAAGAGTGCTTCTTGAATCCCTGAGAATGGTAATTCCTTTCCCATTAATTAACCCATGACTGACATAGGGCCCAAAAGCTTCTTCCAGGTCTTGAAGACCCGCGATATGGTAAACTGCTTCAGCCTTTTCTGCCTTTTTTAACTCGGGACAGGATTAACTATAGTGCCCTAATCTTTTGCATGTAAAGCAAGTAATTTCCTTCCTTTTATCGAAAATTGCATGTCGATTCTTAGAGCCATCTTTGTCGCTCCAATTTGTCTTACTCTCTTCCGTTCTACATTCTGTTTTTGATTGCCCTGCAAATTTATTTTATTCTAAAGGTTTCGCTGGGTTTTGGAATTTAGGGGGAACTTGTTGCCTAGCAACCTTCCCCACCGAATCATATGCGTCTAATTTTTTTGCTAGCTCAAATGGAGTGGTTACTGAGCTTCTTCTGTACTCCTATTATAAAGAGGAAAAAATTGTTTATTTGTAGGAGGTAAGCTCTGGAACTACCGAGCCGATTCCAAAAGTAATGGTATCAAAATGATGGTGTTAGTCCAACTTAGAACATAGGCTATATCTTATGTCCGTGCCACTGGCCAAAAGGAGGTGCAGGAGCAAAAAACGTTCTAAAAATGCAATTTTTGTGTTACTGCATGGCCTAGAAACATGAAATTTGGAATATTAGTTACTTATAAGATTTAATTATGTCTAAGAATAGTTCTTAAACAATTCGAAATTAAAAAGGGGTGAAAATGTACAAAAAGCATTCTAAAAAACGTTCTAAATGGTAGTTTCTACATAATCTCAGGAAATACCAAACCGATTTAAAAAATATTGGTGTCAAAATGATGGTGACAACGTTTGCTCCAAGATAGGCTATATTTTATGTCGGTGTCACTGCCCCAAAGGGGGTGCAGGAGAAAAAAATGTTCTAAAAATGCGATTTATGTGTTACTGAATGACCTAGAAATATGAAATTTGAAATATTAGCTACTTATTAGATATAAAGGATTTCTAAGAACAGTTCTTAAACAATTCAAAATTTAAAAGGGGTGAAAATGCGCGAAAAGCGTTCTAAAAACATTCTACATGATGGTTTCCACACAATCTCAGGAAATACCAAACCAAATTAAAAAATAAAGACGTCAAAATCATGTTGGCAACCCTTGCTCCAACATAGGCTGTTTTATGTCGGTGCCACTACCCCAAAGGGGGTGCAGGAGAAAAACATTCTAAACTGTGTTTTTTGCGTTACGGAAGGGCCTAGAATCGTGAAATTTGGAATGGTAGTTAGTTATAAGATATCAATGATCTCTAAGGACATTTCTTAAAAAAATTGAAATTTAAAAGGGAGTCAAAATGTGCAAAAAGCGTTGTAAAAAATGTCCTAAATTGCGATTTCTATGTAATCTCAGGAAGTACTGAACCGATTTCAAATATAAATGGTGTAAAAATGTTGGTGACAGATCTTCCTCCAAGATAGGCTATATTTTATACCTGTTTCCACTACCCCAGAGGAGATGCAGGAGCAAAATGCGCGAAAAGCGTTCTAAAAACGTTCTAAATGCCGATTTCCCAACAATATCTCAGGAAGAATCAAACTGATTTCAAAAGTAATGGTAGGAAATTGATGCTGACAGCCTCTGCTCTAACATAGATGCTATTTTATGTCGGTATCACTCTCGCCTAGACGTTGCAGGAGCAAAAAAGCATTCTAAATTCCGATTTTTGTAATCGATAGGGGCTAGCAACTTAAAATTAGGCAATGTACATATTTATTGGATATAAATGATCTTTAAGAACAGTTTCGGAAAAATTAGAAATTTAAAAAGGGGTGAAAATGCACGAAAAGCGTTCAAAAAACGTTCTAAATTGCGATTTCTACTCAATCTCAGAAATACCAAAGCTATTTCAAAAGTAATGGTTGCAAATCAATGGTGACAGTCCCTGCTATAACATAGGTTATATTTTATGCTGTTGTCACTATCATCTGAGGGTTGCAAAAGCAAAACATGTTCTAATTAGCGTCCCGGTAGCAGAAAGTTCCTGACGGGTGACGTGCGTTGCAGATTTTCTTTGCCCTTTTGCAGATTTTTTTTTTATTGGATCTTTTTCCAACTTTATATTATGTTTAGTTCTTTATTATTTATTACTAAAACTTAAGACTATTATTAATAAAAATGAGTAAAATGCTTAAAAACATTAAAAGTAAATGATTAATTAATTAAAGGTTTATTTGTAACATTTTACCTCAGATTATTTTCAGTCCCTGAAAGATCTGTCGCAGACACTTGGAGAATTTTCTGCTATCGTGATTAGCGTTTTTTGCACAACTGAGGGGTCTAACACTTTGAAGTATGGCATGGTATTTACTTACAAGATGCAACTGCTTTCTAAGAGCAGTCGAAAGAAAATTCTAAATTTAAAAAGATGAAGTGAGCGAAAAGCATTTTAAATTACAATTTGTATGCAATCTTATCAAATACCAGACCGATTAAAAAAAATAATGATGACAAATTGTTAGTGATAGAACCTGCTCAAACATAAGCTATATTTTATGTCTGTGCCACTACTACCAGGGGGTTGCAGGAGCTAAAAACTTCCTAAATTGCGATTTCTGTGATACTGAAGAGACTAGAAACTTTAAATATGGCATGGTAGTTACTTATAAGATATAAATGCCCTCGAAAGACTGTCGAAAATAAATTTGAATTAAAAAGGGGTGAAGTGAAGGGGAGGTGTGAAAAGTATTCTAAAAAAGTCCTAAATTGCGATTTCTATGCAATTTCAGGGAATATAAACCGATTATAAAAGTAATAATTGCGAATCAATGGTAACAGTCTCTGATCCAACACAGGCTATATTTTATGCCGATGATTCTACCACCTGGGGTTCACAGGAACAACAAACGTTCTAAAAAATGCCTTTAAAAGCTTTCTAAATTACGTTTCTGTTGAATCAAGGGTGTAGCTACAGATATTTTTTCGGGGGGGGGGGGGGAGAAAATTTGAAAATTTCCCAACATGAAACAAATTGATCCAATTTTCGACTAAAATGATATGCACAACGTGTGTAATAATTATAATGATACTTTTGCATAAAAAATTCCTTTCCAAAGAAAAATTCTCAAACTGAAAACATAAAAATTCTAATTATGGGTTTCTCTCTATTCTTAAAAAAAGTAACTACCGCTGTCACCGCCGCCGGTTTTGAATTTTTTGTGACCAGAGGTCTTTCTTCGTTAATATTAAGCAAAATATTGCATACAAAAATATGAAAATCGGTGGAATTATAGAGAAATGTTTGATAAACACGCTGATGCAGACAGTTTTCAAATCGAAGAAATATTTAAAGAGATATTTAATGCTAAATTTGGACAAAATCGTTCCACTAAAAAAGTTTTATAGGAGCAAAAACTATACATCGGAATTTAATAATTTTTAGATCATTTTATACGTTATAATTTTCCGGTGTGCAGAATTCATTTTTTTCTTTAATTTGACTCATTTTTGAGGTTTTATTTCTATTTTAAATTCAAATTTTCAGCATTTCGAGAGATATTTTTTTACACATTTTAGAAATTGGTATTAATTTAAACTGTTGCCAACTGTATAAACAGCGCAAATAATAATATTTGCTTCAAGTTAAAAATTTATTTTACACGTGACTATTATAAACAAGAAAATATAAAAAGCAGGAACTCATTGAAAATTATCATAAAAACCATATTACACGTGAATTTTAAAAGTGAAAGAATGCTGTAAAATAATACATTCATTAACATGCGTTAGAAGTCTTAAATAGGAGAAATTACGTCACATTACACATTACGTAAAATGAACAAAAAATAATATTCTAAAACAGTTTAGATTTAAAAATTGCTCGAGACATTTATGTAATATTTTAAGATGATATTTTCAACTATTTTTATTAGGATAGCGCAAATAATATTTCATTTCTAACAAAATTTTTTTCATGTGAATAGTAAAAAGAGAAAGAAAAGTTTAGTGAAAATTATGTCGGATTAAAAACGATACATTTAAAGTGTCATTAAAAAAAACTTTCTTTTCGCTTTGCTAAAAAATACCGGGAGGCAAAGACTGTTTATTTAATTTATTTTATATTAGCTCATTTTGAAATGTCAACTGATTTTATTTAATTAAAGAGGGAAACAGCCATTGTATCATTTAACAGCCGCTGATTTGGCTTTAAAATTCCCCAATCAAAGAGAAATGAGTAGAAACCCGCTTATAGGGAGATCGCCACTGTTTTTAAACTTATAATTCAATCTTCCGAAATATTTTTTAAGCCGCTCAAATTAGCGTGGTTTTAAAGTCTGCGGTGTCTGAACGGGGGTTGACGAGCGTAGCTCGTAGGGGGCAGAGCCCCCTAGTGTTTACTAAAAAAATAAATACGCTTTTTATTTTCTTCTATCTGTACAAGAAGAAAGTACTGGATTCGTGAAAAAATTCGACTACCGGTTTTAGACTGATTTATATGTTTTAGTAAGTCCTGAACATGATTCGACTGATTTTAGAAAATATCTGTCTGTCTATATGTGATACAAATTTTGTGGGCGCTCTAACACAAGAACTAATGCACGAAATTTAATAAAACTTTAGAGATTCACTTATACAGTCGAACCTCGTTAACGCAAACACTCAAGGGGAAACTTTTTCTTATTAAAAGTAGTTCGTGTTATCGGAACTTAACTACATTACATACAACTGGACGAGGCAATCGGAAACAGTTCGTGTTAACGAGGTTTGACTGTATCTTGATAAAAATTGGTGCTGATTTGTTTTTGGTGTAATCGTCCAACAGGTGGCACTGCTATGCGGCATTTTTCACGATTTACATGATTTTAGCGATAATTATATTTCAAAAACTATTGCACGGAATTTGATCAAACGTCATATTCTGTTAAACCTTGGCATAATTTGATGCAGATTAGCTTTTTATGTATATCATATAGCAGGTGTCGCTGCTATGCAGCATTTTTCACGATTTTGCGATAGCTGTATCTCAAAAACTAATGCACGAAATGTAGTCAAACTTCATATTCCACATAAGTAGCACTTCCACATAAATAGATCCTTATTAGGCTTGGGTCTATACTGTCCAAATCTATCGCTTTTGTGCACTTTGAGTAAGGAATTTTGGTTGCAGACATCTACAAGGCTGGGTGCCAAAATTCAATGATTTTTTTAAAAAATGTTATGCTTATATCTCCTTTTTAAATGCACACAATTCAACAAATCTATACCTTTAGAGTTTGTTATTATAGGTAAAGAATTTTCATTTAATTTTGGCACTGTGTGATTGCAAATTTTGAGGCATTAACATGTATGGAGTAGAAGAAAATTTTGGGATTGGAACATCCGACTAGTTTTCACTTAATATTAATTCTTGTGGTCTTCAAAGAAGCCCACCTGTTAATAACATCGCTTAGTTTAATAAAATTCCCTATTTCGTTTTCATATTTTAAAAGCATTAGGCTGTCAAGTCTGTCATCATCCCTCATTTAGCTTGCAATATATATTTTTAAAATTTTTATTTGACTAAAGATTCTTTCATTAGATGCAACGCCATAAAGATAAGCTGCTGTGAATAAGGTACGAGTATATAGTTTGATGGCGTGACCCAAATATTCTTTGAATTTCATGGTATGAGTAAAAGGTTTGTTAAGTGAGTTGGGATTTGGTTTATTTCTATTTGACTCTGCAAGTCATGTACATCCGTTTTCTCATATCCAGGTGGAAACATTATTAACTTTTCCCTTGCACAGTTGTAATTTAAATATGGAATGCATTGCTGTAATATTCTCTTGATATAGGGAACATTGTCATTTAAGCCCATTACTAAATTCCCGAAATTTTCTTGTATTTCTTATAATTCTTTACTGTAAAACTTATGTGTGTCAATGTTCATTGCTGTGCTATTATTTTTATCTATTGCCTTTGGTGAAACCGTTTTACTACGGTGCTTTTGGAACTCAGCTTCTCCAGTCACATCCTAATATTCATAACTGTTTGTGAGCTTGTCTGTAAGGAAATCTTTATTTCTTCAAAATTTTATTCAAGTGCAATGTGTCAGTGTTACAGTGCATGTCGATTTTTTCTTCAGTTGATGGACTGCTTTCATGGTTATATTTCTGTTCCAAATTAAAAGCGTCCATTTTTTACCTTTTTCATCCTCGAATGGATTTTTAGATGCTCCAAAATCTTGCACGAAAACTCTTTTCCAATTATGAAGGGTTTCTTCGTGCTGAGATTTATAGTAACTTTTTAGAACAGCTTTAAGCACAGAACACTGGATTTTTGGTTTAAAATTTTATAAACACATATGAATATAAACGAACAGGACTGATATATATTTCCGCACACAAATAAAAGTAAAATGTGACAAATTTATCTAAACTAACGACTTCTTATATCCGCATTTGCTCATATAACGCTTTTTACTTGACAGCGAAGGGTTAACTAATTTTTGCGGCAAAAAAATCATGAGAATGAGTAAAATATTGTCCAAAAATCGCAAAATTAGTCAAAAAAGTTGTGAAAACTCATCAAATCCTCTTGCCCATAGCTGTGTTTCAAGTAGGTTACTACATTCCTTTCTGTTGTGCTACAAGTGATCTCCAATTTTCAAAAGAAGCTGCAATCCCTTTGGATTAAAATAGCTGGATTCTCTTTTGGGAGGAGAAGGGGAGGTAGGGTGAAATTTTTGAGAAAGGAACAAAGTTTTGGAGGAAATAAAGGAACTGGTTTAGTCAGTTATTGATGGACAGGAGTAGAGAAATTTAGGTCTGGTAGATGTACAATATTTTTGTAGAAGTGAAAAATACAAGGATAGATTGAGTGTGGCTGATTTCTTTTTGTATTTCTTTTGGTAATTTAACTTGTTTACTGTTGCAGTACTCAAAATAATCACCAAAACAATACAAATTTCTTAATTTTTTTCTATTACTTTAAAAAAAGTAAATGCCTCAAAATTCTAGAATTTCCTAACTCTAAGCTCAAATTTCCCAACTTCACATATAATGGGGGGGGGGGGGGGAGGCTCCCCCCCATACCCCCCCATGGCGACGCCCCTGTGTGGAATATTAGGAAAAAACAAACCGATTTCAAAATTAATGTTGGCAAATTAATGGTGACAGTTCCTATTTCAACATATCCCTTTATGTTGAGAGAAGTGGTAGGACTTGGAATTTGACATGATAGTTAATTTTAAGATGTAAGAAAATGGTTTCTAAAAAATACAAAACTTCAAATGAATACTGAAATGAGCGTATTAATTGAGCATAAAAGTTTCAAAATATTTCCTAAATTATCATTTATTTAGTTTTATTTCGTTTTATTAATTTAAGTCTCATTTATGCCTAATGCAGTGTAATAATGATGTTTAATCAAACTGTGTTTTAAATAGTAATTTTTCAATTATTCCTAAAAGTAATAAGTACCTTTTAATAAAAGAAATCTTTTAATAAAATAAAAAATTAGTTAGTACCTTTTAATAAAAATTAGACATATAAATATCACTTGGCATATTTCAAATATTACGCGAGCAAAGCCGCAGGGTTTGCTAGTACATCTATAAAATGCTGCCTAGCCTCCGGACTAACCTTATGCTTTAATTGATCTGTGATAATCAATTCCCTGAGTTGGTCATACGTCATTATTTCTAGGCCGTTTAACCATTGATCAAGGAAATTGGAAGCCTCGCACACAAAATCTTCCAAGTTTTGCTTTCAGATTTCTGTGATGTAATGTATTTTAATCGGAAATCTTCTGCCGAAAGTTGAAATCTTTCCAGTAATACTTTTGATATGATCGAAATCATCTGAATATGAGGGCGATTCTCATAGAATAAGCTCCCCTAACTTCGTAGGTAATAATCCTAATAAATGAGTGACCCACTGATTTTTTTCAATTTGAGCCTTTTGCGCTTGCCTCTCAAATAAACTCAGATAAATTGAAATTTCGGATTTTTCAGGGTCAAATTTGGGTAGGACCAATTTCAAAGATATTTTTGTGAGAATACTTCTCACAGTATTTAAATTTGGTTTATTTTTATTTCCTTTCAGCTGTTTTTTTGCATTGATGTCTATTTGAACTCAATCTTTATGCCGCGATTTTGACATTTTTACCTCTCTCCGTAATGCAAGTCCGATTTTGCCGCTGATCTGTTTCTCTTGGCTTTCAAGCGATCGGCAGTCTTGCGCATGCGCATGCCGTTTTTTTTCCGGAGCACATCTTGGAGCTCTCGTTTTGATGAAGTAATCTTGCATTATGATGACGTCATTGGAATGATGTGCCGCCCTCTTTTGATGCTGTTCGCTGACAGGAAGAAATTTCCGTTTCGCTTTCCAATCAGTGAAAATATTTTGAATTCTGCAGCTTGTAATTCGATTTTCATTAATTTCTCGTAAATGTTAATTTAGCTAATCAATTTAAAGTCTGCCTTTTAATTACTTTGTCAACTCCGTATTCATCATTTAATATTTAACTCGTTAATGTTTAATTCAGAATTTGGTTTGATGTTGTGAAAAAGGGATGTAGTTTTTCGATGATTGTTTTCCGCGTTCGCGTGTTTTACCTGCCGTCGAATACCGCGAAGTTTGCCGAAGGATTACGTTCATATATTTTTGTGGACTTTTTGTCATGCCAAGACTTAATTTTTTTAAAGATGTGCTGCACTCATCTAAAGGAATCCCACGGAATAATTCTAATTAAGAGATTCCGTTCTTTCAGTTCGAAAATGGTGACCAGAAGCAAGAATTTTCTAATCTTCTATTACTAACAGCTACAAATAAAGAATTTATTATTTTCATCAGTTTGCCTCTTCATTGTCTACATTTCAAGTAAGAATTCTCCAGTTTTTTATCATTTCTTTAATGATCAATAGTTTTATAAAAATAACTTCACGATGTGTACTTAACCCTTTTACGATCACAACATAAATTATCGTCACAATTTTTGGTTCTCTTTTGCTCTGGCTAGAGGTCAAACTAATTGCATCTGGTTCCTGTTCTAATCTTAATTTTGCTAATTCATGCTCTCATTCTAAAGCTTTCGATTTTTCTTCCCTTTCAAAAATCCTATCCCTGTCCCGTTCCAGTTTCTCTTCGTTTTCTCTTTCCAATCTATCTTTCTCTATAATTTCTAGCTGGGCTAATGCCAAAGGTTCATTATAATCAGGAGTTTCGATTAGTTTTTTTTATAATTTTAGCAATATTATCTGACTCTTCAATGTCTGCTCTGAATTCAATCGCTAACTTCTTTAGATCACACTTCTTTTTCCCTCCCCACGTTGCCATTTTCCAAGGCCAATAATGTTTACACAAAAATTGCACAAAGTTTTCCTACATAAATTAACACCTCTAAATTACTTTCCTCATTTAAATATTTCCAAAATTTCGTGACATGAAAATATAATTACAAAAGCAATATTACACTGTGACAAACAACTCTTATCATTACACTGTCAATTGTACACTTTGTGCACCAACTCTTTTTATTTAATTTCGAATAATATTCTCTTAATTTCCAAAATTATGAATAAAAATTTTAATTAAAGTGTACTAGTAAGGTAAAATTTTCTTACTCATTTCAAAGCATCTTAATAATACCATATTCATTTAAAATCTTAAATTCCTTATTGATTCTTTAAATATTAATTCACGCAGAATTAAATTTACTCAAAAGAATTATTATAAAATTCTAAAAACATGAATTTTAAATCAAATGCGCTGGTAAAATAATATTTTACTTACTAGCCTCAACGCATTTTAATAGTACATTTATTTATTTTTTGGAATCTCAGACTATCTTTATTGACTTATTAAATACTAATTCACCTGGAATTGAATTTATTCAAAAGAATTATCATTAAAGAATTAACTATCCAATTAATTTACTAGAATTTAAGTTGGACAGATTTCTGAAATTTCAGTTCTCTAGGTTTTGTAACCTCAAATTAAAATCTTTACATAACATAGTTATCAATAATAATTTTCCTCAAATATCAAATTTCTACACAGCGACCCAACAGCAGAATTTTTTTCTGCAGTCTGCAACACTAGTAGAAACTTTTTAAAAAGTCTGCAAAACTTAAGGACAAACGCTCTCTTACCAATCCAATAAAAATAACATATCCAGTAACATCCAGTAAAAATAACATATGAACACCAATTTCTAAAATTTTTGAAAAGATTGATAGAATGTGATAATATCAAAAATTATATATAGATGTGATAATACAGGGATGAAAATGCATTAAAGCCACTTTGCAGCAGCAAAAATCTAATTTTGGAGCAGTAAAATCCATTTTTGCAGCAGCAAAAATTTAATTTTTTAGCAATAAAAGCTGTTATTAAAGCAGATTGAAATTCTTAGAAAATCAAATTTGAGTAATTCATGCAAATACTATAAGTAATTCTAATACAATGTTTTATTTAGTAATCTTAGCTAGTTGTACAATTCAAAATTTAACATGCTTTCACTCAAAGCATGGCTAACTAATAATTTAACCTGCCACTCAGCTGTAAAAAAATCTCATGAAAACATCAATGTTGCAGCAAATTTTTCCGCGATTCTTTAAGAGAATTCACCTTTTTTTCCTCGATCCTTTTACGAAATGCGCGTTTTTTCGCGATCTTTCAACGATGTTCGCGTTTTTTATCGCAATCTTTTGACAATGTCCGCCTTTTTTTATCGCGATCTTTCGACGATGTTCGCGATATTTCAACGATGTTCACGATCTTTCAACGATGTTGATAAGAGTAAATACCTTATATCCTGTCTTGACACTGTCCAGATATATATCTCCTCTGCATCCGTCTATATTTATTTAACACTGTATATTTCCTTTATATTTATTTAACACTTAAAGTATTTCCTTTATTAAAATATATCTCCTTTATTAAAATATATTTCCTTTATTATTTCCTTTATTAAAATATTTCTTTTATTAATAATACATAAAGTCATTTCACTTACCTTTTTATTCATTCCTGTTATTCTATCTTTAATTCCTTTTTACGATGTTTATCTTTCTTTGCCGTTCATATTCACGTTTTTAAGTTGTCTGCTTCCGTGCAAACATGAGCATGCATTTCGTTTGAATGATGATTATAGTTTTTCGATCGCCGCCAGATGGCGTCGCTCGTTTGAGTTTACGACACATCGGCTCTGCGTTCTTTCGTCATGATGATCTCATTCTGGAACTGTCTGCAGTTGCTCCTTGCATTGCGTAATGAGGCGTTATTCGAACGTCCGGCTGATATAAATTGAAATAAGTTTCTCTCCTTCTTCGCCTGCCTGCCTGCACTCGTGGCTTTCTTTTCCTGTGTTTGTCTACGTGTTTCGTCTCGTCCTTTTTACTAACAGTGTTGGTTTTCCACGACATTTTAATAGTGCTATTATGGCTGGAGATGTCTTCTTGAAGTGCTGTGTGCTTTTAATAAATTGATGTTTTTACTTCCTACTTCATCGTTCGTCGGCCATTTTATAAATTGTTTGTTATGAGTTCGATAGTATTGGACTTCGACTCTGCTCTTTAAAGATGGACTCTGCGTACATCGTGTTTAAATGGATACACTGATGTGTGAGTCAAGATGTCTATTGTTATGATGAAGTTAGAGATGTTTTACTCGCTACTTGTTATCGGCATCTATATTTTGACGTTTCTCCTAATGGTTATTTACAACGTGTCTTCATCTATAGAGAAGTACTTTTCCTGGAGTTGTTTCAGCACGGATATATGATTCGCTGTACTTCAGTTTAATTCATCGGCGTATTAGATGTTTGTGAACAACATGGAACTTTGAGGAGGACCGGTCATTCTGTGATCTTTTTCATTTCTTTATTGTTATGAGTTCAGTTTTCTTTTATTGTCAGATGGTTTTCTGGATATATATTTATATTTAATTTGACAGCTTAAATGTATTTATTGAATTTAAAGATTTGATTTATTGTTTGAACTATATTTAAACTTATTTTATATTTTAGTTAATAAACGTTACTTTGTTTTTAAACTTACTTTGTTTTTATTTCGCCACCATATGTTTCTTTTCTTTTCATAAACTATTTAATACTTTATTGGGACTAATAGCGTCAGCTTTCATCGTGCTTTTAATTAAACTCTGCTAATTTAATCCTTGTCATTAATTTAATGACATCAGATGTTACCATTTTTTTTCGCGATCTTTCGACGATGTTCACGTTTTTTCGCGATCTTTCGACAATGTTCGTGTTTTTTGGCGATCTATCGACGTTGTTTGCATTTTTTGCCGATCTTTAGACGATGCTCGCGTTTTTTTCGCAATCTTTCGACGATGTTCGCGTTTTTTCTGCGATCTGTCGACAATGTTCGTATTTTTTCGCGATCTTTCGATGATGTTCGCGTTTTTTCGCGATCTTTCGATGATGTTTGCGTTTTTTTGCGATCTTTCGATGATGTTTGCGTTTTTTTGCGATCTTTCGATGATGTTTGCTTTTATTCTCCGTCTTTTGACGACGTTCGTGTTTTTTTCGGGATCTTTCGATGATGTTCGTGATCTTAAGACGAAATTCGCGTTTATTCCGCCGATCATTTGAAAAAATTTTACTTTTTCTCCGCGATCTTTTGACGATATACGTGTTTTTCGCGATCTTTTAGAGAAATCTGCGTTTTTTAGCGATCTTTGGGCGAAATTTGCTTTTCCCCGCGTTTTTCTGCAGTCCTTTGGCAGAATTCGTGCTTTTTCCATGATCATTTGTCAAAATTAACGTTTTTTCTCATCATTTGATGAAATTCGCGTTTTCCCGTCATACATTGTGGAAAGTTACTATTTTTCCACAGCCCTTTGACGAAATTGGCTTTATTTTAGATCTTGTGACAAAATTTTCGCCATCTTTTGATGAAATTCGACTATTTTCTATGATCTTTTGACGAAAATCTCATTTTTTAGCGATCCTTCGATAAAATCTGCGTTCTTTCTGCGATCCTTTGACAAAGTTTGTATTTTTCCGCGATCCTTTGACAAAGTTTGTATTTTTCCGCGATCCTTTGACAAAGTTTGTATTTTTTCCGCGATCCTTTGATGAAATTTGCGTTTTTCTGTAATCCTTCGACGAAAGTTGCTATTTTTCCGTAGCCCTTGGACGAAGTTCGTGTTTTTTTCCGCGATCATTTGACGGAAGCCGCATTTTTCTGCCAGCCTTTGCCAAAAGTTGCTATTTTTCCGCAGCCTTTTGACGAAATTGATGTTTCCTTCTTGATCTTATGACAAAATTTCGTTCTTTCTTCGCGATCTTGACGAAATTCACGTTTTTTTCACGATCCTTTGACGAAATTGGCTATTTTAACTACAAACGATTGACAAAATTGTTTTTTCGGCGAACATTTGTCGAAATTCGTGATATTTACATCTGAATTTTTGGACTAATGACCGATTTTTTTTAATTTCTAAAGAAATCGTCCCTATTAGAATTGACTCATTTAATAATGGGCGTTTTATGATTGCGTGTCTAGAGTTTTCTCCGTGAATTATTTATATTTTAAAGGGAATCGGAGCTTTGTCAATCACATGTGGCGTGGATCGTATCATTATGGCACATGGCAAATAATTCCTAGCAAACTTTTTTTACTTCTAAATTTTAACAGTTGAAAAATAGTCTGCAGACCTTCTCAAGAGTCTGTGACGTGTGTCGCAGCTTTGCACCGATTCTGCGCCCGGGCACAGCGAGACCTCTGCAATGAACAAAAAAAGAGTGCTAACCTGAGAATCCTTGTTGATTCTACTGATCCTCCGTCTGGAAAAGGCATCTGTTTCCTGGTGACTGAGCCTCTCTCAGCACCGCTGGAGTCAATCCTTCACTGGTTTCTACCACTTTCGGGGCTCTGTTGGTTGGTCTGCCGCTGGGGTCAAGAACTCCTCTCGCTGTTTCCACTGCTTTGGTTCTGGGGCTCCGTTGGTCGGTCTGCCTCTCCTCTGGGGTCAAGAACTCCTTTTGCTGTTTCCACCGCTTCGGTTCCGGGACTCCGTTGGTCGGTCTGCCTCTGGGGTCAAGAACTCCTTTTGCTTCCATCTGTCGCTGATCTTGTGCCTTTTTGCAGGCCTTCTTATTCTTTTTGATGTTTTTTTCTCTGAATTTATTCAAAGTTTTTACTCATCGCACATGCTGCCACACCGCTGTAATGATTTCTCTGCCTCCTGATTAATCTGGTAGCAGATGAGACAGGAAATCTCTCTTGTTTAATCTTCGAATATTTTATTCTAGGTTAAATAGTATTATATACAGTTGATTTTTGGGTTTGCACGAAATTATAACAATGAAGGGCTTTTTGCCACAGAATCTATTAAGCACTGAATGTCTCTTGACTTATGGGACTGACGTCTCTGGAAGAATGTCCTTCTTGATTCTCTAATTTCAGAAGAGACTGATGTCTCTCAAAGGATACTCACTGGCCTGGGCCATCTGCAAATATTTTCGACCAAGTCCACACACAAAGTCCTGTCGCCCTTTTTCTAGCGACTCCAAGTCTCCAGGAGCTAGGAATTATCGCCGGCCTCTCTGTCCGCGATCAAAACCAAGAATCCAGTCTCCCTCTAAAATCCATCCCCTCATCTCAATCTTCTGTCTCCACCCTCAAACCACAAGGGATCTTCTCCTTCAATCGGCTAAATCCCCACGTTCTCATAGGAGCCTCTTTGTTTCTCCACTAGCGCCCGTTGCCATTTCTCGTCTCTGATATGCTGAAACTTTCTCCCCTAGGAGGTCGCTTGAAGGAGAAAACGATCTATAAGGGATGGACCGTGGATAATTTCTAACGTCATGAGACATTGGAACTAAGATGCCTCGAAATATTATCTTATTGTACATTAAAGATGAATGGGTTTTAACCCGTGGGAACCTAGTCAGCTTGTAAAGTCTTGGTACAGGCAAAGTTCTGTTAATTAATTATTTAATTACGCCAAGACTTTACAATATCAATACACAATATGAATAAGCATTGTATTCAGTAACATAGCAGACGTTACAGTCAGGTAAGTTCTTTTTAAAAACAACGAATCATCACAGTGAACGATTGCTTTGTCCTTGACTTTTCCCCAACTTGGCGGGAAACAAAAAGCAAAGTTTACCATTAGCGGACTCTGATTGGTTGCTCGCAAGCCGATTGTCCCAGCTGTTGGGATAAAGTCTCAATGATAACCAGCTATGTTCTATATCAACTGGAACTCAGCAATAATCAGAGATCATTTGATTATTCATGACACATCAATAGCTGTAGTTATATCAATATGTGTGGACCAATCATAATGGCGAGAGGTCAAGAGAAGAGAAGTACAATAAGTGTTATTCAATATTAGACAGACAGGCAGTGGAATAAACTCGAAGTTTTCAGTGAAGGAATGTTGCAATAATTGGGGTATTTCTAGAGATAGTCAGCTGAAAGATAATCGAGGTAGATTTCTGTTTTGGAGAGGATGGAGGGTGAAAGCATTGTAATGGAATATTGGGCTATGTTTTTCGGAGCTGTGGTGGTGTGCGCAAAACATTATTATTTTATTTGGTTTTGAGATATTCTACGCTCTTTTTTTGAGGCTCATGTGCAATATTCCAGTGAGCTCAAAACATTGTTATTTTATTAGGATATATCAATAGATTCAAGGTTTTATATATTGTTATTGCGATATTTAAAAAATATCAATATTTGTCGATATATTGTTAAATAATCCAGCACTACTGCACAGTTCTTTTTTGCTGTAAGAATGCTGTACTGTTTGTCTTTGGTCACTGTACTGTGAGGACGACCTCCTAACTTGCACTTGCTACTCTGTTCACTTGTTTGAAATGCTACCAAAGGCCTGGAAACAGTGCTGTTGGCGATCTCAAATTCCCTAGGAGCATCTGTAATTTGCCACTTTTCCCCCAGCTTTCCAATTATCCATCCATGTGTAAAATAATATAAATGATGTCTGCTAGATATGACCTCATTTCCCAAAGCACAACGTTCATTCGACCTATTCAAATGGAACATCCAACTCTCACTGGCGGCATATTATCATGTGACCCACACGTGTAGTAATCTAAAATTTGCATTGCTACCATGATTCGCATTGCATTATGCAAATTCTCACAAGCTGTTGCATTCGATTCTGCACCTGCCATCATTTACCAAAACATCCGTCCTTAGGTTTTGTCCACCAGTGTGTACATAATATTTTTTTTCTCAGGGCTACATATACCCCTAAACCCAGAGATGTACCCACAGATATTTATTGGAGGGGGGGGGGGGATTAAAAACTTCCCAACTTGAAACAACCTACTGTAATTTCCAACTCAAATTATATGTGCAATGTATGTATGATAAGGATAGTTACGCATAAAAAAAATTCTTTTCCAAAGAAAAATACTGAAACTATAAACATAAAAATTCAAATTATTGGTTTGTTTAATAAAAGTTTAAATACACCTCTATCACTTAAATAATTTAAATCAAAACTAAATTGTTTTCTATTTTCCTATCTTGGAATAATTCGGCATGAAAATAAAGATAAACTTTTGCAACATGAATAGTTCAGGAAGCTCGGGGTCTTTCTTTCTGAAACTGAAAATTTTTTTATTCATGCATAGAAAGAAAAAAATAACTTTTTGTTTATTTTCTCTTGGAAATTATTAATTCCATTTTAACTTATTTTAATGCTATTTGAGATCAAAATGAAGTGGAGACACCTTTTCTGGTATTGGAATAGAATGCTATTTTAAAAGAACATTTTTGATATTTGGAGATTTACCTATCTATAATTTGTTGTCTGATTTTCATTTGTGACAGTAGGATATTTTTTAATTGGAATGTTTATTTTATTTTTATAGATCTAACATGAAATGACCATTTTATTTTTAGTCAACTAGCATTAGTTTAAGGTTTGAGAATTCTTTTTCTTCGATTGTGTACGAATCGCTCTTCATACGAAAATAATGTCAGTGATTCTTAATAAGATCACTGACGTTATTTTAAATTGTTGAGTAAGGAACAAAGTTTTGGAGGAAATAAACGATATGGATTAGAGTCAGCTATTGATGGTCAGGAGTAGAGATATTAAGATCTGTCGGATGTATGATATTTTCATAGAACAGAGAAACACAATGGCAGATTGAGTCTGGCTGCTTTCTTTTTGTATTTCTTTTGATTATTTAACTTGTTTACAGTTACAGATCTCAGAAAAGAAGTCACCAAAACAATAAAAAATTCATATTTATTTTACTATTTTTTAAAAAGAAAAAGGTCTTTCATAAATCTAGAATTTCCCAACTCTAAGCTCAAATTTCCCCAGTTCACAAAAATTGGAAGGACCCCCCCCCCCTCCCCCATAACCGCCCATGGTGACACCTCTGCCTAAACCTTTTGTGAATCTAATGAGAGAAAAAAAGTTTTACATTTTGAAATTCTTGCTAAAATTGTTTTAAAAGTATTTTAGATATTATTGAAATTTTAGTTTTATCTTTTTTGCATAATTTACTGATAGAAAATATGTTTACATATCATAGACATCTACTCTGGGCAGAAATCCTTCAAAAACAAACTGCCAAAATAATGGTTTTCTAGTGTCAAACTAAGAATATCCCTAAGCATTTGTTTAAAGCCCTGTATATATTAATTATTGCTTATGAAATGACCCATTGATCCTAATGCAGTAAAACTTCTGTAACAGATGTTTCTGAATAGCAGATACCTATATTCAATTAACACTTTTTAAATGTCCAACACCTATCTATTTTTATGCAACCTCTGAATGTATGTGAATCTCTGAATAGTAGACAAATTCCATGGTGTTTGAAATGTCTGATATTTAGAGGTTTTACTATATTATTCTTACACTGAAAATTTGCTTTGAATTTTTTACCTTTTGTTTTTTTTTGTTAAATGCGGACATTTTATGAGAACATAGTAGCTTTTTTTAATGCAATCAATATTAATCAATTGCAGTTCCTACTTGGAGAGGAGAAAATCACTATAGGCCATCTCTTAATTCTGGCCATGAAGTTAGAAGAAATTTTGATGATTATGATAATGAATTAGACCGTGGAAAAGTAAGTACTTTTCAAAAAATAATAAAATGTGTTCTGTAATATTGTAGTTTTTCTTATTGTACTGCAAGGTTTTGTGAAGTTTAAAAAAAATGGCTTTTCCAAGATTTAAAAACTATTTATGACTGATGATATCTATTAAAATGAAGTAAAACACTAAAGTTTAGTATTACATTTTCTTTGTTTTCCAAAGTTCACAGATATTTTGGGAACTTTGATGATTTCGTGTGGCTGGACATTAAAAAATATACCCGATTCTGATAATTATTAATTTGGTATTAGATAAGGGAAAAATTTACTTGTATTTTTGTAAATTAGTATGTATTCATTTTTTCCAATCTAATAATCAGTAGCAGTCAGTCAGTTCACGTTCACAGGCCTATGGAAAAATTACTATATACTGAGCTATTGTATACTTTTCAGTCTTCAATTATCACCGGTTTATTGATTGCAATGTGACTGCTGAAGCTTTAAATGGATTAAAATTTTGCCTTTTAATCTGATTTGTCTTTTTAATCCAGTTATGTCATTGCCAAAAGGATAAGCTCATCTTCTTGTCTAGAAGACTTGTCTTAAGGTACTGGCTACTGGACAAGAAGTTCTGGGTTATAAATCCCAACTTGGGCATGGCTGATTGTAGTGAGTCAGATTCCACTTTAAATGTAGGTCCCGGTCTGTTTAGCCCTTTTGTGCAAAAGATAACATTGATATTCGTTAGCTCCCTCCTATCTCCCAAATGATTAAGCTAATTTTGACAGATGAATTATTATTGGATTTATATTGATATTATGAATAATATAGGCTGTAAAACATACAGGAAAATCCAAAAAAGAATAGCCAAATGGTAGTGGTAGATTAAAAATATCCAAATTCTGAATTTTTTATCATGTCCTTTAGTCATAGAAAGCTAATCTTCTCTTTAACTACATTGATTAAATATATGTAAATTTGATGTATATATGAGGATAAATATAGGTAAAACATGAAAATTTGAGTTTATTTAAAAATTACATATAAATCAAATATAAATATTTTATTAAAAACATGCACAATATTATATAAATTAGTATGATTATACAAAGCAAACATATATACAAAATTGTTGAAGCTTAAAGAACAAAATATCAGATATTATGCTCTCAGATTCTAGAAATTTAATTCATATTAATAAAAGAAAGTTTTATTCTGCCTGCCTGCCTGCGCGCGCGTGTGTGTGTGTGTGTGTGTGTGTGTGTGTGTGTGTGTGTGTGTGTGTGTGTGTGTGTGTGTGTGTGTGTGTGTGTGTGTGTGTGTGTGTGTGTGTGTCTGTCTGTCTGTCTGTCTGTCTGTCAGTCATCGAGTGATGGCTAGCAAAATCTACCGAATGTACAAGTCAGAAAATTTTTGGTAAGGATGGTCCAAGGCAGATCCTGATGCACCTGAGGCTCAGAATTTAAATTTTTGATAATTAGCAGAGGTTATTAATTAAACATTCATCGAAAAAGCATTCTTTATTATGAAAATTGACAAATATGCCCACACATGCTCAGTTCCGAGTTTTCCAAAGCCCATAAGCAGAGAAAACGCAAAGTGAGATATCATCTTTTTTTCTGTGCTGTTTTCATTAACAGCCTAATGGCCAAACTGTACAAAATATGGAAAAACGAATTGGATATTTATATTAACCCTTCAAAAAATTAATTTATGTATGCCGTTTTGTGATATTCACGATTTCTCAGGGTGTCTAGCCTCCTGGAAAAGTCAGGGATATTTTTATGGGCAGCAAAAGTCAGGGGAATGTCAGGTGTTTTACCAATCTGGAGGAAAAGTCAGGGAAATTTGAAATATCCCAGAAAATTTTTTGAAAATGTTTCCTAATATAAAACTAAGAATATGAAATGGCTGTACCAGGAAAATCTAACGTTGCTCTTCATAAGTACTGTAAAGAGTATTTCAACATCGCATGCATGGGTGCAAGACCTTCAGTTTCAGGACTGATTTCAGTCTTGAAGATATTTTTGACTGATAGTAAATTCTACTTTATATACTTAAATAATAGCAATTTTAATATCAAGAATTGTTAATCACTTTCTTTTATTATAAGACATCAATATTTAGCCATAATGCAAGGCATTTAAATCCTCTAACCCATTTTCATTTGATTATGTCTAATACTGAGAAAAGTTTTCAGTCTTGGCTTGGATATACTTCTTGCACCCATGATCTCATGAAATTCTTTTTGTTTACCATCTTTCAGTCCTTTTTTATAACTCAGTTTCAATACCACCTTCACTGAAACGTGATTCAGTTTGTTTACTTAACTTTGTTTGATAATTGAACATTTTTTAGCTTAATTTATTGAATATTTATAATCCTTAAATTGAGTTAGTTACAAAGCTAGCATATCTATCTATCTACTTGTATCTATCTATCTATCTATCTATCTATCTATATATATATATATGAGTTTGTCCTGACTGACTCATGATTAACACACAGTCTGAACTACTGAACCTAGAAGCATGAAAATTGGGGGAAAAATACTTCTTATGACATTAGTGCGGATTAAGAAGGGATTTTTAATAATTTCCTACGGGGGTTAAAGAGGGGTTGAAAATTTTAGAACATTTGGCCATATCTCAGCAGTCGTTTTAGGTAGGAGAGTTAAATTCTGGAAAATAAATCTGAAAAATTAAACATGTATTTTGGCAATTTTAGAAATCTCCTCCTAAAGGAGAGTTAAAGGTGGGGTCGGAAATTTTAGAACATATTGCCATATCTCAGCAGCTGTTTTAGGTAGGAGCATGAAATTCCAGAAAATAAATCCACTAAAAGAATAATTGAACACATATTTCAGCGATTTTTCGAAATTCCCTGATCCTAAGAGCGCTTTTCCATTTGCCGACACGACACCGATAAATCGTCCACGATTGTCGTTGTCAGACATCGCTGCACGCAAAATGCATTCATTTCAGCTACCTGCTTTTCCACTGAATGATACGATGAAATTTTTGTCGTCATCGATTACACGATATCGGCCACCGGTAAATTTTATCGTGGAACAACCAACCTCCCTCAAAAGTCGTTCCGATAATTCACTCGCAGTGTTTTGATTTTTGAGTCTAGAAGTTGATGTGATTCTTTTGTTTTTCTCGTGTATGTTGTGTTAACTTGTTTAAATAATGGCTTTAAAATTTGGTGTGAGTATATACAAGGTCCTGTTTTTTTGGATAAAATAAACATTAGTTATCAAAACAAAATGATTCATGTAAGATGTTGGAAAGAAATAATAAAATTTCCAGAAGATGAACATGAAGCCAAAACGTCTGTGGGGAAAAAAGAAAGCTAAATAAATATTTTTTGAAACTCATTATTAAAAAAAATATAAGTGTTGTATGTTAAGTTTGCTATGTTCACTTGTTTTTAAACCAACACTATTGCTAAAATTTCGTAAACAAACTATTAATTAACCAATGTAGTATACCAATTGATTGTAAACTCTAAAATTCTCAAAATATATTAAGATTCTTACTACCTTTTTTACATGTGCTGATTATCAATGTTATATTATGAATTAATTAGCAATACTAAGTTTTAAGTGCTGTGAAAATTGTGCTTTTATATTTCATTTATTGATTTCTATAGTTAATAATTCAGTGTGTTAATATTTGGGTTAAAATTGCTTGAAAGATGTTTTTCAAAGATGCATATATTACTTTTCCTCATGCGTTTTTGTCACTAGTATTTTCATTTTCAAACTGCGCCTATTTTAGTTAAGCTTAAAGGCCATTAAATCCAGAATTTAAACAATTTTTTAAATAAACAAGTGCAAATATTGGGAATTGTGAACAAGCTAGTATTTAAGAAATTACAGCAGTATTTTCATAATTTAAAAGAAAGTAATGAAATAAGTTCCATTAATTAAATCCATTTTTATCTGTTCCAAGAATGTACTAGTAATTTGAGGTTTCAAAATGTAAATTAAGATTTGCTAGCCACTGCTTTTGAAAATTTTGTTTTTCCCGCTAAATTCAATTTCACTTTACATTTGCTATCGTGCCAAGGCCCTTATCAGGGGTGTTGTATATCCGCACACTTGGTTCTTATAAAAAGGAATGTATAAGGTTGTTTTGAGTTGAATCCTAGAACAAGCAAAGCTCTTGGCGACATTGAATTTGGCAAGACAATAAATTGCTTCCACTTGCATTATTACTTTATTCAATATTTTTTATAACGTGTATTCAGGTGTGTTTGAGGAATTTTTCTTCTTCTCATATCATTTCATTGGGTTTCTTGAAGTGGTGTTGTGGAAAGTCAGAGTCATCGAGTACAGATGTTGACAGGTCTTTTTTTGTTTTTGTTGTTGTTGTTTATTAATTGGCAAGGGCGACACCTGTGACAATTTGTTGAAGTTGTTTCTGTCAAATGTTTTTATATATTTACAATTTACCTAAGTTTATTGAATGATTTTTTCTGGAAAGGGAGGGGGATACATGCATTAGTGACCGTGGCTTGAAAAAATTTAGAGATTGCAAAGCGAGTTTGTTGCATTCAATGTTTTTTTTTTTTTCCTTCATATGTACGTACAGTGTTTATACAACATGCATTAGTGACTGCAGCTTTAACGAATTTTGTGCATTTTCAGAATTGCTGCGTAGCGAGTTTGCTGCAACCTGTGGCATTTTGTTTTTGCTTTCTTTTCATGTGCACACAGTGCTCATTCATGCAGTGGTCATGACGGCTTTAACAGTGTTGAATTCAGACACTTTTCTTTGGGAGGGATTTCTGTGGCTCCAGAGAGAGAGAGAGAGAGAGGGGGGGGGGGGGATTGCACTTTTTGACCATTGAGAACACAAAATCTCAAATCTTCCAGGGGGACATCTCATTGTTCCGGGATCCCCCCCTCCCCCAGGCCACCCCTTGAATTCAACACTGGGCTTTAATGAGTTTCATTTTAGAGATTGAGAGTTTTAGGGTTTTTTCTGTTTTTTTGATATAAACGCTATTGTTTTAATGTATTTGTTTCACAATGTCACAGAATTTTTTGGCTTTAGGAGCCACTGGTTTCTTCCAACCAGACTTGGATAAAACCAAAAACTTTCTGCGCACATAAATAATGGGTCAAAAACTTTCTGTAAATTAATTTAACGTTTAATAAAATAATGTGTTATATTATTTTAACGATATGAATTAAAAACAGTAGTTTTAAAATAATTAACATTTAAATTAAAAATTAATTTTAATTAAAGAAAGATTATTTTGGTTAAAAAAAATAAAAAAATAAAACTAAAAATCTATGATAAGAAAGTGAATTCTCATCAACTATTTTGTCAATGAATTTAGAAACAGAGCAAACCTTAATATTGTGACCTCTTTGCACAAAATGCCAGCCACTCTGTACACAGAAATAATGTGACGTAGCTTCTGAAACAACTGAATCACATTTTTTACTTTTTTTACTCTTTGACGAAATTCACGTTTTTTCCGCGGCCCTTAGTTGAAATTCTTGTTTTTTCCGCGATCCTTTAACGAAATTTGCATGTTTCTGCAATCTTTAAACGAATTTTGTGTTTTTTGCGATTATTGGACGAAAATAGTTTTTTCCGCGAATCTTTTACGAAATCTTCATTTTTTTTTTTTTTTAGAGATCTTTTGACAAAATTCGGGCTTTTTCTATATGCTTTTAAGAAATTAGGTTTTTTCCCTGCGCTGTTTTGATGAAATTTGCGTTTTTTCTGCGATCTTTTTACGAAATTCAGATTTTTTGCGATCCTTTGATGAAATTTGCGTTTTTTCCGCAGCCCTTTGACGAAATTTGTATTTTTTTTTGCCATCCTTTGACAAAATTAGGTTTTTTTGCGATTTTTTTACAAAATTTGCGGGTTTTTTTTCGTGATTCTTTGACAAAATTAGGTTTTTTTGCGATTCTTTTACAAAATTTGCGTTTTTTTTTTTCGTGATCCTTTGACAAAATTAGGTTTTTTTGCGATTCTTTTACAAAATTTGCGTTTTTTTTTTTTTGTGATCCTTTGACGAAATGCAGGCTTTTTATGCTATGCTTTTACGAAATTCGTTTTTCTCTGCGCTTCTTTGACAAAATTTGTGTTTTTTCTGCGATTGTTTGACAAAAATCTTTTTCTTTTCACGATCCTTTGAAGAAGTTCACATTTTTTCCGCACTCCTTTGACGAAATCTGCGATGTTTTGACGAAATTGGTGATTTTTTTCTGTGAACAATTGACGGAATTGTTTTTTTTTTTTTTTTTTTGGCGACCATTTGTTGAAATTTGCAATATTTTTCAGTGATGATTTTTTATGTCTGAATTTTCGGACTGAAGGCCATTTTTTTTTAAATTTTCAGAACTGAATGCCTTACATTTTCAGAAAATTTGGAATAGAATCACCTCTGGCAAACAATCAATAAATCGTACATAAAATTGGGGAATATTTTTAATTTTTCGCTATTAAAAGAAAAATTACAAGAATAAAAATTACGTTTTTTTTTTCTAAAAAATTTTCTGCAAATTTCCGAATTTTGCGGAAAATTTTCTGCGCACGGCGTGCGCACATGCGTCTATATTATACAACACTGCTTCCAACTTTTGAAAATCTGCACAGTTTGCTGCATCCATGAATTTTTGTTGTTTGTTTTCATGTGCGTGCAGTGCTCATACATGTGACTGCGGCTTTTAACAAATTTTGTGCATTTTAGAAATCATCGCAAATGTTTGTTGCATCCAGTAATTTCCTGTGCGCACAGCACTCATATATACTATGCATTATTGACAGCAGTTTTAACATGTTTCATGCATCCTGTTATTCCGTTAATAATTTTGAAAATCCATGTTTGTATTATAAAAGGTTATTCGACATCTAAAAAAGTTATAAAAATCTTAATATACAGTAAATCCCGGATATTAACGCTCTTCCGGGGGACCAGGCTAGAAGAGCATTAAAAGTGGGAAAGCGTTAAATGCGGGAGAAGGTTTTCGGCATTCAAAAATTGAGAATATTAGATTATCTGCTTTAAATAATACGGAGAATCATTTTTGTGTATTATTTAAAATAGAAACTCCATAGCATAGGTACAAAAATGTTTCTTTCATTTAAAATATTACAAATGTACATAGTGTTTACAAAGTGTACTATTATTTCAAATCAGAATAAGTAAAAGAATCGTTAGCATTAAAACAAAAGCTACAAAATATAATTAACATTTCTAATAGGAACCTTTATCCTTATATTAAACATAAAATAAAATTATGAAAGAAACTAATAATAATATTTTGTTTTAAAGAAAAATGTAAAATTTGTATTCTTGAGCACCACTATGAGGACTATAAACTTTCACTTACTGTTTATTCTGTTCGAGTTTCGTCTGACGGGTGGACGAACGACCGCATAAAAGAGCGTTTTCTGCTTTGTTTATGTGTCTTAATATATCTTCATGTGAAGAGGTGGTATCTGCTGAAGCGGTGTATAGGCGGATAGTGCTAAAAGCTTCCATTACTTCAGCTATCGTTGAGATGTGCACTTGAACATTGCCATCAGCAACTTCATCAGGGTCCTCTTCTTCTGTGGCATCCTGTATAGTGTCCCCAATAATGTCGTCAATGTTCCTAACACTGCTTGTGATAACGCCTTTATCAATGTTAAGATAGTTCTGAAGGCTTTGTGCATTTTCTGCAAGATGCTCGCAAACAGCTTCCCAGTCCTCGTTCTCTATAGGATCCGACCCCTTTTCAGCCTCATCCATATCATCTTCGGCGCCCGCTATGAAGCCTGCCTTTTTAAAGCAATTTTGAATTATTTTAGGTTCGATTGCATCCCAAGGAGCGCTAAGGTAGTTCATGGCGTCGAGGAGAGTTACAGAAGATCGACTACTTTTAATTTTCAATTAATGTAGAAATCGTTTCACTATACATTTACGATGATGTTGTTTTAAAACCTTTATGATCCCTTGATCCATCGGTTGAAGTACGCTTTTGGTGTTTGCAGGTAAAAATTCCAGAGAGACGTTTGAAATATCTGGTATTTCTTGGGGATGCACTGCGCAATTGTCTACAAATAGTATGACCTGCTTATTTTGCTTCCACATCTGAACATCAAAATCAGAAACATATTTAATGAACCGGGGACCCGTCATTCAAGCCTTACGTTGATGTGCATAGTCACGGGGCAGTCGTTTGATGTACTTGAAACAGCGAGGTTTGGCTGATTTTCCAATCACCAGAGGCTTGAGTTTGTCGCTCTCATCTGTGATGGAACAAACAAGCACAGTCACACGTTCTTTACTGAGCTTCCCTCCATGGCACTGCTCATCTTTTAACGTTAAGGATTTATCAGGCATCGCTTTAAAAAATAAGCCAAATTCGTCGGCGTTATAAATATCACATCTGACATAGTTTTTGATAAGTCTTGGAAGACTGTTCTTTTTCCAAAATTCCTCATTTTCTATGTTCACGACAGCATATTCTCTGAAAATCTTCTTGTACACACTGAAAATCTTCTTGTACACAATGCTGTGGCAGGTTCGAAATCGGTCTAACCACCCATTAGATGCAGTAAAATCTTCAATTCTTAGCTTTTTGGCTACTTCTGTAGCTTTTTCTTTAACTATGGATCCGCTGATAGGTATGTTACAGTGTCTTGACTCAAGAAACCACTAGTACATAATTTTTTCTAAATCTTCATATTTTCCTAGTTTTCACTCTCTTTCTTTGAGCCACCAATTGCAACATTTTTTCCAATATCATTTCTGTTTTGAAGAAAAGTCCGAAGAGACGATGGCGCGATATTCATAGATAACGCAAAATTCTTTCTGGCTCAGAATAGGTGATTTTTTGTCATAATTTTTTAGAATTTCTACTTTTTTCGAAAGTATCAGTGTCTTTCTTTTCTTCCATGTTGCACCTTATTGGAATCGGCAGCGATGTTACTTATGTATAAATGAAAAAAGCGAAAACAGTTTGTGTGAAGTAAGAGACAGACAGGTGCTGCTGAGATGGAGGCATAAATTCTTTTGTTCTCTGATCCACTGAGAAAAAAAACGCCGCGCTGGCTGATTTTTTTTTTTTACATAGTCTTTGGGCATTGGCTGGCTGCCAATCCCACGTATCCTCTCTTTCTCTCTCTCTCTTTGTACGGGTGAGAAAATGGGAACTTCGGAAGTAAACCACAGCACCAAAGCGTAATATCCGGGATTTCTTTGTTCAAAGGATCAGTAAAAAGCGGGGAGCGTTAAAAGCAAGGAATTTTTACATTGTGCTTATGAGTATGGTTCAAGGGACCGGGACAAATGAGCGTAAAAGGCGGGAAAGCGTTTTAAGCGGTGAGCAGTATATCCGAGTTTTACTGTATTTTGATAATTTTAGAGTTTACAAGCCCTTATTAAACTTGGTTAATTAAATAATTCGTTTACCAAATTTTAGCAATAGCATTTTTTAAAAAAAGAAATGACTTATACTTTTTAATAGCTTAATAATGAGTTTCATAAAATATTTATTTACCTATTTCTTTTTTTTTCATAGAAATTTTAACTTTATAGTCTAGAAATTTCAATATTTCTTTCCAACATCTTTTACGAATCACTTTGTTTTTATAATTTATGCCTCTTTTATCAATTAAGAGAACAGTGCCTTGTTTCTACTAATGAATGCAAAACACTCACACGAAACTTCAAAGCCATTATTTAAATAAATTATGCAACATACATAAGAAAAAAAAAGACCACATTTAAATTTAAGATTTAACGCAAGAAATAAAAATTTTTCAATTAAAATAACGTAAAATTACTAACACACTAACAAATAAACATTTTAAAATGCTAACAACTAATAAGTGATAAATAATATGACATTTCCAAACTGTTATTATTTAAATAAAGAAAGCATCAGAAATAGTAATAATAATAATAAAAAAATTTTACACTCAACAGACGTTTTTCCCACCATATTTTTTTTTAATTATGTGTAAAGTTAATATATATACTTTTAGATTATTTCTGGGGTTCTTTTAGGATATATATAAATTGCATAAAAATAATATTCTAGAGCAGCAGTTCCCAACCTCAGGTATGTGTACTCCAAAGGGAGGGGAGCGGGGGGGGGGGGGGGCATGGCGGGACCAAATAATAAGCACTAAAAACCACTTTGTCAATGTCTACAAAAAAAACAAAAAAAAAAAAAACAAAAAAAAAAACCACTTTGTTACAATCTATGGCAGACAGTGTGTGAAACGAATATAATAGTTTGCTGTAGTGAACTATGGTTCAATACAAAAATCTTTATTCCATCCTTTTCTGTTCTTTTTTTTCTTTCAGTTTCGAGAAAGCTTTAGTTCAAAGTTGGTAGCTATCATTATAACACAGATTATAATCTTATTCAGATGAGAAACTCCCATTGGCTGCAATGGAAATTTCTTCTAACATGGGATTCGCATAGAAACCAGCGCCGTCTAGAGGGGGGCAGTAGAACATCTAGCATGGTTGCCATATGACTGCAGTATTTGGCAGTTTATCGCTTTTTTGGCGACTTTTGAAGAAGGGAATGGGAAAAAAAAGGGGGAAGGGGGTGGTGAGGGAATGTTTGTAAACATTAGTATTTACTGCAGCTGACGACTTTATCGGCAGTCGGCAACAGCGTTTTTGACTGTTCGAATCAATGTTTTAAAAAACAAAAATCTCTCAGCGATGATTTTTCTTGAAATTTTTAACGATTAAATAATTTTTAAATAAAAAATAGATACTTTTTCCCCTTCATAAAACTATTCACTTAATATGAAATATCGGTAAATTGTTAAATTACGTAAAATATTTTCTTTTACCCTTGAGAGAGGGTGGGGGGAAAAGCATCCATGTGTAATTTCTTTTATATATATTCTATTCTTTACCATGTTCACTTGTAACTATTATTAAAACTACAGTTACGTAAGTTTTTTTTTTCTTTTTAATTTCTCAATATTTATGGAGATTTCTCACTTTTTTAAAAGCTAATAAACATTTTTTTCTTAAAAAAAAAAAAAAAAAAAAAAAAAAAAAAATTTTAAAAGGGAAAAAATCAAGATTTTTTAAATTAACATCGCAAATCAATTTTAATTTAAATTATTGTTTTATTTTCTCTTGTCGTTATTTTGAAATTTCTGATCTTTATTTCCATTCTGAAAAACAAAATCCAGTTTTTTATCCCTTAATGGTGAATAACAATTATGGCTGTCTGTTTTAAAACAAAAAAATTGCAATTAAGGGCAACAATATTCTGCCATTATATCTTATTCTTTTTATATACAATTATTTTAACCACAAATTTTTATTTAATGTGAATCAATAGATGTTTGCAATTTAAAACAATTAAATCTAATTTAAAAAAAAGAAATTTTAAAGTTACTAAATTGTAATGGAAAATATTTGTGTGCTATTAGAAGTGAAAATTACATATATATATATTTTTTAAATCTTTAAACTAAAATGGAAGGTCTTTTCTTTCATCTTTTACTCTTTTTGGGGAAAAATAAACTTTGTATAATTTCTTTATCGTACTGTTTCAGTTCTACAAAACAGTTTACTTCTATAATAACCATTATTAAAATTTAACCACTTTACCTTATTTAGGAATATATAATCTTGATTTTCTTTCTGAAAAAAAAAATCCAATGTTATCCCTCAGTAGCAAGAATCATGCCTGTCAACTTGTATGTAACATATCCGAAATGTAATCTTTTCCTTATCTTCTTCGTCCACAGAAGGAAAAAATTATTTTGGCTTTAGAAAATATCTCGCATTTATATATATATATCACATTTTTTACAACAAAATTTTCATTTCATAAAAATTGTTTACTTTGTGAATTAAAATATGTTTGCAATCTAATAAAGAAATAAAAGTAATTTTCACTGTCACTTAATTGTAATAGAAAATCTTTTTTTTTTTTTACTCTCTGAAAAAAAAAAAAAAAAAAAAAAATCGTATAATTTTATTATACATTTTCAATCTCATCTTTTCAACATTATTAAAAGTATAGTCGCTGTGTTTTACTAAAAACTTTTGTGGATACTTCCAATTTTTTTTTTTTTTTTTTTTTTTTTTTTTTTTTTTTTAATCATCCTTGTATAATTTCAAATCTTTAAAATGTTGATTTTTTAAACATTATTAAGAATGGAAAGTAAGGCATATCACACGCTGAACAGACAAGAGACATTTCACGCTGATAACAAAGGAGAAGCTGGTTTGAACGCTCGACTGTGATGTTTTTGTCTGCTTGTCTGTTCAGTGTGTGATCTGCCTTACAGTTTATTTTATTATTATCTTATTAAATGTTTATAGATACTTTTTAACACTTTCTTATGATTTGTTGATATTGAACTATCCACAGTAATTTATTAAAAAAGCTTATTCATTTTTTAAACAGATTATTAAAAAAAGGTTTTTCTTAAATAACAGAAAGGCAAATATTGTGAAAAGAAATATATCTCGTGCAATTTTGTAATCGTAAAAGTTGTATAAAAAGAATCATTTCATAAAAATATTTACTTTGTGAATTATCAACAAATTTGTTTGGAAAAAAAAAAAAAAAATCTAAATGAGAAAAAAAAAAAAAAAAAAGAAAATTTCGGTCTTTGTATTGTAATGAGAAATCTTTGAATATTGGGAGAAAAAAAAAATTTGCCCATTGCATAATTTCACTATAAATTTAATTTTTTATTCACTTTTATTAACCATTAATAAAAGTGGATTTTTTTTTTCAATGTGTCTTACTCAAATTTTTATGGATACTTCCCAATATTTATAATTTTTATTTATGTTTCTTAAAATTCTTCTTTGTACAACTTCTTTTATTATTATATAATCTCAGTTCTTTATAATGTTCACTTTTATAGTCATTATTAAAGATACAAAATTAACATAAGTTTACTTTATTATCTTATTAAATATTTATGGAGACTTTTGAACATTCACTTATATTTTAAATTTTGCAGATATTTAACTATCTATCCCACAGTAATTTATTAAAAAGTTTGTGTTACTTTTTAAACAGATTATTTTATAAAGGAAAGAAACTAAAAAAAATATTAAAAAAAAGGTTTCCTTAAATAATAGAAGGTCAAATATTTTATGAAAAAAATACATATAAGAAATCTCTCACTTTTTTTTACATACCTTTTATGATCATAAAATTTTAATTTCATATAAATCTTCACTTTGTGAATTAAATTAAATTTGTTTGCAATTTAAAAAATCTAAATCTAAACATAAAAAGATATAAAATTTTCAGCCACTGTATTGTAATGGGAAATCTCCTTTTATTCTTGGGAGGAAAAAAAAAAAATTGTATAATTTCATTATAAATTTTCAAAGTATTCACCATTATAAAAAGAAGAGTTTTTTTCAATAGAATTTACTCGAATTTTTATTGATGCTTCCCAATATTCATAGTTGTTATTTATGTTTCTTAAAACTATCTTCCTTATTATTATTTCTTTCATTATTGTATAGTTTCAATTCTTTAAAATGTTCACTTATAACCATTAGTAAAAATACAAAGTTACATAAGTTTATTTTCTTATAAAATTACTTATGGAGACTTTTGAAAATTTACGTATATTTCTTAAAATTTGCTGATATTTAAATATTCACAGTAATTTATTTAAAAGTTTATGTCACTAATATATTCAATAACAAAAACAGTTTAGAAAAAATTATATATTTTACAAATTCATGTTGCAAATCAATGCTGTGACATTATTTCTGAATTTCACATCTTTATTTTCTTTCTGGAAAACAAAATCTTATTTTTTATCCATCAGTAGTGAATATGAATTGTAGCTCAACTTTCATGCTAACACAATTTCTCAATAGCTATTGTTATTATATTGCAAAATTTCTCCAACTAAATAAGATGAGACTTTTTTCTCTCCCAGAAACAATAACAAACAGCATAAATGTTGTCAGCTATGCTAATTTCAGAGAAATGAGAACCAATCAACAAATGATTACACAAATATGCAAACAAAGTTTTACATTTTGCTGCCCAATTTATTGAATAAAAACATATCTAATTTACACTACAAAAAACATATGAATTCAAGGAGAAACATTAGGTGGAAATATTTTCATCCAGCTCGCATTAGCGTTAAGAACAGAGGAAACCACCCAAAAACTCTGAACAGCTAGATCTTTCATGTTTATAGAAATACTGAACCTGTAATATAAGAAAATTAATATTTAGAATGCACATGAGGAAAAAAATAAAGGTCAGTTGCCAAATCAATATATTAAAATGAACTTTATGACTCAATCGTGCAGTTAGGAATTAAACATTCAGTTGGAACACACCAATTTTTATATCAATTTTATGCTCAATATAAAGTGAACTTTTACAAGAAGAGACACGCTGCTGAATATTACTGTTATTATCATACTATCTTAAGCTAAATTAATTTTGATTAATCAATAATTTTTCATTTGAAAATTTAGAAAAATATAAGATTCAGTACAGCACTATATCTTGCCACACATGTACACTTCTCTCTGGCATAATGCTTATTGACAACTTTAAGTCTAGAGCAAGGCTAACCGATTCAAACAGAGTTTTAGCAAAAATACTTCATTATGCTATTTACAAATAGTACCCATCTAATTCTGTTTTTAATTCAAATTTAGATCTAAAAACACTGTAGACATTTTATGTTACGGCTTAAAAATACCTTATACAACTATGCACGATATGTTGATCACAAAAAAGTGTGCATATGGAAGAAAAAAAAAAGGGGGGGGGGCGGGGTTCTACATGTCAGCTAATGTAAAAAACCCACATTTGTATTTTAATAAACACACTTAATATAAAAATAATTTAGAGAAAGATAAATAAATCCAAGAATTAACTAGATATTTTACATTATGGCTTATAAGTGCCAAATAGTAAAAATTAATCCATTGATACCATAATGATCATTAAAAAAAGGGAGGGGAGGGGGGTAAATGTGGAGAATGCTAAAAATCAAATTATTTATCCAGCATTTAATTTAAAATCAATGCAAATAAATTTACCTCACAACAGCAAATAAATATATTGGGACGAGCATCACATATACATGTGCTCAGAATCCTTGATATAATTTTTCATTTAATTAAATTTTATTCAATAATTAAATTTAATCAATTTTGCACTTGATTTTTGGACATTTTCGTATAAGACATTTAAAATTGCCTTTTTAAAAAAAATGAGTGAAATGATAAAAATAAAATTATTAATCCAGTATTTAATTTAAATTCAATGCAAATAAAATTACCTCACAACAGCAAATATATATATTATCAAGACCATCACTAAACAAATCTCATGTCCTAAGAACCAATAAAGGAAAAATATATTCAGTTTTCCACACAAGAATAAGGATATATTGCAATTTAATTATATATATTTTGAAAGAAAACGGTTAAGTATTACCTAACAATATAAAAAAATCACCCCATTTAAAAAGCTTATACTAATGAAAGATAGCAATCAAGCTTTAAGCCCTTTGGGACAGACATAGCATATACAAGTTGCTCAGAATCCTTGATATAATTTTTCATTTAATTAAATTTTATTCAATAATTACATTTAATCAATTTTGCACTTGATTTTTGGACATTTTCGTATAAGACATTTAAAATTACCTTTTTTAAAAAAAATCTCTTTTTCAGTGGCTACAAAAGAATGTCCTCACTTGTATTTTATTACTCACACCTAAAAATGTAGAAACAATTTTAAGTACAAATAAATCTATAAATTACATACATATTTTATATTATGGATTAAAATTACCCAAGAACAATAATTAATCCATTGATACCATAATGATCATTAAAAAAAGAAGGGGGGGGGGGATAATGAGTGAAATGATAAAAATCAAATTATTAATCTAGCATTTAATTTAAATTGAATGCAAATAAAATTACCTAACAGCAAATAAATATATTATCAAGACCATCACCAAACAAATCACATGACCTAAGAACCTATAAATGAAATAAATATATTAAGTCTTCCGCACAAGAATAAGCATATATTGCAATTTAATTATATATATTTTGAAAGAAAACGGTTAAGTATTACCTAACAATATAAAAAATCACCCCATTTAAAAAGCTTATACTAATGAAAGATAGCAATCAAGCTTTAAGCCCTTTGGGACAGACATAGCATATACAAGTTGCTCAGAATCCTTGATATAATTTTTCATTTAATTAAATTTTATTCAATAATTACATTTAATCAATTTTGCACTTGATTTTTGGACATTTTCGTATAAGACATTTAAAATTACCTTTTTTAAAAAAAATCTCTTTTTCAGTGGCTACAAAAGAATGTCCTCACTTGTATTTTATTACTCACACCTAAAAATGTAGAAACAATTTTAAGTACAAATAAATCTATAAATTACATACATATTTTATATTATGGATTAAAAGTACTCAAGAACAATAATTAATCTATTGATACCATAATGAACATTTAAAAAAAGGTGGTGGGGGGGGGGGGGGGGATGAGTGAAATGATAAAAGTCAAATTATTAATCCAGTATTTAATTTAAATTCAATGCAAATAAAATTACCTCACAACAGCAAATATATATATTATCAAGACCATCACTAAACAAATCTCATGTCCTAAGAACCTATAAATGAAATAAATATATTCAGTCTTCCACACAAGAATAAGGATATATTGCAATTTAATTATATATATTTTGAAAGAAAACGGTTAAGTATTACCTAACAATATAAAAAATCACCCCATTTAAAAAGCTTATACTAATGAAAGATAGCAATCAAGCTTTAAGCCCTTTGGGACAGACATAGCATATACAAGTTGCTCAGAATCCTTGATATAATTTTTCATTTAATTAAATTTTATTCAATAATTACATTTAATCAATTTTGCACTTGATTTTTGGATATTTTCGTATAAGACATTTAAAATTACCTTTTTTAAAAAAAATCTCTTTTTCAGTGGCTACAAAAGAATGTCCTCACTTGTATTTTATTACTCACACCTAAAAATGTAGAAACAATTTTAAGTACAAATAAATCTATAAATTACATACATATTTTATATCATGGATTAAAATTACCCAAGAACAATAATTAATCCATTGATACCATAATGATCATTAAAAAAAGAAGGGGGGGGGGTTAATGAGTGAAATGATAAAAATCAAATTATTAATCTAGCATTTAATTTAAATTGAATGCAAATAAAATTACCTAACAGCAAATAAATACATTATCAAGACCATCACCAAACAAATCACATGACCTAAGAACCTATAAATGAAATAAATATATTAAGTCTTCCGCACAAGAATAAGCATATATTGCAATTTAATTATATATATTTTGAAAGAAAACGGTTAAGTATTACCTAACAATATAAAAAATCACCCCATTTAAAAAGCTTATACTAATGAAAGATAGCAATCAAGCTTTAAGCCCTTTGGGACAGACGTAGCATATACAAGTTGCTCAGAATCCTTGATATAATTTTTCATTTAATTAAATTTTATTCAATAATTACATTTAATCAATTTTGCACTTGATTTTTGGACATTTTCGTATAAGACATTTAAAATTACCTTTTTTTAAAAAAAATCTCTTTTTCAGTGGCTACAAAAGAATGTCCTCACTTGTATTTTATTACTCACACCTAAAAATGTAGAAACAATTTTAAGTACAAATAAATCTATAAATTACATACATATTTTATATCATGGATTAAAATTACCCAAGAACAATAATTAATCTATTGATACCATAATGAACATTTAAAAAAAGGTGGGGGGGGGGGGATGAGTGAAATGATAAAAATCAAATTATTAATCTAGCATTTAATTTAAATTGAATGCAAATAAAATTACCTAACAGCAAATAAATATATTATCAAGACCATCACCAAACAAATCACATGACCTAAGAACCTATAAATGAAATAAATATATTAAGTCTTCCGCACAAGAATAAGCATATATTGAAATTTAGTTTTATATATCTTGAATGAAAACGATGAAGCATTACTTAACAATACAAAAATCACTGCATTTAAAAAACTTATAATGAACAATAGCAAGGGAAAACGAAAAAGTTATAAACAAGTAAATTTAATTACATTTTTTTTTTTTTTTTTTTTTTTTTTTACATTTTAATGAAATAAAGTAAAAGTTACCTATTTTATCCAGTTCCCATGTCAGATTACGTGCTCCGCTGTTGCCGCTCCTGCATTCATCTCACTTATGTTGAACATGCTTCAGTCTCTTGCTATCATTATTTTTTAAATTGCCTCCATTCCTGACTTTAACAGAGTGTCGTATCATTATTTTTAGAAAAGAAAGCAAAATGCACTTTTTAACTTCTTCCTTGTGATTGTGTTCGAAGAAGTCAAAGTTGACTTTTTCCAGTATTGAATACAAGTTTTTTTGCAAATTTGGTTTTTTGAACAATAAGTTTATGTTGCTGAAATATGCCTCACTAAGCTTAATTATGTAGTTGTAATAAGAATCTGTTGGCCATTTTAAACCATAATGAGAGTCTTTATACTCTCTAAAGTACAACAAAAATGTGTGGTCTTGTAATTCTTTTGGACCAATTAATAAATTTTTACACTCATCACAAGATGTCTTCTTTAGTACTGATTTCGTAATTGCACCAGATACATATGCAATAACATTTTTTTCCATATCAGAAAATTCAATTGGTACTTCTTCCCTGGATTCATCTATCACAAGTTCATTCTCCTCATCATCTTCATAAAATGACATTAAAGACGGTACTGTGTTGTTTCCTAATTCAATCAGATTAAATGCATCATCATCTTCACAGTTTTTGGAAGCACTTTTCTTCATGAAATTATGCACAATTACATTTCGTATAGCACTGCGAAATTCTAGAGAGTTTGGATTATCTCTAAATCCTCCTCGTCTTCTAACAGAAGCGAATGTATTTTCAAGACAGTCCTGGTTTAATCTGTTTGTTAACAAAAATTTCATTTTATCTTGAATAGCTTCCCAGATTCCAGTAGCAGCGTTCAGGGATAATATCAAGCCATCCTTACAGGCTGTTCTAACACCAACTGTCTTATTTTGATCATTTTTAGTTATAAATTTCCATGTAGAGATCCATTTGCACCATCTTGCCCACTTAGATACATGAACAGAATCTCTGGTCACAGCACAAGCATATTTTTTAGGCGATTTAAGGAATTTAGAATTCATACTGTCAAAAATTTTATCCATTTTGCTAATAAATGAGGCTGTTTGCAGAGCAGTTGGACTCATTCCTAGTTGATAAGAAACACACAAACCAGCTGCAACGGAATGGCTGAACACTTGTGTTGCCCGGCTCACCTTCATACTGCCTAAGCTCTTGCCACTGAAATGAGAGTCCGTCAATTTAGGAGCAATTCGATAACGTAGTTTTTTATCCATCTCATAAAACTTTTCTATGTCTTTCCATGATGCAGTGTGAACCTTATTGGTTTTCAGATTAGTAAATTTGCAATCATACTTCCTTAGATTGTTTCGGACAGATTTGATCAAATGAGGCATGTCGTATAGTGCAAACACTTTTTTCTTGTCCACATAAAAAAATGGCTTGTCCATTGTTACACCAAGATTTCCGAAAAGACCTTGATTGGGAGGTCCTAAAAAAAGTAGAATTTGTTATATATAATAAAAGTTTACTTATAGCTTTATACCGTATATATATATATATAGAGAGAGAGAGAGCATTCTCACAATCTTTTATCACAATTTTCAAAAAATTTCCTTGAGTTTTCCCTGACTTTTATCAGTAAAAATTTAGTTATATATTGTTGTAAAACACTCCACAATGGACTTTAATCTAGATAAATGTATGTACTGTATGAATTTGATTTTTTTAATTATTTTTCATATTGTTATATAGTTTGCATGAAATTTATATAAAATTTTTTTTAGATTGGATGAATAATTCAACATTTCTGCATTTACAATGATAATAGAAATTCTCATGGAAGTAGTACATCAAAAATTCCTTAACTTTCCCCTGACCTTTTCAAATATTTAAATTCCCACACATTTCCCTGACTTTTTGCCTAAATTTTGGAATTCCTTGACCCGTAGGAACCCTGATGAATTTGCATAGTACCCACACCACAGGACATTCAAATAAGAAATAATAACAATGTAGTATTTTTAGTACAAAATATTGGTATAACATTGTCTTAAAGGGGTGTTAAAGAAGGGACGGTAAGGTAAAAAAAGCTGATGAAATGGAAATAGGAAAAAAGGGACTGTAAGGAAAATTACCACCCATTTTAGGCAAACCATGTTAAGACTAAATGATAGCCATAATGTTAATAAATTTTTAGAAACAGTTATTTATATTGGGTTAAATAAAAAAAAAATTAATATCTCGAAAAATGCAGGAATAATTACTTGTATATTGTAATTGTAATAACATTATTAATTGTTCATATCAATTTAAAAAAATTAAGAGAATATTGTACATAATTTTAAAGTATTTCATTAGACATTAAAAAATAAAATTAGCAAACAATGATTAGTTACCATACAAAAAACATACCCTGGTCACAAACAATTGCAATGACTGATAATCCACAAGACATGACTTTGCGTATTATATGTAAAACTGTTTCTTTGAACCACTCTGGAGAAGTAGAATGGCCTTTGAAATAGTAGGCAGTAACCTGTATAATTAGAACAAAATTATAAAGTTTCATTTTTTCCTACAATATTTAAACTGTCATACGTTTATTATAATATAGATAAGTTACAGATAAGTAATACAGTAAACTCTCTGTAAGGCGGACTCTGTGTAAGACAGAAATCTGTCTAACTCGGAAATATTTTCAAGTCCCTGCGAATCCATAAACAGAGTAAAATTTGTCTAAGGCGGAATATTGTCTACTACGGAAAAATTTCTCGGTCCCGATCGATTCCGCCTTGGACAGAGTTTACTGTATATACATCATAGTATACATCAAGTAATATATAGTATCAGTATAATACAGATAAGTTAAAAAGAATGATTACCTGTTTCCAATTCTTCATAATGCCTCTCAACATAAATACAAGTGATTGTCTAGCCATTTCGCCTGTACCTGTAGATGAATATCCATCTACTTTGTCTAAACCACCATTGAACGCTAGTTGCTCTTTGATTGCCATTTCATCAAAAACTACTGTACAAATTCGTTCTTCTTCTGGCAACTCCTGGACTTTTCGTTTCAAAGCATCAAATAAAATAGGACAAAACCCTTCATCTTTAGCAACTTTCGCTGTGCATTTTCTCAGCGTTTTCTTACTTGGCAAAATCAATTTTTTTCTTAAAGTTTCATATGCGCTTGAAGATTGTAAGAAAATGTCCAAAGCATAGGCCTTTTCTTTTACTGTCCAGCGACGACCATTAGCTGGTGTGTTTTTGCCATTTTTTATTTGGCTTAACACAAATTCATATTGACTAGTGGTGAGCTTGTCCTGAAGCTGAGGACGATCAGGTATTTTGATGAGTTCTGAAGCCTTGAATAATTTCTTTTTCATTTTGGATATTTTACAACGAAGCTCTTTTATCAATTTAGATTTTGGAGTTGATACTTTCCTATTACCAATGAAATCACATCCACGATATGCTCTAGCAGATTGGCCCTTCGTTTCACTTGTAGATGCAACAGGAGATTCATTGATTCCTCTAGTTGATGCAACAGGATCTTCATAGTCTGCAGCATCTGTACCTGTCCTGAGATCAGTTGGTTCAGCATATTTATTATGCAGTTTAGTGCGTAAAGTGCTAGTAAACGCTTTGTCATCGAAATGTTTATTGCACAGTCTTCCATTATAATAAATATAGTCATGAGTAAGGTCAAGCAGGTCTGTTTTTTTCAGTCGTTGTAGCCACAATTTCATCCTAAACAAATAAATTATACACAACTTCACTGAATGCAAATGCAATAGACAAATAAACAAAACAAAAAAAGTTTGGGGATATATCTTGCCAATTAAATAATTATTTTTCACCGTTATTCAATAAATATTTTTTTATGCAAATGTTTGAGGCAATATCTACTATGAGGTTTATGCCTACAATGGAAAGAAAACCAAAAAGAAAGAAAGAAAACTATTTGTTTTTTTCTTCCCAGCTAACTTTAGAAAAATTAGTTAATCTGTCATGTAGATTTAAAGCTTATAAGAAAAGTTTGATTGATTAAAATGTTTGTCACTTTACAAATTTATTAATTCATTATTTTTCTAAAGCTTCTGCCTCTGCATAACTTGGATTTTACATTTTTCAATAATGTGTAAAATAAAGGAAAACATTAAGGAAAAAGAGAAAAATAAACAGATGAAAAAAAAAAAACCCAGCATGGTTTAAAAAAGACACCGGCTTGTTAATGTTACGTGTTAATCCTAAGAAGGAATTCCGTTCGCATTCCATTGATCTTTATTGCATTTGATAACTGAGGATAATCGCTACAGAGTCTTTTTTACTTTTTCAATTGTGGTTTTTTTTTTTTTTTTTTTTTTTTTTTTTTACTAGAATACTTTTGAAAGTGGTTCTGAAAATAAAGCATACTCAGGGATGAGAATTTCAAAAAAGCAAAAGACTGAAACCACGCGTGAATGAAAAATTGTACCCATACTTGCCAACTAAATTTCGATAAAACTAAGAAGATTTTGGACAAAAAATCAGAAGATTTTTTAAGTTTTATAACACTTTCAGTAAGGATTAAAAAACAGCTGAATCCTTATAAATAAACAAATTTCAAAGAGAAACTCTAATAAAATATTCACTAATTTGCAATTACACAATATATATTATGACAAAAAAGAATAACTTAAATGTATTAAAAAATTACTAATTTTTTTTTTTTTTTTTTTTTGAGTGTGATTCTGAGTAAAAAAAAAAAAAAAAAAAAAAAAAAAAAAAATTTCTGAAATTCACAGCAAATTTTCTGAAAAGTTACAGCAGGGGAGGGGGGAATCCATTTCCGACACTAGCTATGCATTTTTTCCATGGCCCTTTGACGAAATTCGCGATCTTTAGCCAAAATTCGTGTTTTTTTCGTGATCTTTTGACGAAACTTGTGTTTTTTCACAATTTTTTTGACGAAATTTGTCGTTTTTTCGCGATCTTTTGACGAAATTAGCGTTTTTCATGCGATCCTTTGACGAAATGGGCGATTTTTCTGCAAGCGATTGACAAAATTAAGTTTTTGCGGCGAAGATGTCGAAATTCGCGATATTTTTTATGTCAGAATTTTCGAATTGATGGCCGATTTTTTTTAATTTTTGGAAATGAATGCCCTAAATTTTCGGAAAATTCGGACCAAAATCACTCCTACGCGTTGTTTACGCAATCTTTTGACGAAATTCACGTCTTTCCCGCGATCGTTCGGCGAAATTTCGGTTTTTTCCACGATCCATCGGTGAAATTTGGAGTGATCTTTTCACGAAACGAGCATTTTTTCAGCGATCCTTTAACGGAATTCGCATTTTTACATGATCTTTTGATGCCACTTTTTTTACTCGATCTTTTGACGAAATTCGCGTTTTTTCGCGATCTTTTCACGGAATTAGTGTTTTTACGCGCTTTTTTGAGGGAATTCTCGTTTTTTTTACGCAATCTGCCGACAAAATTTGCGTCTTTCCAGCGAACCTTCAGCGAAATTTCGAGTTTTCCCGCGATTCTTTGACGAAACTCACGTAAAAAGCGTAAGAAAAGGCCGAAAATCGGAAGAAAACGCATTACGAGCGTAAAATCGGAAAACATGCCGATTTTTCGGAAGAATTCTGAAAAAATCTGAAGAGTTGGCAGCTATGGGTACCACATTTTATCCACAAAAGAAATAAAACCAGCGCCTGATTTCCGTGCAAATGGAGACAGGCGCGCAAGCCTGTCTATAACATTACAGGAGTAAAAATAGCCAAATTACAAATTAGACACAGCTCTTAAACATTAGGTGCAGGCCATATGAAATGCTTGACTTATCAGAATCATAACCTCCAGCTCCTGAAAATGATACAATTCAATTAAGAATAGAACTTTCGTGTGTCATAATTTTAATAAATTTTTGAGCAAAAATTATAAAAAAAACTTGGTGAAAATCACAATGGTTGGTTTTTGGTCACAACGGTCATCACTTTTTGCTCACACAGACTAATTGGACCAGGACCTACAGCTTAATGTGGATTCTGAACCACTAAACAAACACTTAGTGGTGCTCTGCATAACATCCGGCAATCGAAATAATCAGACATGGTACAGGCTCAGAAAAAAAAAAAAAAAAAGGGCAGAACTTTCACGGCCTCACAGACTTTTGACGAAAATTCCCCTTTTTTCGCTGTCCTTTTATGAATTTCGCTGTCCTTTCAGCGATCTTTCGATGAATTTTGCAGTTTTCCCCCGATCTTTCGCGAAAAATCGAGTATTTTCCACGATCTTTCACCGAAATTCGTGCATTTTCCACGAAGTGAAAATTTCGGAAAATAAAATTTTGCAGGAGAAAAAATAGGGAATCCTCAGCAAAAAAAGCGGAATTTCGAGAAAAAAAGTGGAAATTCCTTGAAATAACAAAAAAAAACGGAAATCCGCCAAAAGACGGAAAATTCTCATCCCTGTATACTACTAAAAATATCTTGTTCTTTTCTTTGCGCCCTAGGAAAAGTGAAAATATTACCTCGGCATTTACACCTCGGGTGAATATTTGTTCACCTCGGCGAAAAAAAGTGGGATTTCGAGAGAAAAAAGTGGAAATTCCTTGAAATAACAAAAAAAGCGGAAATCCGCCTAAAGACGGAAAATTCTCATCCCTGTATACTACTAAAAATATCTTGTTCTTTTCTTTGCGCCCTTGTAAAAGTGAAAATATTTTTTACACCTCGGGTGAATATTTGTTCACCTTGGCAAAAAAAAGTGGAATTTCGAGAAAAAAAGTGGAAATTCCTTGAAATAAAAAAGCGGAAATCCGCCAAAAGACTGAAAATTCTCATCCCTGTACTACTAAAAATATCTTGTTCTTTTCTTTGCGCCCTTGTAAAAGTGAAAATATTTTTTACACCTCGGCATGTACACCTCGGGTGAATATTTGTTCACCTCGGCAAAAAAAAAGTGGAATTTCGAGAAAAAAGTGGAAATTCCTTGAAATAACAAAAAAAGAGGAAATCCGCCAAAAGACTGAAAATTCTCATTCCTGTATACTACTAAAAATATCTTGTTCTTTTCTTTGCGTCCTTGTAAAAGTGAAAATATTTTATATCCAGAGGTGGCAAGTATCAATGAAAGTTACCAGTAACTAGAGCTTTGGGGGGGGGGGGGGGGATTCTGCATAAAAAATGCACCCTGCCCATTTGTATATAATTTCAAACGCACCCCACCCATTTTGGGTTTGCAAAATTTTGCAGGTGGGATCGTTGGATGTCAAACCCTAGAATTGATTGCGGCAAAATATAGCATAAAAAGTACATCAATCATGAGAAAATATTGTGAAATTCATCACTCGGTCGAGGAAAAAAACTGTTTCAGCTGAACATGGGAAAAAAAATTTTTGAATTATGTTAATGTAACGAATGAAAACTGCCAAAAAAATCCAATCACTTGCGGGAAAAAATTAAATTAGCTGCAAAACATGAAAAACGTAAATTTAAAAAATGTACGGCGTAGAATCATTTATCTAGAATGGTTGAAGTAAGATATTGGAGGAATGAAGACTAAAGTGTATCACATATATTGGGGGGGGGGGGCTCCCCTCCTAATATATGTGAACTTAGGAAATTCGAGCTTAGAGTTGGGAAACCATAGATTTTTGAAACTTTTTTTTTAATAAAAAGAAAAAAAAAAAAGAAATTTTATTGTTTTGCTGATTACTTTTCTGAGTTCTGTAATAGTTAAATAATTAAACTTTCAAAAGAAATACCAAAAGCAGCCAGGCTCAATTTCTCATTATGTTCCTATGTGCTACAAAAATATACATCTACCAAACCCGAATTTCTCTACTGTTGTCTATTAAAGTGTTAATTTTAAGGAGATGTCACTTTCACACTATTTTCTGAAAAATCTATTGCTCTTACAAAAAAAGGGGCCTATTTAGGGCCCCTTCACAAAAATAAACCTCATAAAACAGGCCTCTTCACACAATTCTTTTTAATAAAATAGACCCCTTACATAACATTCTTTTCCATAAAAACTCTTAAAATGTGTAATTTGTAAATAAAACCAGGTCACGATAAACAAAAACTTTAGCAAAGGAATTTAAAGATTTTTTTTTTTTTTTTTTCATGAATTCTTGATTCAAATTTTAGTAACTGGATTTCAACTTTCGTTACAAAATGTTATTTTTCACAAAAATATAATAAATTCACAAAAATGACTTCTACTTTTCACAAAGTGGGCCCCAAGAATAAAAACATGCATACTAAAAAAAAAAAAAAAAAAACTTTCATTAAACTTCTAATTAATCATATGTTTTTATAATGGATTAAAGTGGCAAGTTCTGTAAATAAAATAATAAAACAAAATGTCAAAAAATTTATTAATTTTAATGATGCGTTAGGGCACCATTGACCGAATGCATGGAAATGCCGAATGCATTTTATTTTTCAAATAAAATATTTTTCGTGCACGAAACTTTTTCTGTCTTAATGAATATAATTTAAGCATATTTCAATGGAAATAATACCACATATTATAAAATTTCTATGCTTGGCCTAAAATGGGTAAATTCTGTTTTTGCAAAATTTGTCATATGTTTTGTGTCTGACCTGGAATTACAACTACACTTTTTAGGGGAGGAGAAGGCTGCAAATGACACCTTTTAAACAAATTATTCTTATTATTATATATATAGATTTAGATTTAAGTTACATAGTATTTAAAATTTATTGAAATAAAACACAAGCAGATGAGATTCAAATGAGTAAAGCGATTAATTTAATCAGTCCGTTACCATGAGGGAAAAAAAAAGTTTGCTGATTAAGATCCTCTTGTCTTTCAAATAATAAAAAGATATGTTTAACAGAAAATTTGACATTCATATGGCGGATGGAGAAAGATTGAATCTTGAGATAGTTTGATGAGAAAAATCTGAAAATCGCTAATATGGCAATTTTAAAGAACATACAGATAACAATCTTTACTTTCAAAGAACATTTCCCAAAAATTAATTTAAAACAGGTCTTATTTTTGAATACATTGAAGTTTCTTCTGGTGAATTATTACAAAGAAACATGGATTGTTTACTTTGATAGTATCGCCTTACATTCAGCATTTACTATTATTAAAAACAACTAGAAAGTAATTCCGAATTTAAGGAGGTAAAAATTAGACTTTCAGTAACTTATTTTAAAAAGTGCAGAAATAAGTATTCAAGTGTAAACAGGAGTTGATGCAGGCAAAATTTGTGGCCCCTTTACAAAAATCAATTTAATAAAACAGGTCCCTTCACAAAAATCAATTCAACAAAATGGGCCTCTTCACAAAAAGCAGTTTAATAAAATCGGCCCCGTCACAAAATTCTTTTTAATAAAGTAGGTCCCTTCATAAAATTACTTTCCATAAAAAGTTACTAGTACTGTTTATTTTTAATTTGTTAGGTTTCAAAATGTGCGATTTGTAAATGAGAACAGGAACAAATACTTTAGCAAAAGGGTTTAAAGAAGGTTTTGTTAATAAATGCTTAGTTCGAATTTGAGTAACTGGATTCCAATTTTCATTACAAAATGTTAATTTTCACAAAAATAATTTTTACTTTTCACAAAATGGGCTCCAAGAAAAAAACCTGCGTCGAACCCTGGTAAAAGTTGGCAAGCATGCAATTGATGCCCTTGAAAGACGATCTTATAAAGACAAAATAATTATTTAAAATAGATAATATTTTTGAGTGAACATAATGGAACAAACAAAATAAAGGATAAATCCTATTCTGCACCTACACATCACAGACAAATAGAATCTTAATTTTTGCTACACTTTTTCCTTTCAAAGTTGTGTGAAAAACGAAAAAAAAAAAAAAATTATAAAAAACATACCTATCATAATCCTGAGGAAATTTGAAAAGTGGTCTTGTTTTCTCCTTGCACATGAGACAAACATCTCGATGAAGACGGCGGCACTCTGGAACTTTTCGAGCAGGACACGTTGTCTTGAAAGCATGGGCACTGGCCATTTTTCCCGATCACAAGTAACAACTGAAAAAAATACAATAATTAGCAGTACAAAATATATACAAACATACAAATTGAAAGAGAAATAATATAATAATAAAGGATAAAAGACTTAGCTTTTAAGAAATGTGCAGAAAATACAGTCAGGAACATCCAAGATGGTCACCAAACTCGTCCGTGGGTCAGTAAGAGACTAACGAAAGATCCAAGGAAATTTCCTGCCTTGATCTCGCCAAATCGTTCCAGGGCGGAGTATGTTTCACCGACCCTCAATAGACGGCGCTGCAATCACCGTCCCGAGTTATTCGTCTGGGACCTAGTCTGTGCATTATAAAAGCAGGAAAGTAATTCCTATTACATTCCGAAGGGCAAGTATCTCTCCTCTCTCTGTATGTGGAGGGGGAGGAATGTAGTGGAGGGTATACGCTATGTACCTTATCGATTTTAAAAAAAAGCTTCATATACTTTCTGTTTCTCAAATAAAGCGTCAGCGTATACCCTCTGCCTACCCGTGTACTCGTTGCTTTTTAGCTCACAGGCTTATTAAAGCCTGAGAGCTTATGTCCCTGCCGGTTCTGTATGTACGTAACGCAATAACTCTTGATAGAAACATCCCATTTGCTCTCATTTTTTTTCTAGTTTCATTCTGATAAGGCGCTTCCCTGATTAGTTTTGGGGGTTCATTGGTTAAGGATAAAGGGGGCTTAGTCCACCCCCCTTAATTCAGATAAATGGGTTTTTCATTCAGAATTATTCAATTTGCTCCAAATTTGGTATACCGGTTTATTATGTTAAGAAGCTTCCCTGATTAATTTTGGGGGTTCATTGGTTAAGGATAAAGGGGGGCTAGTCCACCCCCCTTAATTTAGATAATTGGGTTTTTCATGTAGGATTATTCGATTTGCTCCAAATTTGGTATACTGGTTTATTATGTTAAGGAGTTTCCTTGATTAGTTTTGGGGGTTCATAGGTTAAGGATAAAGGGGGGGGGAAAAGGGGGCTAGTCAACCCCCCTTAATTTAGATAAATGAATTTTTCATACAGAATTATTCAATTTGCTCCAATTAGGTATACTGGTTTATTATGTTAAGGAGCTTCTCTGATTAGATTTGGAGGTTCATTGGTTAAGTATAAAGGGTGGAAACAGGTGCTAATCCCCTTCACTTGTTTTTTTTGAGGGGCATTATTCTTTAAAATAAGACTATAATATACAATTAGTGTGAATAACCTGTGAGCTCAATGCCATCAGTTTAGCTGGGCACCTTTCTTTTTTATTTTACAACTGAAATATTGGGGGGGGGGGGGGGGATTTAGATAAATAATAAACAAAAATAATAAAATTGTTATCTGAAGCTGATTTTTAAAAAGCTCTAAATTCATTTAAAAAAAATCATGGCTACAAATACTTAATAAACCTTTTTCAATGTATTTTAATAAAGCTCTAACCCCTATTTCTGGATAATAATCCCTGCAGTAATTATGCTGTGCATTCTTTTGCTGAAAACGTAGCCAAAAGTAATTTTTATTTTCATCAGTTTTGTTTATGATGCTAATTATAAATCTAAATGATGTTGTTTAAATTGACTTTCCAGATTTATTTAAAAAAATACTGTCGGTGTTGGCATTTTGAACAATTGGAATTGAATGGCTTTTTCAATTTTTTTTTAATATAAAGGAATTACTTATTGAGTTTGAGGAATTACCTATTTAAGTGATTTTTCATGCTGTTGTGTCTGGTAATTTGGTTTAAAATGCCAATTTACAAAATTTCCTGAAAGATCTCCCACCTTTAACAAAGATTAATTACATATTAGGATTGTTATAATCACATACAGTAGAGTAATAATTTTTTTCATCAGATTTGTTTATTTCACAGTGCTAGTAATGTAAAATCTGTAATAAAAAACCTTCAGAAAAGATTTATCAACTTGTGTAATGTATAGATTAAAGTTTACCATATTTTAAGTACCACTATTTTTGGCTAGTAATTATGTAATTATTTTTTAGAATTTTTATTAGATGAAGTGAATTTAAAAATAATAGCCCTCAAAATATGGGAACTTGGCAGGTATGTGTACAATTCATTTTTGAAACAGGAATCAACATTGCCTCTGCAGCAATCATGCTGTACATTCTTTTGCTGAGAATATAGCTGAATTTAAATATTCTGTAGATAATGCTTTTCTCAAAAAAAAAAAAAAAAAAAATCTTTTCCATCAGTTATAAATTTATTACAAAATGTTTTTTAAACATTAATAAGGGCTGTCACAATTCTTATTTTAAGGTATTCTGTAAAATTATTAATTACCATACAATTATTTTTAGACTGCAACTTCACTATAATATTGTACATTGTAATGTTTGTAAAACTGAAACTTTTAAATCATTCATGTTTTGCTTTCAGTTCAAATGAAAGATTAAAAAAGAATAATTTCTAATAGTAGAGAAATAATCATAATTGTATAAGAATAAAAGTTCTTTTTAAATTTGGAATAATTGCCAAGGTAAGCCCTCTTCAGCATCAGTACTGGTGAAGTAGTTGGCAAAACAACTATGTGTGCCACATCCACTATTAAACTGAGGAGCCACAGCAAAATGCGTGCGATTGTACCTCTATCTTGGAATGAAATGACTATGAAAATTCAGATTGTCTGGAAACTATATCGGTAAAGTGGAAAAGCAGTTTACTGGACGAGACGATACTGTACTAATTTATTGTCTGGTTTAGTAGTCGTCTTGTCGGTAAGTGGAAAAGCGCCCTAAGGGGGTCGAAAATTTTAGAACAGTTGGCCATATACATACTTCTAGGTCATTTCGCTATATCTTACCAGCAGTTTTAGATAGAGGCATGAATTTTAGGATAGTTAATGATAAAAATGTATTTTATCGATTTTAGAAATTCACGCCTAAGGGATTTAATGGGGTGGTTGCAAGTTTTAGGTCATTTCGCTATATCTTAGCAGCACTTTTAGGTAGGAGTGAGAAATTCAGGATAAAAAATCTTTAAAAAATATAATTAAACACATATATGATCGATTTTAGAAATTCCCCTCTCTGAAGGGGGGTTAAAAGGGGTTGACGAAAATTTTCGGGCATTTTGCTATATCTCAGCAGCAGTTTTAGGTAGAAGCGGGAAATTCAAGATGAAAAAAATAGTTAAAATGGCAGATACTTATTGATTTTAGAGCTATTTTGTTATGTCGCCAACAGAAACTTTGAACTGGATAATGTAAGATTAGACGAATAAGATAACAATTATGGATATGTGATTAGATATTAAAAAAAGTTTTTTTCATTTTTGATAGATATATTTCGTTTGGTCAGTTTCTCTAAAAGAATCTTAAATCAGTGTAGCAGGCGAAGGCTGCTACTTACTTATAAAGGAAAAGTTTATCTTTTGTATTAATATATGTCAAAGCAATCTGTATTTAATTGTGACTGGTGTGATATCAAATTTCATCCCGATTGGACAAAATGGATGGAACCTTATGCTAAAAGTCTGTATCTGTAAAATGTTTTGAATGTAAAAGAATGCTTTCATTAAGACTCCAAGCAATAACCATGAATTAAATATCTTGGTGTTCAACAATTTGTAAATTTTACAATTTGATTAAAATATAAGTAGTTTGTGCTTCAGAATCAGTTGTGAAAGTTCCACACTCAAATTCACAACTTTTAAGATTTTTTTGTACGTAACATCACAACATCTCGATACCTGGATTTTTTTTTTTTTTTTTTTTTTTTTTTTTCATTGGTATGGAAAACCTGGAAAGAGTCAGGGAAATTTGTAACTGAGCTGGAATAGACACCTTCATTTCCCCAATCTTTAAAAATCTGTATCAGTGATTCTGACCAAGTTACGAAAAAGTAAAAATACCAGCCCATATCTGCATTCATTTCCATTTTGAAATATGCATTCAGTTTCAAAAAATATAAATATTAACCTTTTGAAAAAAATTAATTTCCAAAACTCACTTTTGCAATTGTCTCTTTTCTGCAATTTTCTAAATTGTGAATCGGCTTTGTAAATGAAAATACAAAGAAACCAAAGATACTTAAAACCACATGTACTTTTAATCGAGTTTATGATGAAGTCTTTGGTTTGAAAAAAATATTTATATTTACTCCTTTCCTTTGAAAACATTCTTTTCCGTAAGTCCCTTTCACAATTTTTGCGATTTCTGCAATATATAAGAATACAAATCTTCTTTTCTAATCGAGTTATAAAAAAACTAAAAATACTAGGTCATATCCTTATTCATTCCCGTTTCGAGATCTACAATCTCTTTTGAAAAATATGAATATTAACCTTTGAAGAAAATTTGTTTCCAGAAGTCACTTATGCAGATTTCATTTTTTTATGCTATGCTTAAAAATCGGCATCAGATTCGGAAATCAAAATATGAATAAACCAAAAATACCAAATTAGGTACTTTTCCAGTATAGGGGCCTTGGAATAATTGCGAGAGAAGGAAATTTGGCAGCATATTTTCTGGCAACCTATTCACTGTTTCATATACACAAGCAATTTTTTTAATTTTTATATAATTTATTTAATATAAAAAAGCTATTTATCTATTTTTATATACAGTCGAACCTCGTTATCCTGACACTCTAATGACCAGAGAAAAGTGTTGTTATAAGCAGAGTGTCGTGGTAACCGGAGTTGGGAGAAAAATGTTAATAAAAAGCTGTATTTTTAATTAAGATAATTTTAAATTCATAACTGTTCTTGCAGTTTTAAGCAGTAAAACATTATATAAATAAAAATAAAAATCAGATTTATGATGACTTGTTTTTTTATTGTTACATGAAATATTTGTAATTAAGGTTTGCTTATCCCTAGATGTGCTTCCTACAATTTTTATTTTTCAATATTACACGGAGAATTGTAATCAATATTCGTTGTTTCAGAAATGGATGTTATGTAATTTCTGATCGTTTCAATGAAATGCAATGCTTCGGTTTTAGTTGGATGAAAAACGCTGTGTAACCAGAAGAAAGCGCCACCTAACCAGAACAAAAAGACTGCGAGTAGGCTGATATCTCTATCTGGAGCTTAAATGGGTTATTCATAGTGTGTGGGTTTATTTATTTAGATAAAGGATTGAAGTAAAACTTCTGATGTATCTCACTGGGTATTTTAGACACTTTTGTGAAATGCTTGACTAAGACATTTCTTGCAGCTTAATTTCTGTGCTTATAAGATGTATTATGAAAAATGGACAATTTTCCTAAACCATCAGGATATCTGGAGTTGAAACTAATTCCACGACATAAAATCCGGAGTTTATTTACATTAAAATCATATACAGAAAATCGGGACTTTGAAAAACTGTCGTGATAAGCAGGGTGACGTGAAAACCGGGTGTTGTGATAATGAGGTCCGACAGTACTAACAGAAGTAAATTATGTATAACAAACAATTTTATGTATGTCTGCAGGTGTGTGTCTACAGAACATATGGGTACTACAGATGGGTGTCTACAGAATCAGGAAATCCTGGAATAATTGGGGAAAAAATCGGGGAATTTTGTAAAAATACTCAGAAATCAGGGAAATTTGTCTAGATGTGAAAATATTTGCATTTTCACCTTGCCAACGAGACTGATTCGTCTATTTTATATACCATATTTTTTCACATTTTAATTAGTCTTTCCCAATATTTTTAGAAAGATGCACTTGGTATGAGTTTTTGATATTTAACGCATATTAAGGCGATCAGATGTCCTCATTTTCTGTGGATAGTGTTTATATTGAAGGCAATTTATCCATTTTTGAATATTTTAAATGATACATTATCATACTTGACCAGGTGGCCAGCTTAATCCAATTAGCTACACGTCAGATTTAGATATGTCTTAGAATTGAACATTTTACAGAAAATGAGAAAATTTTCTGGTCACCATGTATCCGTTGGTCACTGTATGTATGAAGTTGTTAGACTAAATTTTAAGTTCAGATTTATAAAACTGTCAACCAATACTTTATGAATGTTAAGCAATTTTTATGTTTTTCTCTTTTTTTCTTCTCCCAAATGTGATATTAGCAAGCTAGATAAGTATGTTATACGATGAAGCAGCATACATGAAAAAATACTAGAGTTGACTCTAAGTCGCTTTAGTAGGGCGCAGCGCCTGGCGGCCCTTTTTATTTCTTTTTTGCGCCCGGCGGCTCTTTTAAACCCTTCCGATGTGCCCCGCTGTCCTTTTTAACATTTCCTATTCGTCCTGTGACAATTCAATTGATCCTGAGAAAATATCGCAAATTCTAGGCACTCTAAACAAACCAATTCAAAATATTTTTTGTGAACAAGGTATAAGTGTCCCCTTTTTGAAAAAAAATGTGCCCTTTTTTTAGAAGTATTCCCTTTTTTAAAAAAATGACCCCTTTTTAGATAGTGTTTCCCTTTTTAGAATAGCATTCCCTTTTTGAAAAATTCCCGCCCGGCGTCTCTTTTTTTCTTGAGTCAACACTAAATACCATATGTGTAATGCATTGTTAATAATGGAAATCAGGGAAGTCTGATAAAGACAGTCAGGGAAAAATCAGGGAACTTTTTTTCTGCAATTTTTGTATACACCCTGATATAGTATATAAATAAAATGTTTATATACATATTAATACACATATAAACAAGCATAAAAGCTCATCAGGGTAGTTTTCCTAGCTATTTATATAATTTGGTAACAAATCTCACTTTCTGAATCCTGAATTGTGCCAAGCTTTTTCAAAAAAGTACCAAGATACGTTTATTTTTCTTTTCAATGCCACTGTTGATTTTTAAAAATATGAATGCTAACCTTTTCAAAAACTTTAATTGCAGTAAGTTACTTTCACGAATCCTGTATTTTTTTGGAATGTTTAACGTTCTTTCCCGGAAGTTTTGATCTAAATGTGAAAAACAAATTGCAAACGTTTAATAAGCATACATACAGCTTTTAAAAGACGTCTTTTGTTTAAAAAAGTAAGAGTATTAATCCTTTGAAAAAAATTCATTTCCAAAGTCATTTGCCGAATTTCGTTTTTTTTACAGGATTTGCTTTATGTACATTTTGTTTAAAAAACACAATTTTATACATTCACTTTGAAATTTTAATAATACAATATGCTAACAATATAGATGATACAGTATAAACATGGTTTAGAAAATTTGAGATTTAGGGGGGAAATAACCTGTTTGAAAAAAAAAAAAGCATTTTCTCATAAGGTTATTGCATATGCTTATTTACACTTATAACCTTATTTTCTGAAATTTATTTTTATTTCTGTAAAATTTTAATACCCTAAACTAATCTTTTAGCTGTTCCAGTAAAATTTTGGTTTTGATATAACATTTAGGGGTAAAATGTGTTTAAAAAAGTTAGAAAAACACTGTTAACACAACTAAATATCAATATTTTAACACTAAAATTTATTCACAGGCTTCATTAATATATTTATTACTCAAAGATTTCAAAGCATTTGTGCAATAAAATCTTTTTTTTTTCATATTAAATGATCAGGTGTGAAAAATAAAAGTGGGCTGAAATAATATTTTAACAACAGAGGGCCCTCCATTATTAGGTTCGTTCAGAAAGATTTTCACTTAAATATATATGATTGTAGGTACATTTAAAGCTTGTTTTACTCTGGTCTTTCATTTAAAAATACAAAATCAAAACAGACCGTAGCATGCATAGCGTACCCCGGTGTATGCTGCCGAAGGCAGTGGGGGCCCTATGTATAATTTTGTTTGGGTAGGTTTTCATTTAAAATTAAAAAATCATACAAAATCGAGGGTGTGCACAACTGAAAGCAGTGGAGCCTCCAGTATTAGGATCATTTAGAAAGATTTTCGGTTAAATATATAAAACAATTTAACATTGCTTTTAGGTATATGGAAGGTTATTATGGGCCCAAGCAACACCGCACGCTGTGGATTGTAATATGTTCACTACCTTTCTGACTTAATTGTCATTCTTCTGCTGATTGATTATACACATTTAATATGAAATAGTTATTGGATGGGTTTATATTGATAATTAGTCCATCCAGTGATATAGTTCATGTATTATTTTAAAACATGAACTATTTCACTTGTAAGCTAATTATTACTTCCACTAAGCAAACAATTTTTTCAACATCTAGAGCTAACCATAAATATGTAGATAACAATAAATAAGTATAATTTCTTTTTAATTTCATAAAGAAAATCATAACATATATATAAACTAATGTTTGGAAATAAATGTAAAACATTTACTTGTAGCTTATTACTTTTCTTTCGGTTATATCTTTTCTTCAAACATACTATGATCTTGTCTCCTGAAATGCACAGTAAGATGAGAGATCACCGTATTTGTACATTTATTCTTTTAGCAAGGTTACGAATTTGTTTAAATTATTTATTTAAAAGTAAAAACATAACATTTTTACAATACTTTTTTTCTAATCAGGTAAGGAAGTCAAAGGTGAAGGATCACTATCATCATCACTCTTATCAAAAGAACCCTTTCCAAAAATATGGTGATGGATACGGCGGATATAATAATGTATGTGTGTTAATCGATCTCTTTTTATTTTTACTGATTGAGTTTATGAATGTTTGAAATTTTCAGTTCATAATATATTTACACATTCTTCTTTGAATTTATTAATTAGTAGTGTTCAAAGCTTTGACAACTTAAAAATTATTTTAAAAAGAAAATAATTATGTTTTCCCTTTGACTCATTTATAAAGAGCAAATTAGTTGAAAGTTTTTACTACTTTGTTGAAAAACAAAGTTATTAAAATAAGAGTAAAAACAAAAGTAGTAAAACAAGTAAAACAAACAGTAAAACAAATTTTCTGATTAAAATTTTCTAAATTATGTTTCAAAATCCATCAAGTTTTTTATGCTAACAATTACAAGTGTCTTTTTAAATAACTTTCCTTTTTCTATTTAATCTTTTAAGTTTTGTAACATGCATTTCTGGGACACTTTACTTATTCTTAGTTCATAAATGACTTATGATAATATTGTAATTAATTTTTATATGTTCAACTGTTGTACATTGTCATACTTTCTAACTTTTACATTTTAGGTGTGAAATTTACACTTTTGACCATTTTTTACACTTTTCACTAGGATACTTCTTTTTACTTTTTTTTTGGTAAAGTTTGACCCAAGTGCCATTTCCCCCCTTAAATTATGAATTACTTTCGAACTCTGCTTTTAATAATGATAAATGCTGAATGTAAGGGGATATTTATTATTGTTAAAATAGAGTTCAGTTTTCATTGTCAAGAATCACCGCAAAAAATCTTTTAATTTTAATTTTTAGTGTATATAAAAGAAGTCATGTTTCAAACAAGCTTTTTCTCAGACATTTTTTAAAAAGTAAAATTTAAACTAAAAATGGTCTTATATACAGTAGACTCCCTCAAATCTGCACAGCTTGGGACCAGAGGTAGTGCAGATTTTAGAATTTTGCAGATTTCTGGTCACTGCTTTTACATTTTTTAAACAGTAATTTGAATGTAATAATAACAAAAACTAAAATAATAACAAGTAAGATAATTTCAGAAATTATTAAAAGTAAAGGTCAAGTAAATAATCCTTCTATATATAAAAAAAAGTAACGGTTTGGAAATGGACCAATGAAAATCTGCATAGATATCACGAAACACATCTGATTGGTCAGAGCTTTCTGACGCTATAAGGTGGGTTACTAATTGGGAGGGAGGGGGGGGGGTCTCTGTAGCCAAACATTGCCAAGTTTGTGGCATATATCGCCAAATTTAGTGACGAAAATTAATCACCAAAAGGAACGCCAACTTGGCGCTATTTCCAGTATTTCACCAAATTTCCATAGACTCCTATCGAATTCCAATAGGGTTTACTTGCTTGCAGAAAATCAACAAATTGAGATATTTCAGTGCAACAAAAACTAATATTAGCTTATGAATAGAGCTTTATTGAACTATTTACATTATTTTTAAGCACAAACACTAACTATTTACAATATTCGTAACACTATATATATAATTTTATATTTAATAATTCTTATAAAATTATGAAACTCTGTAAGCTCTAATGATTATGTGCTTGGAGATAAGGAAATAAAATTGTCAGGAGATGAAGAGGAGCACATTTTTACCAAGTGGAACCTAAAAATTGAATGCATAGAAAATAAGGGATCGCGAAGCAATCCAGAATGGAAACGTGAAACAATTGCGCGGGGGTTGGTGAGCATAGCGAGCAGGGGGGCGGAGCCCCCCCCCCCAGTAATGTATAATTAAATATGCGTGATAAAGATGAGACACAATTTCATTGAATTAATCAATGAAAATTTCCTCATAAAGGCAACCTATTAAGTCCCATAAAAATCATAAAGTAAAAAACTTTTATTTCAGGTTTAGCCAGTCTTAATAACAAAATAAGCTTGATTTGATTAATACATGAATAAATATATTTAGTAAAAAAATTGTGATTATCAGTGATATCAACACTATCTTGATTTTTTTCATAAATAAATTTATATTTCATTCATGAAAAAATCACAAGTTCAGTCATATTATCGAAAATTACATATTAAAATACATACAGAATAATATAAAACTGAAAATTCTGCAATTTTGCCTCTACATCTGTACTGAAAATTTTGTGATGATGTGCAGATTTTTTAGGCATTTGCAAATTTGAGGGAGTCTGCTGTATCTTCAAAATCAGTTTCTTAATTGGTATTTCTTAATGAGTGATTTTTCATATTTTTCTCACCAAAATATCTTTATAATAGTCATCAGTATATTATTTAACGATATTTATCTGTTGTGTATTTAAGAAAAAAAAAAGCCTAAAATGTTGTTTACTTGTTACTTTAGAAAAATCGTGAGGCATATGTTCATATAGAAAAAAAAAGTGTAAAATACTTTTTGTGCATCATTTTGCACTTTGCTGTTTTCAAAGCACAACAGCAAATTTCAAAATAAAATTTTATTATTAACTGCAAGTTAACATTCCTTTTCATATGAGCTACAAATTGTAGTTTAAAAAAGATATTAACAGAATTATGCTTTAAAATTTCTCAAACCACAGAATTTATCAAAAGAACAAAAAATGAGCATTTCAAAAGTTTAAGCACAGTAGTTCTTTAGTAGAACAAGAGTAATAATAATAAAAATAATACGTATTTCTCCATTCTGTTGAATGACTAAATGTATGGTTTTCCATCATTAGGCATTCATGGATAAGAATAAATGCATCTTTTTTTATGTATAAACTGTACATAACTATTTTGTAATCAGTTGATGTGTTTTTTAAAATATTATTTTCACAGCATTTTAAGTCTTTTTTTATTTTTTCAGAGGAAATTTTACAACCCTCATCATTTCAAAAAATATGATTCTCAACGTAAGTGGAATTCAAATCACAGAAATGGCTATCAGAGGAATGGCCATCATAATCAACATCACAGATACTGATAGTGTGTACATTCATCTGTACTTTTTCTTATTAAAATCATCCACCATTTGGAATTGTTTCTGTTTTTCTTTTTCAAATAAATTCTATATTTTTAACTATAGGGCTCTCAAATGGTCCCCCCCCCCCTCCCTAAAGTCTCTTTTTTAGAAAAAGGTCTTTTATGCATTTTGGTCCAATTGGTTCCCCTTTTTGTGACTAGAAGAAAATTTACCAATGTGGAAAAATTGCTACAAAATGCAAAAACTCCTAAATTCACTAAAAATTCAAATATCGCAGCATACAAAATTTACTGTAGTCGGCTAAAACATTGTACCCAGAATTCTTTCACAAATGTCAAAAAATCGCTGAAAATTAAAAAATACATAGGACAAAACTTACTACATTTACTACAAAAACAAATATAAAGAAAATGCCATAAAATGCAAAAAAAATTTCTAAATTTCATTAAAAAAAAAATTAAAAAATCGCTGTACGAACTCCGAATAAATTTTATTGGAATGAGGACAATATTCACTGTATTGGACTAAAAAATACATTTACTAATGTAGAAAAATCACTGCATAAAAATCCCATTAAAAATCGCTAAAAATTCAGAAAATTGGAGAAAATAAAATGTACTATAGTAGGCTAAAACATTGTAACTGGAATTCTTTCACAAATGTTAAAAAAATAATCGGGTGACGCTAAATTGCTAACAATTCAAATTGGAGGGCAAAATCGCGGAAGGACAAAATTTACTACATTAGAGCTGAAAGTTTAAAATGGAATACCTTTTACGAATGTGAAAAATCACTGCAAAATGTAAAAAAAAACATTGAAATTTGTGAAAAATTAAAAAATACAACTACATTGAGCTGAAAAATTAAAACTGGATTCCTTTTACTAAAGTGGAAAAATTGTTATGAAATAAATGTAAAAAGAAATGCTAATTTTTTAAAAAATATCTCATATTGTGAGAAGCTTACGTTTTATTACAAATATTAAGCTCGGCAAAATTGCAATTAAAATTTTTCACCAATTGTTTGAGTTAAATATTGTTTAGTAGTATATAAATTTTTAAATGTATCTCTTATTAAAAAAAAAAAAAAAAAAAAAAAAAAAAAACTATTATAGGCAGAAATTTAATTTCATGATAAAATTCACTAGAGTAAGGAATTTGTTAATTATGACAATCCATTGAAAATCACCAATAAAAAAGTTTCATTTTAAATGAGAGGAAATTCACCATAAAAAAAACTTCGATGTACTTAAATGCTCTTTTTATCACTGGGGCAATGAAAAAATACCAAATCTACTCGATTCCAGATATCCATTTTAAGGGCTGATATATTTAAATAAATTCATTCTGAGGATCCACGTTTTAGCAATCAGTATCAATGCTATCGACAATAACCAACACATATTCAAGTTCATGCTATTTGCCATGATATATCAATGCTTTGCTTTTATATATTGCAGTATTTTTGGACCAATAGCAGCAGCTTAACAAGAAAGGAGTGATTAGTGTCATTCATCTCTAACAAACAATGGAATCTGCAGTTTGCGGCGGGGTTAGGAAATGAATGTATAGCAAGTCAAGTTATCGGGGTTTTTTTTATTTGTAGATAATCAGCGGAAGTGGATGTTCTGGTTCAATTGAAGCAGGCCAATGACTAAATACATAATTAGGATGAAAGAAGAATGGAAGATACTGGTATGCAATATTCGGCACTTTTTTGGGGGGTTTGAAATAACAGTGGGCAAAACAATATTATTGTTATTATGATATATCAGCAGAGTCAGAGCTTGGGCACCATTACTGCAATATTTAAAAAGTATTAATATCAGGACCAATATATCGGTAAATAATCCAGCTCTATTAAAGACTGTAGCATCTTATAACTGGGAATAACAAAAAAGTCATGTTAAAAGTAAATTACACACAAGTTGCACAAAAATGTCCCAATGTGTCCCATACTGTCACAAAGGTTATGGAACAATTAAATAGGACAGTATTGATTTAACTACAAAGCTTTTTCTTTTTTCTTTGCTCTCACAAAGCATGGTAAATAAAGATAACTCTGCTGCTTTCTCCTTAGTTACTTTGCATTATTGTAGCAAACATTAATTGTTCAGATAGATTTAAAAATAAGTCATGTCTAAAAATCATTTTAAAAGTCTTAAAATCAATAAATTAAGCTACAATTTCCAAACAAATTTATTTGAAAGTATATTTTCCCTCCCTATTTGATGATGTAGAAATTGAAATGATGAGATATTTAGAAGTGAATTTATGAGCGAAGAAAACAACTTTAAAAGTTGTTGCCATCATTATTCATTGACATTAATATACTATTCCACTTTTTGGAATACATTTCTAATATTAAGTGGTCTACACAATGCTGTAGATCAGACATGCCAAGCTCTATTACCATGCAGGCCAAACAAAGCATTATATATGAAGCTGTGGGCCACATTATCAACAAACAATAAGCAGATTAATTTTTTTTTACTATCGCACAAAATAAAATCTGTACATTTAAAAATACAATCTTGTTTAAATATATATATATACAGTGAAACTTCCATTTAATGAGGTCTCATCGTTATACTTAAACACTTCATTATGAAGAAAATTCGTTAAACAGAAATCAACTCAAATTCATGAAATTTGTATAATTAAAAACACATGCATAAAATGAAAAACATACATAAAGGGGAAATATTCGAAAAATGTACTTTAATTCGGGCAGTAACTTCTTTTTATGCAATGTAGACAGATGAGAAGAATTTAATTAGAATAATGTCTTAAAAAACCCATAATAAAGAGAGGCAAACAAAAACTAAAGCGTAGCATACCTTTTCTCTTTTTTTCAGTATTTTAATTCCTTATAACTTTTAAAAAGTCTGTAATATTACTTTGTACAGGTTTCTTATAAAAAATACATTCTTCATAAAGATTTTCTCATTTTTGTAAGTACCCGGACAATTTATCTGTAACATTGTCATGAAATTCGAATCCTCTTCTCATTGTATTGAAGGTTTTTAGCATTTTTTCTTTTAAATGGAAATAATTAAAAAAATTCCTTTTCATATAATCTGCTGAAATAAATTCATACATCCATCGCAACAGCAAACCTCTCCTTTTGAACGTTGTACAAGCACGAATGTGGAATAAACTTCGTTATATAGAATATATTTTTCATAATACAGTGAATTCTCGATAAGTCGAATTCGAAGGGCCGGCAAAAATATTCGAGTTATCGTAAGTTCGACTTATCAAAAATCCTTAAATACATACAGAAAAAAAAAAAAAAAAAAAAAAAAAAAAAAATTCAGTCTTATAGATAGGAATTGTAATTATACTGTAATAACGGAGTCTGGCAAAATGAGCACTAAAGAAAAATACAATTTAATAGTACATAATATAAGGTACAGTAGAACCTCGATTATTCGAAGTAATTGGGACCGACCTTCTTTCGGAAAATTGAAATTTTCAGATAATCGAGAATGCTTCCATTTTCAGATTAAGGAGAAATATATGCGCTATTTTTTTTATTATGGTAACAAGTGCTTAATAAAAATAAAGCAATAGCGGAATAGAAACAGGAATAAATTGCTGGAATTTTAATTTTGAAATTAAGTACCTTTTACATATTTCACTAGGGTTAGAAACAATGTTTTGTTTGTCACAGTTTCGATTGCCTTTGCTTTGGAACTCTATCACGAAGTTTTTAAATGTTATTAGTTCACGAGTATTACAGTCTTTCTGCTGTTCCAGCAATGGCAAAAACCTTTTGCAAAACATTTAAAAGCTTCAGAATTGTTAATTTGTTCGTTTTGTTCCTTCCCCTCTGCAGCTTACGGAAACTCAAGTTAAATTCAAAGGAACTCTAAGAAAGAGTATCGAAAATATTTATATGTACTCGTAGTTTGGAATGGGCTGCTTGCACACAAGGAATATGATAGTAAAAAAAAAAAAAGGCTTTGAAAATGGATTTTGCACACAAGGAATGTGATACAAAAAAAAAAGGGGGGGATTTAAAAATGGATTTTGCACACAGGGAATGTGATACTAAAAAAAAAAAAAGGATTTAAAAATGGATTTTGGTTAACCGAGAGTTTCGGATAGAGGTTCTACTGTACTTACAAACTCAAATTTCGTGAAAAAAAGTTGTTAATGATGACTGCTTGAAGGAACTTTTTTGCTTTTCAGTGGTTAGAAAGTCGCTCACATTTTGTAAACAAAGGAAAAGAGAATCGTCCACACCGTCTTTACTTTAGAGATATTGCTTTAGTGTCGTCATTGCTGCCACATGTGCTTCTTGATTTTTTGGTGGTGAAATGCAATTTACTTCCTCGTCATCTTATTCAAATTCAGGATCGTTCTTCACCTTTTTTATTGCTTCAACTATATTTGAATCACTAAGTTCTCGGCAAACTGCATCATTTTCGTCAATATTAAAAAACTCAGTATCGTCATCTTCAGAAATAACTTGATCTTGTAAATTTTCATTCACAACACATGAGTCCACATTGCTTGCAAAGAAGTCACATCTACTGAAGCAATTTTTGATAGTGATTTGTTTCACATCGTTGTTCCAGGCACTCAAAATTAGTCTAATTCCTTCTAACATATTACACTTTTGTTTTATTCCATTTTAGTCATCCTCGATTACCTTCCGTACTAGACATTTTCTGTAGGAATGCTTTAAACATTTAATTATTCTCTAGTCTGCTGGTTGTAGTTTAGAAGTTGTGTTAGAAGGGAGAAATTCTAACTTGATATATTTCAAATTCAAAAGTTGACTGTGAGCTGTACACTGATCAACAAAGATCAACACTTTAAGCTTTTTTGCATGAAACACTACATCCGAATTTCTGATGCATTCCACGAAGAATATTAGCTTCATCTAAGCTTTGTGATTAGATCTATACTATACGGGAAGTGACTTTTTATGTTTCAAACAGCGAGGTTTTTTGTACTTACCGATGACCAGTAAAGGTAATTTTTCTGTTCCAGAAGCATTTGCTCCGACAAGGACAGTTAAACGTTCTTTACTTTCCTTTCCACTGGAACATGATTCCCCCTTAAACATCATCGTCTTGTTAGGAAAACATTTGTAAAAAAGTCCCATTTCATCCATGTTGAAAACGTCGTCCACACTATAGCTTGCAAGAAGTTTGGGTAATGAAACTGTCTTCCATTCATCACACAGTGCATCAGACACATCTTTTGCTTCACAGTGTAGTGTCCGCAACATGATGTTGTGTCTGACTTTAAATGTTTCAAGCCACCCCGCCATTGAAGCCTTCCACATTCAATAATTTTGCGAAATCCAAAGCTTTCTCACGTAACATCGTACCACTTAAAGGAATTATACTCTTCTGTTTCCTGTAATATGTAAACCATTTTACGAGGGCTGTTTCGATATCTGGGAATGCACACGTCTTCATCCTTTTACACTTTGGGTTGACACTTGACTTATGTCTTTTGAAAATTCTTTCTTTATCTTTCAGTATGGTAGATAGCATGTTGGGAGGGATGCCATATTTTAGGGCTATATCTTTTTTCTTTAAATTAGGATTGTCTTCAATATCTTTTATCAAATTTACTTTTTGTTCTAAAGTAAGGATTTGGAATTTCCGCTTCGACATTTTGAAAGACCCAACTGAAAGCATATCACGGTGTGAAAGCAATAAACACTAAAATGACAAGGCTCAACATTGAAGTAATGAACTTCAATGCAATCTCAATAGAATCAAAAAAAGAATCCTTGCATAAAAGGGTGAGAAATTTGACCAATTAGAATTCTCTTAGCCACCTACTCTGTTTTCAAAGAATACCTGTTGAGAAAAGGGAATGCGTAAAACAGAAATGAATGGGGTGAGGTAGAAGTGGGGGGATGGGACGATTTCACATGAAATTCCAAACTCGCAGAGGCTGATGTAGGAAGACACTGACCGATGTAGGAAGTAAAAATAGCACCCTTCAAAGCCAGTGAAGGAGTGCAGAAAAGTTTTATCTAACAAAAAGTGGCAGTATTTTTGAGCTGTGGCTGAAAAATTAAGAAAATAGTCGAATTACTGTTTTTTCTCTATCTGAAAAAAATCGACTTAAAAGATGTAGACTTCGACAGAACGAGAAAGTTTAATATTGTATTGTAATAAGGGGGCCAGGACTTCGTGTAAACTTTGACGTAAACAAATATTCGACTTATCTGATTTCGACTTATCGAGAATTCACTGTATTGAGATTCATTTGCATGTTAATGGTCTTCAAAGTCAAGGTTCAGCACAAATTGGAAAACTTCGTTAAATAAGGACTTCGTTAAAGGGAAGTTCGACTGTATGTAAAATACCATTACAAATTACCAACAAAATTTGTGAAATTATAAATAAAGAAATTTATTCACTGGCTTATAAAACTGATTCCCTTAACATTTTCAACATGGATTTTAAAAAACATAGTAAAAATAGGAGAAAAGGAATAATGGAAATTTGTAGAACCAAGACAAGTTCATCAGGTCCTAAGTGCCCGGAGTTCCATAAATAAAGTGTGTGGTTTCATCTTTGTATTAGCCATAAAAAAGCTAAAGAATACGAATTTAGGGTTACCACACCCAATAAATTGAGAAATAAAATGTTGAAAAAACAAATAAGTTTAAAATAAAACATGATTAAAAAGAATTGAGAAATAAAAAACATATTACCACTTTGAAAGTCTTTCTAACCTAAAATGATGAAAAAAAAAAAAGTGCAAGACATTATTTGCACATGTTGCCAAAAAAGTTTTTTAAATGATGATGCACCAAGGAGTAATTATGTACAGTATAGTCATGTACAAACCTCAATGTATGTGACCAGTGCCATCTATAGAACATTTAAAAATGAATTCCACTATTTTCCAAAGAATCAATAAAGTGCTGCCATCTGTAGAATTTATTATTAGTAAAATATATTGTTTTGGAATGAAAACTAATATATAATTAAAAAATATTATATACAGTAGTCTCTCTTAAATCCGCAATCTTCTGAAATCCGCTTGCATTTCAAAACTTAAACAATGAAATTCCCAGTTAAGAAGTATTCTTTACAATTTTTATTCCAAATATCAGCGAATGAAAATAAATTATTTTTAACATAAACTTATGAGAAAATAGTAATGACACTGGATATTACACAAATAAAACGCTTTTATTTCACAGAAACCTACACACAACAAAATGTAAAACAGTAGAGATTGATATGAAGAGTAAACAAGCCCACAAAGGTAATGGCACCATCTATAGGTCACTATACAAAGTAGTGAATTAATTCATTTTATATTTCATGTAAGGTTGGCAACACTCATTTCATTATTATTTTGAATTTGCTTTGAGTTGTACAGACCAACAGCAAATACTGTTTAGAGTCAACAAACCAATACTGTATACAGCCAAAGCTGTTTACAGAATTCAAAAGAAACTTCATCAAGAGAAAATGAAAGTATTCAAGCAAAGAACTATACAAGAAATGTTTAAAAATTGTAATAAAAAATAATTTTGGGTATTAAAATTATAATGTACAGGTAAATAAAAGGGATTCAAGTTATGATTTGCTTAAATTGAATTATTACAAGCTCTTGTAAATGGATACAGGTGAGTTAAAAAAAAAAAAACATTTATTCCAGAATCAATCTGCAAAACTCTAAAATCCGCACAGCCTCCGGTCCCAAGCTGTGTGGATTTTTGAGACACTACTGTATATTATTGGATTAAGCTTTAAAGTATATAGTGTCTAGAGATATATAAATGATAATTAAAAATAATAATTAAAAACATGTTAATAAATTTATTCCATTATATTAACAAAAATAAGTAAATGATACATTAAATAATGTTAAATAGAAATAATATGTAAAATAGTAATATTGATGATTCATTAATTAATGTTTCATATAAATAAATGTACCTCACTGTAACATATCAGTATTTAAATGACTATGACAACATTGCATAATCATTTAAATAAATGTATAATTAAATATAAATAAATAAATGATTAAAATTGGGATGCTTAGAAATTAAAAAAAAATAGTTAAATTTTGAAATTAATTAGTTACATTTAATGTGTCCACAAACTTTCTTAAAAATTAAATATACCTAATTTAGGGGGAGAGGATAGAACAAAGAATAAAATTTGTAATTGAAACATGCACTTTATTCTCTTGTAATATACTATGTATGAGAAATTAATATGATATTGTCCACATTGGGCTAAAATTTAAATACAAGTTAAACGTTAACAGTATTAATTATTAAAGAAAATAAATAGATTTACTTTGAATTAATAAATATATATGCAAAATTTTAAAACTACTTATTGAAAAAATTAAAAACACACACCTGAATATTTTTCAATTATTTATTATAAAAAATGATATCTATTTTATTACTTCCATTTTTTTTTTTTTTTTTTTTTTTAAATTCCATAAAAGTAAAAATAGCAAATATTTCGTACAAAAGAATATTTTTTACTAGTAATTTTCTCTTTATTTAATCATTGAATTTCTGTCATTAAATATAGCGAAGATTAATATTTGGTGATAGTGGTAGATATTTGAATAATAACATTCTCCAACTTGGCAATGTGTTCATGCAAAATGTATTTTTTTCATTAAATAAGAAGTGAATCAAACATAGGGAAAATGCCACAGAGAAGTTGCTGGCGGGCCACATGTTTGACATGGCTGCTATAAACGTAAGTACTATTGCTAGAACTATTTGTATATAGTTCAGAATTTCAGGAATTAACTGAAATCTATGATTTCAATATTTAATGCTCATTATATTCAATTCGTGAAATTACAGATGTATGGAATACTACTCAGCTGGTTCTTTTTAATCAAACCTTTAATATGAACTTATGCCTAAGAGTCCCATTTTTTAGACATTTCAAATTTTAATAAATTTTTATAATTTTCTTCTTCTTTGCAACATGAAAATTGTATGAAGTAATTGTCTATAAATGTCTTTATCTATTACCGAGAGATGACAGTATAAGATTGATATTTATTTGCTTAAATGAAGGCCTTTTTTCGATGTTTATAGACTTTTCAAGATAGTGAAATGTAAAAAGGCCTTTTGGCATGTGCCGGAAGGAAAAGGTAGTTTTCATATTCCTTGTTTTTTTTAAATATCTCTTATTTTACTCAAACACACAAAGCTAAAATTAGTAGAACTCTGCTAGAAGATTCAATAAAAATTCCTTATTTCTTGGTTTTACAATTTTGCAAATTTTACTCAAATTTTAAGAAGTTAAAATGCGACAAACTCGATAAAAGAATATTCGTTAATATTGAATTTGAATGAGAATTGTGCCAAATTAGTCAGCTATAGCCAAGTTGGCATCATTTATGGTTGCTTAGTTTTGGATGCCAAATTTGGCGATATTTCGCCAAGTGTCCCCAAGCTTGGCGATAATTTGAATCTAACGTTCACTAACACTCATAAATTAATGCCTGATTTTCTTTAATTGTCTTGTTTCAAAATGTCAATCACCCTAGAATTTCAGACTGCTATATCTCAACCATTTTTTAAGTTAGAGACGAAACAAAAAATACTCCGAAATCCTTGTATCAAGACATAACATTTAAACTTAAAATAAATTAATTTTTTGTGTATTTTTTTTAGTTTTAAATATTTAAATGGCCACCATTATGAAACAAGATGGCAGATGAAGTTGGCCAACGAACTCGGTTGCAACATTTGTATATACTATACATGCAATAAATCTCATCCAAATCTGTTTATAAATACGAGAATTATCGCATGACAAAAATCAGATGTATATATATACATATGCCACATTTGAACGGAGGGTGGTTTTGGGGTCGGGGGGGGGGGGGGGGGGGGGAGGTCATGATCGTTAAAAATATACCAAAATTTTTCGGAAGTGTTTTCCTCCGGACGGCTGCAATAGGTAGTTTTTACTTACCCATCATACGTAGTATAGGGTAAGTCTTGTAATCGTTTTGATAATCGAAAATTTTTTTTTGACGGATTTACACGTTTCAGGAAGATTTCGAAAAACATATTTTTAGAAAAAAAATTTGTCCGTCCGTCTGTATGTGTGTGTGTCTGTAATCGCTGTATCTCCCGAACAAATTGAGATAGAGACTTGAAATTCTGTATGTACTTAGGGAGTAATAATGGGAAGAAGCCTATTGAATATCAGTAACCTTGATTAATCAGAACAATTGTTTTCGGACTCTTGAAATATTCGTTCTGATAAAAGGTATACAAAAATTTTCGAAATTGTTTATTTGAAGGAGTGAATATAAAAGACAATAAAAAAACATAAATTTTGCATCATGAATGAACTCGATCGGATAATTAGTTGCTGAAATATTTGTAATTCTATTTTTCAAACTCTTCGATTTTTCATGACCCTGTATTTCATTCAAATTTCAATTCAAAGATATATTTTAATTGGAAATGAGACGCTTAATCCGACGCAGTAAACTGTTAGTTAATACGATTATAATTTTTCGAGTTATAAGGATGTTTCTTTTACGCAATTCGGTAATACTCGATTATCCTGCCGACCAAAACACTATCGCCAAACTATAAGATTAAATGCCAATAACGGCTTATCGTAAATGTCAAGCATTTAATGCCTCTCTACCTATAAGGGGGTTTACCATAGGGGGGGGAACCCTGTTCTATCGCCAAATTTGGCGGCCAAAATGAATCTCCGAAAGTTACGCCAAATTGGCGGTATCTCTAATATTTCGCCAAAATCCCACAGACTTCCATTGTAAACCAATACTTGCTTACAGAAAATCAACAAATTGAGATATTTTAATGCAACAAAAAGTAATATTAGCTTAAGGGGTTATATTAATTATGGCACAGATGTCATATATGCTCCATATTGGCGCGATTGCCAATTTGGCGAAAACTTCAAAAGCATAAACAACACCATCCGGGTTACCATATCAAGCAAAATAACGACACTTTGGCGCCGGGTAAGTACTCGTTGCGTATATGACATTGGCGTCATAAAAAAATCGCGCCAATATGGCATCGGTGCTTTAACTATATTTAAGGGAGTCCAAATAAATTATGAATAAAAGTAACATGGTACAATGCTTAGCAAATATCACATGTTTTATTTTCGTATTTTGTATTATCTATATCCATGATGGGTAAGTATTACGGTGGCTCCCAACGACTAGTTTACTTTATGTAATGAAAGCTACCTAAAAGCAAGTGTGTTTGTATTTTTTGTATCAAGGTTCCAAATAAATAAGTCATAATTTTAGCTTGTAGATTTCTTTGAAATATGTATTTATTTAAATTGCGAAATTATATGTTCAAGCCTATTTTTTTATGTATGTTTGTAACGTACAAAATATAGAGTGCTAGGCACAAATGGGTACATATTTCTATTAGCCATTTAGGGGACATTTATGTAAAGTCCTTTTCAAGATGATTTTGAAATAAATTGTTTTTTAGCTTCAAATACGATTATTCTTAATTTATTATTAACTAGCAGGCTATGCCCGCTGCGCTGGTCAGTATTTCCAAATAAACCTTGAATTAAGCGAAATGGTGAATTCGAACTTGTATTTTTTTTAAAATGGACCTTTAGCTTGAATGTCCTTCCGCGTTGCTGAAAAGATGGGAACGCCATTGCGATATTATATTACCTTATGCGTTGGACAAAATTTAGCTATTAAGAAGCAGTTCTTTTAGTTGATTACTCACTCTGCACTTTTGGTAGGGAAATGAGGCCGTTATGACAACAGGAATTAAAATATTCTCATATCTGATTATTAGAGATGCATTAAAATGATTGCAGAGATTTACCATTGAACTTGAATAATGCTCGGGTGGTTTATTTTCGTTTGTTTGTCCTTGATCTCCTGGCCTCTCAGCTCGCGCAATATGTGATTCTGGTAGCTTAAATAAAATCTCACTGGATGTTAGTTATATTTCTTAATAAACATTCTCTTGTGCTACTACTCTTTTCCCTCTTTGGATTCTAGCAGAGTAAATACTGTCAAAAAAGTAATAAATTATTTGCAGACAAAGAAGATTGTTTAACTTTCATATTTAAAAGAAAAGTGAAACATAAAAATGTGTGTTTTTAAAGATGAATTACCTGAATAAATCTAAAATGACGTCATTTTCACTGTCTTTTCATTTTCTAGAGCAGCTGAAATCATGTAACCGTTAACCCGGGAAAAATCTTGATGAATTAATCTTGTAGAAAAATAAACCTCATGCATCCAATAAAATCTTTATAATCATCCGTAATCGACGTCATTGTGAGGGTTCACGTCAAACATTAAAACTGATGCAACCATATTGTTGCACGTGTACCAGGGTTAAGATCTGACAATGATAAATAAAGTTAGTTATACAAAAATTTTAGCAATGTACATTTTGGTAAATACCTGAACAGAATATTTATTTTCCATTTTTCTAAAGAGCATAATAACACGGACAAACAAAAAAGCCTGCTATTTTCTTTATGTTTAAAAGTAAACTAATCTTCCATCTGTTGTGTAAATAACCCAGATTATGAAAATAACTCTTAATTTGTTGCTGTGTTTAGCTTCTGGAGTGTGCGTCAAGACAATTCGCCTCATACTGATCGAAATTCCAGGTAATTTAATCCTATCTAGGCTGAAATGATAAGACCACGGGCATTATTCCATTTGCCACCATTTAGTAATCGCTAGTTTCAAAATCTGTCTAATCTTTTGAATTTTGACACACCATCCAATATGCTAATTGGCGGGTAACACGATTCCGTAAGATTAGTCCAATATGCTCAATAAAACATTTTTTAAACAATGGTTAAGCAAAAGAAAGTTATGCAGAAAAAGCTAAAAAGAAATGAAAAATTAGCAAGCAATATTTATTGCAAAATGTTTATATATATATATATATATATATTTTATAGTAATAACGTTTAATTGAAGAAATCTTCTTAACAATATTCTTATATCCTAACTTTTAAAGCAGTGAATATTCCTTTAAGTGAAATCGACAACATGTTCGACATGTTAAAAAAATAACATAATACACAATATTCAATTAATAAGTAATGATCTGAGTTCGAGGATATAAAAATACCATGTTTGAGGAAAACAAAACTCATGTTTCCATAGTAATGGTATTCCACAGTATGGTAAAAAATATTTTAAATCTTTGAAAGTAAATTATTTTAGAATATGTGTGTATATGGAAGACATTTACACTAAAATTTAAATGATTGACTACATAATTATAATTTTAATTGCTTTTTATATAATTTACGCTTGAATATAAAAATGTACTCCGAAATGCTCTTCTCTCGGCTTATTTCACACTTTTGTCTTATTTGACTTAAAATTGCATTGTTTGGCGACGAAGGTAATAAATAAATAGCATGTGATGTAACTCACTAATACAGCCATTTTTACAAATACTTCTAGTTTTTCCTGTAACTAATATGATGGGAGAATTATATAAAAATAATTAAATTGACAAAAAAAAAAAAAAAAAAAAAAAAAAAAAAAAAAAAAAGAAAGAAAAAGACTAAACAATGTAATCTAGATTTTATTTCATCAAGTTTTGAGATACGTTTTTATTAACCTGGCGCAAGCAATAAAAGAGCTAAAAAGAAAAAAAAATGCCATTCAAAATTGTCAAATCAAATTTTCAGATTCATTTTTTTAACCTATCGCAAGCGATAATTCGCCAAATATTGTACCAATTGTTAAATTTCACAATAATTTTTACTTTAAGCATTACAAATATTTATTCCATGTTTAAATTAAATATTTTCGTTTTACAATATTATGTCTTCTTAAAACTTTTTTTGTTGTGGTTTTTTAAATTAAATATCAGTATTTTTTTCATTTATTCGCGAGGTGTTTGTATTATTTTCTAACAGATATAGCCATCTTCATTCTTTAATCAACAAACCTTTCGCCAAAAGATAATCACTGGCAACCTTTTCGTTCAAAATAGCCGTAAAATACGAAATTTATTATCAAAAATCATAGCTATCCCTGTCAGGGTTCGTTGATATATATCAATGGATATATATCCTGATATATATCTTGATATATATCCGATATTTATTTTTAAAATATCAAGATTTTTGATATTTTCGATATTTTTAAATTCTTGACATTTATTTTCAAAATATCAAGATGTTTGATATTTTGTATATTTGATATTTATTTTCAAAATATCACCGTGCAAGGAAATTTCGATATTTTTCACATTCAAAGCAAGTTTAAATGAAATTTCCACCTGTTATTGACTGTGTCATTCTGTAGATCATGAACTTTTGCCTCTGGCAGTGACTTTTTTAGGAAAAGAAGAAAACAAATCTTTTCCAAGCTTTATGTTTCAAACTTTTATTTTTAAATGTAGAACTAATAATTACATTAGACAGTTAATTCAGAACAGCCATTGAAAGATAAAATGTAATTCTAATAATCATTTATATACAGCCAGGGTTTGTTGATATATATCAATGAATATATATCCAGTATTTATTTTCAAAATATCAAGATTTTTGATATTTTCATATTACTTGATATTTATTTTCAATATATCAAGATGTTTCATATTTTCTGCATTTGATATTTATTTTCATAATATGAATGTGTGCAAGATATTTTTCATATTTTCAGTGGAAATATTACGTAATTCGTAATATTTCAGTGTAAATGAAATAAATTTTCAACTGTTATTGACTGTGAATCTGTAGATAAAAAACTTGTCTCTTCTGGATGTGACTTTTTTTAGCCAAAAAAAAAAAAAAAAAAAAACAATAATATTTTTCAAACTTTAGAGTTGAAGCATTTTTTTTTTAAATGTTGAACTAATAATTATGTGGGACATAATTAATTCAGAACAACCATTGAAAGATAAACTGACTAATTTAAATAAGCAATTATATACAGCTTCATTAGAAAAGAATCTTTTCTCAAGTTTTGGTTCAGTTGAGTTTGAACTATACAGCATGTTAGGAAATATGAAATAAAACATTTTATACTTACATTTATGTTAAAATTTTTCAATTAAAAAAACTTTTTTTGTATTTAAAATTTTGTTTTAAAAATATCTGATTTTTTCTTTACTTGATCTTGATACTGAATCCTATAGTTAGTTTTTTTTATAAGTGTATAAATCAAATTGTTACTGTTTTCAATTATTTCATCTTCAATTTTGTTCTAAGTGGAAAAAAAAAAAAAAAAAAAAAAAAAAAAAAAAATGCTTTTTTAGAATATTCTTTAAACTTTCATGTTAAGTGTAATATATTTTAGTTTCTAATCTATATTATGCTCGAAAACATTTATTATCAGCGGTAAGTTGGCTGCTTTGAAAATATCGGATATATATCGAAAATATCGGATATATATCAAAATATCGGATATTTTTGATATTTTCGAAAATATCATGATATTTACGAACCCCTGATCCCTGTATATTTTCTCATAAACCACCCCGGGAATATTTCCTATCGAATGATACAATTTGGAAAAAAAAAAAAAAACCACCGGGTAGTTTTTGAAAACATTCGAGCGGAACTTTTTGAGCTTACTGCTTTATAATATACTAGCAGACCCGCCCGGCGTTGCCCGGGATATGTAAATAATAACCTTAAACAAAACTCAAGTTACGATTTTATATCTTTTGAAATACTTTTAAATGAACCTAATTTTGGAGTCCGCATTGCCTTCTGCAGCATCTAGTGTGTTCCAAACAAACTTCTTTCCGAACGAACCTGTAACCTGAGTCCCCGCTACATATGGCAGCATTTACCGGAAGTGCTCCGCACGTGCCGCAGACAATCGAAAACCAAGTTGAGTGAGCGAAACCTCGTAGTAATCAAGCCGATAGAATCCAAAAAAAAAAAAAAAAGAATGCACCATTAATCATTAATGTTAGAAAATGTTGGCAATTGTAATTTAAGTTGAATGAACCAAATCCCGTTGAAATTGGCTCCTTAGAACCCGAGTGAAGAATGCGTCCCCAAGCGGTGAAAGATGCCTCCACCCCTGGTAAATTTCACGAATTACTCTTAACATTAACAGGATATTTAATAAACGGATGAAATCCCTTACCTAAAGTTATCTTTAAAGTAACGCGACTTTTAATTTACGGCTGTGGTGAGTAGACGTAAGTTGATGCTGAAAAAGGATATTAATGTTCGAAAAATGTGGTAGCTGAGGTATAAAGAAAGACATAATTAGAATAGTATTTTAAAGAAATGCGCAAAAAATGGAGTAAATGCTTAAAAAGGGCCCTAGGGGCCCAATAAATATATGCGGGTGTTGGTCTAGGTAGAAGAGTTCGAGATTCCATTTTAACATTATGCAATGAGAAGGTGAAAAAATTATGAGGTGAAAAATACATGGCACACAAAAAGTTCAAGAGGCCCCGGATCGGGCCAAACGGGACTCTGGGTTGCCCCAGGATTTTAACTGGAATATAGAAACGGGAGAATAACTAAATAGAAAAAATGAAGCGGCCAAAAATGAAGATTAAGAGGGGCAATTTATTGACAATTTATACTGAAAAATCATCAAGGGGACCCGCATGCAGTTTGGTAAAAAGGTACTTTTGAGTAATTTTTAAAGTAATCAGAAGACGCTAACTATGTTAAAGAAGCTGCACCAGGGGCCCAAGAAGGCGATTAATATTCAAAATTGGTGGTAGATGAAGACTTAAAATTTTTTGTCGTTCATGTAGTAGTTGGAGGACCTAAGAAGTTCGAAAAAAAAGCTTGGGAATCGGAGCATTTTTAAGGTGGCTATAATAGAGAGCCGCCAACTGATAGTTAAAAGCAGGGCCCTAACATGGAAACATGTTAAAATGTCTCAGTACTTAACGCTTTAGATCTATAGATAGTCAAAATTAAGCATAGGGTGTTAATTTTTCGTTAGAATAATATTTTAATTAAATGCGTAAAAAAATGAGTAAATGCTTTTAAAAAAGGCTCAAAGGCCCCAATAAAAATATGAGTGTGTTCGTCCTAGAAGAAGAGCCCAAGACTCAACTTTAAAATTATGCACTGAAAGATGAGGAAATTAGTTGGTGCAATATGCATGGCGCACAAAAAGTTCAAGGGCCCTGGACCGTGCCCTCGGGCCCTACGGGACCATTGGGGCCCCAGGGTCTTAACTGGAATGTATAGACGTGAACTAAACTAAATGGAAAAAGGGTTCCAAAAATGAAAATTCCTTGAATCAAACGAAATTGTGAATTTAACTTTCTATTTAAAGCAGTAAAGACCATCACCTGGAATGGCCTTCCGCATTGTTGAAAGCTATGCGAATGCCATTGGGATATTATACACTCTTATGCCTTGGACAAAATTTGGGCAATTAAGAAACAACTCTTTTAGTTGATCATTTAAAGTAGAGTTCAGTACTGAAATGATACAGTTATGACAACAGGAATTAAACTTTCTCTAGTCATAACACTATTAAATTAGAGAACATTACAATGATTGCAGAGATTGATAATTGAACTTTAAAAACATTCGGACCGTTCATTTTCATTTGTTTGTTGTTGAACTCCCGGCCTCTCAACTTGCGCTATATGAGATTCTGGTAGCTTAAATTCAATCTCATTACATGTTGCATTAATTTTTTTAATAAACGTCCTCTTCTGGCAGGTCTGCTGCTGTTTTCAATCTGTCGATTCCAGCAGATTAAAAGAATCAAAAACATAGGACAACAAACCGACGTGTTTTTACCGTAAAGCATATTGAAAAATATTTTAAATGTCTGAAATTAAATGATTTAATCATATGTGCGAGAGGCGGTGGGGGGGGGGGGGGGGCACACATTTAACCTAAAATTTAAATATTTTACTTAACAATCATAATGTTAACTGCTTTTTATATAATTTACATTTGAATATAAAACTTTACTTCGAAATGTTCTCATATATTTAAAAAACACTATTATTGTGAGCGTTGTTCGGGCCTATGTCACTCTTCTGCCTTTTTGGCTTAAAATCGCAAAAAATTGTTTGGCGACCAAGGTAATAAACGAATAGAATGCAACTCACAAGTATATCCATTTTTACAATTACTGCTGCCAGTTTCTCTTGTAAGACACACATACACACACACATGTATATAAACATTTTATTTACATATTATTATTATTATTATAAACAAATTAGGTACTACTTGATTATCCCGTCGACCAATTTCGCCAAATTATTAGCCAAATTATGGAAAGGATATAATTTTTATTTCAAATAACGAAAGAAAAAGTAAATTAGTAAAACATTATTAAGAATAAAGCGTCGAATTAAAAATCATTTGATGACGTAACAAACACGTGTAAAGTGTTTAATGTCAAGTAAGTTTGACATTTACGATCATCCATTATTGGCATTTAATTTTATAGTTTGGCGATACTTTTTAGGTCGACGGCAAAATCAAGTAGTACCAAAAATTATTTCTGTTCGAATTTAAATGCAGATAAATAGCTCTTCTTTATATTAAATAAATATCATAAATATTGAAAATAATGCTTACATGTATATGAAAAATTAATAGGTTGCCAGTAAATATACAAAAAAATCCCTTCACTCGCTAAAGCCATTTTCTCTATCTCGCCAAAGCCCATATAATAAAAATATACCAAATACTCTTCAATCTGTTGTCTGATACTAAGTAATCACAATAATGTAACTGTTAGGAACAGATATCATACGCATACCGGGTTTGGCACGCTTCTTTTTCACGCCAATTTGGCGAAAACATCGTTTTCGAATACCAGTTACATATTTATGTTTAAATTATTTTCTATTATTTTAAAAGGAAAAAACAATAAATAAAAAAAAGTATAATTAATAACTATAGAACAAAACAATTTATATAATTGTAAAAAAGAAAATAAAAGTAAATAAACAATTTATTAATAAATAAACAACAATAGCCGGTTACCATGTCAGACAAAATAACGCCATTTTGGAGCCCATTAGGTACCATGGAGCGTTTATGACATCTGTGTCAACAAAACTTCCAATAATATAGTAAATATTGCATTTGGCGGTGACTTAATTATCGGAGATTATAAAATAATCAATAATAATAAAAATAATAACAGTTAATAAATAAAAATAATAATAATATAGAATTGAAATTCAGACGTTAATTTATGTGCTTTTACGTATCTAAGATTAGTCCAATATCTTTTAAAATATTACCTAACAGAGGGGAAAATATGACGAAATAACAAATGTAAAAAGATTTGTAATTGTTTTTTCAGTAAGCAATTATTATTTCAAAATGTTGAATTTTTTTATAGTAATAACACATAAATTTCCTTAAGAGTAATTTTCAGTTCCTAAATTTTGAAATTGTGAATTTTCCGTACTACTTAGTTATCCCGTCGTCCAATTTCGCCAAATCACCAAACCACTCGCCAAGTTGTACAAATTGACGTAATGTTTATTTTAAATAATGAAAGAAGAAATAAATTGGTATAACATTAATAAAAATACAAATAAAACGTCGAAATAAAAATCACTTGATGACATAACTTGCTTAAAGTCAAATGATTGTGACATTTACGATCAACCATTATTGGCATTTAATCTTATAGTTTGGCGATAGATTTTTGGTCGACGGGATAACCAAGCAGTGCCGAATTTTTCTATACGTGAAACTGGCGTTATCAAAAAAATAAACAATAATATTTTCTAAAAAAAGAAAAAAGAGAAACGAAAATAAGGGATAATATTCGTTGATCTGAGTTGGAATGTATAAAAATCACATGCTTCCGTAATTACGGCGAATTTTTTTTTTTTTTTTTTAAGTATGAAGTTATTTTACAATATGTATGTGTGGCAGAAATTCACACTAAAATTTAGACATTTGATTCCATTTTTAAAATATTAGCTGATATCTATATAACTTATAATTGAATATATAAATGTACTCCAAAAATGCCAAAAATGATCTCGGTCAATTGAGAAAAACACTATTATTGCGAAAATCCTCAAGCTAATGCATTTTTGGCTTAAAAAAAAAATGGCTAAAGATTGTTTGGCGACAAACGCAAATTAGAAATCGTAAAGAAAGAAATAATATATAATTTACAATTTTAGTAACTTTTACAGTTACATCTGTTTGTTTATACTGTAAATCACATGATGTGGAGTTAGATAAAATTAAAAAGAAAAGAACTAAAAATAAAAAAAATTTAATTCAAAATTAGTCTAATCAATTTTTCAGATTCATTTTTTTAACGTAACGCAGGCGATAATTCGCCAAATATTGTATCAATTGTAAAATTTCACAATAAATTATATTTCAAGCATTAAAAATGTTTATTTCATGTTTAAATTAAATATTTTCGTTTTATAATATTGTGTCTCATTGAAACTTTTTTTTTGTCTTTTTAAAATTAAATATCAGTATTTTTTTTTCATCTATTTGCGAGGTATTTGTATTATTTTCTAACGAATATAGCCATTTCAATTGTCTAATCAACAAACTTTTCGCCAAAATATAATCAGTGGCAACCCTTTCCTTCAAAATAATAATAAAATACGAAATTTATTACCAAAAATCATAGTTATCCCTGTATATTTTACTCATAAACCACCACGTGAATATTCTCCGTCGAATGACACTATTTGCAAAAAAATCCACCGGGTAGTTTTTGAAAACATTCGGGCGGAACTTTTAGATCTTACTGCTTTATAATATATATGATATGATATGATATGATAACTAGGGGATCGAACCCGGGCTTCCTGGATTACAGAATATAGGTCAAAACATTTTTTTTATTGAAAACTAATAACTTTTTTATATGCAATACATTTTTTAGATTGCCCACTAACATTAAAAAAGCATTTTCATATGAAAAATATGAATTATGCAATGAAATAGTTTTTAAATTTATCAAAAGCGATATTTTCGTATCATCCCCGTGCTGAGAGTTATTTGACCAAGATCTAGACACACGGCAGTGTGTCAGCCAAGTTCGCCTGACATAGCCGTGTGTTATTTACACGAACCATTTCGAGCTGTTTTCATCTAATTTCAATGCTCTACAACTGAAAATCTATGAGACCTACGTACTTGTTATACGAAATGTGTAGTAAGGCCACTCTAATTACCTAAAATCCAAAATTTTATAAATAACGCATGATTAGTTTCCGAGATAATGACATTTGAAAATGTCTGATATCCGATAATTTTACCACTGACTGACTGACTGACTGACTCACTCATCAAAAAGATCTCGTATATCTACTGCAGCTACAGACTTCAAATTTGGTGCGAAGTTCGTTTACACTATAAAACTAAGGAAAAAAATAAAAAAATTGTGAAAATCGATTAATTACCCACCTGGGGGTGCCCATTTTTACTTTACCATTGCGTCTATTAGGCGAAATTTTAATTTGCCGTAGGAGGGGACGCTGTTCTGTCGCCAAATACCGCCAAGTTTCTCGCCAACGTGGCGATATGTCGCCAAATTTGGCGACCAAAATTAGTCGCCAAAAGTGACGCCACCTTGGCGATATCTCTGATATTTCACCAAATTCCCATAGACTTCCATTGTAAACCTATCTACTTACTGGGGGTTTATCTGGGTTTACTTGCTTACAGAAAATCAACAAATTGAGATATTCTGTCCGTCACAGAGCCCGTTCTCAGAAACTATACATGTTGGAGGCGTGAAATTTTGTATATTTACAGCTGAACACCTCACATCAAATGACAAATCATAAAATTTTGAAAAAGTTGTAAATTTAACCCTTTGGGGTCTCACATGTGTATTTTAAACAATCCTTTCTAAGTGAGCCCCTAATTAGGTTGGAGGCGTGAAATTGTACATAATTGTAGCTGAACACCTCACATCAAACGACAAATCATAAAATTTTGAAAAAGTTGTACATTTAAGCCTTTGCGCTCCCACATGTGTATTTTAAACAATTCTTTCTAAGTGAACCCTAATTAGGTTGGAGGCGTGAAATTTTGCATACTTATAGCTAAACACCTCACATCAAACGAGAAATCATAAAATTTTGAAAAAGTCGTACATTTAACCCTTTGGGCTCCCCCATGTGTATTTTAAACAATTCTTTCAAAGTGAGCCTCTAATTAGGTTGGAGGCGTGAAATTTCGCATACTTATAGCTGAACACCTCACATCAAACGGGAAATCATAAAATTTTGAAAAAGTCGTACATTTAACCCTTTGGGCTTCCACATGCGTATTTTAAGCAATTCTTTCTAACTGAGCCCCTTATTAAATTGCAGATTTGAAATTTTGCATACTTAAAGCAGAACACCTAAGGCTAGGCGACAAATCATAAAATCTTGAAAAAGTCTTACGCTTAACCCTTTGAGCTACCACATATGTATTTTAAGCAATTCTTTCTAAGGGAGTCCCTAATTAAGTTAGATATGACTTTTTGCATACGCATAGCTGAATACGTCAGAGCACACGACAAATCATAAAACTTTCAAAAAGTCTTATATTATTTACTTCTCCGGGCTCTAACTTGTGTATTTTAAGCAATTTTTCTAACATCCGCCCTTTTCACCCGGGGAGCACTTTTCCAACTTTTGCTGACACCCCTTTGACCATTCTTTCATATTATGCACCATAGTCTTACATATTTTAGTTCCACTTTTTATCGCCAGGTGCACCTACTTATCTCGGGTACTATGTGCTCAATCCACTCGACTAATATATCTACGGATAGTATGTAAAACGGAGTTTCGTTCGAATAGAGGTTTGTTTAGAATAGAGTGCGCCCCTGGTAGCGAAATGTGGAACTAACAGATTTTTCAAAAGGATAAAGTGTTTTGAAAAGAATATTAAACAAAACCCTCTGTGCGATCTGTGATCACACTTACCCACTTGTTATTTTCAAAATCATCAGAGAAAAGTTTATTTAGTTAATTAAATTTAAAAATCCAGGGAGGGACAATGTCCTTCCTCTGCACTGCCTCTTTGCCCGCACCCATGGATGAATGATACATAGTCAGTGTGTCATAAGCACATAACTTTATTTTTCACTTCCAGTACAAAAAAGCAGGCCCAGCTATAGGATATTTAATTGGAAAATTTAATAGGAAAATTTAATATAGGAATTTAATAGGAATTGTTGTTTCAGAAACAATAAAAATTTCGAATCAATACATTTCGTTTCAAAACATGCATTTAGTGTAGCAGTATTAAAATATAGATTTCTGCCGCAAATTGACAGCCAAATAGTTTGTTGTAGGAAATTTAAATTAAAATTGAATGTTGCTTGGTGAATAAAATAGTCTCATGTAAACACATTAAAAAACATTAAGTAAAGTGTCTAAATATGTTGTAACTTTACAAAAAGTAATGATATCTAACAAAAACATAGCTGTGAAAAAAGGGAGCCAAGTTCTGTAAAGACAATGGCAAGAAAAGAAGTGATATCTAAGTGGGTGCCAAGTTCAAATAAAATTCACTCAAACTTACCTACTGAAGTATTATAGCATTTTTTAAATTGTTTAGAAATAAAAATTATTGATAGCATATTAATAATAAATCTAGAACTTGGCAAGTTTTTGATAAATGCTATGCCTATCAATTTCATGTCTTAATAAAATGATGATGATTAACAACAATGTCATTATAAAAAAATTTATTTAGTTATTATTATAAACAAATGACTCATGTTAAAGATTTGATAAACCAATAAATACACAAATACATTCCCGCTCGTCTTTGGTTATCATTCTAGCACCCACCCTTCGGAAACCTCAATGCAAACAGACTAGGCCTGAGAAAGAGGCCTGAGATGGCAAAGCCTGAGGGCCTCAGGCAAGGCCTGAGAAAGAGGCAGTTACCTTTACGCTTGTTCTTGGTTCTTGGTCTAGAGACTGCACCCCTTTTTAACCCTTCAGGGGCAAAGAGCTTTTGTTCGTGACATGCTGAAATGATTCAATCACACCAGAATTTAAAAACAAATTTATTTCAAAATGGATAAAAGCTTATTTTCACGTATTTAATAAAATTAAACTTTTTAGTCCTGAATTCTAGTGTCAATGTGGCATTTTGCAGTTAAAATTAGGTGGGATATATTTTATCACACTATCCTTCAAGGGGAAGGAGCTCACTCAAATGAAGGCTTTCAAACATGAAATAACAAGTTTAGATATAATAATGTCATTAATAAAAATAAATGACTTGTAGGTAAAAACTTGCCAAGTTCTAGATTTATTATTAATATGCTATCAATAATTTTTATTTCTAAACAATTTAAAAAATGCTATAATACTTCAGTAGGTAAGTTTGAGTGAATTTTATTTGAACTTGGCACCCACTTAGATATCACTTCTTTTCTTGCCATTGTCTTTACAGAACTTGGCTCCCTTTTTTCACAGCTATGTTTTTGTTAGATTTTGCTATTTACGGCATCCTTTTATATACTGATAATTTGAGAGCTTTAAGCGCGTAGTTCAATTTTATGTCTGTTAAATTTGTGCTTTATTAACCATTTGGAAAAATGGTTATTGTTCTCGTCACGATAAGAAATCAAAAGCATATCTGAAGGTTTTTATTGGTTTAATCCGCATTTTATTAACCATTTGGAAAAATGGTTATTCTTCTCGTCAGGATCAGAAATCAAAAGCATATCTGAAGGTTTTTATTGGTTTAATCCGCATTTTATTCGTTTTCTGATTGGCCTATACAGTAATCTGTATTTTCCTTTACTTTCAACAGAGATGGATACCTTCTGTTGCCACTATGACAGAAAAGTAATAAAAACTACAAAAATAAAAAATAATAATAACTCAGAAACAAATTGAGATACAGCTTTCAAACAAATTGCATTTAAAAGTAAATTTTTTTTCTATACGACGGTGTAAAAAGTAATATTGTGGGATGTTTAGAAGTTTAAGAATGAAATTTCCTTTAAAATGAGTCGTCAGATTTCTTGGAAATTTGACGATGGAAAAGCCTTTTCCCGAACAGCCAATGAAATGCTTGGATAATACATAAGTTTCAGGTGGATAATACGTACGAGTCGCTTGGAATTTTTACGTGTAATATCACTATTAATGTTTAATTCATGGCGTACGTAATGTATGATCAACTCCGTGCGATTTTTTATGTCTTAAATTTTAGCCTTTGAAAAAAATCATTTTCCAAATGGTCGTTGTAATTTGATAAATTGCTTTTTTTTTATTTTTTATATTATTCAATTCCTACTATTAGCTCACACTCTCCCTATATTTATTTATATATTTATCTTGTACAAATTTTCAATCGTTAATAAAATACTCATTATTCATCCTATCAGGTTGAAATAAATTTTTTTAAACTTGTACTGGATGACAATTGATGTTAATAAAGTTTTTTCAAATATTAATTAATTAATTAAATTTTAATTAATTAATTTTAGTTTTGCATGGGAAACAAAATGGCCGCCATTGGTTATTGAATTTCAATGAAAGTATTTTCAATAAGGGTTACCATAGGAGGGTACCCTGTTCTGTCGCCAAATACCGCCAAGTTTGTCGCCAACTTGGCGATATATCGCCAAATTTGGCGGCCAAAATGAGTCGCCAAAAGTGACGCCAACTTGGCGATATCTGTAATATTTCGCCAAATTCCCATAGAGTTCCATTGTAAACCTACTTGCTTATAGAAAATCAACAAATTGAGATATTTTAATGCAACAAAAACTCATATTAGCTTGATTATATTAAATTTTTCTTTGATGGCCTAAGTAGGAATTGACTTTAAAAACAAAATTTTTATATTACTTGTTTTATTTATTTATTCATAGGGAAGTTCTTTTTAATGGATATTAGCCGTAAGAACATGATGAACTCTTTATGTTGTTTTAAGGACAATCAGATTAATCTTTCGTAATCGAACTCCGCGCGATATAGATAAATTAAAAAATACACTGGTGTCCAAAATTAAGGACCAATCACATAATGCTAATTTTCAAGTACGCGAATACTGAAAACGAAATAATATAATTCGAATAATTACTATCTCTACAGCACAGCTAGTCCATATAACATCTCATTCATGTCACACATGGTCACAAGTGTCACAGTCACTACGGTGAAGCAAAAAAATAGGAAATTCCATACATCTCATTATGAGTCTCACATGATCCCTATATGTGACTCCAGTGAGACGTCAATGTGACTGCTGCTTTGTGACGAGTCACCATGTGACTTTACAATGAAGTTACATTGTGACTCTTATGTGACTGTCATCTGTAGACTCAATTTCAAAGTAATCGTGAACGCTGCATTGTGATAAGTTACCAAACAATGTCACATTAAAGTCACATGATGACCTTCAGGCGACAGAGAGACTACTGTGAAGTCACCATTATGCTCTTTTGTGAAAAGTCACCGTGTGACTATAATGTGATATTATTTGGTGACTTATCATAATGCAACGTTCCTGATGACTTTGAAATTGTCTAAAAATGACAGTCACATGAGTCACAATGTAACTGCATTGTAAAGTCACCTGGTGACTCGTCACAAAGCAGCAGTCACATTGACGTTTCAGTGGAGTCACATATAGTGATCATTTGAGACTCATGATGAGACGTGTGGAATTTCCTATTTTTTGTATCACCGTAGTGACTGTGACACTTGTGACCATGTGTGACATGAATGAGATGCTATATAGACTTACTGTGCTGTAGGGATAGTAATTATTTGAATTATATTATTTCCTTTTTAATATTCGCTTACCTAAAAATTGGCATTTTGTGACTGTTCCTTAATTTTGGCCACCGGTGTATTTCATGTTTTAAAAATGTTTTTAAAACCATAGACAATCACTAAACTGAGATGCACTTTGCAAACAAATTCCATTTGAAATTGTTTTTCCTATTTAGTGATCTAAAAATTTAAATTGTACGATTACAAATATGTTAAATTTGTGTTTTTTTTTTTAATATTTCTAGGGGGCTCTGCCCCCTACGAGCTACGCTCGTCAACCCCCGTTCAGACCCCGCAGACTCTAAAAGTACGCTAATTTGATCGGCTTTAAAAAGATTTCGGAAGATTGAATTATAATTTAAAAAACAGTGGCGATCTCCCTATAAACGGATTTCTATTCATTTCTCTTTGAATGAGGAATTTTAAGGCCAAATCCGCTTCGGTACTACTTGATGAACCCGTCGACCAATTTCGCCAAATTATATAAATCGCCAAAGCACTCGCCAATTATATAAATTGACATAATTTTTATTTTAAATAACGAAAGAACAAATAAATTAGTGCAACATTAATAAAAATACAAATAAAACGTCGAAATAAAAATAACTTGATGACATAGACACGTGTAACTTGCTTAAAGTCAAGTTAATGTGACATTTACGATCAACCATTATTGGCATTTAATCTTATAGTTTGTCGAATGATAGAGTTTTGGTCGACGGGATAACTAAGTAGTACCAAAAATACATATGTACGAATACAAAATACATACGAAAACAGCGATGTCAATCGCTGTTTTCGTCTTTGACGTAGACACGTGTAACAACATTTCAAAATAAGCTAATATAAAAGGAATTAAGTAAACAGAGTCTTTGTCTCCCGGTATTTTTTAACAAAGCGAAAAGAAAGTTCTTTTAAATAAGACTTTTTAAATTAATCGTTTTTAATCTGACGTAATTTTGACCAAACTATTCTTTCTCTTTTTAATATTCACGTGAAAATGCTTGTTTTAGAAATGAAATATTATTTGCGCTTTCCTAACAAAAATAGTTGAAAAGTATCCGCTCAAAATATCAAATAAATGTCTAGCGCAATTTCTGAATTTAAACCTTTTTGCAATATTATTTTGTATTCATTTTATGTAATAACTGTAATGTGACGTACATATGACGTAATTTCTCCTATTTAAGACTTCTAACGCATGTTAATAAATTTATTATTTTACAAATTCCTTTCTCTCTTAAAATTCACGTGTAATTATAGTTTTTATGACGTAATTTTTAATAAGTTCCTGCTTTTTGTACATAATTATTTAATTCTAATTCCAAATGTTTTTTTCTGTTTATAATAGTCACGTGTAAATAAATTTTTAATTTATTTACAAGTATAAATATTTTTTTTTTGAAGCAAACATTATTATTTCCATTGTTTATACAGTTGGCAACAGTTTAAATTAATATCACTTTCTAAAATCTGTAAAAAATATCTCTAGAAATGCTGAAAATTTGAATTTAAAATAGAAATAAAACCTAAAAAAATTAGTCAAATTAAAAAAAGAAAAACAATCTGCACACCGGGAACTTCAAACGTATAAAATGATCAGTGGCGTGGCGTGAAAATTTTCGGTGGTCATCGCAATTATTTAAGTTTGTGGTGAAAAATTATTAACTCTAAAATTCAATGGTTGAATGTTCAAAAAAGAAACTTTAAATCTTACCTTCACTTATACATGAACTCCAAACGTTCTGCTAAAACTGGATCGTAGAGTTTTAAAAGCTTATTAAGAGTTTTAAAATATTGCTTGGTCATCGCCGCATCCAGCGATGACCGGACGCCACGCCACTGAAAATGATCTAAAAATGATTAAATTCCTATGAATAGTTTTTGCTCCTATAAAACTTTTTTAGTGGAACGATTTTGTCCAACTTTAGCAGTAAATATCTCTTAAAATAATTCTTCGATTTGAAAACTGTCTACCTCAGCGTGTTTATCAAACATTTCTGTATCATACTACCGATTTTCATATTTTTGTATGCATTATTTTTCTTAATATTAACGAAGAAAGACCTCCTGTCACAAAAAATTCAAAACCGGCGGCGGTGACAGCGGTAGTTACCTTTTTAGGTGCGTTCGTAATTATATAAATACGTAGCACCTATAGTCGTCGTTCAGTCCGTCCGTCCGTCTGTCCGTCCGTCTGTCCGTCCGTCTGTCCGTCCGTCCGTCTGTCCGCATGTAACAGAGCAAAAACTACCCAACCGAATGGTCTGAAATTTCAAATATATGATTGTTGCAAAATTTTGTCGAGCCATTTCAAATTTTATGAAAATCGGATGTATAGTTTAATTACAGGGACAGTCAAAAGTTTTTCTTTACATTACGGCCAATGGGAAAAATTATTGAAAGTGCATTTTAATGATATTAGAGCCTTCCGAATGATCTGAAATTTTAAAGATATAACTGTTGCAAAATTTTGTCGAGCCATTTCAAATTTTAGGAAAATCGGATGTATAGTTTAATTACAGGGACAGTCAAAAGTTTTTCTTTACATTACGGCCAATGGGAAAAATTATTGAAAGTGCATTTTAATGATATTAGAGCCTTCCGAATGATCTGAAATTTTAAAGATATAACTGTTGCAAAATTTTGTCGAGCCATTTCAAATTTTAGGAAAATCGGATGCATAGTTTAATTACAGGGACAGTCAAAAGTTTTTCTTTACATTACGGCCAATGGGAAAAATTATTGCAAGTGCATTTTAATGATATTACAGCCTTCCGAATGGTCTGAAATTTTAAAGATATAATTGTTGCAAAGTTTTGTTGAGCTATTTCAAATTTTAGGAAAATCGGATGTATAGTTTAATTACAGGGACAGTCGAAAGTGTTCCGTTACATTACGGGGAATGGGAAAAAATATTGCAAGTGCATTTTAATGATATTACAGCCTTCCGAATGGTCTGAAATTTTAAAGATATAATTGTTGCAAAGTTTTGTTGAGCTATTTCAAATTTTAGGAAAATCGGATGTATAGTTTAATTACAGGGACAGTCAAAAGTGTTCCTTTACATTACGGGGAATGGGAAAAAATTATTGGAAGTGCATTTTAATGATGTATCAGACTATGCGCTTTATGAAGTGCAAAAAAGTATACATTCAGTACAATATGGGGTGCAAAAAATAATTATAAAACTAGTTATAGTACGAACGCACCTCATTTGCCACGTTTGACGAGCAATTTCCAACTTGTTTTAGAATAGAGAGATTCTTTTATTTGTTTATAAAGGAAGTATTAATTTCGTTACGCAAAAATAGCCAGAAAGAAATGCTGAACAATGTTTATTGCTTTATGTGCAAAATATTTATTATTATTATTATGTATTGAAGCCGGCACGTGATAAGATAAACTTAAAAAATCATGCTTAAAAATTATTTTAAAAAACACTAGGGGGCTCTGCCCCCTACGAGCTACGCTCGCCAACCTCCGTTCAGGCACACCAAAATCCAAAAAGCACGCTAATTTGATCAGCTTTAAAAATATGGAAAAAAAAATAGTAGCGATCTTTCTGTAAATGGGTTTCCATTCGTTTTCCTTGGATTGGGGATTTTTAAGGCCAAATCTGCTGCTATTAAGAGATACAATGGCTGTTTTCGTATTTAATTAAAAAAATTAGTTAAACATTTGAAAATAAGCTAATGTAAAATGAATTAAGTAAACAGTGTCATTGTTTCCCGGTATTTTTTACAGCGCTATAAGATAGTTCTTTTAAATAATTCATTTTAAATGTATCGTTTCAAATCTGACGTAATTTACATCAAAGTTTTATTTCTCTTATTAATATTCACGTGAAAATACTTTTGTTGTTAGAAGGAAATATTATTTGCGCTCTCTTCGAATTCACGGTAATAAATGAAAAGATTATCTCAAAATATCTCGCGCAAATATATTTTTCAATTTAAATTGTTTTGCTATATTTTTTGCCATTTTAAATATGACGTAATTTTCCTCAAATTACAAATTTTAACGCATAATAATGATTTTTTTTTTTTTTTTTTTTTAAGATTTTGTTTCTCTTATTTTAAGATTTTATGTAAATATGGTTCGGCACAGATGTCATTGGCGCAATTTTTTTCTGACGCCAATTTCATATAGGCAACGGGTACTTAACTGGTGCTAAAGTGTCGTTATTTTGCCTGATATGGTAACCCGGATGTTGTTGTTTATGCTATTGATGTTTTCGCCAAATTAGCGTCGGAAAAAAATTGTGCCAATATGTGTATGACGTATATATGACATCTGTGCTTATGGTTCATATGACGTAATTTTCCTGCTTTTAACATGTAATCATTTAATTCTAATTTTAAAGTTTTCTGTTTGTAATAGTCACGTGTAAATAAATTTTTAGTTTGAAGTAAACATTATTGTTTGCGCTGTTTATACAACTGGCAACAGTTTAAATTAATAACATTTTCTAAAATTTGTAAAAAATATCTCTCGAAATGCTGAAAATTTGAATTTAAAATTGAAATAAAACCTCAAAAAATGAGTCAAATAAGAAAAATAAATACAATCTGCACACCGGGAACTTATAACGTATAAAATGATCTAAAAATGATGAAATTCTCATGTATAGTTTTTGCTCCAATAAAACTTTTTTAATGGAACGATTTTGACCAACTTTAGCATTAAATATCTCTTAAAATAATTCTTCGATTTGAAAACTGTCTGCATCAGCGTGTTTATCAAACATTTCTCTATAACACCACCGATTTTCATATTTTTGTATGCAACAGTTTTTTTAATATTAACGATGAAAGGCCATGCTTAAGCATTCAAATTGGATGCCGATCTACCCGGAATATCTACGCAGATTTTCATTGGTCCATTTCCAAATCAAAACTTTTTTTTATATATAGAAGGATAATAAATCAGTCAATTAAGATAAAGTTATTCAACAAATTGCATTTGAAAGTATCTGGGAGCACGGCAGTGCGTCCGCCAAGTTCGCACAAGCCGTAAGCTACCTTTTCCTGAACCATTTCGGCATACTTTTCACCCCCTCATAACGTCGTTTTAGGGAGAGATATAGAAATTTTTCTTTTATACACATGTTCGTATGGTCAAACTGAACTAAGGTTCCACGATTTCATGTTTCTATGTTTAGTAGTTTTCGAAATATTAAATTCCGAAAAAGCGCTTTTTTGTCACTGACTCACTTCGCATCATCAAATAACTAAGGTACTTCTAAAAGTCGTAGAATCATGAAATTTCACAAGTAAGACGGGTTTGTAGCACAATTAACCAGAAAAATCTGAAAATACAGAATTTCGGCTTCTAAACCCTTCAAACAGGGGGTGTTCATTTGGCCGTAAACAGTTAGTCGCCAAATGTTGGTCGCCAAAACACGATTACAGAGTTTTGAAGGGGGTCACGTGATTTCAAGCAGAATAATATTTTATATATATGCTTTTCCAAAGATGTTTGTTAAATAGAAAAAATGAATGTACCTAAAACTTTTAATCAGTATAGGTTATGATATATTTACGATATTAAAACAATAAAACATTTAACAAAATATAACCGCAATTCGGTACGTTTCCGATATAGCAGCCTTGGCGAAATACAGAAAAACAGCCTTGACGAGAAAAGAAATTTGATAATAACGTATTTTCTTGCAACTTATTTACTGTGTCATATACACAAGCAATTTGTTCCATATGTATAGAATTTATTTAATGTAAGGAACCCGTTTATTTATTTTTATATTCCAACATAAATAATTTGTATATAAAAAAATATTTTATACATGTATAAATAAAATGTTTATATGTATATAAATGCTTATATAAATAACATAAAAGTTCATCAGGTTTGTTTTCATAGTTGTTTATATCATTTGGCAACATATCTCAGTTTCTGAAGTCCGAATTGCGCCAAGATTTTGAAAAAAATGCCAAGGTCCCTATAGTGGAAAAATATCCGGTACTTGTTAGTTATCCCGTCGACCAATTTCGCCAAATTATATAAATCGCTAAACCACTCGCCAAATTATACAAATTGACATAATTTTTATTTTAAATAACGAAAAAACAAATAAATTAGTATAACATTAATAAAAATACAAATAAAACGTCGAAATAAAAATCATTTGATGACGTAAACACGTGTTGTCAAGTGAATGTGACATTTACGATCAACTATTACTGGCATTTAATCTTACAATTTGGCGACAGTAATTTGGTCGACGGGATAACTAACAAGTACCAAATATCCTAATTCCATATGAAAGTTTAAAAATCTCCTTTTAATTAAATGAAATGTGTAACTAATAAACTGTCTTTAACGATGTGCGACAGATGCGGCGTCCGAAGTCCGCTTCTAATGTTATATTGTGTTATTAGCCTACTTACTGTTAATTTATTGTTAATTTTAAATCTGTAAAAGAAAGATTACAGTTATAGATAAGATATGTTGGTCGCCAAAACCCGATTACAGAAAATTAGCCTGAGTTATAAAGGTGTTACATGATTTCAAGCTGGATGAATTTTTATATGCTTTTACAAAAATCTTAATAAGGCAAATCTTTCAGTTTATCTGTCCATCTTTCTATCTTTTACTTCCTTAAAACAAATTTTATTAAAGACCAGGAGGCGTCTGCACAGATCATCACCTCATCGAGTTGACGGCTGAAATTTTAGGATTAGTTAAATATCGATTAGCATATTGAAATGTAACTGGTCTGCCAAGTCATATCTTTGTGGAAATCACCTACAGACCCGATTTTACGGGTTAATTGGTGGATTTTCCATTGTGTTTTCCTGCACCCATTACTCCATGTTTCCAAACTTTTGGATGCAGGAAAATACAATAGTAAACCTATCAGTTAACTACTAAAATTAGGTCTTCAGGTGGTTTCTACCAAGATATGACTTAACAGACCAGTTGCATTTAAATATGCTAATCTAGTTTTAACTAATCCTAAAATTTCAGTTGTAAACTCAATGAGGTGATGGTGTGTACAGACGCCTCCCGGTCTATTATAAATGTCGGAATTCTAATCTCAATAGCACTCTGGTTAATCTGGCAATTATCCCTACTATTTATGGAACACTCTTCCTTTAAGTGCGTTTTAGTGATGTTAATGAACTTATGCATATGCATCATACATATTATACATATGCATATAATACGTAATACATTTGCATCATACATATTATAGGTATGTATATAATACATAATTCATATGCATCATTATGACGTCAGAATAAACAAAACATTTTTTGTCGCCAAATTTGAGAACTGACATGATATATCAGCAAATTTGGCGAAACTTTGCTAAATGTCGCGAAGCTTGGCGAATATTTGAGGCTAGTGGCTATTTTTCAATGAGTTAATTATTAATGCGAGCCATCTATTTTTATTTTTCCGCATATCATCTCAATAGTTAAATGATATAACGTACTAATATTTCCAAAGTACTAATAGTTTCGTCACTGCCTAAAACCTCTGCTATTGTTATTATATTGTACTGTTATTATACTTACTGTGACTATGTTGTTAATCTTTACACCGTTAAAGCTTCTGTATTATATAAAGAGAATTTACGGAAACTATTAAAGCATTGAAACTGCCAGTTCTCCTTATGATTATTATAATTCTATAATATGTAACCTGTTAATCGATATGTACTTTAGAATGAATCTTCTATAATCCGGTTCCTCGCATTTTAGTTTTCAGGTTTCGAATAAAATTAGCTAAAATCTTAAAACCATGGCACATTGACTAATTCTTCAACACGATCTGATGAGAAGAATGATAGATTTTCAAATGGATCATGGCAGTGAGCCGGTAGACCTTCTATTCTTCCGTAATCGAGCCTATTGAAAAGGTTAACGTGAAACAAAAAGACATTAGCATCAATATGGTTTAATGCAAATGCAGATATTATCAAAGGATTTCATAAGAACCATTTCACTTGTACCCAGTCGTATCAGTTAAAATACAACAATTGGCAGTGAGCCCAATTAGAAAACATTACTTAATAGGATTAAAAATTTCCGCATTAGAGAACGAATCGTAACTGCCAAGGAAACATGCATAAGGGCGTTAAGAGATATTTGTCACGAAATATGGAATACATAACAACACAAAATATCTGATGTGCTTCCATGATCGTAAAGAGTTCTTGATTTCTCTATCAAAAGCTTCCGACTTGGCGAAAGAATGGGCAAATAAATTAAATTATGAATAACAGTAACATGATGCAACGTTTAACATGGAATTAATATGGTAAATACTGCTTGCTAGAGGCGACTAGTACTTTAATATAAAAAGAAATAAAGTATAAATTTGTAAAGTTCAATAAAATAAATTTAGGCATTTTTATGTTAGCCGGGCGCAAGTGGCAAATCGCGAAATACTGTTCCCAACTCCATTGTTCATATTGCATTCATTTCATTTAAAGATATATACTTTTCAGTCATCTCATTTAAAATAGATACATTTCCCTCATTTTATTTAATAGAATATTTAACATAGAAATAAATAAATAAATAAATAGGAAATAATAACATAAGCCAAAATATTTTATTTGAAAATCAAAGCATTGTTTCGAATTTACACATGTGATAAATGAAAAATGCTATTGGCGAAAAACAAAAGGCTAATGAGGAGATTTGCTCCTGGCTAACATAAAAGTACCGAAATTTAATTTTTTTCATATTAATATAGTTTGGAATAAAACTCGAAAAAACATACAAAAAGTAGTGATATCCCAACAAAAAGTTTTCGGTAATAAAAAAAAAAAAAAATTGCCAAGTTCTCCTTAATGTTTCGGCCAGAAAAAGTAGTGATATCTGAAGTTCGCACAAGTTAAAAGCCAAACATCCCAAATCTTTCATTGAAAATGGCTTCCTGCGACTTGGCCGTTAATGCCTTCGAGAGAGTTTTTCAAATTTTAAAATATGTACAAATGATCTAACCAACCAAATGAGCTAAATGAGATATGCCAACTACATTTTTTGATTATTTTAGGCATTTTGTGGCACAGAGTACAGAAATAAAATACACATTTGAAAAAAGCATTTAAACAACTTCAGTCTATTTACATGCTTAGAAGTTAAAAATAACAAAATATTTGTATTCAGGAGATAATATCCCTAATTGCTAAAACATAATTAGTATCAGCTTTTAACAGTTTATAAATCGAATACCTCTTAATGTACACAAACAAACTATAATAAATGTTCAAACGAAAAAAATCTCTTTCGTCAATACACAAGATTTCAATATTATACAATAAAATATAATGTATGATTTATTTAAATATATTGTGAGATTTGAAGTAAGTAAATTTTGTTTTATTTCTTGGGTTTTACGTTAATGACTTTAGCTTTAGACCGCACAAAATGACAATTAAACCACAAGTGGGTTAAATGATCTGTAATCAAAACTAATGTTTGTTGAAACTGAATGGTAGTTATCAAAAATCTTTTACTTATAATGTCTTCTTGTGAATTTGCCTCTTTGCATTCTAATATTACATTTAATATTTAAATAATTCATAAATGCGTAATTTCCAATCATTAATTTTGAAATGCTGTAGAAGGCATTAACGGCCAAGTCGCAGGAAGCCATTTTCAATGAAAGATTTGGGATGTTTGGCTTTTAACTTGTGCGAACTTCAGATATCACTACTTTTTCTGGCCGAAACATTAAGGAGAACTTGGCAATTTTTTTTTTTTTATTACCGAAAACTTTTTGTTGGGATATATTTTCCCTATGCGACGAAAATTGAAAATGCACGATGGTCAGAAGATTAAAAAATTGCAGTAGCGAAAATTTCAAAACCGAAATTTAATCGTGAAGTTTTGCCATTCGCAAAATGACGTCAGCATTACGCACAGATACGTTTGCCCTTTATAATATAGATACGTAATCAGTAAAATATAATAAAGATGAGTTATTAGGATTAGGTTATCAATTGAGGCTCTTATGCTTTGTATTCCGGAATCAAAAAGAGCAAAATTTATTACTCTCTGACATGATCATAGAATTTCTTCCGCATGAAATCTAAACCCGACATCCTTTTCAACTTCTCAAAATTTACATACGCACTTCTCATATCCGTATTCATCATTTTTTTAAAAATTGTATTTTGTTTAATAATTTTAAAATCAGTTTAACTCAAAACTTGATGTCTAACTCGGCGAAGTAAATCCATCCAGGCGCGAATCATAAAGTTCTATAATATAAATCGCTATTATTTATGTGCCATCTCTCTTTTATAAAGACACTCTAAATTTTTGTAAAACATTGCGTTTTATCAGTATTTGTTTTCGATTACATTATTTTCAAAAGTGAAGCATTTTCACCTGTGAAGAATTTCAAAGCAGCTGGGGTGAAAATGACGCACTTCTACAAAACATATTTCAGTTTTAAGGGGGCTGGTCACTCAGCTTCCGATTTCCCCTCACTAATGTAAAGTCTATGGTCATTTGATGCATTCGTATATTTAAAATATCTCTTCGGAAAATTAATATTTTTGACTTCTATTATTTGTGTACACTTCCTAAAAGATGTCTCTTTTTTTCTTAGTTCTCAACATATTTTTAAAGTATAGGCTTAATTTTATAGGAAGTGTTAAAATCTTACTTACAGTTCGCCCGCTTTTAACACATAAAATATTAAATTAAGCATAGATTTTAGAAATATTTTTAAAACTAAGAAAAAAGGAGACATCCTTTAAGAGGAGCACACGGAAAAAAGATGTTAAAAATATGAATTTCCCGTGTAGATATTTTAAATATACGAATGCATCAAAGGTCCATAGACTTAACATTACGGAGGAGAATTCCGAAGCTGAGTGACCAGCCCCCTTAAGAATTAAAATACACGCTTTTTTATAAAATGACGTCATTTGCATCCGCTAAAGCAATCCACTTTTACAATTCAGTCTTAAACGTCATCTATAGAAAAGTATGCATATGACGTCATTATCACGTAATAACAGATGATATTGTTGACATAGCGCGTATTTTAATTTCGACTTTTTTTCAGGTTTTATGAGAAAATGGCAACAAAAGATACAGTAATCTCCTATTTTCGACTATTTTCCACTTACTTTCAATAGAAATTGAGTACTTTTGTTGCCACGATTAGAAAAATGGTATTAAAAACTGCAATAAAATTAATATCTCAAAAATAAATTGAGATACAGCTTTCAAACAAATTGCATTTAAAAGTACATTTTCCCACCTATACGACGGTGTAAAAATTGAAAATGGGCGATGTTTAAAAGTTTAAAAATTTGCTGTTGCGAAAATTGCAAAACCGAAATTTCATTTCAAATTTCAAAGTATTGCCATTCGCAGAATGACGTATGCGTTACGCTCAGATATGTTTGTCCTTTATAATATAGATAGATACTTATAATGTTATTAGTCTCTGCAAAGAAAGAAATATATTTTTTTAATAGTTCATAAAAATACTAATTACAGTACATAATATACCATTTAAAAGCTTAATTTATATAAATTTAGACAAAACATATAATTATGCACATTTTCCACATAGGGATATTCCCATATTTAGTACGTTTACATTTTATCAAATAAATACAAAAATATTTTTGTGTAATTTTTTTAGTATTTTTGCAGTTCATTTTGGAAATTATCCCAATATCGACAAACCACTCTAATATTTTTGACGCTCTTATAAAAAAATTTGACTGAATACAGATTGTAATTTAAAAATAAGTTTGCATTGCAAATGACAGTGCTTTTGCCTAGACCAGTTTTGTAAAAAAGAGCAATTACTAAATTAAAGGAATAAAAAGCAAATATTGGTGTAATGTATTTTTGTATCATTTCGATGGTGCTTCAAATATTTATATGCTGAAAATTTGCTTAAAAACTTTCTTGAAATTGTCAAGTATAATCGTATGCATAGGCTAATAATCATCGTCACTAGTAAATATCTTGGAGAAATAGACAGTAAAAATAAACAGAAATTTGATGGCCTTCTACTTATAAATGTTTTGTGTATTATTTTCAAACTGTTACACCAGGTTGCTATTTTCATTTTAAATCGACAAATTATGAATGTGTATTATTAAAAAAAACCGCGAATGGATAAAGTACTTGGAATTTTCATCTGATATTTAGAAACCAATGTAGTAAACTTCAACTTTAAGGAAATTTTCATGATTTTATCATATTTGATAGTATTTATTAGCAATTCAAATAGAATTTACTATTTTAGCAAAACAATTTTTCAAACAGAATATTGATTTTATTTTAAATGTTGCATGGTGTTATTGCAAAAATCATCGGAAATTTTAGAGTATACAAATTGAGTTTTAAAAAATAATATAAAATGTGTTCAAAGGAAGAATTTTAAATTTGAAAATTAATTTTATCTATTTACTTCACCTCTAATGATTGATGTCGATATTGTTGTTTAGAATATATTATTGCATTTAATTGAAATTCAATGTGATTCCATATTGGAAGGAAAATATATGGATGTGGGGTTTCCAAATTTCGGTAATTATTAATCAGTCGACCTATTTCTCGAAGTCTGATGTTCAAATAAAGCTCATTTTAGCTATGTTCACTTTTGAATAGCTGCTGCTCTTAGACTACTTTTTCTTTTTTTTTTCCTTTGAGTAGAAAAAGCTTAATTTGAGCCAGAAATTTTATTTACTATATGAAATTATCTAAGTACTGTATAGAAAGAAAAAAAAAAGCATGTTATAAAATAAAATTTCTGATTCAAAATATGGTTTTTATTTTTACTTGGAGGAAAAAAAAAACTGGAAGATTGACAGCTACGTTGCTTTTTTCCATTTTTAAAGAATAGCAAATTGAAAGATCAAGATTAACAGACCAACGTGTACAATCAATTTTTTTAAACAATTAGAATTTACAAAATTCGCTTTCATTCTATACATTTGGTTGATAAAAAGTATTTATCTTTTTTTTTTCTTCCGAAAATAAAAAATCGTAAAAAGATCTTAAGGGGGCTGGTCACTCGGCTTCAGAATTCTCCTCTGTAATGTTAAGTCTATGGACTTTTGATGCATTCGTATATTTAAAATATCTTCTCGGGAAATTCATATTTTTAACATCTTTTTTCTGTGTACTCTTCTTAAAGGATGTCTCATTTTTTCTTAGTTTTCAAAATATTTCTAAAATCTATGCTGAATTTAATATTTTATGTGTTAAAAGCGGGCGAACTGTGAGTAAGATTTTAACACTTTCTACAAAATTAGTCTATTCTTTAGAAATATTTTGAGAACTAAGAAAAAAAGTGACATCTTTTACGAAGTGTACACCAAAAATAGAAGTTAAAAATATTAATTTCCTGTGGAGATATTTTAAATATACGAATGCATCAAATGCCCATAGACTTTACATTAGTGAGGGAAAATCGGAAGCTAAGTGACCAGCCTCCTTAACCCCTTGGGGACGAGCGACCGTTATACGTGCCCCGTAAAGTGCTCAGAATCCGTGATTATTCTCAACAGTATTCGAATATTTGCATCATGAAGAATATTTCTAATTGGTTGTGGTGTAACTATTGCTAACGACGTTGAAGCGACATCAACAGCCAATTCTCGAGCACTTAGAAAAGGGTTTTTTGAAGATTTTTTTATGATGGCTCTCCTTTGCCTGGTATTTAGCTTTCTTGGACGCCCAGTTCGCGGCTTATTTATTGTCGAACCAGTTTCTTTTTTCTTCTTAATTACATAACGAACACTAGAAAAGTTTAGATTTAATTTTGTACCTATTCCTGGGTAACTAAATCCAGAATTGTGAAGAAATATAATCTTCTCACGGGTAGCAACAGTCAGTTCACACGTTTTCGGTGCCATTAGAACAAAAATTCCCCAGAATCCCTGCTCCAGTTAATATATTACGTGATTTGAAAGTGCGGGGCTAATGTACTGCGGGACTGATATGCTAAACATTTGCATAATGTTCACATTTAATGCCTTTTTTAACAGTCAATGCTTCTTGTGCAAATACTTTTTAGGTATGAGAAAATATTAATTTATTTTTTAAAATGTGTAATATTACTGTTTAAGGAAAATGGGTAGTTATTTTTATTTTCTTCTTATTTAAATAAATGAATAATTAAGAGAATAGTATCAAATTTGCTTTCTATAGTTACTTATGCAAAAAATCGTCTGCGTGCAAATACTTTTTTTGCTCACTGTAGGACTACACAAACGCATTCGGTTGCATTACTGTCTATCAGCAATAATCGCTGGCAGTGAGTTTTCAGTTGTGGTATGCGTGTTTAAATTTAACTAACATTGCATATTACTTGGCTTGTATAAATTCTTTAATTCATGTACAGTCTGCACAAAAGAATTAGGCTACATTTCCGTTTATTGATGGAAATTGCGAAAGGGGAATTTTCGGCTGTGTTATTGAGTTTCTTAACTGAACTAAATTTTAGAATATATGTGTAGTATGTATACAAATCTATCGGTCGTTTGCAGGGCTTTACAAGAGAATTCGAATACTTTCCACCTATAGACGGTAATTGATTAAATTGTGTTTTCAAATGTGTTATGCGATATTTCTAAATTGTTTACTTAGATTTTCACCTTTAACCTTATTAAACCGTGAAGTTTTGTATCAGTATTCTGAATATGTTGGGGTTTCATAATCTATGCTTGACGCAAGATTTTTCCTTCTTGTTAAAGTAGATAGAGGAAATGCTTATGAATTTGTTTCTTTTGCCTGTTTGTTAAAGTAGATAGAGGAAATGCTTATGAATTAGTTTTTTTCTGCCTGTTTGTTAAAATAGATAGAGGAAATGCCCGTTTGTTAAAGTAGATAGAGAAAATGCTTATGAAATTGATTTTTCTGCCTGTTTCGTATCTTTTGTTCTGCTTTTTTTCTAAAGATAAATCTTTAAAATAATAATAATCCAAATTATTTTTAATCAAACTGATCGCAATGACTTATCTCAAACTGGCTTTTGCTTTCGGCTCCACTTACGTAGAATGTAAATAATGCAATTCGGAATGCGAATTATACATTTTATTTTTGCATAATTTCTATAACTAACCAAGCAAATCCTTAAAAAAAAAAAAAAAAAAAAAAAAAAATAGCACTTATTAGCACATTTTAAAAAGGCTAATCTTTCATAATAGATTGATTGACTTGATTACAGAATTTTCACCCGTAGCTCCATAGTTATGAAACGTAGAACGATACATTACATAATAAAATCTTAACTGAAACTTTATCTATAACTAACATTGCAATTCTCATCAAAAACTGTTTATTAGAACTTAAAAAAAGACATCTTTTATAATTGGGTTCTCCTGGTTAGAGAATTTTCCCCATAGATCTATAATTAAATAACATAGAACGATATATTATGGACTAAAACTAATAACTTTGAAAAATTATCTAACCAACAGCGTGAGTCCTATCGAAAATTGTTCATTAGAATTTTTTATAAAGGCAAATCTTTCATAATTGAGTTCATCTAACATAATTTTCCTCCATATTTAAGCGACGTAGAACGATATGTCACATCCTAAAAACTTTCTTGAAGAATTATCTAAACAACTTTGTAAGTTCCATCGAAATCCACTCAGCAGAATTTTTTAAAAAGGCTAATCTTTCATCGCTGGGTGCATCTGACTATAGAACTTTTCCCAGTAATTATATAATTAAGCACCGCAGAATAATATATTATATACTGAAAGCTTCCCTTAAAAATTATCTAACTAACAGTGTAAGTCCCATCAGAATCCATTCAGTAGAACTTAAGTTATAAGCAGCCGGAACAGAATTCTCATTTGCATTTTATACAAGGGGATATACCCGGAATATATGTAAAATTCATTTTATTAACTGATAACTAACTATAATACATTTTTTTACATTTAATATATTTTTTTAGAATACGCTCTAACAACACTAAAAATCATACTTGTATGAAAAATAGCAATTATGCGTTTAAATAAAGTTTTGAAATTTATTAAAAACGATAAATTTGTTTAACTCTTGGCCTCGCGCCAAGAATAAGTCGAAGAAATCGCCCAAGATCACTATTTACAATTAGCCTTTTTGATTATGATCATTTAAGTGGTTCAAGTACATAGTTTAATTGCATGTCTTAAATTTGTGTTTTACGTCTGATATTTATTTATTGGTTGATTGGTGAATGTTTTAATTTCGTAATTTCGTTACGGAATATAAGCTGGAAACATATGCTGAGCTATTTATATTAATTTAAATGCAAACGGATTCATTTTTCGTAATCGTCTGCACGCGATAGAGAAAGATTTAAAACAATTCATGCTCGAAAATTATTTTAAAAACAATAGAAATTGAGTACTGTTCGTTTTCAAAAGCCGCGCCTGACGCCTAGCACTTTGGGACGACTCTACTATCCAAAAGGATGTTTCGCTGAGCTGGGTATTTTCCGAAGTTGTTCATTTGTTGGTTGTCACTAAGATTGGCACTCACCCAAACGCAACTCAACGAGCACCGCTCACCCCTATTTTGATAAAATCAAAGAAGACGACGCATGCGCAAATACAAGGAGGGTTTTGGTATCCGAAAACAAACAGTAAATGGCGATACATTTTTCAAACAAATTGTAGTTTTCAAAGAAATTTCACTTGAAAGTACATTTCCCCCCCTATTCGACAGTGTTAAAGTTTAAAATGTACGATGTTTAGAAGTTAAGAAAAAAATCTGTAGTAAAAGCTAAATTTAATCGTCTGCTGTTGCCACCGTCAAAATGGCGTCAGCGTTACGCACGGACACTAGAGTGGTCCTTAAAAAATTAACTTTTAAAATTCCTTTGGGGCACCCTCCTATTTTGTTCTATGTATAAAAGAAAGATTTCCACAAAAATTTCAAATTTTTAAAACATATTTTAAGGGTCGCTACCAAGGTTTGAATATTTAGAAAAAAATTAAAACTTGACATATTTTGTAATTTAATAATATATTATTAATACAAATCCATAGTCATTGCCAAATTGAATCATGGTATGATATTAAGTTATAAAAACTGTCATTTGTTTCATGTTTCAACATATTTACGCGGTCTATTATCCAAACACAGACAGGAGTATTTCATGTCTACACTCTATTTCACCTCTACTTGGCAGCATTGTGAAAGGTAGAGAGTATAACATTCCGCTTTGAAAAATAGTTCTCCGCTATTTTTTAATCTTAAATAAAATAGCTAAAATGCGCAGGAATTTATAAGATAATGTTTATAAATGATAGAATTTGATTCTTTTATATTCGTAAAATGTCGTACTAAATGGCCATACTCGTATCAAAAGCAGAGCACAAAACTTAAAAAAAGAGTTTTCGGTAAGCGTTCCTTTGACTGTTCACTGGGATTGCAAAATTTTAGAAGACATTTCAGGTTCTGAAACTGTAGACAGATTACCCATTATTGATTTAGATAAAGGTACTGACCATTTAACTAGCTGTTCCAAAACTTCAATCAGGAACAGGTGAGGCAATAGCTTCTGCTGTTAACTAAATATTGTAGTCGTGTGGAGTACCTAGCAAGTAAAATGTATGAGTTTTGATATAAACTTTGTTAATACCGGATTATCAAGAGAAGCTTGTATTCTTCTGGAACAGAATATGAACAAAGAAATGATTTGGGTTGCCATCATCACATCCTTGAAATATTGTTTTTGTTCTTTATCTTTTGTATGAAGTTTATTGTATAACTCCATGAGTGCTACCCCACTTTCGGCTACATCATTAACAACTTTGACTGATGTCGGTAGTGCCTTACATGTTTTGTAGGATTCATTTTCATTCCAATTAGTCACATCTGTTTTCTAAAAGTCTGAAGGTAAATCCATAATTAAAAAAAAATAAACTAGTCGGATGTACCAATCCCAAAACTTTCTTCTATCTCATACATGTCAATACTGGAAAATTCGCTCTCACACTGCCAAAATCAAACGGCGATCTATGCCAATCATAAGGATTCTAAAGATATGAAATTCCGTGCATTAGGTCTTGAGATATGGCTATCTCTGAAATCGTATAAATTCAGCAAAATTCAGCATAGCAGCGCCACCTATTTGGTGCTTTACATTAAAAATCACCAAGCAACCACTTATGTCAAAGTCTAACTGAATCTGAAGTTTGGGGAAAATCCTTATATGAGTTTTGGAGATAGAGTTATTGCAAAAATTATGAAAATTCCAGCACAGCAGCGCTACCTATTGGACGATTAACACTGAAACCTAATCAGCAACAACTTGTGTTAATATCTAACTAAATCTGAAGTTAGATGAAAATTCGTGCATTAGTTTTTGAGATAGAGCTATTGTGAGAATCGTTCAAAATGCAGCACAGCAACGCCACCTGTTGAGTGATTTACACCAACACGTAATCAGCATCAAGTCATATCAAGGACTAACTGAATCTGAAGTTTCATGAAAATCCGTGCATTAGTTCTTGAGATAGAGTCATTGCGTAAATCGTAAAAAATGCAGCATAGCAGCGCCACCTGTTGAGCGATTTACACCAACACGTAATCAGCATCAAGTCATATGAGGGACTAACTGAATCTGAAGTTTCGTGAAAATCCGTGCATTAGTTCTTGAGATAGAGCCATTGCGTAAATCGTAAAAAATGCAACACAGCAGTACCTGTTGAGTGATTTGCACCAAAAACTAATCAGCATCAATTTGTATCAGGGACTAACTGGTTATGAATTTTTATTAAATTCCGTGCATTAGTTCTTGAGATAGAGCGCCCACAAAATTTGTGTCACACACAGACAGACGGACAGACAGACAGACTCACAGACAGACATTTTGTAAAAACATGTTTTTCGGGTTCTCTGACCCCTAAAACGTGTAAATCCGTCGAAAACCGGAATTCGAAAATTTTCATGAATCCAATACTTTCTTCTTGTAAAGATAGAAGAAAGTAAAAAACCTCAGAGCGCTGCTTGTTAGAAAATCTTGCCAGTCATTTTGGAGAATGAGATCAGGATCAGCACGTTTACGTTTCAAGGATTCATAATTTCCTTCATTTTTCAAAGCATGCACCATTTTTCTTTTACTTTCAAAAAAGACATTATCATCGAAAAATTCAAAAGCAACTAGTTCTTCTGTGAAGTACAGAAATAACCTAGGTGCTTCTTCAAAGCACAAAAAGAAATGATTTCATTTACATTATCGTCTTTTTCCAAGTTCTTCAGGAGCAATAAACCATTGGGCCTGTTACCAGCTGTGAATGTATATTTTCACTACAAACGAGCAAACTTGACGAACTCCAGATTCTTCCTGTTTAGAGAGTTTAAACTGATCTCTAAATAAATAAACCTTGAGCGTGTATATGGCCTTCACCATCCATGGAACCCGATGCAATCCACCTGGTGCTCTAATGTAAAACCTCTTTCGGGTACTCCTCCTAAGAAAATGATGGCAAGCACTATAAGTTCCTTGTAATCGTCCCTTTGTTGTAAAATCATTAAGATGATTTTGAGCAAATTCCGTAATTTCTGACCCATTATGTGTTATTTTTTTCATTGATTAAATTGTCAGTTATGGGAGTCTGAAATATGCCATAATCGATAGACATACACGAAATTTTAAATCATTTGAATAACAGCATGTCTGGTCCGCTCGGAACTCCGAGAGAGTTAACAACAACTTCCTCAAGTATAATTTCAAGGATGTGATGATGGCAAGCCAAATCATTTCTTTGTTCATATTCTAATCCAGATGAGCACAAGCTTCTCCTGATAATCGGGTTTAACAAAGGTTATATCAAAAGTCATACATTTTACTCGCTTGTAATCCCGACAACTCCAATGTTTCGTTAACAGCAAAAGCTATTGCCTCAACTGTTCCTGATTGAAATTTTGGAACAGCAAGTAACTGCTCAATACCTTTACCTGAAATAACAATGAATAATCTGTCTACAGTTTCAGATCCTGAAATGTTTTCTAAAATTTTGCAATCCCAGTGAACAGTCAAAGGAACGCTTGCCGAAAACTCTTTTTTTAAGTTTTGTGCTCTGCTTTTGATACGAATATGGATGGCCATTTAGTAGGACATTTTACGAATATAGAAAAATCGAATTCTATAATTTATAAACATTATCTTATAAATAACTACGCATTTTAGCTATTTAAGATTAAAATATAACGGAGAACTATTTTTCAAGGCGGAATGTTAGATTCTCTACCTTTCACAATGCTGCCAAGTTGAGGTGAAATAGAGTGTAGACATGAAGTACTCCTGTCTGTGTTTCGACAATAGACCGCGTAAATATGTTGAAACTTGAAACAAATGACAGTCTTTATAAACTAATATCATACCATGATTCAATTTGGCAATGACTATGTATTTGTATTAATAATATACTATTAAATTAGAAAATATGTCAATTTTTAATTTTTTTCTAAATATTCAAACCTTGGTAGCGACCCTTAAAAAATGTTTTAAAAATTTGAAATTTTTGTGGAAGTCTTTATTCTATACATAGAACAAAATAGGAGGGTTTCCCCATAGAAATTTTAAAAGTTAATTTTTTAAGGACCACCCTAACGGACACGTTTGCCCTTTATAACATAGATAGTCGAAGAAACGAACCATATGATAATTGTTGTCGTAATATCATGTAATTTTAGAAGATTAATACAATTGTTCCGTAATCTATGCTCGACGCATGATTTTCTTTATTGTTTATTCTAGTAAGTGAGATTGTGAATGACAAGAATTTGACTTAGAAATCAATATATAAATAAATCCTGCTTCTATGCGCTTTAACAAATTGATCGTGATTTATTAACAAATGTGAATAAGGATTGCAAAACTTGCATGTCTGATAAATGATTATTTAATCTCATTGTTATTTTTCACGGAAAACATACTATCAATAAAAATGCTTCTGTGCTTCTTGCTATTTATTTTACATATTTTATTACGGTTGATAAATTGAAATTCACCTCTTATCTGAACAGTTTCATAGTCAAGTCGCTTACATTTAAACATTTCAGCTATTGCGTAACTTCACCTGGTTACTTTAAAAAAATACAGGCTTTTTTTTTTTTTTTACAAATTATTATTCTTAAAGATTTTAATTAATTCAAAAAGAAAAAGAACAAGTCGGAAATTGTACGTGAAACCTGGCAAATGAGGTGCGTTCGTACTATAACTAGTTTTATAAATATTCAGATCTTGGTGCAATAGCTATTGCAGTCTTATGCAAAAATGCATGAATAAAACATTTATTATGATTATACATATTAAATTCAGTAATATGGAAGTAATGGCTCCATATTAAATAGGACGTAATCATCATGGCAGCCTAGAATCATAACCTATCATGGGATATCATTCAATTAATTACGTATGCTAGAATTTAATGAATGAAGAAAACTTTTATTAGTATTTTTAAAGTTTTGATTCGATTTTCATAAAATTTGAAATGACTCGACACAATTCTGCACCGATTATACACCGTACTAAATTTCAAACCATTCGGTTGGGTAGTTTTTGCACTGTTATATGCGGACAGACGGACGGACCAGACGACGACTATAGTTGCTACGTATTTATATAATTACGGCATTTCCTCATAGACCAAAATGTAACGGAATACTTTGAGTGTCTCTGTAAATAAACTACGAACGCTACATACTTTATTTTCAATACCGAATATGGCTTAGTAAATTTCAATAACATGTATCGATTTCAGAGCAATCCAACAATGTTAATGCAAGTTAGAGTTCGGTCAGACAGACGGCCAGACAAACCGATTTCATAAACACTTTTAAACTATGTGTTAAAAATGCACAATAGGTTGAAATTTCACTTTCAGCAATTTATACGAATAGACAGAAGCATACTTGAATACTTTTGTACTGCCCTGTATTTTACCTACTACCTTTATATACACGCCACTATTTAGCTAAAACTTAATTAAGACTGAATCACTCTTAAAACTACTGAAATCATTTTTCCTGAGATAATCATCCATAGACGGCCATGCATCCAGTTCTTTGCGTGGCCCTGTTGTATCATTTTATCTATATTCTACAAACATATCTTAGTATACTAAATGTAGTTCAGCGTAAAAATGCATAACTCAATTAAAAACCAACTTTAAGCTATTTTTGTTCATATCCAGTAACCCTTACGAATTCTTTTGTGTGGCCTTGTATATGTTCTACACCATTAATACACACAACGTAATATGCAATAATTTAGTTAAACTTAAAAACTCACAACACAACGAAAATTCCAGCAATCATCGCTAATATACAGTACTTCAGGTACAGTATAGTATCGGAAATACTATGCACTTTTATTTCTAGTAACTTATAGTAAACTTCAGCAACGTATATCGGTTTCATTATATGTGAAGTAGTTTAACATAATTAAAACACGCCGCAAACAATGTTTCCCCATATACCATTATGTAACGGAATTCTTTTGTGTGTCCCTGTAAATGAATAATAAATATTCTTTGCACCACATATTCAACAGAATGTATATTTTAGTGCACTTCATAAATGGATATAAGTTTCTTCATGTCCGAAAAGTGTGTAACATCATTAAAATGCACTTGAAGCTATTTTTTCTCATTGGCCGTAATGTAATGCAGGGCTTAATTTGCGCCGGAGCCCATCGGAGTTCAGCTCCAGCACTTTTCTAATTTTAGCTAATACTATTTAAATATTGGTCGGAATTCACCGGTGCTCATAAATACTCCGGAGCCCAATGCAATAGCGCTTCCGAAAAACTTAAGCCTTAATTTCCCTTTACTTTCCCTCCCATGTTCAAATTTTTACTTGCTTTTCTATCGGAACATATGTGGCGTAATGTGTCGCACGCGTAGGACATGGAGATGAAACGGGCTCAATTTTTATGCCAGTCTTTGCGCTTAGGCGAGCTCAAGCTCAAGCCGTGTTGCATTCAAAATTTTATTTATGCATGTATAGAAAAAAAAAGCCCCCCTCCCTTAAAAATTACGTATTCCATTTCAAATCATTTTAATTTTGATCAGAATTAAGGGGAAACAGAAATCGTCTTTTTCTATTCTAGTTTATATTTGCTGATTTAGGTATTTTTGGCATTGATGGCGGCGACGTGTTGATATGGCACCATTCAAGAGAGTGAACAATGAATTAGCTTTCAGTTCGATTTTCTTTTGTGACAGTAGGATATTTTTTAATTGGATCTTTTTTTTTTTTACTTAGATTAGCTAACCTAAAAAGAATATTTTCTTTTGTTTTTAGTCAGCTAGTATCAGCTTGAGGTTTTGTTTATTTGAGTTTTTAGTCTTCTATTGTGTACGAGTATGAAAATAACGTTAATGATTTTTCTATTTATTTTTCATCATGAACGCTGCCCATGCTAAGGCTTTGCTCTGCACGTTTACGAAGTCACTTTCATTAGTAAGTAGATATGATTGCCATGTATTGTTTGTTATTCTGATAGAAAGATAGAATACTGCAGATTGGGCTATGTACCACTGTGTCTTCAAATTTGTGCTCTATGTCGTATGTCTGAACATTGAATTCTACTATAGTTAGTGCAAGAGCTGTAAAGATTTAATTTCTGACAATTTCAAATTCTTCTCTTATTGACTGATAAGTTTCCATGGTGAACTTAAACTTTATGGGTCTAGAGCAGTGGTTCCCAACCTTTTACTGCCCACGCCCCACCAAATGATTTATTAAAATCACCATGCCCCCCTCCTCCCTCACTTTGTAAATATATTTCTTATTTAAAAAGTGAACTACACTGCTTAAAAAAATTTGGGGAGCAAGCAAAAAAGTGAAGAGAACAGTGCAAGACAGCCATGTGCAGGCATAAAATGAATAGTACACGTGTGTCAATGCGCAATACAGAAGAAAAGATGCAAAAAAAATTGTAAGGAAGCTTTTATTCTTTGAAAAGATGGAAAGAACATGAAAAGATGGTTTAGAGCAACAATTTGGTTACATGTAAATGATAAAAAAAAAGTATTGTTTAGAAATGATGCAAGGTTTTTAATAAGGTGTGTAGTCTCCTCAAACAGCTAAGACTGCTGCACACATGTTTTCCATGGATGCGATGAGGTTATCGATAAGGCTTTGGGGAATACTGTTCTACTGCTCAAGAATTGCAATCTCAAAGTCCCGGACAGTAAAAGGAGGCCTTGATCTCGCAGCAATGCGTCGTCCGAGTATGTCCCAAACATATGCTCGATCAGATTCAGGTCAGGAGAGCATGCTAGTCATTCCATACGCTGTATTGTTTTAGCTTCAAGCATGTTTTCCACAAGACGAGCTTTATGAGGTCTGGCATTATCATGCATGGAAAAAAAGAAATCGCTAATTGCTGCAACGTAAAATACGACATGAGGTCTCAGTATCTCGTCTGTATGACTTCGGACCGTCAAAGTGCCATTCCGAATTATATGCAGGCACGTACGTCCACCTATGCTAATTTCAGCCCATAGCATCAACCCACCTCGTCTGTAATGTGATCTTTCACGAACGAATGTGGGATTATTTTGAGTGCATCTTTCTCTCCATGCCAAAACACATCAGATGTCACATCCAGACTGAATCGGGACTCGTCTGTAAACAGAATTTGACTCCAATAACGTTGCCACCAAACTCGATGATCAGTTACCCATCTTCTTTGGCCCCCACAGTAGCTTGAGATCAACAGAATACAGACCATTGGCTTACGTGCATAGAGACCACCCTGATGAAGCCTATTTCGGACTGTTTGGCTGAACACCCTTCGTCCTGTGGCCAAGAACAACTGTGTTTGCCGCAGAGTAGCATTGCCCGTTCCGCCTCGACGAGCTGTTAACAGGATATATCGGTCATCAGTTTCTGTGGTAACACATGGCCGACCGTGCCCTTGTCGGTGTCTACCATTCCATGTGTCTTTGGAATCGATTCCACAGCCTTGCATTGACACTTCTTGCGACCCCTACAGTGTCCGCTACATTTCGTTGTGTTTCGCCAGATTCAATTGTCCCGATAAACGTCAAGCCATGGATTCCATTAAATCAGATTGTTGTGACATTTTCAAGTCACCTTTTCTCAAAATACAAGCTGAGCAATTGAATTTTACAACTGAGACAGTGAAACAGACGTTTCTGCAAAATCCCGATTTCTGCACTTATCTCCTTTTTCTAGTTTTTAACGTCATAAACTTTAATTTGCATGTGAAGTTTTTTTTTTTATCTGTTTTCTACTACGCTTCAAGTTACGGATGTTTTTTTTACATTATTTTTTAATTTTACATTACTTATCAGTGTAAATATTTGCGTAATTTTGTTAAAACCATGTGCTCCCCTGATTGTTTTGAGCAGTGTATATTTATACGAAGGAACCGTAATAGAGACTTAACAATAACTATTCATTTCACATTTTTTTAACTTATCAAAGAGATGAATCTTCCGTCACAAAGTTAATTTTAACATAATTCTATAAATGCAATGAGGCTATATATCTTCGCCTTTGTGTCAAAGAGTTGTGTTGTACTTTTACAATGTCTCTCATTGTTAAAGAAAAATGTTATATGGTCTGCAATTTTATCTGTGCAGAATATCTTGAAGAGAAATTTACGTTTAGCATTAAAGTTGATAACGTTCACATACTTTATAATTCATTTTTTTTTTTTTTGTAACTTATTAAGAGTTTGTGGAAAAGGTTTTCACACTAAATTTTCTTTCTATTGATAATACAGTACACATGAAGCATTTCAAATTTCTCATCTTTATCAATTTTAAGTAGTCATTATTCCCCATCACAATACATTTCCTCTGTTTTCCCAATATCGTTAATTGATGCGTTGAGAGCCAGAGTGGAGTATCCCATATATTTGTAAATAATGAGTTTGGAGTCTCAAAGCATTGTGTGTGCTATGACATCTGTTCGCTACACAATGAATTTTAATAATTTCGAAATTATTGAAGTGATATAGTCAGTTTAATATTTAGTCCAACTTATCTTGTATATCAAGCTGCTAGTGCAAAAGTGGATCAAGCGACTCCTGAAGTTTTGTCTCCTCTGGCCACTTTAAAAGCTAGATTAAAAGAGTTTGACAAAAATTGATCCAAATTTTCGAAAGCTTTTTTTCCAGAGGTCGCAGCTGGCGAGATTGGCCCACTTTGGTTCTGAATGTCTCATCTGCCTTCCAATTTATTATCTAATTTCAAAATTTAAAATGTATATGTCGTTATGTAAATTTATTTACTGTGTAGGATACCTGTAGAAGAGCCATACATATTTACTATCTACCCGTTTCCTTTTCTAATGCTGTTTAAAATTTATAATACCTCATTTTGATATTTCATATATTTTTTAGGTTAAATATGTTAAAGACAGTCAGATTTATATATACTTTTAAGTAACTTTACATGTAAAAGATTCTTCGTGAGACACATAGCAGAGCGAATATAAGCAGAAAACTCATTTAATAAATAATAATTAGAAAAAAATTATAAATTACAGGATTTGAGAGATTTTGGAACAATGGAACAATGTAGTCATTTTCTAGATTCCCTAGTTGCCATGCAACTTTACATCCGGTGTATAGATAAATGGGTTTTTCAATGCATTGGGAGCCATAGAAGATGTTTCGGCGCGGCTGGTGGCCACAAAAATAGAAAGTTTAAGATAATGAAGTAAATAACGTTATTAATATTAGTATAAGAAAATATATATTTAAAAAAAAGGGGGGGGGGGAATGTCCATTAGATCCAAACAACCTTAAACAGTCTACAAACAGGCAAAAAAAACTACCAAAGGGATGCCCCAGCATAAAAAAAGACTCTTTTCAGAGACCATACATTAAGTTTATATGTATAAATAAATGCTTAAAAACATAATAAAAATGAAAAAATTTAAATTATTTACATATTTACAAATTGAATGATATATTTACAACATGAAAACATTTATAAAAAAGAGTAATAAAAAAAAATGAGGAGAGTTCAAACTAACTATACATTTAAAAACTTTATACTAAGGGTACAAAATGAGAAAAGCGGGACGGCGACCGCATAGTTTGAGTAACTCTCAGAATAATATTGGATTTTTTTTTTCAAAAGATTATTTATATAATTATTCTAATCCAAATTCTATTTTAAACCTTTGATTTGGAAAACATTTTATATTCAATATTTGCCTGTATTCCATTTATTTTTAGTCTCCAACATTTCTTTTCAAAAAAAAAAAAAAAAAAAAAAAAAACAAAAACAAAAAAAAAACAAACAAAAAAAACAACAATGGGAATTGATAGCGAATGCGTGAGTAAGAAATTTGGAATTGCCCCCTAAAAAGCCAAATTGCCCCCCGGTGGGGCGTACGCCCCACGTTGGAAACTACTGGTCTAGAGTAAGGAGTAAATGACGGGTGTGAATTTAGCCATCATAAAATTTTGATTTTCTTCATTACAACCCTTTTTTATATGGCAGGCATCGGGCTTTTTGAACGATTTTTTTTTAAAAACATCGTTGCTGTTTTTGGACTTTCAGTTATTTTCTTTAATGCACCCGCAGCATCCTTTTGTCCAGGCTGTCTCAGTTCATTTGTGTTCTCTAATTCATCTGTGTTTCGGGAATAGCAAATGCACCTTTTGTCTTTTGATTTCTATCCACTTAAAAAAAAATTCTTTGGTCGTACAACTTTTTTGGGTAGCCATTATTACTTCTGTCCTGTAAATATATTTATTGTTAATATTCGAATCTGACCACCTCTTATTTTAGCCCCAAAAACGTTCTTTAAGTGATGGCAGTTTCTCCATCTTCGATTACTGTCTATTATAAATGAATGGATCAGCCGCTTAGTCTGGTCTAGCATAACGAATGAGCAATCTTATACATAGTCTATCAGGATATTTTTAGAATTCACAGGGAATGATTCATGTCCAGTAACACAATTTTGCAAAATCTCATACAATTCTCTTTTCGAAATTTACACTTCCGTACCTTGAAAAAAATTACTTATATGCAAGAGTTGCAAATAGTTGCAGCTGAAATTGGTTTATTTTACATCTATACGCATACATAATTGCAATAAAAAATTATATTACAATGTACCAGCATGTACAAGATTTTGGACAGCTTTTTAAAATTTATCATATGCTATTAAATTTTCAAATAATTTTTATATTGACAAAAAATTAATTTTTAAATATAATATTTCTAAATAACTATCATAACTGTAAAATACAAAGTATTTACACTTTTGTAAAGATTCCATACTATCATAAAAAAAATATTTGCAAAATAAGTATGTTTTTAGCCAAAAATATCAATGTCAATTACAACTACAGCAACCGCCTTTCTAAAAAGGTTAAAAGAAAATTTGTTTTTTGAATTGTCTAAAAGTGAAATTACTGCAGATCGATTTTTGGACTTTTTTCCAGCTAGATTTGGAAAATCTTACACTGTGCGACGACTACAGGTGCTACTTATTTTTATAATTACGAACGCACATAAAAAGCTGTATTTAAACTAAATTTTTGAATTGCAATTTTGAAAGGCTAAACACTATGTGCCACGACGTATTTTTAAGTTGTTTTATTCATCCGTTCAGTAACGAGAATCTTTCTAACAAATTCACAAATTCATTTTAAGCCTTATTATGCCCGTTAGTGCGGACTTCTAAAAGAGGCAGTTTTTCATACTCTCTAGCCGAAGTCCTCATTAAACGATGTAAACATTTGAATGGTATAAAAATAATTTCTTGCGTTGAATTAATTTAATTCAGTTTAAAAAAAATTAAAAATGTTAGAATTTTATACTTAAAAGAAACAACGTTCTTTTAAGCATTTTTAGTAAAAAATGCAAATTAATGATGTTATTGTTAGTACAAAAGAACTAATTATTCAGAACAAACAAAATATATAAATTGACGGACTTACATAATTTAAATTTGTTTAAATTATTAAGTCCCTTTTCTTTGTGATTGTGCAACAAGTGAACTTTTTACAGCATTATTTTTGTTAAGTTTGCGACTCTTCTCCAAATTTGGTCTGTTTCAATAGCTCAAGGGTCGGAAGTAGCTGAATTACAGTAGTTTCTACTTACGGTAGTTTGTTTAGTAGCTTGCTACATTTTGAAAAGTATAGCTGTAGTGTAGTGAGTATATTGAGATACAAAAAATCAGTAGTTTTTAGTGAGAACTGACGCTACTGTTAACGCTACTTCAGGGGGTGGGGGTGGGGATCCATCATTCTACAAATCACGTGGCTGTAACTTGCTTCTTTTGTGCAAAATTTGTTTCACTCAACAATTTACAAATCTCAGCTGCAGCGTATAAGAATGCATCGCATGAAATCAAAGATTTTCCCCATTTATTCTTTCGTTATATTGCTCGTTTGTACATATAACTCCGTTTTCGTACCTCCCGATAAAAATAATTTGTTAACCCTCTCACTGACAATCCTGTGTTAATACGTTCATCAAGCTTGAGGTTTCACGGCAATATCAACAATATTTAAAATAATATAATTCTGTTGATTTAATGGATTTTTAATACAGTGAACAATGATTAATACTGTCAAGGATTACATTCATATTTTTAATTAAGTTTTTTTAAATAATGTTGAAAGAATCATATTTTTTTAGCATTTAAAACAAAATGCAGAGAAAACAACATTACAATTTTGCCCTTTTGCAAGACTGTCAGAGGATAGCATTTTTACTTTCCGTACACATACAGTCTAAGGAAAGTATTGTAATCATGATAAAAACCCGACTACGGAAATATTGGTATTTTTTTACATTTTGGGCTGCATTGAATGCATTTTAGCAATTTTTTACAATCATGCCATATATAAACTGACTTATATCTGCTAAAAGTGATAAAAATACATTTACAAGGAAAATAAATACCTTTATTTATTCAGATCGACATGTTTCATCGCTTTGACGGCGACACTCTCAAGATTTATGCTGATACAAATATTTTCGCCAAAAAAGTTTTAAATTGAAAAACTGGTAAACAAAAATCACGCGATCTCATGCATAATGAAATTAACTGCTTTAATAAAAATGGATATTTGTGAATGTGGATCATTTTATACTATTATTTCCTTATTCTGCAGAACATCACTTTCCAAATTTTAGGAAGCTCCATGAGGATGAGGAAGGAACCACTACAGATTAAAAGAAGTAGAATAATTTATCCATCAAGATTTTATTTGCCATCCATTATCCGAGAAGTATTAGAGATCTTTTTACGCAGTGAGAATATATGCAATGACTCGGCCTCCATGGAGTTTGTTCGAATTTGGAAAGAGATACTCTGCAGAATAATGAAACAATAGTATAAGATAATTAGCGTTCACTAATGTCCATTTTTAATATTGCAGTTAATTTCATTATGCATGAAATCGCGTGATTTTTGTTTATCAGTTTTTCAATTAAAATTTTTTTCGAAAATATTTGTATCAGCATAAATCTTGGGAATGTCGCCGTCAGAGCGTTGAAACATGTCGATCTGAATAAATAAAGGTGGGTAATTATTTGCCTTATAAATTCATTTTTATCATTTTTAGCAAATATAACTTAAGAACTAAAAGATCGTCTTAAAAGACCATCAAAAACTTTTAAATGCCCTAGGCCTTTCGTAAGATCTGAGTCTTTCTTCGTCAGGCGCAAAGAAGACGTGCTTCTATTATGAAAGCAGCAGCAAGACTGAAATGAGAGATAAGGGAAAGGAAACAGGTTGAAGAAACAGCCAATAGGAAAGTAGAAATCGACAGCTAATAGGAAAGCAGAAGACAACAGCCAATCACAGAAGAGTATAATCAAAACAAAAGTAGAAGAGGAATAAGGAAGCAAAAAAAAAAAAAAAAGTAATTAAAAAAAATTACAGGAAAATAAAATTATAAATAAATTATAATAAAATGAAAACACACACATATATTAAGATATGGGAACGGATGAAATTAAAAAATAAATAACTAAATATACAAAACAGACTAATAATAATTAATACAAAAATAAATTATATGGTTGTACTGAAAAGGTTTTTCCAAGCTGCAGAGAGCATTGTGGAATCAGATTTATCATTCATCATAACTTCACGATTAAGATAAATGGCTAAATTTACAAGAAAGTCCAAATCAGAGATACTATTGACATTAAACATAATTTTAGCATTTTCAAAATTAAAATTCTGGCCGGAATCCCAAGAGTGCTTGGCAATAGAAGATTTCGAAATTTCTTGATTAATTACATGAAAGTGTTCTTTTAAAGCTTTAAATATAAGTTAGTTTTGATGTTTCAAGTGATTTTCACGTATAGTTTTATTCCACATGTATATGTGGATGTATGCGTGTATAATGAAACTTTTTCACGTTTTAAGAACTCCAGAACAAAATTAACATCCAAGTTTTTATTTATTTTAATATTATTATACTATTTATTTGAACCCACAGTATTCTGTAAAGTGTTCGAAAAGTAGAGTGTAGTCACTACAGATTCTCTAAGTAATTGTACAGTCAAACCTCCCTGTTCGGTCACCTCCATTAAGCGACCACCTCCCTGAGCGACCATTTTTTCATGGAACGAAATTTATTCCCATAGGTTCAATATTAATTTTACTTCCATTCAGAGACCATCCCAATTGAACTCCCTAAATGAGCGACCAATTTCTTTGAAGAAAATTCCGTTTTTTCCTTGTCGCTTGAAGAAGGTTTTATTAGAAAAATAATTCCGGAGAGCACATTATTCATCAAACTTCTAAACTAATTTTAGATTTTTTTTTTTTATCCCGGTAACTTTTAAGTGTTTAAACCCCTTTGTGCCTTTTTAGGAATGAATTTAACTCTGATGACAAATTAAGAATGGCGGTCAATAAACTCCCCTGCCCTATCCTGTCGGAAAACTCTCAAAGAAATAGATAAATTAATGAAACCGTCATTATTTGTTTCCGTCCAAAAAAATTGCATTTATTTACTAGACTTCGAAAGGACTGGGAAATAAAAGTTATAAAAGATCAAACCGTAAAATCACAGCAGACGTCAATGCATTCATTTTTTAAACGCTGCAGTAATTAACTTATGTGATTAACTTTTGTTTTGATACTTAAATTTTTATATTTTTTCCTAATGTAAAAAATAAATTTTAGTAACATTAATTGTTATTTTTTTTCAACAATTAAAATTTAGATTTAAACATGACCTCCATTAAGAGACCATCTCTCGGAGCGGCCAGTTTTTATTGGAACGGAACGTGGTCGCTTTAGGGAGGTTTTACTGTATTTAAATATTGACTGTATTATGTATATCTCTTACTTTCGATAAAGAAATTTCTAATGTGTGCATAAACGAACATTTTGGAGGGAAACACAAATTTTTTTTAGGTGCATTCGTAATTATATAAATACGTAGATGTAGGACCTATAGTCGTCGTCTGAACCGTCCGTCTGTCCGCATATAACAGCGAAAAAATTACCCAATCGAATGGTTTGAAATTTAATATATATAATTGTTGCAGAATTTTGTCGAATCATTTCAAATTGTATGGAAATCGAACGAAAACTTTAAAAGATATAATAGAAGTATTCTTCATTCTGCTAAATCCTATCATATGTAATTAATTCAGTGCTGTCCCATGATAGGTGTCCCATGATTCTAAGTTGCCATGGTGATGACGTCCTATTTAAGATGGAGTCCTACTATTTCCGTATTACTGAATTTAATACTATATATAATCGTATTTGATTTTGTATTCATGCATTTTTGCCCCAAGATCTGAATATTTATAAAACTAGTTATAGTACGAACACACCTCATTTGCCACATTTGGCTTACAATTTCCGACTTGTAATAAATGCAAGTATAAATTGTATTATTATATTATTTATTTGAACCCACAGTATTCTGTAAAGTGTTCGAAAAGTCTACTGGAGTCACTACAGATTTTTAAAAAAATAGTTGCATTTAAATATCGATTGTATTATGTATATCTCTTTATTTCGATAAATAAATTTCTAATCATATATATTATAAAGCAGTAAGCTCTAAAAGCTCTGCTCGAGTGTTTTCAAAAACTACCCGGTGGATTTTTTTCCAAATTGTATCATTCGATAGGAAATATTCCTGGGGGCATTTAAACTCTGTTTACTCGATTAGAGACCACAGAGAATTTTCCGGCCTCCTGATTGGCTGGTTTCTTTTATGCGATTTGTTTTAGCGCCATTATGAAAACGCAAAACACTAACTTAGAAACAACTGCTCATTAACAGTTTTTTATTTCCTCATTTTTATGAAATGTCTGCTTTTGGGGAAGTTAAACTTCCGACTTCATATTTTAATGAAATCGAATCAATTTCCCAAAATTTAATTTCAGTTTGCAGCAATGTTAAGATTGCAATAAATGGTAGAAAGAATTCAGAAATTTGAATAATAGAAAATGGAATTCAAGATCATCAAAGCCTTGTGGACAAAGATTAACTTGGTCAAGCAAAAAAAAGGAAACATTCCTTGAAAAAAAAAAAAAAAAAAAAAAAAAAAAAAAGAAAAACGTTAAATTAAACCAGCCAAATGCAAAACGCATTAGATTTTGCGATTATATGCATATATTTACTAGAAAATGTGCCACAATTTTATTTTATTCTGAATGCATTTTGTTTAAAATTAATTTTACCTTCTAATATTTTAAATTTTTATTAAATTGCTTCAGGTGAAAACTATTTTGTTATTTAATAAAAGATTTATTTATTTCCCTAATTAGTTGCAGATTTAAATAATAATGATAAAGAGAGCAGTTCAAAGCACACATAAAAAAATATACGTTTTATCTTCGTTTTCGTTTGTTAAAATAAACGATTTGAAACACCCTTCTCATTTAAGCTTACGAGAAGATTTAAACAAAAATAATCCATTTTATCTGTTAAACACCAATTTCAAGAACCCTTTATTCAGATAAGAGAGAAAATCAACAACCTTAAGTTTTTTTTTTTTACAAACCTAATATTTTTACAAGTTATAAGGATTTTTTCGGTGATATTTACGTCTTATAGCATATCTTACGTTCCTTCCCCTATTTTCATTAAATTAAATTTAAAAAATGTGCATCTTCGTACTCCCAGCTTTTCTTAATTGTTAAAATGTTTTTGAACATCTCCAAGGTAAAAATCATCAAAACATGAATGAAAAAGTATAATCATAATATGATGCATACATGTACAAACATAATTTTTTTAGTTTTGACATAAGAAATTTTTTAGTCCCTTTCCCACCGACTATGTTGTAAAGTTAAAAACTAAACTAACGTCAACACCGTAAATGTTGACCGAAACGTCGATTTTTAACCTTTAAATTTAATGTTTGTATAGTTTATAATTACAACATTCTGTATTCATCATTTAGCAAGCTTGTGATTTATTTTATTTTCACGATAAAATTTTTAGAAATATTTTTTATGATTTAATTGTTCAGACTATTTATTAAAAAAAAAAAAAAACTTTCGTTCCCTGCATAAAATACTAGAATTTTAAAAACTTTTTATATGTATAATTGTGTATATTTCATAATATAAATTGATATAACGCAAAACGTTTTCGAAACTGATAATCAAAAATCAGATTTAATTCCTAACGAAAACAAAAGTCACAAAAGATAAATGTTGACAAAAACAACAACAACAACAACAACAACAACAACAACAACAAAAAAAAAAAAAACAAAACAAGCTAAAGTTTAGTATAAGAAAAGCAGATGGCACCATTACATATATTTTTCCAGTGTTTGAGTGTTTCCTTTAATGCATGTTTTCTAAAGTAAGAACATTTTGCGGAAATCTGGATTAATTAGTCATTTGACAAGAATTGAGTTAGATTAAAATGTTGAATGTTAAATACTGATTCACTTATATACAAAAAAAAAAAAAAAAAAAAAAAAAAAAAAAAAAAAAAAAAAGAGGCAAAAGAATTGTGCAATGGTATATTACTGCTGTCATTAGAAAATCCAATTTCCAAAGACCTTAAGCATCAGAAAGGACGAAAAAGAAATTAACCAATCAGGATGCCGGAAACTTCTATGTGGCCTCTAATCGAGTAAACAGAGTTTTTAAATGTTTCCCGGGGTGGTTTATGAGAAAATATACAGGGATAGCTATGATTTTTGAAAATAAATTTCGTATTTTACTGCTATTTTGAACGAAAAGGTTGCCAGTGATTATCTTTTGGCGAAAGGTTTGTTGATTAACGAATGAAGATGGGTATATCTGTTAGAAAATAATACAAACACCTCGCGAATAAATGGAAAAAAATACTGATATTTAATTTAAAAAACAACAACAAAAAAAGTTTTAATAAGACATAATATTATAAAACGAAAATATTTAATTTAAACATGGAATAAATATTTGTATTGCTTAAAGTATAAATTATTCTGAAATTTTACAATTGGTACAATATTTGGCGAATTATCGCTTGCGATAGGTTAAAAAAATGAATCTGAAAATTTGATTTGACAATTTTGAATGGCAATTTTTTTTTCTTTTTAGCTCTTTTATTGCTTGCGTCAGGTTAATAAAAACGTATCTCAAAACTTGATGAAATAAAATCTAGGTTACATTGTTTAGTCTTTTTCTTTTCTTTCTTTTTTTCTTTTTCTTTCTTTTTTTTTTTTTCAATTTAATTATTTTTATATAATTCTCCCATCATATGATTTACAGGAAAAACTAGAAGTATTTATAAAAATGGCTGTATTAGTGAGTTACATGCTATTTATTTATTACCATCGTCGCCAAACAATGCAATTTTCCCTCCGACTGTCTTGGAAAAGGGCAAAATTATAATGTTGTTTTCTCTGTATTTTGTTTTAAATGCTAAAAAAATGATTCTTTGAACATTAAAAAAAAAAAAAAACTTAATAACGAATATGAATGCAATCCTTGGAGGTATTAATCATTGTTCAATGTATTAAAAATACATTAAATTAATAGAATTATATTACTTTAAATATTACTTGTATTGCAGTGAAACCTGCAGCTTAGTGAACGTATTAACACGTGCTTGTCAGTGAGGGGGTTAAGCCAAATAAGACAAAAGTGTGAAATAAGCCGAGAGAAGAGCATTTCGGAGTACATTTTTATATTTAAGCGTAAATTATATAAAAAGCAGTTAAAATTATAATTATGTAGTCAATCATTTAAATTTTAGAGTAATATACATTATTACTATATAGTAATACTATATTAAATATAATAATAATAAATAATAATAATAATAATAGAGTAATAATAAATAATAGTAAGTAAGTAAGTAATAATAAATAATAATAAGTAATAATAATAATAAGTAATAATAATAATAATAATAATAATAATAATATAATATAATATAAATAAATAAGTAATAATAATAATATAATATAATATAAATAAATAAGTAATAATAATAATAATAATAATAATAATATAATATAATATAAATAAATAAGTAATAATAATAATTAAATAGTAATAATGTAATATACATTATTACTATACATTATTACTATAAAAAAAATAAACATTTTGCAATAAATATTGCTTGCTAATTTGTCATTTCTTTTTAGCTTTTTCTGCATAACTTTCTTCTGCTTAACCATTGTTTAAAAAATGTTTTATTGAACATATTGGACTAATCTTACGGAATCGTGTCAACCGCCAATTAGCATATTGGATGGCGTATCAAAATTCAAAAGATGAGACAGATTTTGAAATTAGCGATTACTAAATGGTGGCAAATGGAATAAGGCCTGTGGATTTATCATTTCAGCCTAGATAGGATTAAATTACCTGGAATTTCGATCAGTATAAAGCAAATTGTCCTGGCGCACACTGTAGCAGCTAAACACAGCAACAAATTAAGAGTTATTTTCATAATCTGTGTTATTTACACAATAGACGGAAGATTAATTTACTCTTAAATATAAAGAAAATAGCAGGCTTTTTTGTTTGTCCGTGTTATTATGCTCTTCAGAAAAATTCAAAATAAATCTTCGGTTCAGGTATTCACCAAAATGCATATTGCTAAAATTTTTGTGTAACTAACTTTATTTATAATAAAACACTCATGCTACAATATATATTAAGCAAAAACCTAATTTGCAGAACAAATTAAAAAAACAAAATTTATTTCCTAAATTGTTTAAGCCCGAGAAGAGGCAGATATTAAGATATTTCATTCAATTCTTTCTACATTTAATGCTAATTACATTTAATGTTAATAATAAATCTTAGACTTTTTTTAAAGTTTTGTATTTTGCATGTACCTTATCATATTATGTACAATCGTCATAAACATAATGCAAAATCTGCAGTACAAATATTTACAACTTAAAAATGGAAAAAGTCTAAGATTTATTTCAATTTCATTTGAACGGAATCTAAGTATATAGGTGTTTAAAGCATTATATTGTATGAATTTCATTTTTATTTTTTAATGTTCATTTGGTTTAACTTATTTGTTACAAAAATTTAACATTAAATGTAGAAAGAATTGAATGAAATATCTTAATATCTGCCTCTTCTCGGGCTTAAACAATTTAGGAAATAAATTTTGTTTTCTTAATTTGTTCTGCAAATTAGGTTTTTGCATAATATGTCAAGTTTTTTAATAACTACTGCATTCAGACAAACACATTTCAAAATTAATGGAGGGTATCATCATCAGGCTTTGATTTGTGCGATATCGCATCATAATTTGTGATGCAATTCACCTATGTATAATTCAAAATGTTTCACTAGTGCAGTAACCTTAAAAAATCTGCTTGAAAATGTCATTTTTTTCCACTATGACGTCATATTCATCTTTTTTTTAATTCTTAAAAAAAAAAAAAAAAAAAACTATTTCAGTTTTATGTTTCACGTGAAAATCATTCAACTAAAAATAGGCAAATTATTATTACGGCTTTAGAATTATTTACAACAATGAAGGAAAAATGTTAAATTTTATTAGAAAATGTCCGTTGATTCTCAATGAAAAAAGCGAAATTTGGAATTGTTAAGAAAAATACTTGAATAATGTAAATAAAAATTAGCCCATGTTACTCTCTAGATTATAATCCACCTATATGCAAAGGCATTTTATGATCCGTTTTGATCCTGACGTCTGGCAAATGTTTTTATACTTTGAATTTATAATATTATTAGAATTAGAAAAGAATTAAAAATGAGTGGCATCAGGGGCAAAAAGGTGGGAAGAAAAAATGAAAAAGTTATCATCTCCATAGGCTTTTCTATGTTAAATTAACATTGAGAAGTGACACTGGAAATAAATAAGTATTGCGCTGCCGTGCAATACTTAAATTAAAATACACATACATACATAAATAACGCCTGCATTCAAGAGTTAATATTTATATATACCTTTAACTTTATTTATCATTGTCAGATCTTAACCCTGGTCCACGTGCAACAATATTATTGCATCAGTTTTAATGTTTGACGTGAACCCTCACAATGACGTCGATTACGGATGATTATAAAGATTTTATTGGATGCATGAGTTTTATTTTTCTACAAGATTAAGTCATCGAGTTTTTTTACCGAGTTAACGGTTACATGATTTCAACTGGTCTAAAAAATGAAAAGACAGTGAAAATGACGTCATTTTAGATTTATTCAGGCAATTCATCTTTAAAAACACACATTTTTATGTTTCACTTTTCTTTTAAATATGAAAGTTAAATAATATTCTTTGTCTGCAAATAATTTATTACTTTTTTGACAGTATTTACTCTGCTAGAATCCAAAGAGGGAAAACAGTAGTAGCACAAGAGGATGTTTATTAAGAAATATAACTAACATCCAGTGAGATTGTATTTAAGCTACCAGAATCACATATTGTGCAAGCTGAGAGGTCAGAAGATCAAGGACAAACAAACGAAAATAAACCACCCGTGCATTATTTAAGTTCAATGGTAAATCTCTGCAATCATTGTAATGCATCTTTAATTTAATATTGTCAGATATGAGAACATTTTAATTCCTACCTCATTCCTGCCTCATTTCCCTACCAAAAGTGCACTGTGAATAATCAACTAAAAGAACTGCTTCTTAATAGCTAAATTTTGTCCAACGCATAAGGTAATATAATATCGCAATGGCGTTCGCATCTTTTCAGCAACGCGGAAGGACATTCAAGTTAAAAGTCTCATTAAAAAAAAAAATACAAGTTCGAATTCACCATTTCGCTTAATTCAAGGTTTATTTGGAAATACGGACCGGCGCAGCGGGCATAGCCTGCTAGTATGTGTATAAACTAACATTTTGGAGGCAAACACAAAACACTTTCTTATATGTATCTTTCTTAATTTTTCAATGGCCTCAGTTGCATCGCACTTATTTGATGGCATCCGGGCAGACGCGATATTACGAGGGCTCACTTTATTATTTAATATTGTGTCTTAAATTTCGCGTATAAATTTGATAAAATCTCAAAGTAGCGAAGTAGTGACTACTTTTGAAAAGTAGTTTGTAGTTGCTACTTTTTAAAACAAGCAGTTGTACTTGTAGTTAACTACATTTCAGTAAACTAGTTGTTGTTCGTTGCAATAAAAAATTAGTTTTTCCGACCCCTGCATTAGATTTTGATTGGTATCGGCGAACAGCTGGTAGCATTATTTGAACCTCTCCATATTGTCAGTTGTAGGGTGTTACCTTTCTCTTCGTCAGAGTCACTAACAGTTTCTTTATCTCTCAATAAAAGATGTAGTACTAACATTGCTTTTTAAAATATAATGTTCAAAACGAGTGTCTTTAGATGCTGCCAACATTTAACTGCATTATCTGATGGGTAGTACGTTATTAACACTTATTGTTCTCGATCCGTTTTACGGTTATTCACAAAAGGATGGGGAGATTCAAGAGTGGTTCAGGAGATATGAAGTTTAGATAGACTTGAATAAAAGCTTTTCCTCTTGCAGGATGACCGTCAGTTTCCTTTTAAAGCCATTAAAGATAAAAACACCGCGTGACCACAAAGAGACGCCGATGTGCTATATAACAAAAATGATATGTCTATTTCGACCTTAAGAGATGTCCTTAACATTAATTTCAAATAGAAGATGATGGGGAAGGGAAAACGAAATCGTCCTCATTAATCGCAGATACAAATTAACGAGAGTTTATTGTGTTCTCATTCAGATACCAAATATTCGATTTTTTATTCTTTTTAACACTTTCCAACAAAGTTGAAAGTGTTTATGCATTCGGTTTGTCTGTCCGTCTTTCCACGTTCTAATTCCCTTAAATATACTCGGATTCTCATGCAATTGATAAACGTTATTTAGCGTCCCCAAAGCATGTTTGGTATTGTATATAAGTACTATGTGGTTAATTAGATATTACTACTACGGGGCTCTGCCCCCTGCAAGCTACGCTCGCCAAACCCCGTTCAGACACCGCAGAATCTAAAAACACGCTAATCTGATGGGTTTTAAAAATATTAGAGAAGATTGAATTATACTGAAAAAAGCTGTGCAGATCTCCCTGTAAACGGGTTTCCATTCAATTCCCTTTGATTGCAAAATTTTAAGGGCGATTCAGATAACAGCGATTCAGTTGCTGTTAAGACATCCAATGGTTGTTTTTGTTTTTGATTAAAGAGGATCAGTTAAACATTTGAAAAGAAGCTAAAGTAAAATAAATTAAGTATACAGAGTCTTTGTCTCCCGGTATTTTAAAACAATCTCTATAACAATAGCCAAAGTTATGTGACTATCATAAACAGTTCAGGGCGGACCACTTCGCTTTTTATACTCTAGGTGCCATTTTGGTACTTTAATGTTAGCCAGGCACAGGTGATAAGTCACCAAATATTATTCTATCGCCATCATTTCATCTATATTATAATAGTTCAAGTTATCAACTGCCATAAACAAATATCCCTTCGCCGGATCTGATCCCTTCGCCGTTCATATGAATGTTTGGCAAAGATGTCATATACGTCCCATATTGGCGCGATTTTTTAACGACGTCAATTTGGGGAACGCATGAACAGCATAAACAGCAACATCCGGCTTACCATATCAAGCAAAATAACGATACTTTGGCGCCAGTTATGTGCCCGTTCCGTATATGACATTGGTGTCAGAAAAAAATCGCGCCAATATGGGACCGTAAGTTTCCCATTTTGATTAAAATATCAAAAAATTTTTTTTTCGAATAAAACTACATAAAAGTTGCTATGGTCGCAAAGAATTCTAGGTACTGTTACACTAGCCGAATGCAAATCTCGCCAATAGCTTTTTTTCAACTCGCCAATTAGCATTTTTTTTCCGAGTGGTAATATTTGGCCAGATACGCACCGCAGGTTTGGCGTGATTTTTATTTTTTTACGAAAATTTGGCGAAAACCTCGTTTTCAAATACCAGTTACATATGCATTTTTGGTATTCCTTAGATATCCCGTCGACCAAAAATCTATCGCCAAACTATAAGATTAAATGCCAATAATGGTTGATCGTAAATGTCACATTCACTTGACTTTAAGCAAGATACACGTGTTTACGTCATCGAGTGATTTTTATTTCGACGTTTTATTTGTATATTTATCAATGTTATACTAATTTATTTGTTCTTTCGTTATTTAAAATAAAAATTATGTCAATTTGTATAATTTGGCGAGTGTTTTGGCGATTTATATAATTTGGCGAAATTGGTCGACGGAATTACTAAGTAGTACCGTATTTTTTAATTATTTTCTATTATTTTCTAAAGGAAATATAAAAAAAAAAAAATTAATAATCATAGAGCAAAATAATTTATATAATTTAAAAAAAGAAATAAAAGTAAATAAACATTTATTATCAAATAAACCGTGTTACCATATAAATCACAATAATGCCAATTTGGCGTCAATTAGGTACTCCGGTGCGTAGATAACGTCTGTGCCTAATTTTTTTCTTTTCGTTTTGTTTTTTTAAAAAAGAAAGAAGTGAAAACCATCAATTTTAAATGAAAGTTGTGTATTTTAAATAAAATGAATGAAAGGATTATATTTTAAACGAAATGAATAAAATAGGAACAAATGCGACGGGAAAAATGTTTGGCGATCACCTGCGTCTCGCTAACATAAAAATACCGTCAGAATTGATTTTTCTATCAGAATCTTTCGATTTGGCGAAAGATTGTTCAAGTAAATTGAATTATGAATAAAAGTAGCATGATACATTTCTTAGCATACATTTAAGGTAACCTTTTCAGAAATATGAAAAAAAAAAAATCTGTTTGATTAAAATTTGAGTTGCCATCATTAGAAAAATGTATATAAAATTAGAAAAAAAATTAATATTTCGAAAGCTAATTCGAATTTAAAAGTTCTAATATCAGTTTTGAAATCTGCGGATCAATATTGATTTTTGGTATTAATTTCATCGCAAAGTATTCCATATTTTAGGAGAAATCGCCGTGAAACATAATCAGTTGTTTAATCAGTCGATTCATACTTCCGTTTCATACTTCCGTTTCATAAATTCGTTTCATTAGGATTTTTTATATATAGGGCAGAAATGAATAAAATATGAAGGAATGCGACTGGAAAAATGTTGGCGAATTATCACCTGCGTCTCGCTAACATAAAAATACCGCCAGAATTGATTTCTCTATCAGAATCTTTCGATTTGGCGAAAGATTGTTCAAGCAAATTGAATTATGAATAAAAGTAGCATGATACATTTCTTAGCATACATTTAAGGTAACCTTTTCAGAAATATGAAAAAAAAATATCTGTTTGATTAAAATTTGAGTTGCCATCATTAGAAAAATGTATATAAAATTAGAAAAAATTAATATTTCGAAAACTAATTCGAATTTAAAAATTCTAATATCAGTTTTGAAATCTGCGGATCAATATTGATTTTTGGTGTTAATTCCATCGCAAAGTATTCCATATTTTAGGAGAAATCGCCGTGAAACATAATCAGTTGTTTAATCAGTCGATTCATACTTTCGTTTTATACTTCCGTTTCATATATTCGTTTCATTAGGATTTTATATATACTAGTTGCATAGCAACCCGTTGTGTTGCTTTCGAATTGCATGTGACAATCGATCTTTTTGCGAAAAACGAAATCTTAACTTTATTGTAAATTTAGAAAGCCATTACAATATTAATTTGATTAAATACAATATTTCAAATAATAAGTTATATTTACAATTTAATTCAAAAGCTTTCCCAATAAAAATGCACATATTCTATAACTTTATTTGCCTAGAACTTTTCGTTCTTTCGGAGTTGGCAGAAATGATGTCATTTGGGTCAACTTATATAAAAACGAATTTGTTTGGACGAATTTATTCAGCAGCATTTTATATTTATGAATTAAAATAAATATTTAGAGAATTATTATTTTTCTCGCTATAACATTTCATTTTTAATGTCCGCTTCTGAAATGTTTTATTAAGCGTACGATGTTTTTTGAAGTCAACAGAATTCATCTCAATGTTCCAGTCGAGAGTCGAATTTGTGTTTCTAAAATAAACGGATAGCTGAAGCTTGAATATGTGCGAGTTTATATTTCGTGAAATTTTCTTGAAAACTACAATAATTTTTTTACTATTTATTCAAATAAACGTTAATTTCAATTTAAAAATGATTTCAAACAATGATATATAATAATCTTTGTAATTTTCTCTTTGCTCTCTTTTATCCAGAAAAATGGAGCAATTTTAGTTTCCATCATTACAGAAATGTCATAAAAAATAACGTAAAAATTTATATCTCGAAAACTAATCAAATTTTAAAATTCTACGACCACTTTTAACATCCTCGTACCCATGCGGATAACTGGCGTTAATTTGATCACACAGCATTTCATATTCTAGGAGGAACAGCTGTGAAATACAAACGGACAGTCCCTTTTTAATATAATAGATTGATGAAGTTTTAATTTCGCTATAAAAAATTAGTCAGGGACAAATACTGAATTATTTATATTATTTTAAGTGATATAGATTAAAAAACATTATGCTTGAAAATTATTTAAAAAGACATAATAAATAACTCAATTAAGATAAAGCTTTCAAGCAAATTGCATTTAAAAGTAGATATTATTTCCCTATATAACGGGTGTAAAAATTGAAGATGCGCGATGTTTAGAAATTCAAAAAATTGCTATAGCAAAGATTGCAAAACCGACATTTAATCGTCAAGCGTTGTCATTCTCAAAATGACGCCAGCCTTACGCACGGACATATTTTTCCTTTATAATACAGATAGATTTTCAAAGGTGAAGTTCCGTTTGTCAGCTAAAACTTTGCATGTGAAAATGTATTCTTTTGGCTTGAGGTTCTAATTTCAGTACCGCGAAGTTGAAGTACAAATTCCAGAAATTGATGTCTTTTAGATGTATTCGTGGTAAAATATATAGTTTTATTAAAGAAAAGGATTGTTTTCTTTTAAATATGGCACTTACTTAAGTATTACGCCAAGTGTGTCAAATTCGGTATCTGCCGAATGGAAATATGCTGTAACATTAGCTTTATGAGCGAAAATGTTTTTTAAATAGTGACGTCATTTTCTGTTCAGACTTAAAATAAAGTTATTTTTAATTGTAATGAGTAAATGGTATCAATAAGGATAAATAAACCCCAATATTTCTTTTTTTCTGCAACAGTGGAAATAATACGATTGCTACCATGTTGATGAAATTAAAAAAAAAAAAAAAACTTTTCAAATTAAATTAAAAATATAAAAGTGCAAATATTTAGAAAAATAGCTAGTGCGAGGACATCTGCAAATGAACAGCTTTCATTTAAAAAAAAGAATTATTAGCAAAATTGGTACATTAGAAAGTTCAGGGAAGATGTCTAAAAAAGCTATCTTGTGTTTTCAATATATAGATTATTTTTTCTCTTTTACTTTAACAGTTGCCTAGCAACTCTATTTCATACAAATTACATTTAAAGGCACATATTTTTCCCAATTTGGCTCTAAAAATTTAAATTGTTCGATTACATATATGTTAAAGTCGTGCTTTTTAATATATTATTCTTTTATTTGTTTATTGATGAAGCTTTAATTTCGTTGTAGAAAATTAGCGGGAGTGAAATTCTGAACTTTTTTTTATGTGCAAATTGCTTATTAATATTTTGCAATGGAGCCGGCACGGCAAAATCTTTTAATTGATAAATAAAAACGAAATAAAGCCAAAACTCACTGGGTTTTATAACAGACGATATTCTTGACATAGCACGTATTTTAATTTCAATTTTTTTCGGTTTTTATGAGAAAATGGCAACAAAAAGATACAGCAATCTACTATTTTCATCCCCCCCTTTACTTTCAACAGAAATGGAGCTGCCACGATTTCAAAAAAGTAATAAAAACTACAAAAAAATTAATATCTTAAAATTAAATTGAGATACAGCTTTCAAACAAATTGCATTTAAAAGAGCATTTTTTTCTTATACGCCGGTGTAAAAATTTAAAATGTGCGATGTTTAGAAGTATAAAAATGTGCAGGAGAGAAATTACAAAACCAAAATTTTATTTCAAATTTCAAAGTGTTGCCATTCGCAAAATGACGTATGCGTTACGCACAGATATGTTTGTCCTTTATAATATAGATAGGGTATAAGTACTATGCTGTGTGTGTAGTAATAGTTCATTTACTGGAACACTGAAAAGAATTCCATTACATCATGGTATATTGGGGCAAATCGTTTGCAGAGTATTTTAATGAGATTACGCTATTTCAAATATATTGAAACTGATATAAATTACTGAATTTCACTACAAGACGATTACGATAGAATAGGGCATTCATAGCATTTGTCGTTCATTTACAGGGACACACAAAAGAAATTGGTTACAGTACTGTCTTTGAGTAATAATTGCTTGAAACGCGTTTTAAAATTCAGTATGCGCTTTAAAGTTTAAGTACTTTTTTGCATGTTACTCGTTGTATATAAATTCTATACTTCATACACATAGGGCTGCACAAAAGAATTCACGTACCAATCTCCTTATTAGCAGAAATTGTTGAAGGGGAATTTTTAATAGAGGTATATGTAGTTCCTAACTGAACTAAATTTTGGCATGCATGCAGTTAACAAATGCAAATCTATGTATCCTATACAGGGCTATGCACAAAGAATTCGGATAATTTTCCGATTGTAGATGGGCAGAACTGAAATTGGGTTTTTAAATGTGTTATGCGTTTCCATATGGTTGAATTAGACAATATTTTAACTTATTAAACTGTGTGGTTTTGTGGCATTATTCTGAAAGTGTTGGAAAGTGTTTCATAATCTATGCTTGACATATGATTTTTCTTTCTTGTTATAAATCCTATTGCAATTTCCATTGCTTTCTTGGCGACCGGTCTTTCGTGATTCTTATGTCCTGAAAACCGGTTAAGATATCGACTTTTTACTCTTTTGCTACAGATAAACTTATTATTGTGGTCGGAGCGAAACCGAAATAATGCCAGAGATCTTATAAATTGTAGCAGAAAATGTGGAAATGTCGGTCACGTAAGGAAATTTCATCCGTACAAATTAAAAGCTATTGTGCTGTTCACACCACATGGGTGTCATTAAAAATTTATGCACTTGATAGTAATATCGTTATTTTAAACTTTTTCATGTCATTATTAAAATATTGTTTTACAAAACTTTACAAATGACCGGCATTACCCCTAGATTAGGATAATTGCTGTCAATATGTAATGTATGTACAGTCGTGGGAAAAAAAAGTAAACACCCCTTACAAACTCTGCAACAAATTATCGTAGAAGAAAGTTACTGATACCACACGGTTGGTAATAAAGTCTACTTTTAAATGATGTATATATGTCGTAGGCTAATTGGGAAATCAGGCTCTTTGCAAATAGCCTAGGCTGTTTTCTTGCTTGTATATTGTCTGTGTACTGGGAATTTTAAAGAAACACTCTTTTCTTATCTGAAATTTAATCCGAGCTAGAGAGTTATACAGAGTAGGTGAAGGAATGTAGTTTATGAATAGAGCGGGGTCCCTGCTATTCAACGGCATACCTGAGATAAGGCAGACAAAAGGATTTCACCAGAGAACGAAATAACGGACGTCACGGAAGGTGACAGGGGAGATTCGATGGATTGGAGGAAGGGAAGGGGACCCTGATGGCAAAAGAGAACCCCGTATATGGTTTGGCGGAGAGAAGTGATATAGCTGAGGGAGATCAGTTAAGGCGTATAGCTGAAAGTGGGTGGTCACTTTCTCGCAGAGCACAGTTGATGCCTGGAACTCAAGGTGTGAGTTGTTCAAGAGTAGCTCTTGGATAGAGCGTGATTAGGCGGTGAAGCTCTTGGAGTGTAGAGCTAATCTGTTGGGAGATTAATAGTGATCTCCGATAAATCTAATTTAACTAGCGTAGGGTGAGAGGAATATAAAGTAGTTTAACAGTACACAGCAAGTTTTTATTGTATTTAATTTAATGTTGGACCGGATCTCCTATATCCGAGTTCTTAATTGTAAATAGTGTCTTGTTATCTGTAAATAATGTGAAAATAGGTTGTTAGTTCAGTTTAATTGAAAGAGTTGATTTTCTTTTCAACAATCCTCTCATAGCGTGACCGATATCACGTAATCATATCGGTGGTGGCAGCATATGAATAGGAAAGGATTTCTTCAAAGTTGTGTGGACTTAGAAGAAACCCGACAATAGCAATAAGAAATCTGCAGATTGCTAGATTATAGGATAGCATAAGAAATTTCAAAATATCGACCCCTTAAAACGACCCCTTAAACCATTTTGCCGTTTTTTAAGCATAATTTGAAAACTACTTGTAAGAAAAATTTGAAATTTTGGATTTCCATAAAGCAGGACTTAGTAAATCTAAATCCATAAAAAAAATTGTAGGTTGCAATTCATAATTTTTTCAAATATTAATTTCTTAATTCATATCATAGAATTATAAAAATTGCAACTTCAACGTATTTGGGTATTTTAGTATTATTGCTACACAAAAAATTAGCACATTAAAGAGCATAACTTCAGGAGATAATTTCAAGTTTATATTCTTCATTTTAAAATAGGGGCATTATTTTTGGAGGGTAGGATAGGACAGTTGCCCCCTTTGATTGTTAGACATTCTTTTATCAGTATCTGTTCTTTACTTCCATTCTTTCTTTTTACTTTCTTCTATCTTTACAAGAAGAAAGTATTGGATTCGTAAAAATTTTCGAATTCCGGTTTTCGACGGATTTACACGTTTTAGAGGTCAGAGATTCCGAAAAACATGTTTTTACAAAATGTCTGTCTGTGAGTCTGTGATTCTGTTAGTCTGCGAGTTTGTCTGTCTGTATGTGACACAAATTTTGTGGGCGCTCTATCTCAAGAACTAATGCACGGAATTTAATAAAAAATTATATTCAAGTAGTCCCTAATATAAATTGGTGCTGATTAGTTTTTGGTGTAAATCGCCCAACAGGTGGCGCTGCTATGCTGCATTTTTCGCGATTTCTGCAATAGCTCTATCTCAAGAACTAAAGCACGGATTTTCATCAAACTTCAGATTCAGTTATTCCTTAATATGAATTGGTGCTGGTAACGTTTTGGTGTAAATCGCCCAACAGATGGCGCTGCTATGCTGCATTTTGCAGCATTTACACGATTTTCGTAATAGCTCTATCTCAAGAAATAATGCACAGATTTTCATCAAACTTCAGATTCAGTTAGTCCTTGACATGATTTGACGTTTTGAACCTTTTTGTGTAAATCTCTCAACAGGTGGCGCTGCTATGTCGTATTTTTTGTGATTTCCGCAATAGCTCTATCTCAAGAACTAATGCTTGGGTTTTCAACAAACTTTAGATTCAGGTATACCTGGATATGAATTAGTGCTGTTTATGTTTTGGTGTAAATCGCTTCACAGGTGGCGCTGCTATGCAGCATTTTTCTCGATTTCCACAATAGCTCTATCTCAAGAAATAATGCACGGATTTTCATCAAACTTGAGATTCAGTCAGTCCTTGACATGAATTGAACATTTTATACATTTTCGTGTAAATCGCTCAACAGGTGGCGCTGCTATGCTGTATTTTTTGTGATCACATCTCAAGAACTAATGCGTGGATTTTCAACAAACTTCAGATTCTGGTATACCTTGATATAAATTAGTGCTGTTTGTGTTTTGGTGCAAATCGCTCAACAGGTGGCGGTGCTATGCTTCCTTTTTCAGAATTTCCCCTATAGCTCTATCTCAATAACTAATGCACGAATTTTCATCAAACTTCAAATTCAGATATACTTTGATATGAATTGGTGCTAAATTGATGTAATTTCTTGTATTATTTAAATGATTTAATTGACATTTATATAGAAGAAAGTATTGTGATGGCCACAACATACTAGTTTACTTTCTTCTATCTTTACAAGAAGAAAGTATTGGATTCATGAAAATTTTCGAATTCCGGTTTTCGACGAATTTACACGTTTTAGGGGTCAGAGATTCCAAAAAAACATGTTTTTACAAAATGTCTGTCCGTGAGTCTGTGACTCTGTCTGCCTGTTTGTCCGTCTATCTGTCTGTGTGTATGTGACACAAATTTTGTTGGCGCTCTATCTCAAGAACTAATGCACGGAATTTAATAAAAAATTATATTCAGTTAGTCCCTGATATAAATTGATGCTGATTAGTTTTTGGTGTGAATCGCTCAACAGATGGCGCTGCTATGCAGCATTTTTCACGATTTCCACAATAGTTCAATCTCCAGAACTAATGCACGGACTTTCATGAAACTTCAGATTCAGTTAGTCCTTGACATGATTTGACGTTTTATAGATTTTTATGTGAATCGCTCAACAGGTGGCGCTGCTATGGTGCATCTTATGTGATTTCCGCAAAAGCCCTATCTCAAGAATTAGTGCTTGGATTTTCAACAAACCTCAGATTCAGGTACACCTTATTTTGAATTAGGGCTGTTTCGTTTTTGGTGTAAATCGCTCAACAGGTGGCGCTGCGATGCTACATTTTTTAGAATTTCCACTATAGCTCTATCTCAATAACTAATGCACGAATTTTCATCAAACTTCAGATTCAGGTATACCTTGATATCAGTTAGTACTCTTTATGTTTTGGTATAAATCTCTCAACAGGTGGCGCTGCTATGCTACATTTTTCAGAATTTCCACTTGTTCTATCTCAAGAACTAATACACGAATTTTCAATTCAGAAACTTCAAATTTCAGATATAATCTGATATGAATTGGTGCTATATTGATGTAATTTCTTATACTGTTTAAATTATTTAATTGACGTGATTTATATAGAATAAAGTTTTGTGATGGCCACAACATACTAGTTTTAAATGTTTTCATTTGTTTTTACTAATATATTAATAATAACATATGAGTAATTTATAACATTAAACATGTTCTTTTGAAAATCTGGAAGAAAAATAAATGCGAATAAATAGTTCATTTCAAGTGATCTGGGAATCTGGATTTACTCTGCCCTCTCTCCAAGCCAATCAGGATTTACTATTGAAAATCTGTATTTATTAAGGAAAATATTACTATGGAAAATATGGATTTACTATACCCTTCCTCCAAATAAATCTGGATGTATTGTGAAAAATCTGGATTTATTATAACACTTCAAACAAAATCCAAAATGATTCCCCTGTTTTAAAAATACGGCGTAGGATGAGGACCTGAAGCAATTGTGTACAAAAATCTTGCCCCTTCCTGAATTTCAATCTGACGACGCCCATGAGAGAGGGAAAATAATCGAAATTGGGTCTATGTGTATTTTTAGGTAGCTTTCATTACAAAAAGTAAAAAGCTACATATTGCAGCCATCCGGAGTAAAGCATTTTCGGAAAATTTTGGTATATTTTCACAGATCACGACCCCCAGTTCACACCCTCCGTTCAAATGTGACTTATATATCTGATTTTTGTCATGCTATCGTGCTATCATGCTATCTGATTTATGTCATGTTTCATAACTCTCGTATTTATGAACCGATTTGGATGAAATTAATTGTATGCATAGTACATACCAATGTCTCGACCGAGTTCGTTGGCCAGCTTCATCCGCCATCTTGTTTCAAAATGGCAGCCATTAAAAAAAATATTATTGCTTCGCAATGCTTAAATATTATTAATATCCGTTAGCTTAAAATTCTCGCCAAGCTTGGCGACAGTTGGCGACTAAAAATAAGTAACCATATATGATGCCAACTTGGATATAGCTTACTAATTTGGCGCAATTCTCACTGAAATTCAATATTGACGAATATTCTCTTAGCGGGTTTGTCGCGTTTTAGCTTCTTAAAATTTGAGTAAAATTAGCTTCGAGTAAAATTTGCAAGATTTTAAAACCAAGAAATATGAAAGCACATGCCTAAAGGACTTTTTAAATGTTGCTTGTAATAATGTATTTGCTGTATTTGATCTTTATATCTGTTTTTCTCGTCTTTGTCTTTGAATTGCCTCTCTGTACGCAATACATTACTGATATTAAACAGACGGCAGAGATCCTTTAAAAGAAAATGCAGGGTGTTATACTTCGTAAACTGCACGCGTGCGAAACAGAAAATAACATAAAAGCGTCGTGAATCGATGCATTCCTAATGCAGTACCTTAAGTGAATAAACGTGAAAGCACTTTTATTTTTGCAATTGAATTTAGTGTCTGGCATTGTTTGGAAATTCGAGAGCGGTGAGGAAAAGGACGTAACTTAATAAAAGGAAATATATCGCCCACTCCAAATTCTCATCGAGTCTCTAGAAAAGAAGGTTACGCTCTAAGGAAGTGATGAAAGCCTGATAAGGTAATCAAATGGAGGTATTCATTTGTGTGCCTACATTTTAGCCCTGTTGCTGTGGATTCTCTATAAAAAGAATAGTAAGTTTCACTTGTGTTCCAAAGAATTCGCCTAAGACTTTTAGATGTTAATTATATTTAAGCGGTTCGAGGAAGATTTCTATTTTGTAACCAGAACTATTAAGCTAGATACATATCGAAAATTATAGATCAGTAATTGAGATTATCGTTTTGTTTTTCAGTCTGTTAATAGCAATACTGAAAGAAATATTGCTAGCACCATAAAAATGAATGAATTAAGTGAAAATTTATATTTCATCTCCTTAGTTGGTGACGATTTGTGTTAATCTGGTTTATCCGAGATTTTTACTTATCCGAGGCGAGCTTGGTTCATATTAATGCGTATAATCGGGACTCTACTGTAGTTGATTTCCGCATCTTGACTGTGTTGAGTGATAGTTAATGGCATATTTATAGTCATCGTGACAGAAATTTCGGAGGGGGATCAAACCCTGGTGATGCCCCCATTGGCTACGGCCTTGGGCCAGTCCTCTACCAAATTGTGCCGTATTTTCATCGTAGCATAGTTTACAATACCGTCTCACTTTAGAGACTTTTAGAGGTTTTTTTTTATAGATTGTAAAACGGTAATCTTATTTCGCGGCCCAAACGGAAAGACAGGCAAAATAGACTTGACACTCAACGTGTTAAACTAAGTGAAATCAATCCCTTTAGACCTGCAGGTGGCTGCAGAAACCATCACCTCATCGAGTTGACCTCTGAAATTCCAGGATTAGATAAAACTCGATTCGCATATTAAAATGCAACTGGTCTGACAAGTCGTACCTTGGTGGAAAACAGCTGCAAACCCGATTTTAGTGGTTGACTGGTAGGTTTACCATTGTGTTTTCCTGCTCCGAGTCCTCCATGTGTTCATATCTTTAGGTGCAGGAAAACACAATGATAAAACCTACCGATCAACCGCTAAAATCGGTACTGCAGCTGGTTTCCACCAAGGTACGACTTGTCAGACCAGTTACATTTTAATATATTAATGGAGTTCTGTCTAATTCTGGAATTTCAGCTGTACAGATGACTCGATAGATGATGGTCTGTACATTGTACAGCCGGTCCCCGGTCTGTTTGTAATTCTTCAGAAATCTAGGGAAAAAAAAAAAAAAACATTACGCTTTCAAGAAATAAAAGTATAATTTTTAAAATATAGCTAGGAACTTAAGAAAGGCTTTAGTCGTGTGATTCCCAACGTCAAGCCTACGACTCACCGCCGGATATTTGGCTTTTAAAGGGGTCCGGGACACAAAAATCTTAAAATTTTCTAAAAATATTTTATTGCAGTAAAACATTCTCCGCTTTTTTCTGCTTAAAATGACGTTTGAATCATGTTTCTATACTTATTAGAACAGAACATATTAATTTTTTTTGTTTTGGTTTGTTTTCAAAATCTAGCTTTGAAGCAATGGTTCTCATGCAAACGACTTCTTGTGAAAATGCGTTTTCCTTCATGATGAGTTTTTTCACCATTTCTCGCATTTAAATTGTTATAACTCAAAAACCGTTAAAGATACATGGTTCAAACTTGGAACATTAGTTTACTTTAATTTTGATTCAGCAAATTTGAAAAAAAAATATTTACTTTTGAAAATATGATTTCTTAAAAAAAGTTACATCATTTTTTCCTTTATTTTTCTTTTAAATATTTAATTTTTTTTAAATTAATATTTAAAAAAATGCTTAATCTAAATTAAAACTTATGTATTTCTGTTTATTTAAATGATAAAAAATTGAAATTCTACAGATAATATTTCGAGTTATAACGATTTTAAACTACCCCACTTTTTTTAAAACAAATTTTAAATTTTTTTAAAAACATTATGAGAAGTTTTATCATGTGATTTTGTTTACAAATGATATGGTTAACCATCACAAAAAAATTCAGAATTTTAACACAATAAATAAAAAATATTTTAAAATGTGTCCCGGACCCCCTTAAGGGGACTGGGCAATTCTAGAATAGTTATTACCTCATTTTCCACCTAATGTTTGCCTTTTTTGTTTCTAGAAAATCTAGTGTAAAAGTAGAAATTAAAACATAAAAATTTCAAAAATAAAATAAAACAATAGTTTGTGTTCAATTTTCAAAATTTCCAATCTAAAGTCCAAATACAAAATATACCAGAGAAATTATGTGAAAACATTTTTAGTTTATAAGTTTTAGAATAATGTATAATTAGATTGTAAAACAATTTTTTCTCGTTATTTTAAATATGAGCTATGTATTTTTAATCACTCTGCGATATCTGCCTGAAAAACTTATACACCTGAAACTATATTTAATCTGAATGTGCTTGAAATTGTTTTAAACACATTCAATCTCAAAAATACGTGAAATACCTAAATTAGGTACTACCAATCTAAGAAAATTAATAAACCATAAATGAGGATCTCGGAAGAAAGTGGGCTAACAGCGAATTTCTCGTGATTCACCGAAAGGTGTATATAAATGCATAGCACTAAATATATAGGATGTCCTTTCTTATCTATCTATATTATAAAGGACAAACATATCTGTGCGTAATACATACGTCATATTGCGAATGGCAACATTTTGAAATTTGAAATGAAATTTTGGTTTTGCAATTTTCGCTACTGCAAACTTTTAAACTTCTAAACATCACATGTTTTCAATTTTTACACCGTCGTATAAGGAAAAAAAATTACTTTTAAATGGAACTTGTTTGAAAGCTGTATCTGAATTTATATTTGAGATATTAATTTTTTTTGTAGTTTTTAATATCTTTTTCGTAATTGTGGCAACTGAAGTACTATATTTCTATTAAAAGTAAAAGAGAAATAGTCAAGTAGATTATTATATCTTTTTGTTGCCATTTTCTCATAAAAACTGAAAAATTAAAATACGTGCTATGTCAAAAACATCGCCTGTTATAAACCTGTAAATTTTGGTTTTATTTCGTTTTTATTTATCAATTAAATGATTTTTAGTTTGTTGCAAACTTACTTTACACACGATACAACACTTTCTTTTTATTTGTGTGACTTATTTTCCCCGGTTTTACTTAATTCGCATAAAAAAGCTGAAAGAATGCAGTTTTATTAATTCGTTTGTAATAACATTTTCCGAATTTTGAAAAAAATATAAATGAATTATTTACGATAAAACATGGAGCTATTATAAACAAACAAATGAAGTCATATGAATCATTAGATACCTACCCGATTTGCTTCTTGAATAACGACATTATGCTTTATGCTGGGTTTGTGTATTATTCGCGATAATGACGTCATATGCATAGTTTTCTATAGATGTTGTCTAAAACTGAATCATAAAACTGGAATGCTTTAGCGGATGCAAATGACGTTATTTTATATATAAAGAAGCATGTATTTTAATTCTTAAAACTGAAATATGTTTTGTAGACATGTGTCATATACACCCCAGCTCCTGTGAAATTCTTCACAGGTGGAAATATTTCATTTTTGAAAAGAATGTAATCACACTGATAAAACGTGATGTTTTACAAAAATTAGAATCTCTTTATAAAAGAGCCGTGACATATAGTGTGCATGCTCAAATTTGAAGTCTTTGTCTAAAAAATAACTATTTATGTTACAGAACTTGATGATTCTCGCCTGGATAAATTCGCTTCGCAGAGTTAGAGTAGCAAACAAAGAAGATCTTGGCAATAATTCCAGGTTTAAAATAATATCAGTTTCCCAAAGTTTTTGCTCTCTCGATTAATAAAATTTTATTGCTATTCTTTAAGACATTCTACAATAATTTTTATAAAAATAACATAATTTGCGTAATTCTTCATAATTTTATATAATCTCTATATTTAAGACACAAGGCTGTTTTTTAGTATCTGCCCTGAGCTTTCTACTGAACCAATTTTACTAATAATTTTTTTAAGTGAAAAGTTTTCATTTGTAGATCTGCCCGCACTAGCTGTTTTTTTAAATATCCCCATTTTAAAACTTTAATTTTAAAAGAATTTTATAAAAAAATTTTCAAATGGTGGTAAGTAGATAGCTTTAATTATTGCAGAGAATAGAGGAATTATGAGGTTTATTTATCTTTATTCATGCCATTTCCTAGTAAAAAAAAAAAAAAAAAAAAAAAAAAAAAGAACAATTTTTTAAAATTTGTATGGTTTAAATTTTGTTGTATAGAGTTTAGTGGCGCAAAATCCCATTAAGAACATGCTGCGCTAAAATATTTTGAGTGGAAAATGAAAACACGCATTTTTCCTCATAAGTTTCCATATTTTATTTCTACTGCATGTGTACTGATACTAAGATTGAGACACTAGGGGAATGCTTAAGTAAGTGAATATGACGTCATACTTAAAAGAAAATTATCATTTTCTTACATAAAGCTAAACATTTTAACACAAATGCTTCTAAAAAGCATAAACTACGGTAATTTTCCGGTTTTGAGATCAGAATCTGAAGTTAAGAGTGCGACTATTCACTTGCAAAGATGTTGCTGACAATCGTGACTTCAAGTTTTGAGTTAAAATGATTTTAAAATGATCAATTTTTTTTTAACATGGTGAATACGGATATGAGAGGTGTGTATGTAAATTTTGAGAAGGTGAAAATGACGTTGGGTTTAGATTTCACAGGAAAAAAATTCTATGGTCGTATCATAGTGGAATACATTTTGATGTTTTTCATTCCAGAATGCCAAGTATAAGAGTTGATATCTTCAACAATTGATAACTTCAACATAATAACTGATCTTTATTATATTTTACTGATTACATATACAATTAAAGTTTAATTTTAATAATTTGAACAACTGAGTTTTATAGAAATAGTAATTTATTAACTTTAGGTTAAAATAATATTTATTTGAGAATTAGACTAGCCAGTATAAGGCGCATTTTTTTTTATCGTAGCTAATTTATTTATGTAGATTTATTATAAAATAATTAAACAATTCCTTCTTAAACATTTTCTTTCGTCGAAATTCGACTGGTTCCACCTTGTTGTTATAAAGCAAAAAAGCAAACGCTGAAATTTTTTAAAATTAGAGTTTTTCTAAATATAACCTAAAAGGCCCAAAGGATCGTATAAAATTTTAAATTTCGTAATTTAAAAAAATGTTCTAAGGTAAATGAATTTTCACAATGGGGAAGAATAACATTTGGGGCATTTTTGTAATTAAAATTATACTTCTAAAGGTAATGGTTTAGAAATTAGCTTTTGGGTCGATAGAGGCCCTTTATATCATGATACACATTAAAAAAAAAATAAAAGATTCTCTCTATTCTCAAAAAAAAAAAAAAAAAAAACTTCGCTGTCACTGCCGCAGTAAATGAATTTTTTGTGACCGGAGGTCCTTCTTCATTAATATCAAGAAAACTACTGCATACAAAAATATGAAAATTGGTATTGTTATTGAGACATGTTTGATAAACACGCTGATCATTGCACGATAAACACTGATCCGGGCAGTTTTTAAATCGAATAATTATTTTAAGAGATATATTTAATGTTAAAATTGGTCAGAATCGTTTCATTAAAAATGTTTTATTGGAGCAAAAACTATACATAGGAATTTAATCATTTTTTCTAAGGGTTGGGTTGGGTTGATTTTTGACGGTCAATTATCTACACGAGGGATATAGGCCCGGGGGGAGTGCCCTCCGTGGGGGTCTTTCTAAGGGAACCTAATCCGTATTAACGCATGGAAGATCCACGGCTCGAAGAAAACCACGAAAACTCCGAACGATTAGGCCGACGGGCGCGATTGGGATCGAACCCAGCACCTCCCGTCTACCAGCTTCGAGAGCAGCACCTCTCGGCCACTGGTGGGGCCATTTTTTCTAAGGATATACATTACAAGCTTGCGGCGTGCGGACTGCATTTATTTTTTTGACTCATTTTTTGAGGGTTTTAACGATTTTTCATTCAAATTTTCAGCATTTCAAGAGTTTTTTTTTGATATTTTAGAAAAGGTTATTTTAAACTAGAAAGATAGCCCGTCAAAAATGACGGAATGTGAGATATAAAGATATATACAACACATGTGCAAGAAAATGAGTTTTTCTCGTTTGTTCCGTAGTGATAGATGAAAACAACAAATTTTAAAAACGAAACTCATTTATGAAAAGCTGTATTGCAGTAGAAGATCACTAATCCGCACAGCTTGGTTCCAAGTGTTGTGCGGATTTGAGGCTTTTTGCGGATTACAGGTCATGTCTATATTATAAAATTAGATATATGGCTTCTTTATGCTAAATAAATTGTATAAATAGTGAAAATAATGTGTGTGTATATGAAATGGAACAGCTAATAGGTTGCCAGAAAATATGTTGCCAATTTTTCTTCTTCGCCAAAAGAGTCCCTAAAGTGGAAAAGTACCGAGAATTTAACTTTTGTATCCAACTATATAAATCACGGTACTTTCCAGTATAGGGGCTTTGGCGTACTTTTTTAAAGTTTGTGATAAATTGGGCTTCAGAAGTCAGATGTTTTGCCAAATGATATAAGCAGCTATGAAAACAAAATTAATGAACTTTTAAGTTTACTTAAATAATCTATAAACATTTTATTTATATCTATACTAGGTGGCTCTGCCCCCTGCAAGCTACGCTCGCCAAATCCCGTTCAGACACCGCAGAATCTAAAAACACGCTAATCTGATCTGTTTTAAAAATATTATATAGAAGATTGAATTATACTGAAAAAAGCTGTGCAGATCTCCCTGTAAACGGATTTCCATTCAATTTCCTTTGATTTCAAAAAATTAACGCCGAATCAGTTGCTGTTAAGACATCCAATGGTTGTTTTCGTGTTTGATTAAAGAGGATCAGTTAAATGTTCGAAAAAAAGCTAAAAATAAAAGGAATTAAGTGTACAGAGTCTTTGTCTCCCGGTATTTTAAAACAATTTCTATAACAATAGCCTAAGTCATGTGACTGTCATCAAGAGTTCCGGGCGAACCACTTCGCTTTTTATATTCCTGATGCCATTTTGGTACTTTAATATTAGCCAAGTACAGGTGATAAGTCGCCAAATATTATTCTATCGCCATCATTTCATCTATATTATAATAGTCCAAGTCATGTAACTGCCATAAATAAATACGCTCTGATCCCTTCGCTTTTCATATGAAAGTTTGGCCCAGATATCATATACGGCCCCATATTGGCGCGATTTTTTTCCGACGCTAATTTGGGGAAAAGATCAACAGCATAAACAACAACATCCGGCTTGTCAAATCAAGCAAAATAACGATACTATGGCGCCAGTTAAGTACCCGTTGCGTATATGACATTGGCGTCAGAAAAAAATCGCGCCAATATGGGACCGTATGTGGCATCTGTGCCGAAAGTTTTCCATTTCGATTAAAAAAAATCAATTTTTTTTTCGAATAATACTACATAAAAGCATTGTCGCAAAGAATTCTTGATACTGTTACGCTAGTCGGGTGCAAATCTCGCCAATAACTATTTTTCAACTCGTCAGTTAGCATTTTTTTTTTTTTTTCGAATGTTAAATTATAACATTGCTTTGAAGTTGGAATTAAATGTCATCGTTTTGTTACATCATTTAATATTTGGCCAAATTCCATATACGCACCGGGTTTGGCGTGATTTTTTTTACGAAAATTTGGCGAAAACCTCGTTTTCGAATACCAGTTACATATCTATTTTTGGTACTACTTAGTCATCCCGTCGACCAAAAATCTATCACCAAACTATAAGATTAAATTAGATTAACTTTAACACAATTATTCTAATTGGTAAACAAATCATATTAGATGTAAATTTCCAACTGGGTGAAAAATGTTTGGTCCCGGGTTCGAATCCTGGTCCGGACATTTTTCGCCCAGTTGGAAATTTACATCTAATATAAGATTAAATGCCAATAATGGTTGATCGTAAATGTCACATTCACTTGACTTTAAGCAAGTTACACGTCTTTACGTCATCAAGTGATTTTTATTTCGACGTTTCATTTGTATATTTATTAATGTTATAATATTTTTTTTGTTCTTTCGTTATTTAAAATAAAAATTGTCAATTTGTATAATTTGGCGAAAGGTTTGGCGATTTATATAATTTGGTGAAATGGGTCGATGGAATAACTAAGTAGTACCGTATTTTTTAATTATTTTCTATTATTTTTTATTTTTAAAGGAAAATAACCAAAAAAATAATTAACTATAGAACAAAACAATTTATGTAATTTAAAAAAAGAAAATAAAGTAAATAAACATTTATTATTAAATAAACAACAATAGCCGGGTTACCATGTCAACCAAAATAATGCCATTTTGGCGCCAACTAGGTACCCCGGTGCGCATATGACATCTGTGCCTAATATTTTTCTTTTCATTTCGTTTAAAAAAAAATAAAGAAGTGAAAGCCATTTATTTTAAATGTTTCAGTTTGTATTAAATAAAATGATAATGAAATACAAATTGAATTATGAATAAAAGTAACATGATACATTTCTTAGCATACATTTAAGGGAGGCTAAACTTCTCGCCAAATTAGTTTAAAATAGTAACCTTTTCTAAAATCTTAAAAAAAAAAAAAAAATATCTGTTATGATTAAAATTTGAGTTGCCATCATTAGAGGAAAGTATATAAAATTAGAAAAAAATTAATATTTCGTAAACTAATTCGAATTTTAAAATTCTAATACCAGTTTTGAGATCTGCAGATCAATACGGATTTTTGGTGCTAATTTCATCGCAAAGTATTCCGTATTTTAGGAGAAATCGCCGTGAAACATAATCAGTTGTTTAATCAGTCGTTTCATAGAATCGTTACATAAATTCGTTTCATAATATCCGTTTCATTAGGATTTTATATATATAGGGTAGGTTATTGGTGTTTTTTTTATATACAACTAGGGGGCTCTGCGATGTACCTCTGATTTCTGATGATCGGTCAGACATTCAGTGTCGAAAAAGCGAAGTTTTGAGTTCATATGTTTTCTGAACTAGAAACGTAGAAATTTGAGCATTTGGTTCTGATTGAAGAATATTTTAGAAAAACCAAATTTCAAGTTCCTCGGAAACTCCAGCACAAAGATATGGGGGGGTCAAAAGTACGCTGACTTATTTCCAGAAAAGGATGCTTACGGCTGTGCTTTCTGGACTTGGCAGGGGCACTGCACTACCGTACCCCCAGATACTTATACAAATATTTTAAAATGCTTAATTTTTAGGTCTAAGAAGTGTTTAAATTATGATGACACTATATAAACACAGGTGTCTTTCGCAAAATTATTTAAAAGCGGGCTAATTTTTTAGCAGCAGGTTAAATATGTGGATGGATCAGTTTTCCCACTTTCATTATTTAAATTGATGAAAGCTACATAAAAATTATCTATCTTTATTTTTTACTCCTTTAAAACCTAAAGGAAGAGTTCCTGCTATTTAATTCGGACATATTCTCTTTTCCTAAGAGAGAGAGAGAGAAAAAAATCATAAAACATCGATAAATAGTGACGTTCACTCAATTAACAAATGCATCTGGCTACATGCTTCCATTTTCTGGTTCCTGTTCGATGCTAATCCGCGGACTTCATTTTAATTAGTTATCGCGTTTTCAAAAATAATCCAAAAGCCAACAATTTCTCTCCTTCTCTTTTTCCTTTACTTTATCTCAGAAATGGTGCTCCTCCTTTAATCGGCTTGTGCGTTCCTTAATTTTTTTTTTCAAACCTACCGCAAACCTCTCGCCGATATTACAACAAATTTTAATCCTTGGTCGTTGCATGAATATCGAAAATGTTCTCCTAGTCTAAAATATTAAGGCATAATTTGTATTATACATTTATATGAATGTTAGCTTTATCTGTTGCATGTCAATGATGGAGAGAAGCAATTTTTTCAGCATCGTAAAAATTCAAAATGGTTAGTTTCTTTTATGTTTAAATTAATGAATCACATTAAGTCTATGATTATTGATAATGGTTAAGCTACAAAATTTTAAACCGACTAAAACGAAGCAAATAAATAAATATACAGGGTGTTCATAATTAAACGACCCTATTTTAAAGTTGTCTACAGATGAAACTTTTGTTCAGAAAGTTGTGAAATTTTGTGAAGGACATAATGAAGGTATAGGAATTTGTTTAAGATTAAAAAAAAAAATAATAATAATAGTTCAAAATTTCGCCATCAGAGGACGTTTTTTAATGAATTACACATTTAGCACACATTTATGATAGTTTGCAACTTTCCATTACAACAAAACATGTTCCACATAACGACCATCATTTTCAGGTACCATCTGGAGTCGTAAGATAGCATTTTCCCACAGTTGACCGCAGTGTGTTCTGGAAAATGCTAAGAGCATGTCGTGAAATGCCATCTTTAATATCAGGTAAAGTTAATAAACAAGATTTGTAAACTATCGTAAATTCATGCTAAATGTGTAATTCATTAAAAAACGCTCTCTGGCGGCGAAATTTTGAACTAATTTGTTTTTCCCTTAAACAAACTCCTATCCCTTCACTATGCTCTTCGCAAAATTTCACAACTTTCTGAACAATAGTTTTGTCAACAGACAACTTTAAAATAGGGTCGTTTAAATATGGACACTTTGTATATTAATGAGAGAAAGATGTGTGGCTGTCTGTCTGTTGGCGATGGTTAGTTAAATTTACAGAATGTAGAGGTCTGAAAAATTAGATGAGAATAAACAAAGACAGGTCGGAATGAGGCTCAGATTTTTCATTTTTTGATAATTAGCTGAGATATTAATTAAAAATCATAAAAAAGATCGGAAAATGTCGAGCTTCCTTTGTTCCGACGATTGTGCCTGCGCATATCCGGGCTTTCCTCGGTTCTTCACGCAGACGAAAGTGAAATGCTCGCCTTTTTCAGTATCTTGAAATCGTTGAAAAAAAAAATCACTTTACAGTGAAACCCCGATTTTACGTTTCTCAAGGGACTGAGTAAAAAAACGTAAAATACGGGAAAAACGTAAAATACGGGAAATACATAGAAGGCAAAAAATCGTAGAAAAAAAAACAAAGGTAGTAAAGATGACTCTCTCAGAAGGTATTACAATCTATATTTTACGAAAAAAACATTATTATACATACCATTTTAAGATCATTTTACTAACACATTTAATTGCGAATCCTGGCGTTTAGGTAGAAAATAGTCCGTAATAGTGGATTGTTTTTTAGTCATTGAGTTCAAAGTGAATGCAGCATCTTCAGGATTGAAATACTTTGCAAGTTTTTTCCTGGTTTTTATGAGAAAGAAAATAGTCTTTCACTGTTTGTAAGCTCTTCAATGCAATATTGAAAGAAGGGACAGGCTGTGCTTCTGTTTCTTCTTCTTCATCTTCATCGGTGGACGAAAAGTCCATAACGTCGGCTACGGATGGAGCAGTAGTTCTTTCAGCTTCACATGCTGCTAAATTTTCCGGGATGTGATAGTCGAAATCATAGATAACTGTTTCGTTATCATTCTCCGAGTGTACCGCAGCTGATTCCTCATCTGTTCTCGGCTCATTAGATGCTACGAATCTGCTTTCTTCAAAACAATGGGAAATGCACAGTTGTGTAACGTTTCTCCACGACCGACGCAGAAATAAAATGCATAGCCTCTAGAACACTTAACTTTAACTTGCAGGCGTCATTTAGGTTTCCATTTTCTATTTCAGCTACAGCTTTGCGGACAAGTTGCTTTCAATAAAAAACCTTGAAAGATCGAATAATGCCGAGATCACAAGGCTGCAATTTGCCGGAAAAAACTCGACATGCACATTGGACAGTTGCAAAACCGGATGTGCACTGCATTGATCAATGAACAAAATTATTTTACGATTTTGCAACTCCATTTTTTTGTTTAATTTGCGCAAAAAGTCTTCGAAAAGGGGTTTGGTTATCCACGCATTTTTGTTTGCTTCGTACTTTGTCGGATAACTTCTCACGGTTTTGAAGCATCATATGTTGCGCGACTTTCCAACAACAAGAGGCGTCAGCTTCTCACTTCTATCAGAATTACAGCACAGTAAAATCGTAAGACGCAATTTAGACATCTTCCCTCCATGACAGGAGTTTCCTTTAGCAACATAACTTTTATCCGGTAGGAGGTTAAAGAAAAGTCCGGTTTCATCCGCATTTGAATATGTCCTTTGGCTTGTATCCTTTGGTCAAATTTGGTAGATTTTTCTTCCAATCTTCTATTGTAGCTTCATTAGCACTTAATGATTCTACCGAAAGCAATCTATACACAAGATTGTCTTTTTTTTATTCGGTCAATCCAGCCATTTGAAGCTGAGAAATCTTTCAAACCACCAAGCCTAGCGATTTCTAAAGCTTTTTCTCTTAGTATCGTGCCATTTACAGGTACATTCACGGCACGCGCTTCTTTAAACCACTTTAATAAGATACCTTCCAGCTCGTCGTATGGCGATTTTTTCAATGTTCTCCGTTTCTTGGCATTTTTTTCTCCCACTTTCTCGATGTTTTCTTCAATGCATTCTTTTTCCTGTAGCATGGATTGCAGAGTTGTCATGGGAATTCCTTGCAATTGAGTGAACGCTACTTTGGTTCCATGGAATTCATCAAATTGTTTTACAATTTCGGCTTTCTCAGCAACAGAAAAGTTTTTGCGTTTTTTACTCGTCATTTTGGCACAAAAAGGTTAGAAATGCGACCACCGCGTGCTAAACAGCAACTGAATTTGAAAACGTGAAGAAGGGTAAGGACCTCTTTCCCTAACCCGACGAAAGAAATGAGCCACCCCATGTGATTGGTAACAAGAGTGTCTCTTCTCCTGCCCATATCATTCCTACACCAATAAAGTGTGTTGTTTCTTTACTTTGCTCCCCGCCAGCTATCCGGGGGGGGGGGGGGAGGGGCACAATGCGTTAATGCTTTCATAGATTGCATAACTTTCAACAACGTCGATTAACTTAAAAAAAAAACACAAAAGGAAAAATATTGCTTATGTTAGAACATTTTTTTCTTTTTTTACTTTCCAGAGAAAACGTAAAATGCGGGAAATTCCATAAATAACAAACTTACGATCCGGGTTAAATTAACATTACAATTATACAGAAAAACTGGGACCTGATGAAAAAAACGTATAATGCGGGAAAAACGTAGATTCGGGGAACGTAAAATCGGGGTTTCACTGTGTTTTTCCAGTTTAGTACTTTTGATATATATATAAAAAAAAAATACTACTTCAAAAAACACTTATTGGACCTCGATTCGCGTCAGTTTTTAAGTTTTCCATTTTTCTGCATTTAAAACCCTCACATCTATTTTCCCGGACGGAAAAAAAAGAAAAAAAAAAGAAACACTTATTTGGGGTACCTTTCCTTTTCTAATAACATATATGTAAATAAATATATTCCTAAGTTCGATTCCACGTTTGTTCCCGTGTTTATCGATTCCTTTACAACTCTTCTGTTTTTTCTACATTTTAAAACTGCCGCATCCGCTTCTCGGGCGGATATATATGTATATAGATAAAACACCCACTTATTCAGCGTATTTTTTCGGTTCTGTTGGTATCTTTGGTTTAAAAATACATTAATATTTACTATTTCAAACTAATTATTTCTCAGAGGTCGAATTGCGTTCGTTTTCATCTTTTCCGTTTTTTCTCCAGTTTCAAAATGCCATTTGTGGACGAAAAAAAAAAAAAAATGCATATATATATACATATATACCAGGCTTTTTTTCCTCCCTCACAAGGAAGGTTTCCTTAATCCTTTATTCACCGACGGTAATTTCAAGTACCATTGAAGAAAATCTAATATAAAATCTAATTAATCTGTTGATTAATAAAAATATTTTTTTCTTTCCATGCAAAATACACTGTGCGATCAAATTTAGAAAGCACAGTGAAACAGTCGAAGCTAAATATTTTTTAAAGTGGCAATTTTTTTAACCATTTACAGAGATGTAGATTTTGTTTTACTAAAAAAATGTTATATGACAAATTTGGAGTTGCAAAAACATTTTCATTTACAGAGAGGATCACAAAACATTTATTTACATTGTTTTTATAAGAATCGTGAGATTTCCATAAGAGTATTTTTTTTGTTAATTAATGTAATTATTCTTATAAATATTTTACAAAAAGAGTTATAACTACCTATTTATTTAATCAGTGTTAATGAAAAAAAATTGTATAAATTTCATATTATTATTATTATTTAAGAATTCCAGTATATCTTCACATATAAAAGAAGAAAATTATTGAGGTGGAGCAATTTCTTGATTCATAATTTCGTAAATAAAGGTTTAAAACTCACAATATATATATCTATGTTATAAAAGGACAAACATATCTGTGCGTAACGCATACGTCATTTTGCGAATGGCAACACTTTGAAATTTGAAATACAATTTTTGTTTGCAATTTTCGCTATTGCAAATTTTTAAACTTCTAAATATCGCACATTTTAAATTTTTACACCGTCGTATAAGGAAAAAATTGCTCTTTTACATGCAATTTGTTTGAAAGCTGTATCTCAATTTATTTTTGAGATATTAATTTTTTTGTAGTTTTTAGTACCAATTTTGTAATTGTGGCAACTGAAATACTCCATTTCTATTAAAAATAAAAGGAAAATAGTCATGGTTTATTTATTTTTATTGATTATATCCTTATTGATGCCATTTTCATATTACAAATAAAAGTAACTTTTTTCTAATTTTTGAACAGAAAATTACGTCAGCCATTAAAAAAAAAAAACACTATTCTTCTTCATAAATCAAAAGATTGAAGAAGATATTTCAATAATTTTACATTACGCTGATACTGAGTTTGAGAAGATAGGCAATTGATTCAGTGAGTAAAAATGATGTCATATTTAAAACAAAACGATCATTTTCTTCGATAAAACTAAATATTTGACCAATACTAAATCAGCATGCCCTCTGCTTTTTTTACGACTACACCGCTGCTTGAGATTAGAACTTAAATTTTATGCGAATGTTCACATGAAAAGTTATATCGGACAAATGTGCCTTTAAGTTTGGAAATACATTCATTAATAATGTATTGCGCGTTAAAATACTTTTAAACTGTGAATTTGACTGGTGCGTATGTAAATTTTGAGAATGTGAAAATAACGTACAGTTTAGATTTTATGGGGGAAAATTTTATGATGTGACAAAGCGAAATCCTTTTTACTGATTTTTAATCCCGTAAAAACAGACGTAAGACCCTCAGTCGATAACTTCAACATAATTACTCATCTTGATTACGTATTGTAATACAGTTTAATTTTTCAATAATTTAAGAAGTTGAAGTTTTTGGAAATAATATTTTGGTAATTTTAGGTTAAAAACCTTATTTGTTTTAAGAATTAGATAACCAATGCAACGTGAATTTTTTATTGTAATTTTTTTGTAGGTTTATTATAAATTCGATCTAACAGTTCCATTCTAAATATTTTAATTCGTCGAATTTCGACGAGTTTCAACTCGTATATATAAAAGAAAAACTAGAAAACAGGAATTCTGCTTTTTCAGAATTTAGTGTCGGCCCCAATGACAATATATATATATATATATATATATATATATATATATATATGTATATAAATATAGATACAGTAGAGTCCCGATTATCCGAGTTAACCCTTAAATGCCTGATTTTTTAAAAAATCATTGTAATAATGTTTTTCGACTTTCGACTTTTTAAATAAATCATGGGAAAATTACTTTAAAAAATCATAGTTTGTTTTAAATACAGTTTACGGCTAAAAAACAGTTTGTTACTAATCGGCAATACTGGTGTTTAATTGAAAAAATAATTTGCCTTGATAAAATTTTATAATATTAAACACACAAGAATTTTAGGAACTATAATAAGAAATAAATTTCACTTGCTCACTGCAGGTCAAAATAGGGTATTTCGCAAGCTCCGAAACAAAACAAAAAGAACAAGTAGCAACAATTGAAAAAATAAATCTATCTTTATTTTTAAGTAGCACAAGGGTTGCCATCTACATGTTGAAAATCGATTTAATAATATTTTTAGAATGTATTTTATTGGCAACATTAGGCATTATAGCTTCAATATTATTCTAATAGTATTTATTGAACCTAAATTGGGTATGTTGCCGAAAAGCAACATCAGGCATTTAAGGGTTAATCGAACTGATACATTTGGAATGGATCATTTTCTTCTGATGGACTGATGGCTTCCATTATTATGAAACAGTCATTATAAATGAAGAGTTAGGTGAAGATGAAAGAGCAGTCGTAAAAAGTTAGAACTCTGATTTTCTGGTCAGAATGGGGAAAAAAATGGCCATTTTTGGCTATTTTTTTTTTTAAATTATGACCATTTTTTTTGAAAAAAAAAATTATGGCCTTCTTTTTCCCATTCTGGCCAGAAAATCAGAATTCTAACTTTTTACGACTGCTCTTTCATCTTCACCTAACTCTTCATTTATAATGACTGTTTCATAATAATGGAAGCCATCAGTCTATCAGAAGAAAATAACTCGGTGAAAGCGGAAACTCCGATAATCGGGACTCTACTGTAGTTCAGTTTTAAGATTTATAACACGGGATTTTATTTTACATAAAGTGGCGTCATCCACATCCGCTGAAGAATTCATCATTTGCGATCCTGTGTTAAACAACATCTACAGTAAAGTACGCTTAGGGTGTCACTATCGCTGAATAATACACAAATAAATAAAAAGAGATTTCGTCATTCAAAAAACTCGACAAAAAAATCGGCTATCTAAAGATTCACAGGCCTACATTTGTTTGTATTATTAATATAGATATTTAAAATTAAATTTAGTTTCTAATAGTTCCCTGTTTTATCAGAAATCTTTCATTTATATTTTTTCAAAATAGCCCGTATTTTAATTAAATTTTTCTTTTCAGTTTTTATGGGAAAATGGCAACAAAAAGATATAATTGCTATTTGTCTTTCACTTTCTACAGAAATGGAGTTCTTCAGTTGCCAATATTAAGCAAATGGCTCTAAAAACTCAAAAAAAAAAAATCTCAAAAATAAATGGAGATTTAGTTTTCAAACAAATGGCATTGAAAAGTACTTTTTTTTCCCAATACGACGGTATAAAAATTGAAGATGTGCGATGCTTAGAAGTTAAAAAAATTGCTATAGAATATTTAATCGTACTGCTTTGTTTTACGGCTGGCTTCTGTAACGTAACGTTATTTTTTGGAGACTACACAAAATAAGCTGGGAGAAAGAAATAGCATACCGTACCAATGGCTAAAAAAAAAAAAAAGCTAATGTAATTACTTATGTATGAAATAAAGGGACAGTTAAATTTACCCGTGAATTTCCAATAGAAAGTGTGTAAGAAAAATAAAATACTTTCGAATATATAGCGCGAAAAGACGAACGCTCCACGCGGTTTGATGAGCAATAACTTTCCTCGCCAACTGCAAGCGAATTTAATGCATTTGGAAAATGTTAATTAAATCAGAGTTTAAATGCGTCGTACTTAATGAATTTAAACTTAAGCGATGAAACAATTTATTATTTTTTCTATAAGCTTATACAATATATATACGATTTGCTGTTGCTGATGTTATTTAATTTTACACGGTTCCCATGGCAGCAATTCTCTTGTTGTCTCCGACACTAACAATATCGAAGTCAAATTGACAGGGCTCAGAATCGGGCATTAATTTTGAGTTTGAAGTCCCTTTAATCCATTTGAATTTTGTTCTAAACCGCTGTTAAACGATCGTTAAATTTCATTATAGATACATATAAATGTATGTGACAAATCTGTAGTTATAAAATTGTATTTAAGTTAAACTTACGTAAACTAGTTCAATATGAATTATATAGAAAAATACAGAAACAAGTTGGAAATTGCTTGTCAAACGAGGCAAATGAGGTGCGTTCGTACTATGACTAGTTTTATAAATATCTTTTGCACCGTACATTGTACCGAATGTATATTTTAATGCACTTCAATAAGTGCATATCCATTTCATTCTATTCGAAAGGCTGTAACATCATTAAAATGCACTTGAAATAATTTTTTTCCCATTGGCCGTCCTGTAACGGAAAACTTTTGACTGTCCCTGTAATTAAACTATACATCCGATTTTCATAAAATTTGAAATGACTCGAAAAAATTTTGTAGTAATTATACTGTAATATTATTAAAATACACTGCAAACTATTTTTCCCAATACACCGTAATGTAACGGAACTCTTTTGATTGTCTCTGTAAATGAACCGTAAATGCTATAGACTTCTTCTGCAATACCGAACATGTCATAGTGATACCCAATAACGTCTATCAATTTCATGGCAGTCGGGCTATATTTAAGCAAGTTAGAGCACTGGCGGGCGGACAGACAGACAAACCGAATTCATAAATACTTTTCAACTTTATTGGAAAGTGTTAAAAAGAAATATCAAAATCGAAGCATTTGTTCCAAATCTACTCGTTTCCATTAAATACTAACTTTTTTGCTGAAAGTCAGTTAATAAAAAATGACAATTTGTGGAAAATCCCTTATCATTCAGCTGCTTTTAGAGAGCCACTAATAATCAGCTCACTCTATCGCCGATATCTTTCTGAATTTTCATGATATTTGATTGGCTTTTTTTTTATGAGTTGCTCCATGGAATTGACTATAAAATCATGAAAAAAGGGTCTTTGTTATTGTTCGCGCACGCGCAGATAAAAAATACTTCATACAACTGCTCATATTTCATCAAATGTTTAATATATTTATATTACAATTGTACTATATTGTTTCTACCACATTTTGCCAAATTTTCTGAGACTGGCGTTAAGTTAGGTTGAAAGCATTGCATGATATAAGCAAAAAATAAATAAATTAATTAATAAAAAAAAATGCAAGAATTTTTCGCTATATTTCCATGAATATACGTGCTATTCTTACAGAAATTAATACACATATTGAACCGTATCCACATATTTGTATGCTGTGGCGATAGACCATTTCGTGCATTTTATTTTACAGAGTGATCCCAAATATTATTATTTTTCTTTGATTTTTTGTTGGCCCTCTAATTGTCCTCCTTATCAAATAAACGTTGATAAATATGAGATCAAACATATTTTTTATAAACCTGAAGTTTCAGAAGTTTCTTCCGACAAGTATATCTTTTAATATTCGACAAAATGTCTAAAATTGAAAGTTCCCGGTGATTAATGGCCATATAGTGTAGATGCCGAGATACAGCCATCACGGAAATCATGAAAGACACAGCATAGCAGCGCCCCCTGTTCAGTGAATAAAGCCAATACTGAAACAACATAATTTATAATAAATATCTTTAATATTAAAATTGACAGAATTTTATTCCATAGATGCCGAGATATTACAGAAATTGTGAAATACAGTAGAACCTCTTTTATCCGAAATTCTTTCAACCGAAACTCTTGGTTAACTGAAATCCATTTTTAACGTTTTACTATCACATTTCTTGTGTGTAAAATCCATTTTAAAAACTTTTTTTTTAAATTATCATATTCTTTTTGTGCAAGCACTCCTTTCCGAATTACGAGTACATATAAATATTTTTGATCCCTTCTCTTAGAGTTCCTTTGCATTTAACTTGAGCTCCAGTAAGCTGCGGAGTGGAACGAAGAAAACGAACAAATTAGCAATTCCGAAGCTTTTGAATCTTTTGCAAAAGGTTTGGCATGGCTCGAGCAGCAGAAAGACTGTGATACTGGTGAACTAATCATATTAAAAAACTCCGTGACAGAGCTGCAAAGCAAAGTCAATCGAAACTACGAAAAACAAAACATTTTTTCAAACCCTTGTGATATATGTAAAAGGTTCTTAATTTCAAAATTAAAATTCAGGTAATTTATTCTTGTTTCTATCTTGCTATTGCTTTATTTTTATTAAGCACTTGTTACCATAATAAGAAATATTGCATATATTTCTCTTTAATCTTAAAATTGAAGCATTCTCGATTATCCGAAAATTTTGATTTTCGGAAAGATGGTCGGTCCCGATTACTTTGGATAATCGAGGTTCTACTGTACACAGAACAGCAGGACCACCTGTTGAGCAAGAAGCACCCAAACGTAATCAGTACCAATTTATGTCAATTTCTAACTGAATACGAAGTTTCATGATATTCTATCTGATGCCACAGCGCAGCTATCATGGAAATCGTGGAAAACAGAGGATAGCAGCCCCACATGTTGGACGGTGTGCACCAAACCTAATCAATGCCAATTTATGTCAAAGTCTAACAGAAACAAAAGTCCAATAATTTGATTAAATTCCGTGCATTAATTTCTCAGACAAAGCGGCCACAAAATTTGCGTCACACACAAAATGACTAACAGACAAACAGACATTTTCCCAAAATAGTCTAAACGTGTCCTGGACATCCGAAAACATGTAAATGCATAAAAAAAGGGAAGTAGAAAATTTTCAAGGTTACAGTGTTTTCTTCCTATGTATATAGCAGAAAGTAAAAATAAGAGTAGCATTTATAACATGACATACTTGGACTTGGATGAGATTTGATGCCAGAGTCCCTGGAGACAACTCCTCACCTCTAGTGGAGAAATTAAGCATAAGCAATATGTGCCATAGCCGAAGTCTGACAAGCATAACATCAGAAACACGGAAGGGGAAAAGCTGGTCGAAAACAAACTAGAAAACGGGAATTCTGCTTTTTCAGAATTTAGTGTCGTCCCCGATGAAGAAAAAAAATATATGTACAGTCGTGGAAAAAAAAAAAAAAAAAAAAGTAAACACCCCCTACTAACTCCTCAACAAATTATGGTAGAAGAAAGTTAATGGTACCGAACGATTGTAAATAAAGTCTACTTTTAAATGATGGATATAAAATTTGCTTAGGGGGCCATCTACACATTAAAACGAACCATAACTTTGTTTTTTTTTCAAGAGCAATACATAATTCTGACAGCATAAATGAACTCTACACCCTTCAATTAGTCTAAAAACAAATTTTTATGCAATTCGTATGATAAGTTTTCGAGAAATTAATTATTTTAAAACGAGTGTACTTTAAAGGCTATATCCAAATTGAAGTTCGGTACTCGATTGTTAACCGAGAGAGCCCCTTCTTGATCAAGGCACCTCAAGCACCACTCAAGCAGTCAATGAAGCCTGTTAGATTACAGAACAGCAGAAGAAATGTCAAAATATCTTCTCACTTCCATCATAGACGGCCCCCTTAAACCACCCTTTTGCCGTTTTTTAAGCATAGTTTGAAAACTATTTGGAAGAAAAATGTGAAATTTTGCATTTTCATAAAGCAGGACTTAATAAATCTAAATCCATCAAAAAAATTGTAGGTTGCAATTCATAATTTTTTCGAATATTAATTTCTTAATTCATAATTCATATCATAAAATTATAAAAATTGCAAATTTGGCGTATTTATGTTTGGGCATATTAGTATTATTGCTACACAAAAAATTAGCACATTAGGAGCATAATTTCAGGAGATATAAATAAAAATATGAAAATGTAATTTAACATTAGAAGCACTAAATTTTGAATGTTTATAATTCAAAAGCTTATCATTCAAATGACTTGAAATTTGGTGTATAAGCATAGTTTGAACCGAAGATTTGAAATATTTCGTTAAAATTGGGTATTGCCATTGAAAAAAAAATGAGGTTTGGGTTCGTTTTAATATGTAGATGGTCCCCTAAGCAAATTTTATATACATCATTTAAAAGTAGACTTTATTTCCAATCGTTCGGTACCAGTAACTTTCGTCTACTATAATTTGTTGAAGAGTTAGTAGGGGGTGTTTACTTTTTTTTTTTTTCCCACGACTGTACGTAAATATAGATAGTACAAAACATATTTCAGTTTTAAGACTTGAAACACACACTTTTATTTTACATAAAATGATGTCATTCGCATCCGCTGAAGAATTCCACATTTACAATCCAGTCTTGAACAACATCTACAGAAAAGTATGCGTATGACGTCACCATCGCAGAATAATACACAATTCTAGCAAAACGCGATGTCGTCATTCAAAAAACTCGGAAAAAACAAACAAAAAACGGCGAATTAATGATTCATATACCTTCATTTGTTTGTAACATTAATATAGATATTTAAAATTAAATATAGTTTATAACAGCTCCATGATTTATCAGAAACCATTCACATATATTTTTTCAAAATAGCACTTATTTTAATTACATTTTTGCCCAGTTATTATCGAAAAATGGTAAAAGAAAGATAGAACAGTCTACTATTTTCCAGCTATTTTTTCTTTACTTTCTACAGAAATGGAGTACTTTAGTTGCCAACATAAAAAAAAAATTCGTTAAAAACTACAAAAAAATTAATATCTCTAAAATAAATTGAGATGCAGTTTTCAAACAACTTGCATTTAAAAGCACGTTTTTTAAAATGTGCGATGTTTAGAAGTTTAAAAAATAGCAATAGAGATTATCCCGTACAATGATACATTTGCTTTGTTTTACGGCTGGCTTATACAACGGAATGTTATTTTTTAGAGACGACTCTTTAATTGCTGGCAGAAAGAAATAGAATATCGGGGGCTAAAAGGTCATTTAAACTCGCCATACATTTTAAAATAATACATAAAAATACAGTTTACAATTAAAGAGAAAAAAGTTTTAAAAATATGATGAATAAAATAGAAAATAAAAATAAATAGTCCAGTGGTAGGGGAGCAAAAAAAGGCCGAATTCGGAATTAATTAGGGGAAAGCTGGAAATTGTTTTAATCCCTTCAGTTTAGGTCTAGGATGAATATACTATCTTTTCCCCCTCGTACTAGGTGAGCGTTAGGAAATATGTATAGATTTATAGTCAAAAAACACGTTTTTTTACATTCCATAACAGTATCTCCAAACAGCTAACTCTGTCAAAAACATTGTCAATACAAATGTTATAGAGCTTAAAATTCTGAGTAAAATGAGTACCTATACTTAATATTTTTGTTGAACATGAAGGTCACAATTCCAGTTTAAAGTTTTAGACCCGTGGTCAGGGGGTTGAACTCAGAATTAATTGGGAGAAAACTGGAAATTGTTTTAATCCCTTCAGTTTAGGTCTAAAATGAACGTACTATGTTTTCTTCCTCGTACTTGGGTGATTGTTAGAAAATATGCACACATTTATTTTCGAAAAACACGTTTTTTTTTAATTACTTTAAGAATATCTCAAAACAGCTAACTCTATAAAAAATAAGAAACAGTTAACTCTATAAATTTGTATTGACAATGTTTTTTATAGGCTGTTTTGAGATATTGTTAAGGTAATTAAAAAAAAGCGTGTTTTTCGAAAATATATATGTACATAATTTCTAACATTCACCCAAGTATGAGGAAAAATGATCGAGGATCGTATGTTCATTTTAGACCTAAACTGAAGGGATTAAAACAATTTCCAGTTTTATCCTAATTAATTCTGAGTTCAACCCCCTGACCACGGGTCTAAAACTTTAAACTAGAATTGTGACCTTAATGTTCAACAAAAATATTAAGTGTAGGTACTCATTTTACTCAAATTTTAAGCTCTACAACATTTGCATTGACAATGTTTTTGACAGAGTTAGCTGTTTGGAGATACTGTTATGGTATGTAAAAAAACGTGTTTTTTGACTATAAATCTATACATATTTCCTAACGCTCACCTAGTACGAGGGGGGAAACATAGCATATTCATTCTAGACCTAAACTGAAAGTATTAAAACAATTTCCAGCTTTCCCCTAATTAATTCCGAATTCAACCCCCTAACCACTGTGCTAAAAAAGAATATTTACAAGAAAATATACAAAAGGTACATGAGAGGATAATGAACGTTCAGGAAGGAGAAGCCGTATCAATGCAAATGAAAATTGGAAAAAAATATCCTGGGTCGATGTTTAACATGACATATTTGGAGTATAAGATCATCAATTGTTCTCTTTCGTCATAATGAAAACAACATCGCCCTTTCAGTACAAGTGTCTTTGATATTATTATTCGAAACTTGAGTAGAATTTTTGGAAGCAGAATAGACAGGTGGACGGTTTAATTTTGCTGCTTTCATTATATAAATCGATCGGCACTACATAAAAAATATCCATATTTGTATCCTGTAATTTATTTATTTATACTTATTTAACACCCGAAAGAGGATTACAAACAATTTAATTTGAGCGTGAGTGGAAAAAAAGAATCATAAAACATCGAAAAATAGTGAAGTTCTCTCAATTAACAAATGCGACTGGCCACGTGCTTCCATTCTCTGGTTCTTGTACGATGCTAATCCACGGACTTTATTTTAATTAGTTATCGCATTTTCAAAAATGATCCGAAAAAGCCAATAATTTCTCTCCTCTCTTTTTTTCTATACTCTTTCACGAAAACAGTGCTCCTCTTAAATCGGCTTGTCTCTCTCTCTTTTTTTTTCTTTTTCAAAACTATCGCGAACCTCTAGTCAATATTCCGACAAAATTTAATCCTCGGTGGTTGCATAAATATCGGGACTATTTCTTTGTATAGAATTCAGTGCATAATGAGGAATATTTCCTTGTATACATTTATATGAATGTTAGCTTTATTTGCTTCATAACAATGATGGATAAAATGTGTGGAGTAGTAAAAATGCAAAATGTGTTATTTGTTTTATAGTTTGAATTAAAAGGTCACATTAAATCTATTATTATGGATAATGGTTAAGCTATTAATTCATTCCTTATTAGAGAGAAACGAAAATAAAAATTAAAATGCCCTATTAGTAAATGATTATTTACGTGCCAGATAATAATAATAATATTAAATTAGAAAACAGGAATTATTCTTTTTAAGAATTTAGTGTCACCCCCGATGAATATATATATATATATATATATATATAACCATTAAATAAACATTACCGACCACCAACAAAAACTGTGAAATTATGAATAAAATGGCATTAACAAATACAGTTCCCCCCGACACACACACACACACATATATATATATATGTGTGTGTGTGTGTGTGTGTGTAAATATAGATAGTTCAATTTTAAGACTCCAAACACGCGTTTTTATTTTATATAAAATGAAGTCATCCGCATCCGCTAAAGAATATCTCATTTACGATCCAGTCTTAAACAGCATCTACAGTAAAATATGCATATGACGTGACTATCGCTGAATAATACACAAATCCAAAAAAACAGATTTCGTCATTCAGGAAACTGGACAAAAAAAAAAAAAAAAAAAAATGGCTATCTCATGATTCATATGCCTTCATTTGTTTACAATATTAATATACAGGGTGATTCTGAATTCATCATCAATATTTGGTGGGCAGGTAGGGAATAGGAAAAGAACACTATTTCACAGAGGAAAGCATAGGCACAAACGAACGCATGACGGTGTAGAGGGCGCTTTGTGTCCGCATCTCCCATGAACGCGCATAGCTGTCTGCCGTGTGTAGCCAGTCGTCATTCGACAAGGTGACTTCGCAGAAGTAACATGAACCGGTATACGTTTCAAGAACTTGCAGATATGCATCTAACTTACGGTGCCGCAGGAGAAAGCTGTCTTAGAGCTAGGCAAATGTATGCAGAGCGCTACCCCAACCGGCGCGTGCCACAGCATCAAATGTTTTCACGTGTTCATCGACAACTGTGCGAAACTGGATCATTTGCTGGTATTAATGTTGATCGAGGCAGCCGCCGATCAACACGGACAGTTTCAGTCGAGGAAGATGTCCTACAGTCTATCGAAGAACAGCCAAGTTCTAGCACACGAGGTATTGCTCGCCAGTTTGGAGTTTCACAATCAACAGTGTGGCGGATACTAAACGAGGAACGTTTACATCCTTTTCATTTGCAAAGAGTGCAGTTACTGGAAGCAGAGGACTATCCCAAGCGTGTTACTTTTTGTCAGTGGTTCATGCAGAGAACAGCCGTTGATCCCAGTTTCACAACGTATGTTCTTTTCACAGATGAAGCGTCCTTCACTCGTGAAGGTGTCTTCAACACACACAATTCGCATGTGTGGGCTAATCAGAATCCACATGGTACGAGAGTTAGAGCTGCGCAACAACGCTTTGCCGTCAATGTGTGGACTGGGATCGTCGGCGACTGTTTGCTGGGACCGTATTTACTACCATCCCTTTTAGATTGCGCAAACTACCTCATATTTCTTCAGACTGTGTTACCGGGTCTTATGAACGAGGTTCCTGCTGTTATTCTCCGGCGAATGTGGTTCCAGCATGACGGCGCTCCAGCACATTTCGCAAATGATGTGCGTTGTTACCTGACCAGAAAATTTGGAGCTCAATGGATTGGTCGCGGTGGACCGGTTTGTTGGCCACCACGGTCACCGGATTTATCTCCAATAGACTTCTTTGTATGGGGTGCCATGAAAAACATGGTGTACGAGACCCCTGTTGCCAGTGCTATGGACCTTGTAGCACGCATATCGGTTGCCGCCGCAAACATCCGGGAAACGCCAGGCATATTCCAGAAAGTTCGGTTGTCCATGCAACGTCGTTGTGAGGCATGTACTCTAGCAAATGGTCAGAATTTCGAGCACCTCTTGTAAGTCTGTACAAAAGATGCACAAATAAACGTTTTTTTCTCTTACCACTTTCTTGTTATGTTTTCTTTCCATCATTTAACCGGATTCATATTGCCCTACTACATGACGTCTGCGTCCATACTTTCCTATGTGAAATAGTGTTCTTTTCCTATTCCCTACCTGCCCACCAAATATTGATGATGAATTCAGAATCACCCTGTATATAATTAAAATTAAATTTAGTTTATAATAGCTCCATGTTCTATCAGAAATCATTCATTTATATTTTTTCAAGATATCACGTATTTTAATTACTTTTTTTTTTTTTTTCAGTTTTTATCAGAAAATGGTAACAAAAGATATAATTGCTATTTTTCAACTATTTTTTCCTTACAGAAATAGAGTACTTGAGTTGCCAAAATTAAACAAATGGTGCTAAAAACTACAAAAATATTAATATCTCAAAAATAAATGCAGATGCAGTTTTCAGACAAATTGCAAGTATTTTTTTTCCAATACGATGGTATAAAAATTGAAAATGTGCGATGCTTAGAAGTTTAAAAAATTGCAGTAGAGATTATTCTGTACAACGATACATCTGCTTTGTTTTACGTCTGGCTTATACAACGCAACGTTATTTTCTGGAGATGACACATTAATAGGTGGGAGAAAGAAATAGCATATCGAGAGCTAATACAGTGAAACCTCTCTGTAAGGGTCACCTGCCGTTCCATTGAAAATTGGCCCTTATGAGGGGTGGCCCTTGAATAGGGGTGATAAAAAACAACAACAACTAAAATAAGGAAATCAAAACCTATATCGGTGAAAAAACTGTTTATTAACATTTTCAAACTCTATACATGATTGAAAAAAATTCTCTATAGAAGTTTGTTTACTTTTCATAATTTTTTCGCAGACAATTTTGGTTTCTAATGATTCTTTTACTTTATGGAACAAATTACTTAAATTTGCATCATTTATTAATGCCTTAGAAAAATACATTGGTTTATTTATTTCTGTTAGCGTTTCCTGACAGGTATAAAAATTGTGCTTCAATATCCATTCACAGTTTTAGTAAATGTGGAATCAGTTTTTCTGGATAACCTGTTATCCTTTGTGTGCCCACAACAAAGGGTCAAGTTTCCCCTCCAACCCAACCCCTACAGGTTGAAAGGTCAAACAAAGTATGAGAAACACCTGTTTGTCTCACTTGTGGAAAAGTTTATGGTTCTTCATTATGTTACTAAATCCTTCCCATCTCCCCCGACTTCTTTGTTGCAAGTGCAGTTGTTTTCTGAACACTTATCTTTTGGTTCAGGAATTCAATACATCTGTTTAGGATTTAAGGCATATGTGAAAAAATGGCCTTTATGAGGGGTAGGTGCGGCCCCTAATAGGAGTAAATTTAACATTATGTCTATCGGAAAAATTTTCGTTCCAAAAAATATTGGCCCATAATAGAGGTGGCCTTTGAATAGGGGTGGCCTTTAAAAGAAGTTTCACTGTATACATGAGAGGATAATGAACGTTTAGGAAGGACAAGCCCTATCAATGCAAATAAAAACTGGAAAAAATTATCCTGGGTCGATGTTTAGCATGACATATTCGGAGTATAAGATCATCAATTGTTCTTTTTCCTCATCATGTAAACAACATCGTCCTTTCAGTACAAGTTTCTTTGATATTATTATTCGAAACTTGAGTAGAATTTTTGGGAGCAGAATAAACAGGTGGACGGTTTAATTTTGCTGCTTTCGTTATTTAAATCGATCGGCACTACATAAAAATTATCCATATTTGTATACTTTAACTTATTTATTTATACTTATTTAACACCCGAAAGAGGATTACAAACAATTTAATTGGAGCGTGAGGGGAAAAAGAATCATAAAACATCGAAAAATAGTGAAGTTCACTCAATTAACAAATGCAATTGGCTACGTGCTTCCATTTTCTGGTTCTTGTACGATGCTAATCCACGGATTTTATTTTAATTAGTTATCGCATTTACAAAAATGATCCGAAAAAGTGAACAATTTCTCTCCTCTCTTTTTTCTATACTCTTTCACGAAAACAGTGCTCCTCTTAAATCAGCTTCCCTCTCTCTCTCTTATTTTGTTTTTCAAAACTGCCGCGAACCTCTCCCCCAATATACCGACAAATTTTAATCCTTGGTGGTTGCATTTAAATATCGGGACTATTTCTTTGTATAGGATTCTGTGCATAATGAGGCATATTTATTTGTATACATTTATATGAATGTTAGCTTTATTCGTTTCATAACAATAATGGATAAAATGGCAATTTGTGGAGTAGTAAAAATGCAAGATGTGTTATTTGTTTTATGGTTTGAATTAACAGGTTACATTATGATAATATTATTATGGGTAATGGTTAAGCTATTAATTTATTCCTTACTGAAGGGAAACGAAAATTAAAATTACAATGCTCTGTTAGTAAATGATTATTTACGTGCCAGGTAATAATAATAATAATAATAATAATAATAATAATAATAATAATAATAAAACTAATACGTTGTGGCCATCACAAAACATTCTTCTATATGTCACGTTAATTAAATCATTTAAATAGAACCAGAAATTACACCAATTTAGCACCAATTCATATCAAAGTATATCTGAATTTGAAGTTTGATGAAAATTCGTGCATTAGTTCTTGAAATAGAGCTATAGCGGAAATTCTGAAAAATGTAGCATAGCAGCGCTACCTGTTGAGCGATTTACACCTAAACATAAACAGCACTAATTCATATAAAGGCATACGTGAATCTGAAGTTTGTTGAAAATCCAAACATTAGTTCTTGAGATAGAGATAATGCGGAAATCGTAAAAAAATGCAGCATAGCAGCGCCACCTGTTGAGAGATTTACACTAAAATGTATAAAACGTCAATTCATGCCAAGGACTAACTGAATCTGAAGTTTAATGAAAATCCGTGCATTAGTTCTGGAGATTGAGCTATTGTGGGAATCGTGAAAAATGCACCTTTTGAGCAATTTGCACCAAAAACTAAACAGCGCTAATTCATATCCAGGTATACCTGAGTCTGAAGTTTGTTGAAAATCCAAGTATTAGTTCTTGAGATAGAGCTATTGCGGAAATCGCAAAAAATGCAGCATAGCCCGTGCATTAGTTCTTGAGATAGAGCGCCCACAAAATTTGTGTCACACACATACATACAGACAGACATTTTGTAAAAACATGTTTTTCGGAATCTCTGACCCCTAAAACGTGTAAATTCGTCGAAAAATTTCACGAATGCAATACTTTCTTCTTGTAAAGATAGAAGAAAGTAAAAATATAACAAAGCCTTCGAATTAAAATGTAAAATGATAATAAAACAGATGACCTACGCTATATAATATAAAATAAGCATATCTACATCACAATATAGTATTATTTATGTTGCGAAACCAATAACTTCAAGTGTGTGATTTTCCCCCATATGGACAGTTTGTGCTGTGAAACTAGTTTTACAGGCAAAGATATGTGAAGAATGGAGGATCTGTACGTGAAAACATTTGTTTCCATGGTTCGTAAATATCATGATATTTTCGAAAATATCAAAAATATCCGATATTTTTGATATATATCCGATATTTCTGATATATAACCGATATTTTTGATACATATCCGATACTTTTAAAATAATAATCTTACTGATGATTATGTAATATAGTATATACTATTTTCAGACCTAATACAAATTAGAAACAAAAACATAGTACATTTAGCATGAAAACATAATAAAAAAATATTCTAAATGCATTTTTTTTCACTTATGTAACAAAATTTAAGATCATGTAATTGAAAACAGACATAATTTGCTTTTTGCACTCACAAAAAGAAAAAAAAAAGATTTACTATCAAATTTTAAGAAAAATTTATGTCTTATACAACAGTATTTTAAATACAAAATAATTTATTTTTATCGAAGAATTTGAATAATAAATGTAAGCTTGTCTGCTTTTTTATTCCCTAACCAGCTGTGCAGTTTAAAGGAAGACAAGACTGGGGGCAATCCTATGGGAAATAAGCGAGCTTTAAGATCCGTTCCTTCAAAACTACCCGACCGATTTTGATGAAATTTTAAATCCATTTTCACTGGATTATGCTCAACATTTACAGCAGGCAGTTTTTTTCTACGACTAAAATTTTTTATTTTAGAGCAATGGCAATTTTATAGAATTTTTCCATTTTTCAGATTTTTTTTAAAAACTAATTAAGTTTTTAAAAAAACTTTCTGTCACATATTTTCTTATATATATACTCTGCCACCAATTTTTTTTATTGAAATCGCTCGAATACTTTAGGAGTTAATGGGGCTTTTTGCTGAAAGTACCATTTTTCGGAGAGTTAAAAAACTTAGACACTTCTAACTTGTGTAAAGTTCTTGCACAGTTTTATCAAACACATGAATTAAAGTACATATAAAAACTAGGATAAAATTTAGTTACACATTAGGGATGGGCATTATTTAACGTATTAGGATAAAAAATCCTGTTACTATGCTGGAACCTAATATTGAATTAATATGTTACCGAAAAGTCCCTGTTAATTAAATAACGTATGGTTTTAAATGGCAGCGTCTTTATTCATTTGCCTTAATCAAGAAATCAATTTTGTGCCTTTAAAATAGAACAATATTCACAATAAACGTCCTCCATCGTTTCTTTTCTGACGTGCGCCCCTAGTTTGGCCCATCTTCCCCCTCTAGTTATGGGCAACTCTGTTAGGTGTGTGGTGCTAAAAATTTATTGTGCATTTCATCAATCTTTAATGCATGAATAGTAATGACTTGCAGCACTAATTAAACGCTTTTTTCGTCATGGTGCCTGGTGCTGGGTCATCAGCATCATCACATACTTTCACCGATTCTGATTGCGCAAAGTAGAGCATAAACCAAACACTGGCACAAATAGTAAATCAGGAAAACATCTGAAAATTTCTAAGAAAAAAGCTCATGCTTGACATGTTTTGTACTCATGAATCGTATATATTGTCTTCATTTAGCATTTCCATACCAAAAAGTCAAATTTGACTTATAAAACCTAGCAAAGTTTTGTCTAATTTTTGATCTGAACAATTTATTTTCAACTAAAAATGTATTTTGGTGCTTTTTTTTTTTTTTTTAAATTTTCAACGAGTGATTTTTGTTGAATTTTGACATATATTTCATTTATGTTATGTAAATGAAAAAAAGCATTGATCCCCCCCCCCCCCCCCCTTTAAAAAATGCAGCGAAACAGGACTTCAGGTTCCTTAAATTTATAAAAAGTGCCTTTTTGCAATATTTAAGTAAAATACATTTATTTACAATTTTATCTCTTAAAATTTTTAATTCCCGATTTTGAATAGAAAATCTATTTCCAAAAATAACAAAACATTGTTTAGTTACATTCAAATAAAATCCATGAATTTATAATGTTTTAACTTATTAGCGCATTTAAAACGGGTACATTAAAACTTCAGTTGATTTCAACTGAAAGCAGCTGAAACGTGTTGGAAACCAACCGCAGATAATTCCTTAATTCATTCTGAATCACGCCATCAATAAATGTGTTCTTAACATATAAAATTATCTTTTTATCGCTTGGTAAGCTTATGAATAAAGAGAGATAAAAGAACATCTTTTCAATTATATATCTGTTAAAAATTTCTGCGGTCAATATAACATTTGCTTATTTCGAAACATTTGGTACAACAGTCTTTTAAATTAAAAAATACGCTGAAGGATAAATTTATCTGAATGGCAATTTTATCCCAGTGAAATGACTTTTGATTAAGAATGATTTATTTACTCTTCCTGTTTTTCTAAGAAATCGTTTTGCGTTGACGGTTTATTTGAATATTTAAAGGCTTTTTACTCCGTACTCATGGAGTTTTTTGCTTTTTTTTAGGGGATGGGGGGGGGGGGGGGGAGGGGATTCCTGCACTATAAATTTTGTTTTTAGGCAATTTTTTTTATTATTTTTGTTTTGTCATTGTTTTAATTTGCTGAAAAAAAGAAAGAAAATAGCCTCCTATAATCTGTGAGAAAACTTAATTTTAGTACAGTTGTAATTAATTTGAAAAACTTATTTGTACGAACGAAATTTGTTTGGATGAATTGCATTTGATTAAAAGTATATAAATGATTTTGTGTTCTTGTGAAATTAGCTTTGAATATGCGTTGATAGATATGTATGGTTGTTATGAAGTCGGGATCAAATTTCTCTTTTTTAATACTTTCCAACGTAGTTGAAAAGTGTTTATGAATTCAGATTGTCTGTCCGCCTGTCTGTCCTTGCTTTAACTCGCGTAAATATTAGTCCAATTGCCATGAAATATATATATGTTATTTGGGTTTAGTATGGTATGTTCGGTATTGTAAAGGAAGTGTGTACAGCATATTTGGTTCATTTATAGGGCCACTCAAAAGGATTCCGTTACATTACGGTATATGGGGAAAATCGCTTGCTGTGTATTTTAATGATATTACAATATTTAAGACATATTGAAATTGATATAAATCACTGAGGTGTACTACAAGATTATTACTATAGACTAGGGTGTACATAGAACTTATCGTTTATTTACAGGAACACACAAAAGTATTTTGATATAGAAGAAAATGAGCAATAATTGAGTTTTTGAAGCCACGAAACAATAATTGCTGGAAGAACGTTTTCAACTGTGGTATGCGTTTTTTAAGTTAACTATTTTTTAAATATTACTTGGTGTGTATCAATTCCAGATCATATACAAGGTCGAACAACAGTTCTCAACAACATTCGTTTATTGGTTGAAATTGCTGAGCGGAAGTTTTAAAATGTATTATGTGTTTAACTGAACTAACTTTTTGCATACTATGTAGTATGCATACGTATCTGTAGATCATATACAGGGCTGCAAAAAAATCGTATATTTTAACGACTATTCATGGTAATGGCAGAAATCGTGTTTTCAAATGCATTATGCGTTTTCCGAATTGTTCATTGAAGACGTCATCTTCCACCTTTGTCAATTGTGATGTTTTGTTATGGTATTCTGAATGTGTTGGAAAGTGCTTCATAATCTGGAGGGGATTAGAAATCGTGTTGTTAAAACTGTGTTATTTATTATACAGGGTATCTCTTATCGTTTACCAATAACTAATTTCTAAATCGTTCGTTTTAAAGGTATACTTCCAATTGCAAAAATGTTTCAAATTTTGTTCTACATCACATAAAAATCGATTTAAATTACAATAATTACTTTTTAAATAGATAAGAAATTACAAATTTTATACAATGCCTCGGTCCTATAAGTTTGATTTAGAAAATGTTTTTCCATGTTCTAACAAGTAAAAGAGCAAAAATTTATTCTTTTATGTTCAAAACTTACTGAGTTATGATACTTAGAATTTTATGAATATTCAATGTTTTAATCACCATAAATGCAAAATTATGTTTTTAGTGTCAGAAAATGCTAAAAATGCATGAAATTCAAAGTATCATAACTAGGTAAGTTTTTATCTGGCAAAAATTAAGTTTTTAATCACAAACTAATTTTGATTCATCTCAATAGAAAACAGCATTTATAATTATGTCAAAAAATTATTCCAAACTTTTTGTTTAAAAGGCCTTCTAATTAAAACATCCGTTGACCGCATACACAGCGATTAGTTATATGTTATAAAAATAACAGGTTGTTGGAACCTGTTACCTGTGCAAGTAAGCAACGATGTAACCTGTTAACCAAAAGTAACTATATTTCCCATCTCTGTTACATATAATAAATGAGTATAAAATGTCAGAGTAAAATTAATGTGAGTCCCTTAAATTGAACAAAACCAAAACTAGAAAAATTCTTTCTAATGAAGCTATAAAAAATTTATTATCTAAATTAGACTGCATATATTTCAATAGCTGTTCTAAGTAAATAAATTGACATAATTATTGGTTTCAAACTTAAAAATTCAGCTTCAAACGTAAATCTTGGATATATTTTTTATGGGGAGGGTGGGGCTAAAAAAGTCACTGCTTAAGCGAAAGTTCTTTATCTTCAGAACGACACAGTCAATAACAGTTAACAAATTCATTTACGCTTGCTTTCACTGAAAATATCAAAAATATAATACGTGTATTATGAAAATAAATATCAAATATATGAAAATAAATATCAAATACTATATGAACCTAAATATCAAATATATGAAAATAACAAACTTCATGATATTTTGAAAATAAATATCGGATATATATCATGATATACAGCTGAACCTCTTTTATCCGAAGCTCTTTTAACCGAAACTCTCGGTTAACCGAAATCCATTTTTAAAGCTCTCTCTTTCTCTCACCCCCCCCCCCCCCTATTACATTCCTTGTGTGCAAAATCCATTTTGAAAGCTTTTTTTTTTTACTATCATATTTCTTTTGTGCTAGCGGTCCTTTCCGAACTACGAGTACGTATAAATATTTTCGATCCCCTTTCTTAGAGTGGAACGAAGAGAACGAACATATTAGCAATTCTGAAGCTTTTGAATGCGTTGCAAAAAGTTTGGCATGGCTCGAGCAGCAGACAGACTGTGATATTGGTGAACTAATAATATTTAAAAACTCCGTGATAGCTAGAGCATAAAAGCAAAGACAATCGAAACTGCGACAAACAAAGCATTTTTTTCAAACCCTTGTGATATATGTAAAAGGTACTTAATTTCAAAATTAAAAATTCAGGTAATTCTTCTTTCTATTTTGCTATTGATTTATTTTTATTAAGCACTTGTTACCATAATAAGAAATATTGCATATATTTCTCCTTAATCTTAAAATTGAAGCATTCTCGATTATCCGAAAATTTCGATTTTTCCGAAAGATGGTCGGTCCCAATTACTTTGGATAATCGAGGTTCTACGGTATATGAAGCTATATATCCACTAATATATATCACCGAACCCTGGTTGAACTCATTTAAAAATCTGTATGAGATCATATAAAAGCATATTTCTGGAGAGCAGGTATCGAAAGTGTAGCGTGTTGGAAAACCAGCATGCTTCCGCAAATTCCCAAAGTATATATCGGTTACGATATCTTTGGTCAAATTTGTACTATTATTCAAAGGAATCAATTAATCTAATACATAAAAATGAAAATTTATCTGTCTGTAATGCTGTACAAATCCACAGTTTGGAAGCCAGAATTCTGAAATGTTACGTACATGTGTATTAAAACACAACCGAGGTAATTAAAGTAATCTGGAATCGGAAGAACTTATAGTTAATTTTTAATTAATAAAAAACCACCAATTTAACAGCAATTTCCTATCACATTTAAACATTTTTCGTTATAGTTGTTGCCAACAATTTAAAATCCACAATAAAATTCTTATCACAACAATTACTTTTCTACTGCAAGATTTCCACGTGAAAAAATTAAATAAATGGTTGATGAATTTAATAAAAGGGAATATTACATCATAACTTTTCAACTGCAAGATTTCCGCGTAAAAAATGAAAATAAAATAAATAGTTTGACGAATTAAAAACAAAAGTGAATGTTACGTCATAATTTTTTCGTTTTATGATTTCCATGTGAAAAATTATAATTATTTAATTAATATGATGATTAAAAAAATGGAATATTACGTCATATTGGAAATATAAAGTACGTGGTGAATATATAGCGTCATATAAGTGTGAAAAAATGTATCGAAGCATGATAAAATCTCAATTATGGAAATATTGGCGTATTTTAATATTATTGCTCCAATGATGAATGGAAATAAGTTCATTTATGGCTGTATTATTTTGCGTCTGTTATATAAATTTATACATTTTTATATCGAGTTTTCATTTGATTCATGTGCACAACACTTCGACTGTGTTTTTTTAATTTTTTTTTATGTTGTATGTTAAATTTTGAAACTGGTTTTTCAAAACAAACATTCTTAAAATTACAGGCAACGCCGAGTTCTTTAGCTAGTGCCTGAACATTGACTGTAAAAAGGGACAAATACACTGATGGGAAGTTCAGAAAAAGATCGAGAGTTTGCCGGAAAAAATGAAGACGGTACAGAAAAATTTAAGCTCTTCATGATTGGTAAATCACGAAACAACCATTGCTTAAACAAAAATAAATTGAAATACACTGCTCAAAACAATTAAAGGATATTTGAAGTTTTATATAAAATAAAGATATAAACGAAATTTTTTTTGCCGAAAATAGAAGAAGAGAATCAAAAATGCAAATTTTTCTGATTTTCAAACTGTGGAGTATGCAAATTTTGAGTTCGACGTCAAAAACGTCGCTTCAGCGGCAGCGAATGAAATTTGACTTTCAACTGGATAAAAGAGAATGAAGACAAGGATGATCGGCATTCAGTGATTGCTTTGTTTCGATGAGTACGATGTCTCAGCGAAGTCATTTGACAGAATCAGAAGCTTTGAGAATTGTTGGTAGGTTAGAAGGGGGCCAAACTCAAGCCGAAGTAGCGCAAGCCATTGGAGTGTCACAAAGTGTCATTTCCAGGATCTGAAACCGTTTTTTGGAGAGTGGATGTGCAGGCCGAAGACCAGGGCAAGGTCGTAGACGGGCAACAACGCCCAATGAAGATCGGTATTTAGCGTTAACAGCTCGGAGACACCGAACCATGAACGCTACTCTTCTCCAACAACACCTTCGCTCGGCTACAGGCACCACGATTTCAACTCAGACTGTCCGAAACCGGCTCCATGCTGTAGGTCTGTATGCTTGCCAACCGATGGTATGTGTTAGATTAACATCAAGGCATCGTCGCGACCGCAGGGAGTGGGCAACCGAGCATGTCAACTGGAGGAGAAATGAATGGAGCAATATTCTGTTTTCTGACGAGTTCCGTTTTTCTGTGCATCCGGATAATAGGCGTATTTTCATCTGGAGGGACCGTGGCAGTAGGAATAATCCTGCGTTCGTGCACGAAAGTGTCAGATTTGGCGGTGGAGGAGTGTTGGTGTATGGTGGCATCTCCATTGACGGGCGCACTGACCTCTACATCATTCGAGATGGAGCTCTGACTGGTCGACGATATAGGGATGAGATCCTCAGACCTATTGTAGTCCCTTACGCTGCAGCAATCGGAGATAACTTCATTTTAATGGACGATAACCGCAGGCCACATCGTGCAAACCTGGTGGAGGATTTCCTTTTCGAGGAAGGAATCGTTCGAATGGAATGGCCAGCGTCTTCTCCAGCCATGAATCCAATCGAGCACGTTTGGGACGCTCTAGGAAGACGAGTTTCTGGCCGCCAACAACCCCCACAAACTCTCCAAGAACTGGAAAGAGCTCTTCTGGAAGAGTGGGGCAGAATACCCCAACTCGTCATTAATAGCCTCATTGAGTCGATGCCTCAAAGGTGTTCAACGTTGCTGGCCGCCCGTGGAAACCATACCCCCTACTGAAAATCATTTTCTTTGAAGAAAACACCTTTTCTTATTCTTTTTTTCTCATATGCACAAATTGTGTTTTTTTCCTTTAGTACACAAATGCGCAATAAAATGCACCTTTTTCTGCCAAACATGTGTAATTTATTCTCATATAACCTACTATGTCTGTCGACCATGTATCAATCAGCTAAACAGTTTACCAGATACAAAATCCACCTAAAACTGCAATATCCTTCAATTGTTTTGAGCAGTGTATATTGAAAATCACAATATTTTGAAACCAAATTTCAAAATAAATTTAATATTTTGAAAATAAATATCAAATATTCGAAAATATCAAATTCCATGATATTTTGAAAATAAAAATCGGAAATATATCATGATAGATCGAGATATATATCCATTGATATATATCACCGAATCCTGTATATATCAAGTTGAAAATAATTTAAATCTTATTTACTGACGGTGACATACAGAATATATATAGTGTCTGAAAGAAATCAGTTAAAGGAATACAATTGTGGAAATTATCTATTTATAGTTTTTTATGGATCTTAAGACACATCCATAGGAAAGTGGATTGAAATGATAAACTTGCGTGCCATGGAAATATTTGGCATACCGATTGAGTTTTATTTTTCCTCGCAAACAGCAGTTCACGGCTACTTATTTTCGAGAATTTTCTAGCAAAATAGCATCTAACGTTTTCTAATATTCTTGTTTTGTTGAATTTTACAATATAACGTAAAGTACATAAAAAAATACATAATTGTGTACTTATAAAACATTTGAAAATTGTAACTATACCCTTGTTATTCCATATGACAGGTAATATTAACGCATCATATTAACACACCGTTAAAGTATTTGTATATCGTTTAGATTTTTTCTTTAGAAAAAATTAGAAATAGAAATATTTTTAGATTAGCAACATAAACGTAGTGTTGAGAAACAACAACAACAACCCCCCCCTCCCCCCACACACACACCTCTCCCCGGTTTATTTGGTTTAAACTATGCTCTTTTTGAGTTAACCCCCCATCCCACTTTTAGGTAGATTTCGTATGAAATACTATTACATTCTCCCCTATGTTGGAATTTTGGAAAAAATTCTGCAGATCTACACCGATCATGACCCCTAGAACCCAAAACCACCAACTAGTAAAAAACTTTATCTACCTATATCTATATCACTTTTTTATGGACACTATAACTTCCATAGTTCTGCACAAATCTTTTCCAAACTGATAGATAAAATCAAGGGGCATAAAATCTCGGTCAAGTTCGTTAATGGGCAAAATCGGACCAAGGGGGTGGAAATAGGGAGGGGTTTTGTGAAAAACGAAAAAACCCCATAACTTTTTAATTATAATCGACTCAGTTTAAAGTTTTTATTACTTCTAAAAAAAGAGCCAGAAATTTATGTATGACAGATTTTTGATAAAATTAAAAATGGGCTCAAGGGGGGGAAAAATCGGGTTTTGTGGAGAAAAAAATTCACAATTCGTCAATTCTGAACATATCAAATCCAATTAAATTTATTATTAGGACCAATTCTTACCGAAAAAAAAAATGAATAATGAAAACAAACAGGGGGGTTGAAGAAGAAACAAAATCCATAATTTCGTCAATTCACAAGATATCCAATCCGCTTAAATTTATTATATATCCTTTTGAATATTATCTACAACTTTTATACTGACAAGTTTTTAATAGGACCAATTCTTACAGCAAAAACAAATTAAAAGTACATAGAAGTTGAAGAAAAAAAATATCGTATTACTCAAATCCAAACTACTTATTTTCTGACTCATTTTTAAATTTATTTTTGGTTTCAAACGCATCCAAATGGTAGGTTCTCTTATTCAGAAACTATATAATGTGCCGTAAAGGTCGATTTTTTGATAGAGGCAGAATATATTTCAAAAAATGATGTCACGGTGGGCATTTTCAACAGAATTTCTGGAAGCGATTGTGTTGGAAACTAAAGTCTAATCATGATTTAGTTTTTGTTGGTGAAATTAGTACTCAACTTCGAAATCTACCTGCCCCTGTAGGCCGAGCCAGCAAGAATTTTTTGTTTTTAACCCTTAACCGGAAACGTGAAAATCCCGTGCACAAACAGAACACTTAATAATTTACCAAATAGTGAATTTAAATATTTAATATTTAATAGTAATACATTAACAGGACCAATTTTTTAATTTAACAACATAAAAATAAGTTTGGAATGTCGGAGAGAGAAAATATTAAGGGCAGATATGTAGACGCAAACATTTCACAGACATACGTTTCCGGTTAAGGGTTAAATATCATTTTCTATTACATACACACGCATTAATAAAAATAAACATTGTTGAATACTACTAGCATTATTTCATTTGAAAATAATTTAAATTAAACATTTTCAGTGAATTATGGAGCGCCCTGTAGCGCGATCTAATAGCCGAAATGTCACCAAACTTGGTATTTAGACTAATCAAGACATGGGAAAAGGATTCCGTGAAAAAAATTAGTTCCAAAAATCGCCGCTAGGGAATTTTGTGGCGCTTTTCAATGTATAAAATGTGAGAAAAGAAAAATACTAACACATACACATAGTTAACAATAACGTACAGTTAAATTATTAATGTTTATTTACAAAATTTCTGGTCCGAATCAAAATAGTTTCATTTGGTATCACTAAATAACCGGTTATTTTATATTCAGTGTTAACGTCCTATGAGATATCAAATCAACGAGGACTTCGTGTTTCACTGAAATTAAGCTGGGTGGGTTTTTTTTTTTTTTTTTTTTTTTTTTTTTTTTTACATCGCTGAAAACATTCAGTACACATTTAGAGTCACCCAAAGCTTTTTCTATTCTGCTGTTGAAATATGTTGCTTAAACGAGTTTTCCAAAACTGTAGGATGTCCCTGAATATTTATTTGTATTTTTTTTTTTTTTTTAATCTGGTGTTGTTTGCATTCCTTTTAACAAGAGGGATGTAATCGGTACTATTGTTTCACTCAGAACCAGACCAATACACGTTTCATCTTAAAAGGAGATACGTTTGGTAAATGCATCGGAAATTGTGACAGATTATCGTTGCAATGATAGATACATTTATTTCCTCTTGCTAAACATATCGGACCAATATGCAATTAGCATTCACAATCTTCATTGATTAAAAATGTTGTCAGTTTAGAGTTGTTCTTCTAATATCACCTCTGCAGTTTCTACAATCCTGGAAACGCTATTCCTCTACAATACCATCTTATTTCGGTTTGCAGTAGGAGGGGGGATGCTGGCTTCCAATAACTTCATGCATAAGCTTGAAAAGTTTGCTTTTGAGAGTTCGTGTTTTTACATAGTTTATTATTTTAATGGCACCATTCAACCTTTTCATAAGTTCAGAAGACATTTTATCGGGGATAGTGTGTATCCAGTATAAAAAGCGAAATAGATGGTGCTATAGTGCTTTGCCATTTGTTAAAATTTTTTTAATGGCTCTTGCATTGTGACCCATCATTGCTTTCACATCATCAGTGCATTTATGTTGCATTGATATGTGTTTTACTATGCATTCATCCAAAAATATTTCGTCCCTTAGTGTTTTGGTTTGTAGTGATCTACAAACAATATGATCATGATAGCTTTTTGAAACTTCTTTAAGACTAGCGTTAGTAAGGCACTTAATTTTAATCGAGTTATTGTTCCCAAACACTGTAGTAATAGAGAAGTCAAGTCTAGTTGTAGATGCCCGTTTCAAAAAAGTAAGTTAAGACTCTTAACTGCCCTGGTCTGAACGGGATATTAGTATATGGGAACATCCATTCGTTACTTTTGTGACAATTAGAGCAATTTTTCATAAATACTTGCAATTATTTCATTATAAAATATATTTAAGATAAAAATTGATATAACCAATTAAATATCACTGTGTTCCTCTCTCATAATATATATCTAATTGGCAACAAAAAGAATTTTATTTGTTTATATATTAAATCAAAATTTTGTTACTCTTGTGACACTCTAGTCACAAGAGTAACAAAATTTTGATTTATTATATAGACAAACAAAATGCTTTTTATTTCAAATTAGATATATATTAAATGAGTGGAGCTCAGTAGTATTTCACTGGTTATATCACTTTTTATCTTAATTATATTTTACAATAAAATAATTGGAAGTATTTGTAAAAAACCGCTCGAATGGTCACAATAGTAACAGTGGACGTTCCCATATGTAACTAAAAAATACTAACAAAACTGCTAATACAGTGACGTCGGTAGATTCATGCATTTGTAGTGTAAATTTAGTACATCTGAAGAGGCTGTTAAGTGTTCTTTTATGCCAAATGTCATATAGTTAATTTAAAAAAGAAATGATGGTTTTTGACAAGGGAATATTGGACATTAAATAGAAAAATTTTTCATAAAGCAAATTCTTGGCAATATCATTTTTACAAGGCTTATTAAGCGTCTTCGAAATTATATGATCTTCACGAACTCAAGCGACTCGTTAAACTATCAGGTAGGCGCCATGCGTATCAGGTAGGTGCCATCATAAGCGCCGACTTAACGGGGGTGACGGGGTCAAACCAAGCAAACTTCCATCACTAATTTTAGAACATTATTTTTATCCTAATTAATCACAGTGATTAAACAGGACAAAATGAAAAATTTAAATTAGTGGTAAAAATATATCTTATTGCCTATTTCGTCCCAGTAAAGTCTGCAAATATGTTTCATATTTTTTTAAACAAGTGTTGTATTGTTTCTTTTGAAGCATGTAACTGTTATGGACTGGCTAGCCATAAATCTTGACATGAACACAATAAAGATCCTCTGGGGAAGATTAGCTAGAGACGTATATGCTAAAAGCCGTCAATTTACAATGGTTCAAGACCTAAAGTTGCAATTTGAACGAAGTTGATTTTTTTATAGTCAGAACTTCTTCAAACTCTTGTTTTGAGTATGTCTGATCGAGTTTTGGAAGTGATTAGATCAAACGGCTTAAAAATGTGAACGTTAAAGGAAAAAATGAGTTGTCTATAAACTTTTAGGACAATCAAATTTAAGTTTTAATTTTTCCCACAAAGTCTACGATTGTGTAATATTATTAGTGTATAGTATTATTATTTTCTTGCTGTTATTTATAATTATAAAATGTTTTGAAATTGCTACTCCTCTTTGTGAATTGAAAAATTAAAAGAAATCCGTTGTCTATAAACTTTTGGGACGCACTGTATAGAGACAACATTTCGGATACCATGTTTTGGTGAAATGTTAAACCAAATTTTCAACAGTGTATTTAAAGAATATTAGCTTTAATTGCACTCATGATACAAATAATACAAATATTCACATAAATGCACGCAAAGAAATAGTTTTCATGATGTTCTCATCGAAGAGCAATTCTGAATTTTCATGTACCGGCAGAGAGGATTAAATATTTGTAAGGTTGTCCACAAGACATCCGCAAGCTTTTTTTTTTTTTTAGACTTTAATTTTACAAGGGAACGCTATTATTTTACAAGGGAACTCAAGCCGATTATAGGGAAAACCTTTTCTTAGAAAGAATTGAAAGGGGGAGAAAAGAAATCACTCACTTATAAGAGAATATGATAATTAATTAAAAGAAAATCCACGCATTAGCATCAAACAAGAACCAGAAAATGGGAGCTCGCAGCCAGATGCATTTGTTAACTGAGAGAATTTCAATATTTTTTGGTGTTTTCTGTTTTTCTTCCCTGGTTGAAATTAATTCGCTCAAATTAAATTGCTGATAATCTTCCCCTGGACGTTAAATGAGTAAATCAGCTAATTACTGAAAACAAAGATAAATAAAATTTTATACCGTGCCAATCGATTTAAACAATAAGAAAATATATATAGGCCACACTACCCGCATATTGAGCCTAGAGGCTAAATTTTAGTCGATTTCAAATAATTTAATCAAAGATATCTGTGTTTGCAAGATGATATTTATTTATTTATTGTTTAAGAATAGATCGTTGAAAATATACTTAAATACAAATTATTATCTGAAAAATAATTCCCAAAATTACAATGTTATTTAAATGCATTATAAAGAGACTAGCATGACTGGCGATAAAATCTTGCAAATTCTTCAGTCCAATAAGATATATTCTTGAATAGTGATTATTTTGACAAATGATTATGTATCGACAGTGCAGTCAAACTTTACTGTAATTTGAATATTTTAAAATATTAATAAAGATATAAGAATTATACATCAATAATTCTAAATTTATTAATAAAGAAGGCCAAATATATATAGGTCGACCAACTGAAGTCACGTTTTAGAAGTATAAGAACGCATTTTAAAAATCCAGCAGCTCATGCAGTATTAGTCATCGTAGATGTATTTCATCCTATAACTTCAAATCATGAAACAAAAAAGATATTGATTTTATTTTATTTGATATTCTAAGAAGAACTGCTCAGACGAGAAAACCAAGTCTGTAGAGCATCATGTCCCTCTCTGTTTCCGTTATTAAGGACTAAAAAAATGATTTAGTCGGAGCAGTACCCGCCGAAGACGCGCGAAAAGCAGCGGCATGGAAAAAAAATTCCATTTGAATATTAAAAATTAATTTGAATCACTTTCATGACAAAAATAATAGAAACATTCATATAAATGCATACAAAGAAATAGCCCGCAAATATGTTTTCATGAAAGAGCAGTAGTCATTTTCACACAACGGCCAAGGGAGGATTAAAATTTGTCTGGATAACGGCAAAACATTCGCAAGTTTTCCTTTTTAGGTGCGTTCGTAATTATATAAATACGGAGCACCTATAGTCGTCGTTCTGTCCGTCCGCATATAACAGCGCAAAAACTACCCGACCGAATCGTTTGAAATTTAAAATATATTATGCATAATTTTGTCGAGCCATTTCAATTTTTATGAAAATCGGATGTATAGTTTAATTACAGGAACAGTCAAAAGTTTTGCCTTACATTCGTTAATGGGAAGAAAATTATTTCAAGTGCATTTTAATGATGTTACAGCCTTTCGAACAGAATAAATTGATATGCGCTTATGAAGTACACTAAAATATGCATTCAGTACAATATTCGGTGCAAAAAATATTTATAAACTAGTTATAGTACGAACGCACCTCATTTGCTACGTTTGACGGGTAATTTTAAACTTGTTTTCTTTTCATTTTTAAAATATTTTTCAAGAGAACGTTCAAGCAGATTAAAAGGAGAGCCGCTTTCCAAAAAGAATGGGAAGGTAGAAAATAAATCACTCGCTTTCAGATAATTTTTGAGAATATGATAACTAATAAAAAAATGTCCGCGGATTAGCATTGAACAAGAATCAGAAAATAAGAGCTCGTAACCAGATAGATGCATTTGTTAATTGAGAGAATTTCAATATTTTTTGGTGTTTTCTGTTTTTTTCCTTCCATTATTAAAGAGGATACGCTCAAATTAAATTGCTGTTAATCCTCCTCTGGGCTTTAAATCAGTACATAAGCAAATTATTAAAAACAAAGATAGATAAAAATTTATGCGCTGTCGATCGAATTAAACAATAAATATGCAAGAAACTATACACTATACTATCCGCATATTGAGTGCCTAGGAGCTATATTTTAATCAATTTTCAAATAATTTAGTCACATAAACTTATATTTACCATATGATGTTTACTTTTATCATGGGGAAGGTATATAAGTAAACTACGTAAATATTGTACTATTGATAAAAATATCCAATATTTTGATATCTCATATTTTTTATATTTACTATAGAATAGTTAACGCATTTTTTAAAATCAGATGTTTTCAGACTTTTCAGGCTTAAAACACAGTAATTAAAAGTTCGGAATTTAATTTGGAAAATTTTATTAAATGTGAAAAACTCCATTTTATATATTTTAATAACACAATATTTTAAACCGATTTTTTCTTTTAATAACTAAAATCAATTAACACTGAAGAAATACCTAAAGACAAAAAAATAATTTGCTCTTTGTACTTATTAACAAAATACAGGATTAGATATAAGTAGTAAAGAAATTTAAACAACAATATTTTAAAATGCAAATTCACATTTTATTTGTTTTTAATATTTGAACATAAGTGTAAAGCTTACTGACTTTTCAGCCTCTAATCAATTCTGTAGTTTAGAATAGACTAATGCAAAACGAGAAAAAATAAAAAAAATTCTCTGTAATCAATCCGTTACAGAAGAAGATGATTAATCACAAAATAAGTAGTTTATTATGCAAATTTATTCTGCATTTAATCACAAAGTCACAGTTTCTGCTATAGGTGTAGATTCACGGTCGCCAGTCACCACGTGACGACTAAATTTTTTGCTTTGGCGACTAATTTTTGGCGTCTAAGTCGCCATCCTTTGGCGAATTTCGCGTTTCTTCTGGCGATCCTTTCACGAAAATCACGTTTTTTCACAATCCTCTGACGAAATTCAGATTTTTACAGCGATATTTTTATGAAATTCGCGGTTTTTTGCAATCCTTTGAAGAAATTTGCGGATTTTTCTGTAATCTGTTGACGAAATTCATATTTTTCTGCAATCTGTTAACGAAATTTATATATTTTCTGCAATCTGTTAACGAAAGTCGCGTTTTTTTGCAATCTTTTGACGAAATTCGCATTGTTTCTGCGATCCTTTGAGAAACACCATTTTTTTCTGCGATCCTTTGATAAAATTAGTTTTTGTTCGAGATCCTTTGACGAAATTGATGATTTTTATGCAAAGATTGGCGAAATTCGTAACCCCACCCCCGATTCTTTGACAAAATTCGCGGTTTTTTGGCTTTCTTCGAAGAAATGTGCGTTTTTCCCTGATCCTTTGACGAAGTGGGCGATTTTTCGAAGAAGATTGGCGAAATTCGAGTTTTTTGGCGATCCGTTGATGAAATTAGCTTTTTTTCGCGATTTTTTGACGAAATTTGCGGATTTTTTTTTGCAATCGCGCGACGAAATTCGTGCTTTTTTCCTGCTGACGATTGACAAAATTCATTTTTTCGATGACCATTTGTGAAAATTCTTGATATTTTTTCGTGATATTTTTTTATATCCGAATTTTCGGAACCCGTTTAATCGTTAGTGATATTAAAAAAAAAGGATAATTTTCTTGTGTGTTCTTGAAGAACAAACGTTAGCATTGTATTTTGATTTTATAATGCAAAATAAAATCACACATTCGAGTTTTTTTTATGTACAATATTCCCCACTACCATGATTGCTTAGCTTATTCTTATAAATATATATTTTTTCACCCCTGTCTTGCCCAACTTTATCATAAGACTATACATAGCTTTAGATTTATATTATACTTAATTTATATCTAAATTAAAAGAACTGTGTGATTAAATGAACTACACACATTTGATGTAATTAGTCTGTGTTCCTTTGTACACGTGTAGATTATTTTTCACTTTTAATTTCTGAATTTTTCTCCCATACAAACGCTATTGCTTTTATGCGTTTCTTTCACAATGTGGCGACTGTTTTATTTGGGTTTAGGAGCCACACTGGCTCCTTAAAAATTTTGAGAATCTGCACCTATAAGTTTCTCTAGAAAGTATTTTAGATTTTTTGAAAAAAATATAAAAAATATCATATCATAATAGTTTGAAAATAAATATATATAATGATATACAGGGTGTCCGGTCTCAACGGTGTCCAATGGCTAATTCCTATACCGTTAGTCATAGACATATAGTTTCAATTACAAAAATGTTTAAAATCAGGTAATAAAATATTTTAAAAGCGATCTGGGTCAATAAAAACATTTCTTAAAAAATTACGAAATTTAAATTTTTATACGGTCCCACGGTCCTATAAGTTATATTTAGTAAAATTTTCCTTTTACACTGACAAGTAAGACAAAAAAAAGTCCCGTTATTATACGATTAAAATTGACCGAGTAATAGCTGTTTAAAGTTGGAGCATATTTTTTGCTGCAAATTTGGGGTCATTCACAAATTTAGTCGAAATATAATTTCGTCCGATATATTTAAAAAATGGTTGAGAGTAAAATTAACATTGCAATATAAATTTGAAATCTTTAATCATTCTGACATATTAATGCAAAATATACAATTTGTAATAAACATTTAAGAAGAAAGAAAAAACAGAATTTTTGTTAAATAAAATGATGCTAAATTAACAGCCTCAATTCTTTACAAAATGATACGTATTTAAAAATATTATTAGATTACACTTGCCTGCAAAAGTTGGGTTATGTTATGTTTTTTAGCTTTTGATAATTGATTCTTATGTATTCTGTACCGCTGAATCTGAAATTGACCTTTATTTTTTAACCATCACAACAGGATTTTTCGCAAATTTCAAAGTTAAAAAGTTCAGAGTTAAAATTGAATCTCCTCCCTCATCTCATCGGACCACTCAGCTATTTAGCTGTGAGAATCCCAGAATAAGCAAAAATATCGAATAAATTATTGAAGAAAAATAAAATAAAATAAAATAAAATAAAATAAAACAAAAACAGTTTTACATATGTTTTATAGTATGAGATTTTCGCTATAATTTAATTTACACATTTACGATTTGCAAAAAAATTCTAACGTGTTGGTTAAAAATGAAGATCATTTTCAGATTCAGTGCTAAAAAGTACGTAAAAATCACTTATCAAAAGTTAAAAAACAAAACCATCTCCTCTACTTTATAGTATCCGATTTTTGTTATTCTTTAAATTTGACAATTTATGATTTACGAAATATCCTGACATGATGGTTTAAAATTAATGTAATTTTCGGATTCAGTGCTAAAAAATACATAAAAGTTAAAAAATCAACAACAATCGCAGTCTTGTATTATCTAATCTAAAAGTTTTTCTTAAACTTCTTGGCGGTAATCTATCCGAAATTTTTTGTGTTATCCTGTAAAATAAGTATAAATGGTAACCACCGAAAATCATAATAATATTAGATTGTTATTGGATTTGCACCAGTATGTAAAATGTAAACTCGATCGGATATTTAAAAGTGAGTAAACGTTCGAGTACAAATTTGAATTAGAAAACATACATACGATAGTTGAAGTAACATAAAAACTTATAAAAATAACATAATTTTTGTTAAAGGAAATATCATAAAAGAAACAGTCTCAAATCCTGACAAAATAAAACATATTTTATTTTAGCCAATCTGAAACTTAATAAATGTTAACTTAATCGTAATACTTGTACGATTTTTTCAAAGCGCAGATGCACACGAAATAAGACCTTTGAATACTTTAAGCACTTGGTATGTGACCCCTCAAAGCCAAGCCGAACTCATTTGTTTTCAGAGCAGAAAAGTGGCATAAGTCATGCATTTTTAAAGTTTCATAACTCGCTCAATTTTAGGGTTATATGAATGAGACTTTTTTTTTTGTCTTACTTGTCAGTGTAATAGGAAAATTTTACTAAATATAACTTATAGGACCGGGGGACCGTATAAAAATTTTAATTTCGTAATTTTTTAAGAAATGTTTTTATTGACCCAAATCGCTTTTAAAATATTTCTTTACCTGATTTAAAACATTTTTGTAATTGGAACTATATGTCTATGACTAACGGTTTAGGAATTAGCCATTGGACACCGTTGAGGCCGGACACCCTGTATAATACAATACATAGGGTGATCGGACAATAACTTGCAAAATTTTAAAGGGTGATAGAAGAAACCTAAACAAGCATTTTCCGTCATAGAATGTGCATACGGAAATGGCGCGTTTAAGCGTTGGTTACGAAGAAAAATGTTAAAGGTAAAATGAAAGACAACGTATAAGCGCTAATACATAGCGTTTATACGCGTCATTTTCAGACACACATTTTACGACAGAAAAATGATTATTTTGGTCCTCTCTACCAACCTTTAAATTTTTGTCAGGTAGCTTCCAATCACCCTGTATATCCATTGATATGCATGACCGAATCCTGTATACAAGAAAGTTTGTTTTAATGAGAAATATTTCCTAAATACCTTTCTTATTCTTCCTTTTTTTTACCGATCTTCTATTTCTTTATTTATGATTTATGCATCGCAAAATATCCATAAAAAAAGACCATTCAAAGATTCTTTGTTAAATATAAAAATCATACAGAAAACAAGAACTGATTGAAATTTTAAAATGTTAGACTAGGTATATAGCCCAGTGGTAGGGGAGTAAAAAAGGCCGAATTCGGAATTAATTAGGGGAAAGCTAGAAATTGTTTTAATCCATTTAGTTTAGGTCTAGAATGAATATACTATGTTTCCCCCCCTTCCTCGTACTAGGTGAGCGTTAGGAAATATGTATAGATTTATGGTAAAAAAAAAAAAAAAAACATTTTTTATTTTATTTTTTTTTTTATTTTTTTTTTAAATACCATAAAAATCTCAAAAAAACTAACTCTATCAAAAACATCGTCAATCCAAATGTTGTAGAGCTTAAAATTTTGAATAAAATGAGTATCCACATTTAATATTTTTGTTGAACTTTAAGCTCACAATTCTACTTCAAAGTTTAGCCTAAATTGCTAATCAAAAGCTTGAAGCCAGAACAGACCCTGTTATCAGTCCATCCTGCTTCTAATTTTTATATACATGTATTTTTTTATTTATTAAGGCATTTACGATGTTTTTGTAATTATTTTAGTTCATTATTTTGGATATTTTAAGAATTACGGTTTAATCTCTTGATCACGGGTTCAGTAGTAGGGGATGAAAAAAATGCCAAATGCGAAATTAATTTGGGGTAAGCTAAAAATTGCTTTAATTCCTTCGACATAGGCCGGAAATTAACAAAATACATGTATATAAAAATTGGAAGCAATGTGGATTGATAACTTGGTCTCTCCTGGCTTCAAACTGTTGATTAGCGATTAAGACAAACTTTTGAAATAGAATTGCGGCCTTAATATTGAACAAAAAATATTAATGTGGGTGCTCATTTTATTCAGAATTTTAGGTTCTACAACATTTGTATTGACAAGTTATTGATGTAGCATTGATAGAGTTAGTTGTTTTGCGATATTGCTATGGTATTTAAAAAAATGTGTTTTTTGACTATAAATCTATACATATTTCCTAACGCTCACCTAGTGCGAGGGGAAAAACATAGGATATTCGTTCGAGACCTAAACTGAAAGGATTAAAACAATTTCCAGCTTTCCCCTAATTAATTCCGAATTCAACCCCCTAATCACTGGGCTAATATATTTCATTTATTTTCCTAGTAGAAATTTTGGTTATATTTCCTATATTAAGCCTTTATCAAATTCACTAGAAATAAATAAAATACCAATCTTGGTTAAATATTGTGTTTAAATTGAAAATACTTGCAGTAAAATACTATTCTTATGGACATTTAGGCATAGTTGCCAACATTACAGTTATTTTTAAGTCAAATAAACCTTTTGTCGACCATGTTGAGCTAAGTTAGTAGATAACAAGTAAGAAAAACCATTCTTCAAGGATAGATTATGAAACATTTTCCAACACTTCCAGACTACTTTAACAAAACTTCGTCGTTTAATAAGGTAAAGAAGATACTTAAATAAATATTTTAGAAAACGCATAACACATTTGACAAACAGATTTCAACAATTACTGCATATATCCGAAAAGGTACTCCAATTCTTTTGTGCTGTATATGATCTTTAGATTTGTATATATTCTGCATAGTATGCTAAAATTTAGTTTAAATAGAAAACGCATGACACAGTTGAAAATTCACCTTTAGCATCATCAATCAACAGACGGAAACGCACTTGAATTCTTTTGTATAGCCCTGTATATTATGAAAAGTCTTTTATGCACGTCACTTATTAACCTGAAAGTTAATTGAGGCACAAACACGTTTAAAACTACAAAAATCACACTTCCACGATTTATTATCGATAGACGGCTATTTATCCAGTTTTTTACAAAGCCCTGTATATGATTTCATCCATCTGCTGCAAACATCTCTGAGTATCTAAATGTAGTTGAGCTTGAAAATGCATAACTCAAATTAAAAAAAACAGACAACAACAACAAAAAAAACCCTTTAAACAATTCATCCTCACTGCCAGTAATACTTACGAATTCATTTGTATAGCTCTGTATATGGTCTATAGAATTTACGTACAACACGTAGAGTGGAAAAATTCAGTTAAACTTTAAATGCATACCATAACAGAAAACGCACTTCCAGCAATCATCACTACGAGACAATACTTCAGATACAATATTGTTTCCGAAATCTTTTATGTGGCCCAGTAAATGAACGATAATTGTGATGCACATCAAATTCTACTACAAGCATCCTGTAGTAAATCTCCGTAATGTATATCAATTTCATCATGTTTGAAATAATGCAACATAATTGAAATACTCTGCAAACAGTCTTTATCCGTAGATTATTATTCAATAGGCTCTTTTGTGTGGCCCTGTAAATGAATGATAAATGCTTTACGCCCCACATTCTACAGAAAGCATATTTTAGTGCACCTCAGAAATTCATATCAATTTCATCAAGTTTATAATAGTAACATCATTAAAATACAATACAAACGATTTTTCTTCATAGACCATAATATAACGGAATACTTTTGAGTTCCCCTGTACGCGTACTGTATGTGCTACAGATTACATATTCTATAGTAACAATCTTCTAGTGTACACCAATAATGTATATAAATTTCAATATGTTTAAAATTGTGTAAGACTAATAAAAAAAAAAAAAACCGCAAATGATTTTTCCACATAGACCATAATGTAACGGAATGCTTCTATGAATGCTATACACTTCAATTTCAATACCGAATATGCCATGGCAAACTTCAATAACGTATATTAATTGTCAATCCGAGCATATTTACGAAAGTTAGAGCACGGACAGACGGCAGACGGCGGACGGCAGACAGACAAAACGCTTTTCAACTATGTTGGAACGTGTTAAAAAGAAGTGCCTACACTGAAGGTTTGAAGCATATTATTGGCAATATCTGATTATTTTTACCCGAATTCATGTCAAGACGAATTATGTTTTTACCACTCTATCATTAGCTGCGCTATTTCACTTTAAATGACGTTAGAATCACGTGAGTTATTCAGCGTTATTGGGACTTAAAAAATCAAGTCCAATACGGCCGATTACACTCATCAAAATATCAGACAAATATATATATATTTTTCGAATGCCACTCAGATATGTATCGCAAGAAAGGTTTTATTGAGAGAATTACAGAAATATATTATGTATATGTCATTAGGTGAAAGGCAAAACTAGACAGAAAGAAAATATATTACAGTTTCCTAAATACTAATTAACGCATAACATTTAATAGCAGACCAATTGGTTCGTAACACTATAATTTTCATACGATTATTTTCAGTAAAATTAACGTGGTGGAGGTTAACCCTATTTTTCGATGACTGTACATATGCGTGTCTGTTTACACTTTAACTTTCATAAATACGCTTAGATTGCTACGAAAATTATGTATGTTATTAAGGATCAACATAGCATATTACATATTGAAAATGGTGTGCGTGGCACTTGTAGTTCTTTTTATATAACACACGAAAAATTTTGAGAACATTGTGACCTACAGGAGTTTCTCATGCAGTGGCGCAGCCAGAATTCGGCTCTAGGGGGGGTTTTGAGTTTCAGATAAAGGTGTTCGCCGGTTATATGAATCACCGTTTAATGTAATCGATCTTTTTAATTAATCAAACCATAACGCTTTTTTCCGCAGTTACATTAGCTATATTTCATTTAAACAGCGTTGCGTTTATAATATTAGAGTTAGAAAACATAAAAAGCACTAATGAATTAACACAAAACTAGGTTATATTTATAAAAAGTGTTTAAAAATGATGAGGCAAACTTTAAGAGATAGAAGAGCACAGTCCAGCAAATATTTTTTGCATAGAAAATAATAGGGTTCCAATCCACTTGTTCAATCAAAAGTACACAAGGTTTCATTCCAAGACAATCCCGAATTCTTGTTCTTAACTTTAATGTCGCCATTGCGGCGACATCATCTTTCTTTGGTACATCGAGCGCCCTTAACTTCAACGCTGAGCGCCAGCAAAATAAGACACACGAATAGTTCCGTTTTACTTTTTAAGTGTTGAGTGCAACCGTAATAATGTTGGCAAAATGCTGGTGACCATCTCCGCTCCAACATAGGCTATGTTTTACATCGGTACAACAACTTTCAAATCGGTATAGGAACAAAAAACGTTCTAAAATTGCTTTCTGGGATATTGTTGTTTCTAGAAATTTGAAATTTTGTTTAGTGGTTTCTTTTAAGATATAAATGCTCACTAAGAATGGTTTCTAAAAAATTAAAAATTTAGAAGAGGAAAAGGAACAGGAAACGTTCTAAATTACGATTTATTTGTTACAGTTATTGCTAGAAACATGAAATTTGGCACGGTTGTTAATTTAGAGACTTAAATGCTTGCCCAGAACAGTTTTTTAAAAATTCGAAATTTAAAAGGGTGCAAGAGCAAAAAACGTTCTAAAATTGCGATTTGTATGATACAGTTGGCATAGAAGGTTAGAATTTAGCATGGTGGTAACTTTTGGGATGTATAAATGCTCAAGAACGGTTTCTAAAGAAAATTCAATTTAAAAGAATGAAATGAGCAGAAAACGATCTAAATTATGATTTATTGGGAATTGTTAGGGCTAGATACCTGAAATTTGGCACGGCTGTTACTCTAGAAACGTAAATGATCACCAAGAACAGTTTTCCAAAAATTCGAAATTTAAAAGGATGCAAGAGCAAAAAACGTTCTAAAATCGCGATTTGTGCGATACAGTTGGCTATGAATGCTTGGTTTTCGACATGGTGCTTACTTTTATGGTATAAATACTCGCTCAAAACGGTTTTTTAAAAAATCGGAATTTAAAAGAGTGAAATGAGCGGAAAACGTTCTAAAAATGTTCTAAATCATAATATACTTAGAACTGTTAGGGCTAGAAACTTCAAATTTTACATGGAAACTTGGAATTTTACATGAAACTTGAAATTTTACATTACTTAAGAGACGTAAATACTCGCGCAGAATTTTTTTTTAAATTCGAAATTTAAAAGAATGTAAGAGTAAGAAACATTCTAAAATTGCGATTTATGTGATATTTGGCATAGAAGCTTGGAATTTGGCACGATGATTACTTTCATGTACTAAATGCTCCCTTAGAGCGATTTTTAAAAATTGCGAAATTTAAAAGGATGAAATGAGCGGAAAACGTCCTAAAAGCGTTCTAAATTATGATTTTGTTGAAGCTCTTAGCGTTATAAACTAGAAATTTAGTATAGAGATTATTATTCTTAAGATGCAGATTCTGGGTATAAACAGTTTATTAAAAATTAGAGATTTAAAGATGTGAAATGAGCTGAAAGCATTCTAAATTACAATTTATTCAGAACCGCACGTCACTTCGCGCCTTTCGAAGACGATCTTTTTTCTAAGCTAAAAGTAAGTAAATGTCGGTATTTCTTTTAAGAGCATCTAGGAAGACCAAATTTACAACGCCTACAAAAATTTCGAAAAGCTCTGATGAATAAAAGTATTTTAAAAAATCTGAAAATTTTTCGATGAAAATGCTAAAAAGGTAGGTGTTTCGGCGTGGGTTTGCTCGGCTTCGGCTCATGTTTTCACTATTAAATATGCAAAATTTTCTCACAAAATTTTAAAGAAGGATTGGATACAGTTAAACATTTACAATCAAATAAAATAAAGTAAGAGAATTCAGACAGTAAGATTTGTTTTTGTTGTTGTTATTTTAAAGAATCCGACGCAAAACAGAAAAAACAAACGAGAGGAGAACAAATTTCTTTTACAACTAGATATCAATGTTTTTCCACGGTCTGTAAAACCGTTATATTTATAACGGATGAAGATTTTATAGAATTCAGACAACAAGAACTATTTTTTTTTTTAAACTATAAAACAACTCAACGGGAAAAAAAAGCAAAAAAAAAAAAACAAAAACAAGAAAATGTCTTATTAAAAATGTTTTTACCTACAATAATCAAAATTTTTTAGCGAAAATTCCATTTAGAAATATAAAATAGGTTTAAAGATATAAAATCATGCAAAATTGAGGTAATTATCGTGGTCCCGGGCAACGCCGGACAGGTCAGTTGGTATAATTTTGATGATATGCAGGTAGCATTCTTTAAAATGAAATAAGTGTAAATCGATGTATAACTAATTTATTGCTTATTAATTAAAATTAATACATGAGTCGCATAAAATTTTGTATAATTATAGATAGTATTTTAATAAATTCGAACAAAATATCTTACATTTAACCCTTCTCCTTTCAAAATCCATACTTACCAGGCATGTATCTATAAGTCAATGAGATTACAATCAATGCTTCTTTCCTACGAGGCACGGCTGGTAGTGCTTCCCCGACAGCAAGCACTATTACCGTTGCTATATATTACCAACTAATGAAATATATTCTTTAAATTTGATCACAGAGCCCCTGCGGAACAAATGGTTCGAAAGAAACACTTGATTGCGATAATATGTTCAATCCTAATCAAAAACAACTTTTTATAACTTAAAAGTACTATTTTCTTAATTCTTATTTTCACAAAGATTTTTACCTGGGTACGCAAATCTTGGTCTTAGATATAACTGAGAGCAAAAAGCGTAAAACAGAGAGAGATATACAAAGTGTATGTTTTATGTTTTCTTTGGAATTCGATGGTCTATTATTGTTTCGAACATGGAACAAAGACAGAAGTGGAATTCAGAAACGGTCCACTATATAATACTTGGATTCAAAACGTCTGTGTGGCAGGAAATCTGCTTCTTTTCCATTCTTTTAGCATAAGACGTCTCGAAAAGTGATTTAGTCCAAATAACCAATTTTTACTTAACCAATGCATGTAACGGCTGCATGCAATGCATGCGCTTTCACAGTTTTAAGTAGAATTTTCGCCGTTTAATTGAATCACTTTGTTGAATAGAATTTTATAACAAAGCGGCGGATTCATAAAAAAGCCAAAAAGTTTAAATATTAACTTTGGTTTTGATTCATATAAACGTCAATTATAGTAATTTTACTTAGCTCTGGGGGGTGTTTTAACCCCCAAACCCTCCCCTTGGCTGCGCCACTGTTCTCATGTTTGAAATGAATTTTAATTATGCAAATATATTCCAAACGGAAAAAGAACCGAGATATATGTTACGATGGCATACCGCAGTATGTTCTCTATTGAAAAATTTCTTGGTAGCATTTATGGTTCTTTTAGAGGGAGATGCGAGATAATTCGGATGCATTACGGCCTATGAGAGTTAATTCTTTGAAATGAGTTTCAATAATATTTGATGATGCAGGATTTTTCTTGCATATTTCGTTTTGAATTGGTGATGAGATTCTTTGACGCAGCTTTGAAATAAAATTTAATTAATTTTTAACTGATTTACAAAAAAGAAAGTTATATATATAACGGGTGATTCAAAAGTCTCTAAAGAAATAAAAATTCAATAGCTCTGAAAATATAGGCAGTAAGTAGAATGATGAGTTTCTACAGAAATGCACAGAAAACAAGAGATTTTTAAATATAAAGATAAAATATATTTAATAGTCACATTTACCATCATAAGACAGCAACTTAAGTTCTTTTCTTGTTCAGATGTGTTGCGCTTGCACAGTGGAGCAGTAAAGTTTACAACGCAGCTAGGAATACAAATGATCATTGTGATGGCCGCCATTCATGAGAATGTCTGTCAGATGTAGTACGACACTGGACACGTCATCAAAGATAGACTGGGAGTCGGCAGCATAGACAATCACCTCATCGAGTTCACGGCTGAAATTCCAGATTTAGTTAAAACTCGATACGCATATTAAAACGCAATCGGTTTGCCAAGTCATATCTTGGTGGAAAACACATAAAAACCTGATTTTAGCGATCGATTCGTAGTTTTACCATTGTGTTTTCCTGCACCCAAAAGTATGAAAACATTGAGGACTGGGAGCAGGAAAATGCAATAGTAAACGTACCACTCAACCTCTAAAATCGGGTTTTCAGGTGTTTTCCACCAAGATATTATTTGGCAGACCGATTACATTTTAATATGCGTATCGAGTTTTAACTAATTTTGGAATTTCAGCCTTGAATTCGATGAGGTGATTGTCTGTGCTGCCGGCTCCCGGTCTAAGAGGATTTTAGCGATCTCCAGTCCTTACAACTTGTGGCTTTTTATTATGGGGCTAGTTGAAGTTACAAGTTTTCAAAGGTCAGACGATGTTCATTCAGTGTGCAGTAGAAAACTATTTGCCATCGTGTATCAGAAATTACAGCTAAAACCTTCTTTTATACTCTGCGCAGTGTCGTGCCATGTCTAATGAATTTTCTCATGAATGACAGTCACCAGCTTCACCATTTGCATTCCTATCTCAATTGTAAATTTTGCTGCATCACGTACACACGTAACACAGTTGTGCAACAAGAGGACTGAAGCTCTGCCTGCTGGATAATATATTCTTGCAATAACTTGTTTCGTTATTAAAAAAATCCATGCTTTTATGGGTTATGTCTATAAAAACCGCCATCGTTGTCTATAGTTTTCGAATTACTGAACTTCCCTTTCTTTTGTAACTTTTGCTATATTTTAATATACTAGAGGGCTCTGCCCCCTACGAGCTACGCTTGCCAATCCCCGTTCAGGCACACCAAAATCCAAAAAGCACGCTAATTTGATCGGCTTTAAAAATATTGAATTAAAATAAAAACAGTAGCGATCTCTCTGTAAACGGGTTTCTATTCGTTTTCCTTGGATTAGGGATTTTTAAGGCCAAATCTGCTGCTGTTAAGAGATACAATGGCTGTTTTCGTATTTAATTTAAAAAATTAGTTAAACATTTGAAAATGAGCTAATGTAAAATGAATTAAGTAAACAGTGTCATTGTCTCCCGGCATTTTTTAACAGCGCTTTTAAATAATTCATTTTAAATGTATCGTATCAAATCGGACGTAATTTACACCAAAGTTTTATTTCTCTAATTAATATTCACGTGAAAATACTTTTGTTGTTAGAAGGAAATATTATTTGCGCTGTCTTCGAATTCACGATAATAGTTGAAAAGATTATTTCAAAATATCTCGCGCAAAAATATTTTTCAATTTAAATTGTTTTGCTATATTTTTTGCCATTTTAAATATGACGTAATTTCCTCAAATTATAAGCTTTAACGCATAATAATGATTTTTTTTTATTTTAAGATTTTGTTTCTCTTTTAATATACAAGTCTAAATATGGTTCGGCACAGATGTCATTGGCGCATTTTTTTCTGACGCCAATTTCATATACGCAACGGGTACTTAACTGGTGCTAAAGTGTCGTTATTTTGCTTGATATGGTAACCCGGATGTTGTTGTTTATGATATTGATGTTTTCGCCAAATTGGCGTCGGAAAAAAATTGCGCCAATACGGGGCATATATGACATCTCTGCCTGTGGTTCTTATGACGTAATTTTCCTGCTTTTATCATGTAATCATTTAATTCTAATTTTAAAGTTTTTTTTCTGTTTGTAATAGTCACGTGTAAATAAATTTTTAATTTGAAGTAAACATTATAGTTTGCGCTGTTTATACAACTGGCAACAGTTTAAATTAATAACATTTTCTAAAATTTGTAAAAATGTCTCTCGAAATGCTGAAAATTTGAATTTAAAATTGAAATAAAACCTCAAAAAATGAGTCAAATAAGAAAAATAAATACAATCTGCACACCGGGAACTTATAACGTATAAAATGATTAAATTCTCATGAATAGTTTTTGCTCCAATAAAACTTTTTTAATGGAACGATTTTGTCCAACTTTAGCATTAAATATCTCTTAAAATAATTCTTCGATTTGGAAACTGTCTGCATCAGCGTGCTTATCAAACATTTCTCTATAATACCACCGATTTTCATATTTTTGTATTGAACAGTTGTTTTAATATTAACGGAGAAAGGCCATGCTTAAGCATTCAAACTGAATGCCAATCTACCCGGAATATCTACGCAGATTTTCATTGGTCCATTTCCAAATCAAAACTTTTTTTATATATAGAAGGATGTTCGTGCATAACCGTTGGACGGATGCTCCGATTTTCATAATAATTTTCATTGGGAAGAGCACGTTTCGGTGTTGGTCCCGTTTTGATTTCACCAGGATCTAAAAAAGGTCTATTCTGCCTGACGGTCTTTTGCGGACCTTCTAGGGTCTTCTATTATTTTTGTAAAAATTGGCTAATCACCACGAACTTTTAATGTGTTGTTAAGGTATGCAGTACTACTATACGTTCTTAAATAAGTCATCAATCAGAACGTGCATAGTTTTTTTACACAGAGACATTAAAACTTTGAACAGGACCATCAATTATGCGTCAAAATCAACAATATTGGCAACCATGGCATTAAAAATGAAGATGGATAACAATAAAGGGTTACTACAATAAACAATCTGTTTAGCGAAACCACTCTTTCTAAATTGCGCCAACTGGCATGAAATATGATTATATTAATTTAATAAGTCGGTTTTATATTTTCCTTAAAAATTACTTCTGACAATGTGTGCGATTTCTTACGTCACATGTACAAAACAAAAATAAAAAACTCTTCAGTTTTGCCAAACAATACTGTGAGAGGATAAAATTAATATTCAACTTATAAGAAAAAAAAAAAAAACTATTTGATTCAATTATACTAATTTTGTATGAACATTTCGAAAGAACTTTTTAAATTCAATTTCAATTGTAATTTTTTCTTTCAAAGATTGAATGAGACAATCAATTAAAGTTACAGGAACTCAAATGTCAATAGAGACACCGGAAAGTTGATTAGATTTCAATTTTTATTGCAAATTCTAAAGAAACTTGATCTGAACAAATATTTACTACTATTTTATTTTTTGTGTAGATTATAGGAGATAAATTATAATAATTTAATAATAAACAAAAACTTTTCAATGACTTGTATAAATACAGGGATTTTATTTTATGTATAAAGGTTTAATTTATATGGATATATAAAATTTACGGTATAAAATTTAAATTAACGCTTTTAGGTAGCTTTCATAACAAAAAGCTACCTATTACAGCCGTTCGGAGGAAAGCAATTTCAAAATATTTTGGTATATTTTCATCGATCATGACCCCCAGACACCGAAACCACCCTCCGTTTAAAAGTTGATATATATATATATATATATGTATGTATGTATATAACCATTAATTAAACATTACTGACCACAATCAATAATTGTGATAGTATGAATGAATTTACAACAATACAGTGTCCCCAAACACACTGAATGGATACCAAAAACATAATACATAATTGGAAAAAATCTTTAAATGAATCGTTGCGATGATAAGAATGAAAAAATTAATGGAATATCCTTATAAAGGTATCCGATAACTACAGAGTAGAAATCATGTAGATAATACACAAAAATTATGCGCTATTGCAGCAAAGATCTAAGCGTATAATATTTAGAAGATTGCTAAAAACATTCAGCTAATATATATATATATATATATATATATATATATGTAACGAATAAATATCGGGAGCGTTCCCCGGACTTGTATAGCGTAGTCGCAGCCGTTTACTTTCCGGCATGGTGTCCGTACAGCCGTCTTTAATATGTAAAGACATCTAGGAGTTGACAGAACTAGTGGATTAAATAACTGGGACTCGGGAACCGCTTGGTGGACCGAACTCTTTTATTTAGCCGCTCATCTTACAGTGTGAATCGCGAGTTCGGCCGGTGGCCCCTCGAGCCGCGTACGATGATTTTCAGGAGCTACATTGTCATACGTTTGACAGGCTTCTCAAATCTGCAAGATCTCCGTTTTTGGCGCGGGTTTTAGCTAATATCTTATTGTTTATCATATTTTCCAGCAGAGGGCACAGTTGTAAAATTGGGAGGAACATTTCTTTAATTGGTTGATTAGCTTTTGATTGATTGTCCAGGCTCAGATGCAAGACCTGGGCCTGGCCGACCCGGGAATCGGCTAACCACAACTGAATGAGAATATCCCGTACGTCAGCACTTTTACTCTTAAAGATCGTCCGAAAATGATATCTGAAAGTAATAAGATGTATTGCTGGGAAACAAAGTTACAAGGGGTAAAACTGGTTTTAGAAGGAGATTTAAAGTTAGGAGAAAGAAACTTCGGATTTTACTTTAAATTTTTGGAATTTTAAAGGGTTTTTATCCTTTCACATCCCCCCCTCCAAGAAGAGGTCCACCCGGAATTGCCTGCAAATCCGGGGGGGGGGGGGGGGACTCGCACGGAGAATGGCGAATACGAAAACAGATAAGTGCAACCTTACAGATTAGGGTTAAAGTTAAATCTAAAGGTAAATTTAAAGTAAATATAATGGTAAAGTTAAGTTTGCTAAGACGTGAGGGCTGAATTTTACTGCTGGAAAACATATTTTAAAATTTAAATTTTGAGTTGTAAACCTTAAGGAAAAAATTAAAGATTTTAAATTTTTACGTAAAATATCTTAAGTTTAGGATTTGGCTCTTGGGACAACCTGACCGAACTTTACATATAATAATTGAAAAATACAATAACATAAAATATAAGAATACCATAGAATATAAAGAAAAGCTGAAAACAAATTACAATAATAATATAAGAAATATATGGGAAAACACAAAATAAAATAATATAGTTTAAGTATTGACCATAATTTTCTTTTTTCGAAGTCCTTTGGTCAAGAAGTTTATGCTCTTTTTGTTAAAGTATTTGACCATATATTTCACATTTTTATATAAAATTCATCTAAGTAAAAATATAACTTTAGGTACAACTATAATATTAGAAATTGAAAATAAACATAGGAAAACTTAAAACAAAATTCTTTTCCATAATTATAAAGAAAACACAATATAAGATTACTTTTCATGTATTGTAAGAGATTCCTCCAGTCCTATATTGAGTCTCTTATGACATGAATTATGTTTTCCAGAATAATTGAAATTATGGTATTAAAAATATAAAAGTACACTGATACATGACTACTGGGGAAAATATTTTTTTTATTTACAAAATATTCAAATAGTTTGCAAACGACAAATAATGTACAGCAATATGTAAAAATTTTCAACTTGGGGAAATACTTAAAAATTTGAACTTATGGAAAAGTTGAACATTTCTTCACTTTTCATTTCAAAATGTGAAAATATTAAAAATATGTTGGAGTATAAAATTGGTAAAATCAAAACAGATACGAATAGTAAATAATATTGAAATAAAAATACTAAAATAAGTATGAAAATAAAGAAAAATAATATATTGAAGTCTATTTACATGGGAGACTACTTGCAAGGTAAGTAGTATATATCCTAAACCATTAAAGGTTTTAGCAATCATAAACCGTTGGAAGGTTTTAGCAATCCTAAACCTCAGGGAGGTTTTAGCAAAAAGAAAAAAAAGAGAAAAATGAGCTTGAAGTTTATTTTTTGAGTGAAGATGCAGATGCAATTCACGGGTAACCAAAGGTACTTAATATTTTGCAGACTGAGGTATTTATTTCTCTCAGTGGCATTAATAAATCCAAGTCACAATTTAATAAACTACATCTACATCTCACTGTTAGCTCAGAAAATTTTCCTATTCTAAACAAGTCAAAAAGTCAAACATTTTTCCTTAAAAATTAAGGCCAGAACGCTTTGAGTTTCCCTTGCTAGTTTTTACGCAAATAGTAAAAATCTTTTAATCTTCAAGTGTTTCACTACTGGCAAAGGAAAAAAAAAATTAAACAAATAAATAAAACAGAAAAGAGAAAAAAAAACTAAATAAAACAAACAAAAAAAAATTAATAAAATAATAGACCCTGGTTCAAACAAATAGGATTATGACACAGCTTTTGAAGCGCATGGCAACCCGTTGACAAAATTTTGAATGATCTTGTATTTTGTTGAACCCCTATTTTATCAACAGTTGCCACATTTGCTCAGATTGTGCAAGTCACTGAATCCCTTTTGTCTGTTGAAGGTTGTTTTCGGTGGAAGTTACTTAAAATAAAAATATTTCTTAAAGACTTAATGGGGTGAAACCATGGTCATCTTTAACAATTGTATGTGTGGATTTGGACACTATTGGATTTACCACGGTTAAAGTGGGGTTACCAAGGTCATGTCTAAACCAATGACTGAATTATTGAAACTATTTTTAACATGGTGGGGGCGGGACCTTTACCTGTTTCCTAAAAATGACAGGGGTTAAATACCTGCTCCTATCTTATATTTATGAAATGACAAGGGCGTGACCTTCCATTTTGCCTCTTAAAAGTGGTTGGGGTTGCCAACTCACTTGACTTTTTAATGTGATTAAATTTATTATTTTTAAAGAAAAACTGGATAAAAATACTAAAAATTAGAAACTCAAACATTAAAATGTAACATAATATAAAATATAATATAATTATCTATACACAAAAATATAAAATGAGTAATGATGTGCTTGAATTTTATACACAAAAAGAAATACTTGAAAAACTAACTGAGCTTTTCTCATTATCCACAAATAAAAACTCTTATCTACATAAAAATGATTAAAATATGGATTAAAATAAAATAACACACAAACTGTCATAACTTACTATTTACACACATGTAGAAATTTCAGGATGCTCATCTCTATTTATAGAAGGAATTAAGGGAATAGGATACTAAACTTACGCAAATACTCATTTGCACAGGATTATTTGATTTTTTTTTTTTTTTAAATCATGTAACTAGTTTAACATTTATTCACAGTATGCAAAAACATTGAAATCAAATCAATTTACTTTTTGGTGATCGCACGTATGCGTCACCGGATGAATAAGAAAACAAAACTACTGTTATTTTCGTTTACCACGATTTTAACGCGCATGTAGTGTGTCAACCAAAAAATTTTCCATCATTTTAATAATAAATTTAAATCCCACAAGAAATAAAAAATAAAGTTAATAAAAATTTTAAAATAATAAATTTGAATATGTTTAAGATCTTTAAAATCTTAATACAGTACCCATATTGGAAATAACTAACTGAAAACTTCATGAACGCTGTTAAAATTTTAAAATTTACACCTTGATAACAGTAAATTTTGGTTTTCTTTTTCATTCTAAAATAATTCCCATTCTCAGTGAGAACTTTCCCAGTTCTTCTTTAGTATTTCGGCAATAAATTCGTCGATATTTTAAGTAAAATAAAAAAAGTAAGAACATTGTTTAATGCAACAAAACTAATTTCTTATGACTAAAATATTACATAAAATAAATACTGCAAATGAGAAATTCGTAGTTTTACTTAATGAAATTTAAGGCAAAAATTAAGTTTTTTTTTTTTTTTTTTTCAAACTTACATGTGCTTTTATCTTAAAACATCACTCTGAACTAAAAATACATAAAAAGAGACATACCTGTGAATCCAATGGCTTTTACCAAAATTAGAAAGAAAGAAAAACTAATTTAACACTACCTAATTATTATCACTATTTTTTTTTTTTTTTCATTGTCTAATAAATTCTGATAAAGAACAAAATAAAACTGTTCTAGTCCTCGCTTCTCAATTATTCCTCTGCTGAAAATAAAAATAAATCAGTTTCTACCGATGAGTGACTCATTTGCTTTGATACAGGAGAAAAAGAGTTACTCGCGATTGCGACCTTTAACCTTGAAAAGTCTGACCCACCTTTTCACTCGGTTGATTAGCGAAAATCCAAATGAAGAACTCTGTGTTTGAATCATCTTTAGGAAACGCGAAATCACAGCTGTAATTAAATAGAAATTTTACCGGAGAGTGGATAGAAAAGTTAAATAGATGTTTAAAATTGCAGTCTGAAATTATATCTTCCTTTATCAGGCATCATTGAAGATGAAATAAATTTCGGAGTGAATAAATGCTCTTTTTCTTTCTTTTCACGATCGTTCGATGATTCGGTTGAAATTTAGGGTGCATAGTCTTTCTCGGCACTGAGGTTATTACTTTTTCTATTCTTTCTAATATTTCAGAATGCAGGCAAGCTAAAGCCATTTTCTTTTTCTTTTCTCACCGTAGTAACATACTTTTCGCGCCGGGCAGAGGGATCTTCGTAGGGAATTGTCCGAATCGCATAAGTCCAGATATTTTTTTTCTTTTTCTTTTTTTTTTCTTTTTTTTTTTTTTTATCATTGTAGTCATATTTCTCGTGGCAGAGCAGAGGGATCTTCACGGCAGGAAACTATCCTCGCCGACTTTAAAAATGTAACGAATAAATATCGGGAGCGTTCCCCGGACTCGTATAGCGTAGTCGCAGCCGTTTACTTTCCGGCATGGTGTCCGTACAGCCGTCTTTAATATGTAAAGACATCTAGGAGTTGACAGAACTAGTGGATTAAATAACTGGGACTCGGGAACCGCTTGGTGGACCGAACTCTTTTATTTAGCCGCTCATCTTACAGTGTGAATCGCGAGTTCGGCCGGTGGCCACTCGAGCCGCGTACGATGATTTTCAGGAGCTACATTGTCATACGTTTGACAGGCTTCTCAAATCTGCAAGATCTCCGTTTTTGGCGCGGGTTTTAGCTAATATCTTATTGTTTATCATATTTTCCAGCAGAGTGCACAGTTGTAAAATTGGGAGGAACATTTCTTTAATTGGTTGATTAGCTTTTGATTGATTGTCCAGGCTCAGATGCAAGACCTGGGCCTGGCCGACCCGGGAATCGGCTAACCACAACTGAATGAGAATATCCCGTACGTCAGCACTTTTACTCTTAAAGATCGTCCGAAAATGATATCTGAAAGTAATAAGATGTATTGCTGGGAAACAAAGTTACAAGGGGTAAAACTGGTTTTAGAAGGAGATTTAAAGTTAGGAGAAAGAAACTTCGGATTTTACTTTAAATTTTTGGAATTTTAAAGGGTTTTTATCCTTTCATATATATATATATATAAATATCATCATAATCATCATCATCAACCGTTTTCAATCCACTGCTGGATGTAGGTCTCCCCCAGATTTTTCCAATGTTTCCTGTCTAGTGCTTTAGTCATCCAATTCACACCGGCTATTTTTCTGATTTCATCACTCCATTTTACTTGAGGTCGTCTTCTTGGCCGTTTTACATCTCTGGGATACCACTGTAGTGTGTTTGTACTTCATCTATTGTCTTGTCTTCTTGCATTGTGCACAGCCCATTTCCATTTTAGCCGTTTAATTCTTACAATGATGTCAAAAACTTTCGTCTGGCTTTTTATCCAGATTATTCTTTTTCTGTCTCTTCTAGTTATACCTAGCATACATCTTTCCATACTTCTCTGTGTTGTTTGTAATCTTTGTACCATCCGTTTCGTTAGCGTCCATGTTTCTGCTCCATAAGTTAGCACAGGCAAAACACATTGGTTAAATACCTTTCTTTTCAAACAAAGAGGCAGGTTACTCTTCAGAATAATATTGTTCTTCTCAAAAGCACTCCATCCATTTCTTATTCTTCTATTGATTTCATTCATGATACTATTATCCGATGATATTTCCTGCCCAAGGTATACATAACTTTGCACTTCTTTAATTTCAGTGTTGTTGTAGACGATTTTCTTTTTTGATGCAAATGAATTGAACATCACCTTAGTCTTTTCCAAGTTTCTTTTTAATCCTACATTAATGCTAGCTTCTGCCAAATCTTTTAGCATATTTTCCAATTCTTCAGGATTGTTACTGAAAATTAAAATGTCGTCAGCGAATCGGAGATGACTTAAATATTCCCCATTATTCTAATCCCTTTGTTTTCCCAATCCAGCTTCTTGAAAATATTTTTTAAGACAGCAGTAAAAAGCTTAGGCGAAAGGGTGTCTCCTTGTCTTACCCCTCTTCCAAGCTTAATCTTTGCTTTTCCTTTGTCCAAGCGGATCGTTGCTGTTGCTTTCTTGTAAATCTTCTTTATGATATTGATGTAAGGTTTGTTTATACCAATGTCTTCCAGAGATTCTACTACTACTCATGTGTAGACCGAATCAAATGCTTTTTCATAATCAATAAAGGCAAGGCAGAGAGGTAAATTATACTCCTTATGTTTTTCTATGATTTCCCTTACCGTTTGGATATGATCCATCGTGCTAAATCCACTTCGGAATCCTGCTTGTTCTCTAGGTTGGGCTGAGTCCAGAGCTGATTCAAGTCTTGTCGTTAAAACTTTGTTGAAAATTTTATAAATCACTGATAGTAAGCTGATCGGACGGTAGTTTTTAATGTTTTCCTTCTCCCCTTTCTTGTAAAGTAGCACCATCACAGCATTATTCCAATCTTCTGGTACATCTGACTTCTTGAGACATTTGGAAAACAATAAAGATAGCATTTTAGTAAATTCTTCTCCTGCTTCTTTGATAAGGTCGATTGTAATTCCATCTTCGCCAGGGCATTTACCTTTTTTAATAAATCTAATGGCTTGGGATTATCGCTTCGGTTTCTGTTAAGTTTTCTCGTGGATCGCGTAGGTTGGTTTCCCTTTGATCTTCACATTTATATAGATCTTTATAGAATTTTTAGACAATGTGTACTATTTCTTTATTGATTTTGGTGACTGCTCCATCTGTCCTCTTCAGTGCAAAAATACCTTTTCTTTCAACACATAGTTTGCGCCTAGCTGATTTTAAACTTTTGTTATCTTCTAGAACTTTCTTGACAAGATCACAGTTAAATTTTCTGATATCTTCTGTAACACATTTTCTTACCGTTTTACATAATTCAACATATTCAACTCTTAATTTAGGATCTTTTTCTTCATTTTAAATTCTCTGCGTTTCTTCATCAATCTTCTTGTTTCTTCTGTTATTTTCTTTGTCTGCTTTACTTGTGCATCGCCGGCTATCTTCTTTGCAATATTTTGTAGAGTATTGGTTAATTTCTTGTTCACTACTGAAACATCTTGCTCTTCTTCTAAAGTTGATTGAAGTACTTGGAAATGATTTTTAAGTTTCAAATGGAATTCTTCTTTATGTTTCTGGAGATTTATTATATCGATTGATTTCTTTGAGTGTTGCAAAAGCTTCATTCTTTCCACTTTAGTATTTAACAGCAGTTTGCATCTAACCAACCCGTGATCGCTTCCTGTATTGAAGTTATTGAGAACGCTGCAATCCTGAATAAGATGCTTTTTGTTTGTTAAGATGTAGTTGATTTCACTTGTTGAGCCATTTGCACAACGCCATGTCCATTTTCTTTGGGGCTTTTTCTTGAAAAATGAATTCATGATATATAACTGCTCACATTCTGCAAACTCAATCTGTATGCTCTTTCATTACGCACCCCATATCCATGATTTCCTACTGATAACTCACTTTTCTATTTCTCCCCAATTCTAGCATTCCAGTCTCCCATTATTAATTTTATGTAGCATTTTCCCTTTTGTTGCATTGAAGCTACTTCTTCATAGAAATCCCCAACTTCTTCATCAGTATAGCTTACTGTTGGTGCATAAACTTGGGTAATTTGCAGCTTGTATCTTCTGGACACCTGTATTACTAACCTTGCAACTCTATCTGATGTACTATCATATTCTACGATGTGATTCTTCCACCTTTTATAAATCAGAAATCCTACACCGCTTGTTCTTCCATCTTCTGTGCCTCTGTAGTATAATACATGCCCGTTGAAAAGATCTATCTCCTCTTCTCCTTTTCTGCTTACTTCACATAATTTTAGGATGTCCCAGTTGATTCTTTCTAATTCTTCTTCAAGTTCCTGTAAACAATTTTCCGAAGATAGGGATCGTCCATTACACGTAGCCAAAGTCATCAACTTATGGCAGCCAAGCCGAGCCCGGTTATTCTTAGCACCCTCTGTCTTCATGTCTTTCTGATCGCTGCCGTAACCAGGAACATTCAGACCGCCGGGAATTTGGCCGTGATTTGTTTTGTGAATTCATGGTAAAATAAGGGGGGTAGGTGGCCAAATTCCACCACGCTGGCCAAGCGAGTTAGAGGAAGCCCATCCGCGTTCGTTCCCCAAGCACTAGGCAAGGGTACTAACAGGCTGTACCGGTGGAAGGTGCGGATTGGACATTAAGTCTCTGCTCCCAGTCGATTCCTTTAAGTGCTCCTCGAAGGCAATTAAAGGGTCTTCTCCGATATATATATCTACCCTATATATATAAAATCCTAATGAAACGAATTTATGAAACGAATATATGAAACGACTGATTAAACAACTGATTATGTTTCACGGCAATTTCTTCTAAAATACGGAATACTTTGCGATGAAATTAACACCAAAAATCAGTATTGATTCACCGATCTCAAAACTGGTATTAGAATTTTTTAATTCGAATTAGTTTTCGAAATATTAATTTTTTTCTAATTTTATATACTTTTCTCTAATGATGGCAACTCAAATTTTAATCATAACAGATATTTATATTTTCATATTTTAGAAAAGGTTGTATTATTTTAAACTAATCTGGCGACTAGTTTGGCATCCCTTAAATATATGCTAAGAAATGTATCATGTTACTTTTATTCATAAATTCAATTTGTATTTCATTATAATTTTATTTAATACAAAACTTCCATTTAAAACTAAAACATTTGAAATAAATGGCTTTCAACTCTTTCTTTTTTTTTTTAAACGAAACGAAAAGAACAATATTAGGCACAGATGTTACATACGCAACGCTGAACCTAATTGGCGCCAAAACGGCGTTATTTTGCCTGACATGGTAACCCGGTTATTGTTGCTTATTTATTAATAAATGTTTATTTGAATTTATTTTCTTTTTATTTATAAAAAATGCTGTAAATTATTTTGTTCTACGGTTATTAATTAAACTTTTATTTGTTTATTGTTATTTCATTTAAAAAAATACAAGAAAATAATTTAAAAATAAATATGTAACTGGTATTCAAAAACGAGGCTTTCGCCAAATTGTCGTAAAAAAATGCGCGCCAAACCCGGTGCGTATATGACAATACAACAAATCATGACATTTAATTTCAACTTCAAAGCAATGTTTTAATGGTACAACTTCTACCATCGACCAATTTCGCCGAATTACATAAATAGCCAAATCACTCGCCAAATTATACAAATTGACATTATTTTTTATTTTAAATAACGAAAAAACAAATAAATTTGGTACTTCTTAGTTATCCCGTCGACCAAATTACTGTCGCCAAATTGTAAGATTAAATGCCAATAATGGTTGCCATTAATTAATTAATTTTAAGATTAAATGCCAATAATGGCCAATAAAACCATTAATTCGACGTTTTATTTGTATTTTTATTAATGTTTTACTAAGGCACAGATGTCATATACGCCCCCATATTGGCGCGATTTTTTTCTGACGCCAATGTAATATACGCAATGGGTAATTAACTGACTCCAAAGTGTCGTATTTTGCTTGATATGGTAATCCGGATGTTGTTATTTATGCTGTTGATGTTTTCGCCAAATTAGCGTGGAAAAAAAATTGGGTCAATATGGGGCGTATATGACATCTGTGCCTTAGTAAAACATTAATATTAGCAATTCTGTACCTTTACTAATTTATTTGTTTTTTCTTTTTTAAAATAAAAATTATGTCAATGTGTATAGTTTGGCCAGTTGTTTGGCGATTTATATAATTTAGCGAAATTGGTCGACGGGATAGCTAAGAAGTACTATAAATTTGTATAACATTAATAAAAGTACAAATAAAACGTCGAAATAAAAATCACTTGATGGCGTAAACACGTGTAACTTCGTAAACCTCAAGTCAATATGACATTTACGATCAACCATTATTGGCATTTATTCTTATAGTTTGGCGATAGATTTTAGATATAACCGGCAAAAGATTGTGAATCAAACTTGAAAACAACCATTGGATGGCATAACAGCAACTGATTCTGACGTAAATTTTTGCAATCAAAGGGAATTGAATGGAAACCCATTTACAGGAAGATCGCTACAGGTTTTTCCAGTATAATTCAATCTCCTCTAATCTTTTTAAAAGCGATCAGATTAGCGTGCTTTTAGATTCTGCAGTGTCTGAACGGGGGTTGGCGGGCGTAGCTTGCAGGGGGCAGAGCCCCCTAGTATATTTATATAGCTATCTATCTATCTATCTATCTATCTATCTATCTATCTATCTATATATATATATATGATCTTTGTCTCACTGTAACTCTCGTATTTATGAACCGATTTAGATGTAACTTCGTGTATACATAGTGCATACTAATGCCTCGACCGAGTTCGTTGGCCAGTTTCATCGCCATCTTGTTTCAAAATGGCGAGCATTTAAATTAAAAAAAAAAATTAAAATTTGAAATGTGATACCAAAAAATTGAAAATTCAAAATATTTTTTTCTTATGTGTTTGACCTTGATACAAAGCTTACGGAGCATTTTTTGTTGCATCTATATCTTAAAAAATGGCTGAGTTATAGCACTTTGAATTTCTAGCGTGTCTGACATTTTGAAACGATCTGATTTTTGTCACGCGACAACAGGCGTATTTATGAACCGATATGGATGTACCTTGGCGTATACATAATACGTACCAATTTCTCGACCGAGTTCGTTCGCCAGCTTCATCCGCCATCTTGTTTCAAAATGGCGGCCATTTTAAATTTTTTAATTTAAAATTTAAAATAAGGTACCAAAAATTGGAAAATGAAAAAGATTTTCTTGTATGTGTTTGACCTTAATACAAAGATTCCGGAAGAGTTTTTGTTTCGTCTATATCTAAAAAAATGGCTTAGTTATAGCATTTTGAATTTCTAGCGTGTTTGACATTTTGAATCGACCTGATTTTTGTCACGCGATAACAGGCGTATTTATGAACCGATATGGATGTACCTTGGTGTATATATAATACGTACCAATGTCTCGACCGAGTTCGTTGGCCAGCTTCATCCGCCATCTTGTTTCAAAATGGCGGCCATTTAATTTTTTTTTAATTTAAAATTTGAAATGTGGTTCCAAAAAATTGAAAATTGAAAAATATTTTTATCTTATGTGTTTGACCTTGATACAAAGATCCCGGAACAGTTTTTGTTTCGTCTATATCTTAAAAAATGGCTGCGTTATAGCACTTTGAATTTCTAGCGTGTCTGATATTTTGAAACGATCTGATTTTTGTCACGCGATAACAGGCGTATTTATGAACCGATATGGATGTACCTTGGCGTATACATAATACGTACCAATTTCTCGACCGAGTTCGTTCGCCAGCTTCATCCGCCATCTTGTTTCAAAATGGCGGCCATTTTAAATTTTTTAATTTAAAATTTAAAATAAGGTACCAAAAATTGGAAAATGAAAAAGATTTTCTTGTATGTGTTTGACCTTAATACAAAGATTCCGGAAGAGTTTTTGTTTCGTCTATATCTAAAAAAATGGCTTAGTTATAGCATTTTGAATTTCTATTGTGACTGACATTTTGAAACGACCTGATTTTTATCACGCAATAACAGGCGTATTTATGAACCGATTTGTATGTAACTTGGTGTGTACATAGTACATACCAATGTATCGACCGAGTTCGTTGGCCAGCTTCATTCGCCATCTTGTTTCAAAAGGGCTGCCATTTAAAAAAAAAATAAATTTTAAATTTAAAATGAGTTATCAAAAAATTGAGAAATGAAAAAGATTTTTTTATGTGTTTGACCTTGATGCAAAGATTCCGAAGCAGTTTTTGTTTCGTATATATCTTAAAAAATGGTGGAATTATAGCACTTTGAATTTCTAGCATGGCTGATATTTTGAAACGATCTGATATTTGTCACGTGATAACACGCGTATTTATTAACCTATTTCGATGTAAGAAAGCATGTGGATAGTATATCGTAATGTCTCGACCAAGTTCGCTGGGCAGCTTCATCAGCCATCTTGTTTCAAAATAGAGGCCATTAAATTAAATAAAAAATTATATTTAAAGTGAGGTTCAAAAAAATTAGAAATTGAAAAAGGTTTCTTTCTTAGGTATTTGACCATGATATAAGGATTCCGGAGCATTTTTTGTTTTGTCTTAATCTTAAAAAATGGCTCAGATATAGCAGTTTCAATTTCTAAAGTGGGTGACATTTTGAAAAATCTGATTTTTTGCCTGCGACAGCACTTGTATATATCAACCGATTCCGATGTGAGTGAGCATGTGCACATGAATTACTAAGGTCTCGACCAAGTTCACTCGTTAGCCTCATCCACCATGTTGTCTTAAAATGGCAGGAACTTCAAGATATCGCCGAATTTGGCAACCAAATATAAGTTTCATTAGTGATGGGCGATAACGAGATGTTTTTCTCGATTTTCTCGATTGTATGGACATCTCGATATTTTTCGATTGTATAAATCTTTTCTCGATGACTACAGTTTGCAAATTTCTTTTATAAATCATATATTATGTATTATATACGTCATACATTTATCAAGAATAGTCTGCGGGTGAACTGGAATGAGTCGATGTTAATAAAGACTAGGTGACTTCGACCGCTAGCGGGCCCCTCCTTTAATTGAGGCCCCTAATTTATGCGTAATCTTGTAATGTGAAATCACGAACAGGTTACCCGCTATATACGGCACTGATATATGATAGCAGGCGGGTGTGGTGTGCACGCACTACAAAATCTTGTAAAAAATATAATATCGAAACGAATGAACGTCGGACCAGATCTCTTGGGGGAGTGGTCAAAGCGAGCGGAGGGGCACAGCAGCTGCATAATATGATTAAGTTGTCACAGGTCTTTAGGCCTTTCCAAACATATGTCACATGAGAAGTCTGGATCTGAGTTTATAAAAATGCCCCCCCGTGGGGGGAAAGGGGGGAGGGGTGCGAGAGGTGGATAACATGAGTAAGTGGTCATAAGCCTTTCCAACAATATGCCACATGAGGGGTCTCGGCTAAATTTAGAAAAACACCCCCGTGGGGGAAAAGTGGGGGGGGGGGGGCGGTCACCGGAGGTGCATTACATCAATAAGTAGTCACAGACCTTTCCAACGATATCTCACATGTGGGGTCTTGACCAAATTTGGAAAAGTGTCCCCCGGGGGGGGGTTCAAAATGGGGGGGGATGGACACCGGAGGAGCATAACATCAATAAGTAGTCACAGACCTTTCCAACGATATCTCACATGAGGGGTCTTGGCTAAATTTGAAAAAGTGTCCCCCGGGAGGGGCAAATTGGGGGAGACTGTCACCGGAGGTGCATAATATCAATAAATAGTCACAGACCTTTCCAACGATATCTCACATGAGGGGTCTTGGCTAAATTTGGAAAAGTGCCCCCGGGGGGGGGGCAAAGTGGTGGTGGGGACACCGTAGGTACATAACATCAATAAGTAGTCACAGACCTTTCCAACGATATCTCACACGAGGGGTCTTGACTAAATTTGAAAAAGTGTCCCCCAGGGGGGGGGGGCAAAGTGGGGGGGGGCGGCCACCGGAAGTGCATAGCACTAATAAGTAGTCAGAAACCTTTCTAACGATATGTCACATGAGGGGTCTTGGCTAAATTTGGAAAAGTGTCCTGAAATTTCATATATTATAAATAATATTTAGCGGAGGACTCCATAAAAAAATCCGATCTAAAATGATAAAAGCGGAAAAAACTACCCTCGCAGTGGGGGCCAAATTGGGGAGGGGAGGAAGAAAGTCTCATAATATGAAAGAGTCATCCGAGAGCTTACCGATGACATATCACATGACTGGTCCAAAAAAAAGTTTGAAAATTGCTCCCCCTCTCTCCCCCCGTGGGCCCACTCTTTCATCACGGAATTCACACAGCCGCCACTTTAAAATTTTTATGTTCAATAAATAATATTTACCGGAAGACTGCATAAAAAACCCATATTTAAAGTGATATTTAAATTTATTATAGAAATCGGCTACGGTTTTAAAAATTTGTTCGCCCCTTCCCCACCCCCCTTTGGGCGAAGAAAGGTTCATAGTATGAAAGAGTGGTCAAAGGGCTTTTCGATTATATGCCACAGGAAGGGTTCGGTAAAATTTTTAAAATTGCACCCCATGAGTCCACTCTCACATCCTCCTCCCTCGAAATCACCCGACCCACCTTCCTCTTTGAAAATTTTATATTTAATAAATAATTTTTATCGGAGTGTTCCAGGTATGTGACATCTTGGTAGGGCTAAAATAAGAGAAACTTTGAAAATTAGGGCTTCATTTCACAGCTCATCGTCATGCCTTTTTCTCTATCTCGTCCCTTGGTACTCTCGATAAATTTTCTTACTTTTCTTCTCTGCCGAGGACGAGAGAAATCCTCGAAAAGCTTCTCATAGCGAAATGTTGAAAAGCGCGAGAGAAATTCTCGAAAGGCTTTTCATTGGGAGATTTCGAAAAGGACGAGAGTAACAAGCGAGAGGCTTCCCATCGGGAAAGGTTGAAAAGGGCGAGAGGAAACTCTCGAGAGACTTCCCATCCCGAAAGGTTTAAAACCGCGAGAGAACCAACCATCGAGCAGATTCCCGTCTGGAAGCGTCGAAATGCTGGAAAAATCATCGAGATGAGATTTGCCGAAATGCGAGATGGAAATGAAGCTTTCAGAGTCAAACTTACCTCATTTCTGGTTTAAGTCATGATTTCTCAAAGGAGTCCATCTGCTTATCCAATCTCTTTTTAGCTCACAGGCTATCAGGCAATAAGGCCTGAGAGCTAATGTACACGTCGGTTCTGTGTGTATGCATGTACTGTACGTACGTATGTATGTACGTAACGTGATAACTCTTGATTAAAATGTACGATTTGCTTCAATTTTTTTTATGTTCATTCTGATAAGGCGTTCCGCTGTTTAGTTTTGACGGTTCATTGGTTAAGGATAAAGGGAGAGAAAGGGGGCTGGTTCCCCCCCCCCCCTCCTTAATTTAGATAAATAGGTTTTTCATGCAGAGTTCTTCGATTTGCTCCAAATTTCGTATACCGGTTTATTATGTGAAGGAGCTTCCCTGATTAAACTTGGAGGTTCATTAGTTAAGTATGAAGGGGGGAAAGGTGGGTAGACCCCCTCCTTAATTTAGATAAATGGGTTTTTCATGCAGAATTATTCGATTTGCTCCAAATTTGGTATACCGGTTCATTATGTTAAGAAGTTGCCTTGATTAGATTTGGAGGTTTACGGGTTAAGTATAAAGGGGAAGAAGGGGGCTAGACCCGCCCCCTTAATTTAGATAAATGGGCTTTTCATGCAGAATTATTTGATTTGCTCATAATTTGGTATACCGGTTTATTATGTTAAGGAGCTTCCCTGATTAAACTTGGAAGTTCATTGTTTAAGGATAAAGGGGGAGAGGGGGGGGGCGCCCCCCCCCCTTAATTCAGATAAATGGGTTTTTCATGCAGAATTATTCGATTTGTTCCAAATTTGGTATACTGGTTTATTACGTTAAGAAGTTGCCTTGATTAGATTTGGAGGTTTACGGGTTAAGTATAAAGGGGGGAGAAGGGGGGGCTGGTCCCCCCTTAATTTAGATAAATGGGCTTTTCATGCAGAATTATTTGACTTGCTCCAAATTTGGTATACCGGTTTATTATGTTAAGGAGCTTCCCTGATTAAACTTGGAAGTTCATTGGTTAAGGATAAAGGGGGAGAAGGGGGGCTAGTCCCCCACTTAATTTAGATAAATGGGTGTTTCATGCAGAATTACTCGATTTGTTCCAAATTTGGTATACCGGTTTATTATGTTAAGTAGCTTCCCTGATTAAACTTGGAGGTTCATTAGTTAAGTATAAAGGGGGGAAAGGGGGTTAGACCCCCTCCTTAATTTAGATAAATGGGTTTTTCATGCAGAATTATTCGATTTGCTCCAAATTTGGGATACCGGTTTATTATGTCAAGAAGCTGCCTTGATTAGATTTGGAGGTTTATGGGTTAAGTATAAAGGGGAGGGGCTAGTCTCCCCTTAATTTAGATAAAAGGGTTTTTCATGCAGAATTATTGGATTTGCTTCAAATTTAATATACCGATTTATTCCGATATGGCGCTTCCTTCATTAGATTTGGAGGTTCATTGGTTAAGTATACAAGGGCGAAAAGGGGGCAAGTCCCCTCCCCTTAATTTAGATAAATGGATTTTCATGGAGAATCATTCAATTTACTTTAATTTTTTTTCTATGTTTGTTCTGATAAGGAGCTTTCCTGATTAGATTTGGAGGTTCATTAGTTAAGTATAAAAGGGTTAAAGGGGTTAGACCACCCTTAATTTAGCGATATGTTTCTTTTTTTCATGCAGAATTAACTGATTTGCTTCAAATTTGATATACTGATTTATTATAGTTAAGGAGTTTCCCTGATTAGATTTGGAGGTTCATTGGTTAAGTATAAAAGGGGCAAACGGGGGGATATTTCCCTTCATTTATTTTTTGAGGGACATTATTCTTTGAAATAAGAGTATAATATACAGTTAGTGTTAATAACCTGTGAGCTCAATGCCATCAGTTTAACTGGCACTTATCATTTTATTGCTATTAACCGATGTGGGTTATGAAGCACAGTGGTTTATGTATTCAGTTCTGTATAGTCCTAGTTTCAAACTTTACTGTTAAATTTATTGTCATTTTGCCCCGAATTTTCAATGTTTCTCTTATTTTAGCTCTGCCAAGCTGCCCCATACCTGGAGACTCAGATAAATACTATTTATTAAATATAAAAAGTTCAAAGAGGAAGGTGAGTGAATTCTGGGGTGCGCGAGATTGCACAAAGAGAGGGGGGGGGGGGCGGGTAATTTTCAAACTTTTACCAAACCTCTCCTTGACATATCATCGGAAAGTCCTTTCACCACTCTTTCATATTATGAACCTTTCTCCTCCCAGAGTTGAATTCCGGAAGGGGTTCGGGGGGGGGGGGGAGACTTTTTTTTTTTTAATTGTAGAGATTTCTACAATAAATATCATTAAATGAGGTTTTTTAATGGAGCTCTCCGATAAATATTATTTATTAAATATAAAATTTTAAAAGTGGGGCTGCGTGATTTCCGGGTATATTCTAGGATAAAAGAGGGAACCCACGTGGGAGGGGTAGATTTCAAACTTTTTTTGGGCCAGTCATTTGATCTATCATCGGAAAGTTTTCGGTTATCATCGCAAAGTTACTCTTTCATATTATGAACCTTTCTTCTTCCTTCCTTAGTTTGGCGCCCCGAGAGAGGCACTTTTCGAACTTTTTTGAAATCGTAGCGTTTTTAAACATTTTAGATCGGATTTTTTTTACGGAGCCCTCCGATAAATAATTTTTAATATATGAAAATTTCAAAGAGAAGGATGGGCAGGGTATATTTCGGGGGGGGGGGGGGGCACGATAATTGGAATCCTGGGAGTTGGGACTCTTTTCTATCTTTTGCTGACACCCCTCATGTGATATATCATTGGAAAGCTCTGTGACTACTATTTCATTTTATATATCGCCCGCGCCCCTCCCCTTACTTTGCCCCCGAGCAGGGGCACTTTACTAAATTTAGCCGACACCCCTCATGTGCCATATCGTTGGAAAGTCCTGTGACCACTTATTCATATTATGCACTTTCCTTGCCCCTCCCTCCTACTTTGCTTCCCGCGGGAGTTGGTTTAATGTATTCCAGTCGAAGACTTTATAAAAATGGGGAAATTAAAGATCCAATCTCAAATGACGTAGAAAAATCAATAAAAAATTTTGATCCCTTTTATCATCCTTTAGTTCATATTTATGCCACTAGGGGGTGCTTTTGATTCTTATTTCTTTGGCCATTTTGGTGCTAATTGCCGAAAAATTCTAATTTTTGATACTTAAACTCCCCTTACCGCTTCATAGCTACTCGCGTTTTTTCAGCTTTTTTCAACCAGGGGGCACCCTTACAAGACTTTTCCAGTCTTATGGCTCCTTTATAGTTTCCCTTTGGTTTGTTGTTTTTTTATTCCATCTGTTTTCAGTTACCCTATATTTAATAAAATCTGCCTTATATATATGTAAAAACAATGATTTCAATAATCGATTCTAGAACATCTCCTTTGTAGATTCTCGAAAGTAATCGATGACTGTATCGATTGTGTATTTTACGATAACGATTTTTTTTTCGATTGGTAAATTTTCGAGAATCGCCCATCACTAAGCCCTATCACTACTATGAAATTGTCGGCCAGAATAATAGCTAAGTTTTCCAATAACTGTTTTTAGCTTTTCTCGTTATAATCGATTGTAAAACATCTCGATTGTAGATTCTATGAATTAATCGATGGCTGTATCGATTGTGACTTTTTACGATGACGATTTTTCTCGATTGTCGAATTCTCGAGAATCGCCCATCACTAAGTTTCATTAAATAAAAGCAGCTTGGATAAAGCTGACTAATTTCGCGAAATTCTCATTCATAATGATTTAGTATTGATAAAAATTAGTATTGAATCTCCTATAATCGGTTTCCACTAAATTGAGCTTCGTGTGTTTGAATAATATAAGATTGCTTTTTAAAAATAAGGAATATGAAAGCTACCTCTTCCTCCCGGCACTGGCCGGAAGGACTTTTTTCTTCATCTAATATTTATACTTTTTAAATTATTCAGATCTACAGGGAAAATAAAAAATAAAACAACCTAATATAGTGAGAGTCATTCAACAAGATTTATTACTGGAATTCAGTTAACGTGTGAATAGAATTTTGGAAAATTCAATAAATTCTACCCAAATCAATTTCACGTTGTTCCTCTATACCACAATGGCATTTTTAAACGTATGCGTATTAAAGTGGTATATGCGCATTATTCGTTCAAGGTAATATTGGTGACCAGGGGCGGACGGGCATAGTTTGGTCCACCCCTCTAAACTTATGTTTTGGCCCACCAATCGACAACCCCGTTGTTAAAATGTTTGATTAGTGACTATCGATACAGTGGCTAGAAGTATATTTCTCGGCACTATACTATCGAAACGACACTTTGCTTTAACTCTATGAATAAGACTTGCTTCATTTTTATTTATTTTTTGAATGTGTAAACTTTACGCAATTAAAAAGGTATACACGTAAAAAATAAAAACGTTTGAAATTTCTTATGGGAATTCTGGTCAGATATTTTTATTCTTTGTATAAAAAAAAAAAGTTTGGTCCGATGGCGCTGTCAGCATCGGCTAGCGATATCGTTAGAATAGATGATGCCTGCTTGTGAAGGGCTCCCAAAGGGAAGAGGTCGTCGCTCACCCAAACCTAAGCACATTGACAACACCTAGGAACATCCATGCCTCACCCGAAATTTGACCCAGGTCCCTTTGGAAAGTGTTAGTATTGACCAGAAAGAGTTTGTACAAACATGCATTGATTAATTTGTTATTTGAAATATCGTTACATAAATTTGTACATTTTATTTTGTTATTTGGAATTATCAACATATATACACTTTGTACATTGATTAATGTTTGCTTAAAATATCAGTATAATAGCTGAAAATTGAATAGTTTGTTTTATACCCTCACTATTAACTAATTAGAATGTCAAATATCTCGACAATTCTTTTGAACTTCAGGCAACTCCATACATTATCTTATCATCAAAGGATCGTTCAGCATTTAACAGCATGAAATAATCTAACAGTTCTTGTCCTAGAGATAAACGCAAGCGGTTCTTTATAATTTTAAGTGTTGAGAATACATGTTCACAATACACTTGAGTGCATGCACTTATAAGCTATGTACAAGGTTGGATAAATACGACCATAGACATTCAACTCGCACAATAATTCTAATGCGCAAAGTAGGCATTTTTTACATTTCTTATTATAGACCGGGAGACGGCGGCACAGGCAATCACCTCATCGAGTTGGAGGCTGAAATTCCAGAATTAGTTAAAACTCGATTCGCATATTAAAATGCAACTGGTTTGCCAAGTCATATCTTGGTGGAAAACATCTGCAAATCCGATTTTAGTGATTGACTCGTAGGTTTATCATCGTGTTTCCTGCACCCAAATGTATGAAAACATGAAGGACTGGGAGCAGGAAAACACAATAGTAAACCTACGAGTCCACCACTAAAATCGGGTTTGCAGGTGTTTTCCACCAAGATATGACTTGCCAGACCAGTTGCATTTTAATATGCGAATCGAGTTTTAACTAATTCTGGAATTTCAGCCTCCAACTCGATGAGGTGATTGTCTGTGCTGCGGCCTCCCTGTCTATTAACTTTACAGCGATTCCCATCATATTTGATGATTTCTTCTTCTGAATCGCTCGTTTTTTTTTGTTTTAATCTAAGCGGTTGAGAGCTCGCCACGTCGAGATTGTTGCTGCTATAGTGACTGATTATAATCAGCATACAGCCGGAAAATTGCAGAAAATCTTTTCAGACAGTCTTTCTTGACTTTCGCGAAGCCAAACAGGGTACTAGAAATTTCTTCAGCAATTCATTTAACAATTTAACCTCACTGAAGCGGCAAGGATCGAACCAGGCAATGTTTTTCATGAGCAAGTCATTTCCAGCAAATAGTGTATTCAGCTGCTGTATAGATGTGACTAAGATGACATTATAAATATTTACCTTAAACATTAGGTTGTCCCAAAAGTTTATTTCGTTTTTTACAAAAAATAAACCATGGAAATTTCGAAAACGGCGAGATTTTATTAAAGTATATAAGTGGTGTCGTGTTCAACAAAGTTCTTCTATCCCTCCGGAAGTCTCATAATGCTTTCTTTCCAAAACATTTATGATTTGATGGCAAAATACTTATCGAGGTGATTTTTTATGTCATTCAAAAAGTTTTTGTTTTGGTGAAGAAAATTAATGAGAGAAAGAAACAAATGGTAATCGGACGGAGCAATGTCTGGAGAGTAGGGAGGGTGGGTCAGAAAGTCTCAATCGAATACAATGAATTTTTTTCTGACAGTCAGAGTTTGCCCGAAAAGTTTCCTTTGCAATTCACGTGTTATTTTTTAAATCAACTCGCACCGCTTTCTGAAAACAAACCTTTTTTTACACATACTTTAACAACATCTGCAAAAGGAAACATACCACAAAAGGTATTTTTTTAAATAGTGTTGCGAATAGAATATAAACATAGCAACTATTGGCCGCCTTGCCCATGACTTGATGAAGCACAGCATTGCAGACCGCATTTTGATCGTCGAAAAAGATCCTTTTTTGAAAAGATTGGTGATCGTGGACGAAAGTTGGACATTTCATAACAACCTGGGATGCAAACAATCCTGATCCATCCGAGACAAAGGTCGCTCGCTAAAGCCGGAATTCTACAAAAGAAAGTTGCATTCTCTATTTGGTGGCATTGGATCTACTATGAGCTACTTCCACCAAACCAAAACATCAACTTTGAAAAATACTGCTGCAACTTGTCGAACTGAAGGCAGCAATAGCCAGGAAATACCCCGTTGTCTTCCATTATGACAAATCCAAACCATACATATGTTTGATTGTCAGAAACAAAAACCTTGCATTCGATTGAGACGTCTTGACCCATCTTCCCTACATTTTAGGCATTGCTCTGTCCGACTACCATTCGTTTCTTTTTCTCAAAAATTCTCTCCACTAAAAAAAATAATTCTTTTAATGACATGAAAAATCCCCTAGATAAGTATTTTGCCATCAAATCAAAAGTCTTTTGGGAAGAAGGCATTATGAGACTTTCGAAGAGATAGAAGAAGGTTTGTTGAATAGAATGGCACATATATACTTCAATAAAGTATCACCGTTTTTTAAATTTTCATGTTTTTTTTTTTTGTAAAAAAAACCGAAAGAAACTTTCGAGACAACTTAATACTTCTGATGGTGACCCGAAAATACTTCTTGCCTCATCGTGGCAATATTCAGTACATCGACGTTTCGCTGTAGATATTCTCTTTTACGGTAGAAAACTCAACTTCAATGGAACACTCCTTTTTCTATTAATTTCAGGGTTTGGATTTTGTTAGCAGCAGTTAAGTAGTCCAGGCCGCTTATCTGCAAATACTTCGATGTGGGTATAGATATATTGATTAGGACGCTGAAAATGTTTGCTATTAATATATACTGAAACTTGTACCAATTATCAATCAGTGATCTGGCAAAAAAAATACATGTGACGGGAAATCGTCCATTTTGGCGATAGCTTGTAGGCACTTAAGCAACGTACTTATGTTGATATTTAAAAAGTTTTGAAGGCTCTTCAAGCATACTATTAAGTGCTCGATCCTTACTCCACCACCTAATAGCTTTTATTTTTTATAATCGGCAAAGAAGTTTATTTCCACCTATAGACTCCTTATTCACTTAAGTCCTTACTTTAACTCGCTTATATGACTCTGAGCTGAATTCGGCTGTAGCTTGCATTAAGTCTAAGAAGTCCGTTGTTAATTTGCAAAATTTTGTTGCATCTGTCAGGATCAAAATTAGCATACTCTGTTAAAGATTTTGTAGTAGGTTGAACCAACTTTTGGGGCTTCAGTAGCTGCCACCACAAGATGATGAAATCTCACTCCAAGTTTTGGAGCTCCGATTGAACCTTAGCTCCAAATGTTGGTACAAGATTTCACCATCTTATGGTGGCAGCTACTGGAGTACCAAGAATTGGTTCAAAATACCACAAAATTTTTAACAGTGTACGTGCATATGCTGTATATTTGGATTGCCCTTTTTCAGTTGTGCCTAAAGACCTTTATATCTCCCACTCATATTTTCTGCACCATAAAAAAAAGTGCCAACTATTTGTGAATAAGGTAGTTTAAACTTTTTTAATTCGTCTTTTAGTTGTAGATAGAGGGCTTCCCCTCTTGTTTTGAGGCCATCAACCAATTTCAAAAGCCTAACCTTCACTTTACCATGCTGCACATAACGAGTACAAAGTGCCAACTCCTCAATTTCCGATATATCTCGAGTAAAATCCATACTGAATGAATCTGATTGTTTTGCTTCATCGGCAGTGTTTATTTGTATCTGAATGGCGAGATGAGCAATTAACTTATTTATTAAGGACTTGAACAGGAATATAATCAGCGAACCTCTTCCATGCCTTTAGGATTTTCATTTTGTTCTTCTTTCTGCTCTACTATTCTGGACTTCATCATTCATTATAATGGCTTCTCTTGATAGCCTGTGCTACATGACCGTGTGAAATTTGATCATATTTACATAGCAGCATTGTCAATTCTAAAAAATAGAGTAGCCTTAGTTACTATAACCGTAGTTAACGTTTCTATTATTCAAGTCTGCAGCTGTCTCCTCTCGATTTTTTCTATAAGTTAATCCCTTGCCTCCCAAAATCCCTGATCTACAGATCTGTAGATTATCCTCACATATGTAAGCTAATCCTTACCTATCTTTTGTTACTACGCAAATGTTCGCAGGCAGACCCATCCCACCAAACAACTTCCCACCCTTCACTAACCATATCGCTCATCCGCAAGACAATTGACATATTTTGCAAAAATTCATTTTGTGTTTTATTCCACTAATAGGCCTGCCACAATTGTGTCTTGCTACACAAATAGTTTCATAAGTATAGTTATACGGAAAATCCCTTTATTACACTGTATGTCCATTTTTGACCACAGAAGAGGGATAGGTTGTGTGGAGAGATAAAATTACCTAACCTTCCAAACCTCATCCTTCATCTTCATTCTTAAGTGTTTGTTGCAGTTTCATCTTATAGTAAAATGATGCAAATTTTCTTTTGCCTCTCCTGTGAAATTTACTTTTGTCGAGATGGTCATCTTTCTTGCGTGTGAGCGATATGTGATCTTTATTTTATCCGTTATTTCTTGGCTTCTATACAAAATGAGTAATTACACGGATCTTCCAGAGATTGCTGATGGGAGAGAGAAAGAAGAAATTAGGACTTGGTGTTTACTTTTTTTCCACGACTGTATATCATCGCTCAGAACTGTTTCCGAAATTTGAAAGGCTGAAATGAGTGGAAAACATTCTAAAATCACGATATTTTGGAACTACAGTACCGATTTCAAATAATCTATCATTATATGGTAGTGTCGGATTGCTCACTTATGAGGGTAGTCTAGTTTGTAAACGTGTTCTCCGACATCTGACACTTGTGCGTGAAAGTGCCACCAACTGTCATTTTTCTGACTTTCGCAAGCATGATTGTGCCTCCCTGAATCTGAAATTTACGGTTATTTTGGTACAGTTATATAGTAATTAGCTTAACGTGGTTAGCTGGCGAGAATTGATACGGAAGTTGAAACGAGCCGATTAGTGAAGTCTCACACTAGTGTCTGAACAAAGCAGATTTTCAGTGCTTTAATTCAAGTCTTTATCATTTTGTTTTGACATGGATTAAGAGAGGAAATAGTTTCTGCAGCCTAGAAGTGTGCTTTTACTATTATATATACATATTTTAATAAAGAGTTTCGGAGATAGGTAGAGACATTTAACTACACTGGTTTCCAAAAATTAAGGAAAAATCACAAAAAGAGCGATAACTTGTTCAAAAATAAACCTATTCGCATGAAATTTGCCTACATTATTAACTAAAAGATACTGAATAAAATTACAAAATGCAAATTAGTGGCGCTGCAATCGGATAGCATCATCTGTGAGGAGCATAAAAATGAATGCTATTGAGTACGGCTGCTGGAATCGACAATTTCAAACCACTGGTTCGACTTCCAGAAGGTTTAGCCAAGGACTGGCAAGAGCTACGACAAGCACCGATGACGATATTTGCGGTTATGTGCACAAAGGAATAGAACAGCAACACCGTCTCATCTTATATTCTCCCTTGCTGCAGCCACTTTGAAGGTTGGTATGAAAGTCTACTGTGCGTAGAAGGCTTCATGAAGGTGGTCTTTATGCGATGCGATCAGACATTTGTGTGCCGCTCACCCCATGTCACTGGAGGAAACGTTTAAGGTGGGCACGTCAACATGCCCACTGGACAGCTGATCAATGGACGCGTGTTCTCTTCACGGATGAGTTCCAGTTCAGCCTCCAAAGCGATAGTAGGTGTTCATTGATTTGTTGAGCACACGGAACACGCTATCATCCATCAAATATTCGTAAAAGAGATTCGTATGGAGGAGACAGTGTCTGTATGTGGGATGGTGTCTCTTTGCGCGGACGTACAGGCCTCCATGTCTTTCTTCGTGGAACTGTGAATGCTCTCATCTATAGAGATGACATTCTTGATGTTTATGTGTGCTCTTATGCCGGTGCAATAGCTAATGATTTCTTGTTACAGGACGATAACGCTATACCACGCAGGGCTCACATCGTAGAAGATTATCTTCAGCACCAAGCAATTTAGCGCATGGAATGGCCAACTGGATCACTGGATTTGTATTCCATCGAGTATGTTTGGGATGCCTTAGGAAGATGTGCCGCTGCTCTCAATACCCATCCTCAGACCCTTGTTGCGCTTACAACTGCTTTACAAGAGCAGCGGCTCGCACTTCCCAGCGAACTTATCGATCGCATAATTGACAATGTCACACATCGTTCTATGTGCTGTTTTGCTTCTAGGGGTGATCATACTCCATATTAAGGGTACTTTTCTTATACCAAACTGACTGATTTATTTTATTTATTTTATAGTTGTGTTACTTTCTGAAACACCGCAATCGTCTGGTAATTTCTTTTAATGATATTTTATACTTTACTATGTGTTGTACATTGTGGCTTTGTTTTATTAAAATCTACTTGTAACGTTTTGAGTAATCGCTACTTTTGTTGTTTTTCCTTAATTTTTGGAAACCAGTGTATTTTGCAATGCTATTTATTATAGAGTTTTCAGTGACTTACACGTAGCAGTCTTCTTATGTGCGATTTTCTGTCCTTGAGTTTTAAAGTTAGTAAATTTGCATTCAGTTTAATTGAGCTATCGTTAATCTAGTTTTCCAAGCTCCATTGCACCACCCTTACTGATACTGTTTTAATAAACTTGTGTTCTATCTTAAATATTATCTCAATGACTACCTTATTGAAAAATTCGGGCGCCGTTTGTGACGTGCCAGACAGGCCAGAATTTTTCACAACTCCTGGCCGTTAACATTATTCCGACAGTTTATTTCAACGGTTAACAAGATATGAACGATTTTGTCTTAAAACTGGAGGAGTATATTGTGGGGGTGAATTCGTATGCCCAGGTTCATAATATGAGTAAGAGAAAAAAACTCCAACACAAAAGTTTAAAGGACTTACATCTTTATTGTGAAACACCTTTGATGAAGAGCCGTGAACAGTATAGAGGGACGGGAGAGAGTTTCAAATAACTGCCCGTCGGCAGACGCCCCACAGCGGGGTTTAATTTGCAGACTACATAGCTCGAGGTCAGGAGCAAAAGTGAGAGAGATTTTGTTACCAATGCTTACAGATTGGCGAACATTATTTAACAATATGTAAGATGTTTGGCGAAAAACAAATTGGGTAGACAAAACAATCCAGAAGTTTTACATTCTGTTGAAAACTATGCAATGCCGGGCTCTTTAGGGTTACAATAAATAACATTCCAGCGGTAAGTGAGAGTGGCTTAAAGAAAGAGCAAACACGTGATTTTACATGCACGTTACAGATTTAACGACAGCTGCAAATTAGTCAGCAAGGGACATATGGTTTGTATCCGACAAAGTACAAGGGTGAGAATTGAATACTAATGCAAGCCCAGAGGCTGAGAAAATATGCATTATATATCGTCGGCTGCGAAGCGAAAAGACATTCACTTGTATTTTATTCTTTTACTTTTTTTCAATGGAAAATTGCTGCGGTTAAGATCTTTTTATATCCGTGTGAATTTGAAAGAGAGAAAAAGGAACCGAGATAAATGATGTCTGCATTTAAAAAGAACTTTAAAAAGTAAAAGTGAAACTTACAGTGGTGTGAAGGGGGGGGGGGGGGGAGAATGACTAAAGTCATATGAAATTAACTCTAAAATGTCAAATTTAAACTAAATATTTTATTTGAATGGGGGGGGGGGAATAATGACAATTTATAATGAACCAGTAAGGTTAAAAGTTGATTTTTGAGGGGAGAGGAGGAATAATGAATATAGAACGGGAAAGTCGTTATATATATCACCCATTACCACCAGAAAAAAAAAAACTGTGAAACTTGTAGAACAGTTTTTTTTTTTTTTTTTAATTGACGATTATTTTGTCTACCCCATACATATAAGTATTTAAAACAGATATAACATAATACAATGATAAGTCTCCATATATATATTTATTTATATAAAATTAACTGTGTGCTTGCAATTCTTTAAACGTTTGCATAAAGCAAAACTTTCAGGTCATGATAAATGGCGCCTTTTTTAATTCTTTTCTTGGTATTCATTAGTCCTAATTAGTCACCAAGAAAGAGCAAATAATATTTTTTTGTATTTAACAGGATCCTTTTTAAATAGCTTTTTAGTATTTGATTAAGAGGCTGGTACCAGCATTTTTCATGACCAAGATAAGACAAGTAAATTTTTTGTTAGTAACTTGTTATAATATCTTCTCAAAATGAAAATACTATAATATAAATGCAAGCAACAAAAGACACAGATACTACTTTAAAATGAAATAGCAAATAAAAGACATATGCATGTCTGTAAATAAAAGTTAAATGAAGTAATATAAAAATAAAAAAAAAATAGGTAGAAAATTGGTTTTCGTGCACACCGCACAGGACTACAAAAGAACGGAATGCATATAGCATGCCTATGAATGGGTGTAGCCCTTATTCTTGTTAAGTAACAAGTGTGATGGCGTCAGTTTAGAACATCAGCCCTAGAGCGGGGGGAGGTAATTATGAGACAAAGACATCAAGTTATACCTAGGTCCCTGCTCCCCAAAGATCACATTGATCTTCAAAGGAGCATGCGTCGATGTATCATATAAAAATTTATGTTTGTTGAATTGAAACAACAATTCGAGGGTTTTGTCTCTCTACACAATGAAGTTTGGACTCTTAGGGCAAAATTTTGAACGGGAACAAAACTTCAGAGGGGATAAATTAAAAATAATAAAAAAACTGTGATAAATATCTCACATATCAAAGGTAAGAGGTCAATCCGAGCTTGTGGAGAGACTGGTGACATGATCGGGTAAGTATAACAACTGCAATTGTTTTTTTTTTAAATAAATTCTAACTTTGTATTCCTTACAATGTATTAAGCAGGATATGAACTGCATGTGTATTGTATAACATTAGATAATGTTTTAAACATTTAGTGTAACTGCACTAGGTTACTAATGCTACAAACGAAAAAAAACTTTTCTTTTACTGTTATTGTGAAATTATGTTATTACAAGAAACGACATAATATCTTAGACGTCTTTATTGTCTAAGTGAAGCTTAACCAGAGATTTTATTTAATCTCCACATTTAAAAGAAAGCGTGTAATTATGTACATGTAGAAAAACAAAACAACTGTGCTGAAAACAATAAAAGAAAAACATCTTAAGTTTGAAATTTAAAGAAAATGTATGTGAAGGATCAGCATCCTGTAAACTGGGGATTCTTTGTTGTGAAACAAAGTGATGGTGACTTGAAATGTCATGGCATAAAAGAAATATAATAATAACTGAAAATTAAGAATCTGTTAAAACTTAACATATTAATAAATGTTTAAATTGTGAATATTATGTGAAGTCAAAAGTAGTTCCTGGTATAATGAGAAATAAAAAGGAAATATCCTAATGTGTAACGTTGAAACCTAGAAACAAAATGTTTTCCATTGTGTATAATATGTGTTTTTTATTTACCAAACAAAATATCAATGAACTAAATTGTAATATCAATGAAATAAATTGTAAGTGTATCTCTATGAACCAAAGAAAAAAATGTGTATTTGAATGAACGAAGCAAAGAAAAAGTATCTCACAATGAACTAAAACAGTATATGTCAGTGAAAAAAAAGGGAAAATTTCAACGACTTAGATGTATGTTTGTGAACACAGCCATCTAAGTACTTCAATGAACAAAGTGTAAATTATTGCAATGAACTAAAGTGAGCAAGTATTTCACTGACTTAAAGTGTAAAAGTAATACGATGAACTAAAATGTGTGTAAAAAAATGAAACTTGCTATGAACTCATGTGTCTAACAAAAAATATTATTGCAATAAACTAAAGTGTCTACCAAAACAAAAATTGGTATGAACTAATCTGCAAAACAAATCACAAGAAAAAAACAAACTATGAACTACTATGTGTAAGGAACAATTCTATGAACTAAGTATTGTCACGAAAGAAAAAAATAATAATGCAATTGGTCCCTGAAGTACACAAAGAATTGGCAATGCTATGAACTCGTGTAAAGTTTTTTTTCTATGAAATCAGTAAACTATGAACTCAGTTGTGTAAACTATGAACTAATTAAACTATGAACTCAGTTGTATGAACTATGAACAAAAACTCATTGTGTACATATGAAACCAAGAGCATTGTATCACAAGTACAAAATTGCTTCGCTTAAAGTTAAAACAAACAAACCAAAAGAAAAAGACAAAGAACTTTACTTTTAAGTAAAGAAAATCGAAAATGACAAATGTGACCAGGAAATGCTACTTATGTGATAAAATGTAACCAAATAAACCTAACTAAGATTACCAAGTGAAATTATATCAAAATTTCTTAAAATAAATCTAAAAATGTAACTAGTGTAATGATGAATGTTTAAAGTTGAATTACTGTGTACACCTTCAGCAAAAAAAAAAAAAAAACATCCTAAAATGTGAAAATCAGCATGTCTGATGACCGCACCAGAAAAATTTTCACTAATGTTCCATTTCGTCATTCATTTGACTATTTGCGTGCTCAACAATCAAATGAACAAGCAACCTACTGTACACTTGTGTTTATCTAATAAAAATGAGAGAAAGGAAAATTTAATGTAATTGAATAAACTTCAATTAAATATGAATAATACTGTCGAAAACTGACATATGTATGTAAATGTATAAGAAAATGAAAAAAAAACTATAAAAGGAATGCTGTTGATAGTAACTCCTTCACAGTAATGTGTGTTAAATTAAAAAAATGAAAAATGTAAAATGTATGTTACATTGGTTTTTTTTTTTTACTAAAAAAGGAAGCTGCATGAGATGTTTATGGGAATGTATTGCAGTTGTATACTTTTTTCGCATTTGCTTGATAAATTTTTTTAATGATTGACAGTAAGGTGCAAAGGCACTGTGGAAAATGTCAAAGTTGGTGTTGTTGCTTTCATTATTTCTAATGCAGTTAATGCATTTTGGAGGATTTCTACACTGAGGGTCAATGTGTGGCAAGGCACACACAGAGCATCTAATGTCATTATAACACGAAATTGCAAGATGATCATTGTATACTTGACACTTGAAACAACGTCTAACATTTATATATGGTTTAACAGGGTACGGTTTTGATTGTATCATAATTTCTCTATGCATCAATAATTGCTTAGCATCTTGTGGTGCAAGCTCCAAGATCCAATTAAAGGACTTAATATGTAGGAGTTTGTACTTTTTAACAAAGTGAAAATCAGGTTCAGGTATATGGATTAAATCTGAAATACCAAACAAGATATCAGGAATATTTAAATTTTCAGGGAGGTTACAAATAATGACACAAATAGGCTTAGGTAAATTAAATTTAACAGGGGATAAGGACTTTAGAGAGGAATCGCTAATATCTGTAAATATTTCATTGTGCTTACCTTGAGTGTGCAGGTCGGGGCTAAGATATGTGTCTTTTTTATCATTTTCCAGGTGTGGTAAGTTTTCTTGTTTACACATATAAGAGGGGACAGTTTGAGTTGATTTATCTAGGACAGATGAAGGGAGTTTGTTGTTGACATGTACCACCTGATCACCCATACTCTTACTACATTTAGTACGCTTCGCCTTACTTTTCTGTTGGGCTGTGATTTCATGTAATCTCTCTACAAGTTTCTGATTTACAAGAAATAAATTATCTTTATCCTGTTGTAATTTGGAATAATCATCTTTCAGAATATTAAAGTTTTGTGTAAGCACATGAAAATTGAATTTAATGATCTGAAGGAAATCCATAATATTTTCAGACAAGGATGCAGCATTTTCGGTTTTAAGTGAATTTTGAATAGATGTGGCTTCCATATTAATGGAATCCGAATATCTTAATAATATCTCCTCGAAATAACCTACCCATGGAGATACAGAAATGGGGTGATTTAAATCACTAACAGAATTTTCATCATTTGCTGCCATATTGTAAATATAAACTGGTGAATTGTCTGTTATCTCCAAAACCTTTTTTTTTTATCTCGTGTTTATTTAATTTCTGTTGTTTACTTTTTTTGAATAGCCAAAATGGAAAAAGGAGGAGGAATTCTTTTTTTTTTGAGAGAGCAACAAAAATAATGCAAAATAAATAATACGAGTACTTCAAAAAGGTGTAAGTATGCAAAAACTATACTTATCAGAAATGAAATGCATGCACATCAAATAAAACACAATAAGTTGCATAAATAAATTATACACAAAAGGAAAAAAATGAAGGTGGTGGTGGGGGGGGGGGGGAGTGTAAAAAAATATGAGTGTATCAACCGTAAGATTTCTGTAAGTCAAATTTCTGTCTACATCCAGTTGGATTAAAGTGTCCAAAATTCAATAAAATTACAGTTAACTAAATTGTAATTCTGGTTTAGAATACAAAAAAAAAGCAAACAAGGTCAGAGTCGAGCAACACATTCTGAGAGTAAGTGTGTAAATATCACACACCAGTGCAAATGTGCAAAGGTTGTGAGCGTAAAATACACATATTCATATAAAAATATCAAATACTGCAAAACTTGGAGCAGAGAAATTTTTTGTTGCGTATCGGTAAAATAAGTATACCTTCAAAATATGCCAGTGGGGTTAAAGGGTTAAATTCTCGATTTTAAATGCATAAAGAAAAATACCTTAAGAAAAAGAGCAAAACATAGCATGCATATGCAATTTCATGGTAAAAATGAGAATACTGTCATAATTTAAACACAAAATTATAATAAATGAAATATTAATAAAAGTACTATAAAATTTTCATTTCAACTAGAAAATGCACTTATTATTATTTTTTGTAACCAAAAACAGCCCGAAAGGAGAAAAACGAAACTAGAATGCTATCACTATTAATTATATTTTAACATTAGCTTAGGAGTAATTTCTCCGTTCAAGCTGACAACACAAAATAAATTTATGACACTGCAATTGTTATGAAAGTACAAGTATGAATAGGGAACAAAATAACATGAAAAGAAACTGGTAATTTACTGAAATTGAAAAGAAAGAAAATAAAAAAAACTAAAACAATTTACAGTAATTAATTTAATATAAAAACATTCCCTGTTCATACTTAAATGTAACATGTGTGTGTTTTTTTTTGTAGAAAAGTATAGTGAGACAAGTATTTTCAATGAATTCGATCAAGTACGTCACTTTTGTAGAGAGCATTGATTTTGAGCATGAAAACAGAGCGAAATGAAAAAAACATCGCCTTCTTTTTTTTTTAAATAAAATGATTTCTGTAACAAACTGAAATGGGCAAATTTTGAAAACCGGTAAATATAATTAACATTCTGTTTTCATACTCTGAATGCTTTAAAGCATTCTGGATTTTGGAGAAGATTTTGGATGAAAGATCACACATCATGTGACGTTTTGTTTAGCACTTTCTTTTTTTGCATAATGAGTGGTTTCTTTTCTTTTTTTTTTATTTAACCACACTGGTTTTTTTTTTAACTTTCTGGTTCTGAATTTTTTTGACAAGTCATGTATTAGCGGATCACTTAGGTAATAATTTTTTTGAAGACACCACAAATGAAGAAAATATTCTACATCTTAATCATGGCACATCCTTGTCAGTGACGAACTTTGAAGAAAATTTTATTTTGAAAACTGAAGATTTTTTAAATTGACTTGCACAGAATTTGTTATACGTAACACTAGAACACTATCGCGAAATTATATTTCTTTTTAGCATCTATCATTATCTTTTCACCACATCTGTGCGATTGCTGACTCTTTGCACTGCGCATATTCATCACAAGATCACAAACAAAGCGAGACGGCACACATTTCTTGGACTTGTTGCACTAATTTTATTTTTCACAAGGGGTCACAGGGCATGGAAAAGCACACGGGGTGGTAATTTTCATATGAACACACACCTCACAGAACCGACGGAGCAGCGGATAGTTCAGCTGTCACTTTTTTTGAGCGAATAGCACTTCTTGGGTGAGCCTTTGGAGAAAACAGCAGAATTTCGAGTCAGAGAAAAAAAAAACAAAGTTGGGGGCAGTCATCGTTGCAGAACACATCTGATGTTGCAGAAAACAGGAGTAGTAGCGATAATCCGTGTGTACGAGAGGCACACTGTCACCTGGCAGCAGATTGGGGTGTCAGTCCGAAGAGTTGAGGGCACGCCGAACGAAAAAAAAACACACATCCTTAAAGGTAGAGATCCAGTGAAAGACGGGGACCAGAGCAGTGATGTCCAAGCAAAAAAATTACAGCAAACCGCTACTTTTGATGACCGGCACACCGGGAGTTCAGCGCTGAATCAGGAGGGTGGAGACAGCAAAGTAGACGCACTGTCGAAGTCCATAGGGGCGGCGAGTGCAGAGAAGGGAAAGTCCCGTAAAGTAGACGCCGGAGAATGAGTGCTCGGAGTCGGACGAGGAAGCCGGAACTCCAGTGGGAAAAGAAAATCTGTCGTAGGTCCTTCACGTCGCTGATAAAAGGGTGAAACGGAATGAAACTTCTCCCCGTAAATTTTAATTTTTTTTTTTTTTTTTTTTTTTTTTTTTTATTATTGTTGGAGAAAAACTGGGCAACGGCACCAAATTTATGTGGGGGTGAATTCGTATGCCCAGGTTCACAATATGAGTAAAAGAAAAAAACTCCAACACAAAAGTTTAGAGGACTTACATTTTTATTATGAAACACCTTTGATGAATAGCCGTGACCAGTATAGAGGGACGGGAGAGAGTTTCAAATAACTGCCCGTCGGCAGACGCCCCACAGCGGGGTTTAATTTGCAGACTACATAGCTCGAGGTCAGGAGCAAAAGTGAGAGAGATTTTGTTACCAATACTTACAGATTGGCGAACATTATTTAACCATATGTAAGATGTTTGGCGAAAAACAAATTGGGTAGACAAAACAATCCAGAAGTTTTACATTCTGTTGAAAACTATGCAATGCCGGGCTCTTTAGGGTTACAATTAATAACATTCCAGCGGTAAGTGAGAGTGGCTTAAAGAAAGAGCAAACACGTGATTTTACAAGCACGTTACAGATTTAACGACAGCTGCAAATTAGTCAGCAAGGGGCATATGGTTTGTATCCGACAAAGTACAAGGGTGAGAATTGAATACTAATGCAAGCCCAGAGGCTGAGAAAATATGCATTACATATCGTCGGCTGCGAAGCGAAAAGACATTCACTTGTATTTTATTCTTTTACTTTGTTTCAATGGAAAATTGCTGCGGTTAAGATCTTTTTCTATCCGTGTGAGTTTGAAAGAGAGAAAAAGGAACCGAGATAAATGATGTCTGCATTTAAAAAGAACTTTAAAAAGTAAAAGTGAAACTTCCAGTGGTGTGAAGGGGGGGGGGGGAAGAGAATGACTAAAGTCATATGAAATTAACTCTAAAATGTCAAATTTAAACTAAATATTTTATTTGAAGGGGGGGGGGGGAGAATAATGACAATTTATAATGAACCAGTAAGGTTAAAAGTTGATTTTTGAGGGGAGAGGAGGAATAATGAATATATAACGGGAAAGTCGTTATATATATTACCTTTAATAGTATCGTCGATAAAAATAAATATGTATTCTTAAAGTATTCGTTGTAGGGGCATGCATTATTATGGCTCGATAATATTGGTAAATTTTTAATAAGTGGTGAAGTCCAACGTTATCAGCAAACTGTAATATAATTAAACAAGAAAGAAAAATCGTGCGTTAAGCATAGATTATGAAACCCTTTCCAACACTCCTGAATACTTTAACAAAACTTCGTTATTTAGGGAAATAAGGTAAATAGGATAACTAAGCAAACTTTTTAGAAAATGCATAAAACATTTAAAAACTGATTTCTGCAGTTACCATCCATAGTCGAATATGTATTCCAAATCTTTTGAACAGCCCTGTATTTGATCTGTAGGTTGATATATATATACTATATAATGGGAAAATATATAGCTTAGCAAGAAAGCGCATAACATGTTGAAATTTCTCTTTCAGAAATTTATATTAATAGATGGAAACATACTTGCATACTTTTGTACAACCCTGTAGTTAACCTAGTACTTTTATTACACGCCACTATTTAGCTAAAATTTAATTCAAACTAAAACACGCTTAAAATTACTGAAATCATATTTCCAGAAATTATCATTTATAGACGACATGCATCCAATCCTTTGCGTGACTCTGTATATTATTTTATCTATATTCTACAAACATTTCTTACTAAATTAAATGCAGTTCAGCGTAAAAATGCATAACTCATTTAAAAGCCACTTTTAACCAATTTGCACTCATACCCAATAACCATTATGAATTCTTTTGTGTAGCCCTGTATATGAATTATAGTATTTCTGCACACCATATACTATGCATAAATATGGTGAAACATAAAAGCGCATTACATAATTAAAAAATGCATTTCCAGCAATCTTCGCTACTGTACTGTACTTCGGATACAATATTATCTGAAATCTTTTGTGTGTCCCTGTAAATGCTATGCACTTCGTATTATATAAGAAATAAGTTATAGTAAACCTCAGCGACGTATATCAATTTCATTATACACGAAATAATTTAACATAGTTAAAATACGCAGCAAACAATTCCCGCCATACCCTTATATCATTATGTAACGGAATTCTTTTGCGTGGCCCTGTAAATTAATAATAACTATTCTTTGCACCACATATTCTACAAGATGCATATTGTAGTGCATTTCATAAATGAATATCAATTTTTCTATGCTTGAAAGCGGGTAACATCATTAAAAATCATCTTAAACGATTTCTTCCCATAGGCGGTAATGTAAAGGAAAACTTTTGACTGTCCCTGTAAATGAACTAAAAATGCTACAAACTTCATTTGAAATAGGGAACAAGCTATGGTAAACGTCAATAACATCCAAAAATTTCAGGGCAATCCGACTATATTTACGAGAGTTAGAGCGCGGATAGACGGCCATACGGACAGACGGACAGACAAACCGAAGTCATAAACACTTTTCAACTTTGTTGGAAAGTGTTAAAAAAGCGTTCTCAGCCACCAGAGATAAAAGTTGCGTAGGGACTTTTATTGTAATAAACAGACAGAAAGCATCAGAAAGTTCAGAAAGTATCGAAGTTTTTTTTTAAATAAATTAGAACTAAAGAATAAGTTAGGGCTAGATTTAATTTTCGAGGAGCTTTTTTTTGGATATACTTTTGTATCTTTTCCTAGTGACTATTCAGAATTATATTGAGATGAGAGCACCTACGAACTGTGCAGATTTATATGAACTGTCATTAAAATATGAGGGTATGCATGACTTTTATCGAGGCGAAGGATTGGATAAACCACGACGGATAGTCTCATAGTAATCAGTTTTCACGTGATGGGGATAGAAATGATTTTAGAGGAGGGAATTCAAGAAATTACATATGGTAATGGCTATAGAAATGAGGTTAGAAAATATAGAAATGGTAGTATGGTGTAGGTAATTGTAAGAGTTCTAGAAATAATGTTGTTAATTATAGCAGTAGTGGTTAATGATGACAATTTTAGAAGTAGTAATGGTGGTAATAGAGGAGGCTTTAGTAATGGTTGGAGAGATTAGGATAAGATCCCCCCCCCCCCTTCTCGTTTAAGGAAGTTAACTGTGGTTGAGAGTATTGAAGATAGCGTTAAGGCTCCTGTCCCTGCCGGTGAAGACACTCACGAGCTAATGCTAATCCTATGGGGAGGGATTTATCTAATATCTCGTTTGCATTTCGCCATTTTTAATTTTTTTTTTTTTTTTTTTTTTTTTTTTTTTTTTTTGCATTCGTTAGCCGAGGTCCGTCTCTACATCGCACCTTTTTTACTTTTTTGATTTTGGTCGCAGATGTTTTTTATAAAGTTACTTTCACTTTCAAAACCGGTTCTGAAAATGAAAGCGTCATTCTAAAAAATATCTGCAACCAAAACTGAAAAAAAAAGGTGCGATGTAGAGACGGATCTCGGCTATCCAGTGCAATGCAAACGAGATATTAGAAAAATCCCTCCCAATAGGATTAGCATTAACTCGTGAGTACCTTCGCCGGCAAGGACAGGAGCCTTAATGTAACGAGGGGATTTAGTAGAAGGTTTGGTCAGTTAAACACGTAAGAGGCTATAGTTCAGATGGTGTATATATCCACAGGTTAAACAGTAAAAGCCTTCTTTTGATTTAAATATTATCATGGTAAATCCACTTGAAATTCCTGAATTGTTAATATTTTTAGATGGGAGTGTAGTTAAGAGTGTATTTTAATAGGGGGCATGAGCGGTGTTTCATTTATTTTTCTATTTATAATATTTTAGGTATAAGAAGTTGCGGTACTCGAATATTGTGGTTCATTTTTCTCAGGTGTCAATTTATGTGAATAAAGGAGTTACTGATTGATAGAGATGTTGAATCCTTTCGGTGAAAACGGTATGGTAGTGTCAAGTTACGGAGAATTTGATCGCACACTGTATAGCTGATGTTGATTTTATGCAAGATAGAGGAATAAATTAGAATTTTTTTTCAGAAGACGCTAGTTAGTTAATCATGATGACAATACTCGCAAAGTCGAGGCGTCATAAGTTTTTGTGTTTAGAGGGGCCTAGTCTTAAAGTGATAGTGAGAAAGTAAAGTTTATGGAGTTTTTAAATGAATTCGATGAGTTTTTTTTTCTTCTGAAAAACCAGGGTAGAATCACGTGGTTTGGCATGAGATTGATACTGGTTCTCTGCGCCTATAGCTAACAAGCCGTATAGTTATGACAAAATCAAGCAAGGGATTATAAATTATCACATTTGTAAGATAATAGCTTATGATATGAATATGATTATGGCAATTGAATCTCCTTTTGCGACACTGGTGATATTGTGTTGAAAAAATAATGATAAGAGTTCAGATGATCCGGAAACTTGGAAGTTCGCGATTGATTATCGAAAGTTGAATGGGATTACGCAGTACCCTCAGTTATCAATTCCTATTATTGATGAGATTTTAGAAAATATTATGGGTACAAATTTTATCTCTACTTTGGATTTAACCCCAGGTTATTTTCAGACAGAAATAAAACCCGAGGATATAGCGAAAACTGCTTTTATAACGAGTAATGGTTGTTCCGCTTTCATTTGGACGTCAAGACTATTTGATTCAGATAAATGTCACGATCTGCATATTCTTAATATTTATCTGTCAGTTATTAAGCTTAATTTGTATATTTTTCAATGGTGTAATGTTTACATTACTATCAACTTTAAAGTAGTTGCCACAGAATTGACGTAATGTTCTTCTAAATTAGATTTTTATGCTGATTTAAAATCTACAATCTGTTTCCTTATATCACGTCTAGATTTTGAGTAAAATCAATTTCTACTTTTGAACGGTATTGACACAAGCTTGATATAAGATACTTTTTAGGGGTGTGTACTTCATTGTCGAAAAGAGAACAGTGTCATATTCAGGGCCGAAATTAGCCTGTTTTGCATCCGGGCAAACATGGATTTTGACTCCCCCTCTTCCGCAAAGTATATTTTATATTTACAAAGATAATTTTACTAATTACCTAATAGCCGATTTATTTTAAAATTTAAAATATGTAATTGTAAAATATGTAATACTGAACTACGTAATCTACAATGGCGGATCCAAGGGGGAGGTCACGGGGGTCATGAGCCCCTCTGAACACCAACAAAAATATTCTAAAGATCATTTTTTTAAATGAAATATACAGTAGAGCCCCGATTATCCGAGTCCTCCTTAACCGAGTTTCCGCTTTAACCGAGTTATTTTCTTCTGGTGGACTGATGGCTTCCATTATTATGAAACAGCCAATATAAATGAAGTGTTAGTTGAAGATGAAAGAGCAGTCCTAAAAGTTATAACTCTAATTTTCTGGTCAGAATGGGAAAAAAATAGCCATATTTTTTTTCGAAAGAAAAATTTGGCCATTTTTTCCCTCCATTTTGACCAAAAAATGAGAGTTCTAACTTTTTACGGCTGCTCTTTCATCTTCACCTAACACTTCATTTATAATTTCTGTTTCATAATCATAGAAGTCATTAGTCCATCAGAAGAAAATGATCCATTCCAAAGTTATAAGTTTGATTGAAAAAACTATTTAATACTTTGACCAGAAAGAAGGGGCTACACCTGCAATTTTCATGACACTAATAGAATCCCATAGCTGCCAATTTGTGCGGTTTTTTTTAATCTCTAAAATTTAATACATATTTTTGCCATTGACAATTGTTAGACTTTTTAAACTGAATTTCCAGATGTGACTACCAATTGTTCCCGTCAACTCGTAAAACTTGGTTAAAAATGCTAACTTAGACAACATTTTCTGAATGAATCTTTGCCTTTATAAGAAAATGGGAAACTCTTTAATTTCTTGGTATCTGAACGAAATCGGTAAATTTTATATTTTTACGAATATTAATGCAAATTTTTTGCATTTACGAATGAAAATGACTTGCGAATGTATAAGAAAAGTAGTTGGTTTGGATTTGGGAATAGCTTTCAAAAAAAAAAAAAAAAAAAAAAAAAAAAATTCTTATAACGAGATGTGATCCCCCCTCACCCAGAAAAAGGAAATCCATGAACCTAAATGGTGAGCTGGATCCGTCCTTGGCTTTGTCAAATATTGATTGATTAAAATCTTGAAAACGGAATCGAAAAAAATTCCGCTTTATACAGGATCCTTATGCTATATCATCTTTCGATTCTTCTATGCTTTGTCATATGACAGACAGGATGATTTTAACACTTCGTTCTGGCGCCCAGGATAAAAAGCGATTTCTGATGGTTATTTTGACCGAAAAATAAAATTTCACTTTATTCAAAAACTAGACGTGATAGAAGAAAACACATATCAGATTTGAAATCAGCGAAAATATCTGGTTTGGAAACATATTAGCATACTCATGTAGCAGAAATATTTGGACGTCAAGAAACATGAAAAAATTAGAAAAACATGAAAAACATGCAAATTAGGCACGATATTTCACGGTTACATGACAGTATAATCTCAGAAACTACATTTTTGTAAAGTAAACTAGACAATAATCATAACATAAAACAAAAAAGCCAGCTTGATAATGCTTTATGCCTTTTCATATAATTGTACAAAATTTGCATAAATCAAAATATGCAAATATCTCAAAAACAAGACCTGGCGGAGTAAATCAAAAACTAGATTCGGAATCAGTACAAAAACCGCATAAGAAACAACTAATTTCGGTTTTTTGAAAGAGCAAAAGTTCAAATTTGTTGAGCAGGGTAACTAAAAGAGGAATTATGATCAATTTAATAAACATAAAGTAATGGGTCAATTACCCGAAGTGGGCGTAGGAAAGCCAGGGGAAACGTAAAAATGTTTCAATGCACCTTTTTTTTACGTTTTTTACGCATAAAACGCAAATAAACCTTCACTGACACCTCTAGATTCATTTTGTATGTATCTGAAGGAAATAAAAGAAATCTTTAAATGCTATTTCTGGAAATTTTTCAAATTTTTCGTTATCTCCATGTTCGATAAACATCATTACATAAAATGTTTTAAACATATTTTAGAGAATTTTTCTCAGGATGACTTCCGTATTACTCACTATGCTCCGAATTCGAATTTAAATTCTATGTGATAATGTAATTACTTTATAGGCTCCCGAATACAATTTTTTTCAAAAATTTAATAAAAAGTATGCATTTTTGGCATATTTTGAAATATTTCAGTTAATTTTGAAGATATTGTAAAACTCCTAGATCAGTACGCAGGTAGTAGTAGTATGTATTACAAAGAAAATTGAAATACATTTGGTTGAATTGAGTGTACGCTGACTGGAGAAAGCGTATAATTTTGCTAAAATAATGGCAGAAACCAGCAATCTTTTTAAAGTTATGAAAATATTGCTTGGATTATATATTTTTTCATCCTTCTGTATTACAAATGAACTAAAAATATGTGTATTTATACAATATTGTAAGATAAAAAAAAGCGCTCCGAACGAGATAATATCTTCTTAATGAGAATCTTAATGTTTTTCATGTTATATATATATAACAATTGAAACAATGAAATACGCCCGAGAAATAAAATTAAATCTGAATTTAATTACGTAAATTTTTTTATTCACATTGCTAACAAACCTGGCCTGGGTACTTTTTCACTCTGTTGGTTTTACGCCTTGTTAGAAATGTGAATAAAACATTCACGTAATTAAACTCAGGTTTTGCATGTTGTTAATCCTTCACTGCACCACGTGCCACATCTGGCACATACCTAAAAAAAGCGTCATTCTTATTACACTGGCCTCCAAAAGTTAAGGTACAGGGACTGGATGCTTTAAATTGCACACGTTTTGTCGAATATCTACAAAAATTATTGGCGAATTGTTCTTGAACTTCTGGGATGAAAAGAACATGTTTGATTTTATATTTATCGGTGAAGATTTAGTCGGGGATACAATTAGGGGGCTAATAATAAATTTAATAATAAAATAATATTTGCCATCACCTATGTAACAGGAAAGGCTAATGGTTTGTCACTGTGGTAAATGACTAATTGGGTCCTGTTCAATATTTGTATGCATTTGTGTAAGCATAGCACTCATATTCGTGAAGATGGTAACGTTTTTGTGAAAAATTGAAAAGGTTTTTTGTTTATAGCATACAGAGTTTTCAACCAAATTTAACACAACTTTCCAAAAACCTGACAATGAGTAGTAGAAACATTATACTGCAATTGAAACATGAATATATTAAATATTTGATGAGATATGGGCATTTTTATGAGATAATTTTTAACTGCGCATGCGCGGAAGATTTCAAAATTTTTATTTCATAATTTGGTAGTAAGCTATTTAGGTCAACTTATATAAAAAGTCCAGTCAAATATCGCGAAAATTCACAACGATAGGGTCGATATAGTGAGTTGCTTCCTAAAAATAGCTTTATTATAATAGTCCAGGCAATAGGGAATTTTACCTAGCAAAATTAATGGTAGTCCTGGAAATCGGCTTTCTAGATGTTTTTTGGGTCGCTGAATCCGAATTTGTAACTTCCCACCAAAATTTCCCCCCGGCAACCTCCCCAAATTTTGGTAAAAAGCCCCCCCAAAAAAGGTTTTTATTAAAAAAATAAATTTTTTTCATTATTTTAGAGAAAAAGTATCTAGAAATTCAGAAAGTAGACAAAATTTCCAACAAATTAGATATATGATATTATGACTTAGGATGAAGGGGAAGGGGGGATCTGCCTCGGAACATGCGCGCGGTGCTGCGTAAACTAAGTTGCGCAATTCCACTTAATCACTGCCACGTTTACATTCACCCTCCCATCTTCCTCCGAACTTTCTCTATAAGGTTTACTTTAAGATTTTTGGGTCGCTGAATCCGAATTTTTAACTTACCACCAAAATTCCCCCCCCCCCCGAACCCCCCAAATAGTTGTTTTTAACTTAAATTTCTTATTGTTGTAGGGAAAAAGCATTATGAAATTCAGAAACTAGACAAAATTTGCAACAAATAGGATATATGACATTATGAATTAGGATGAACGGAGAGGGTGAGGGCTGCCTCTGAACATGCACTGCGGCGCTACGTGCACTAAATTATGAAGTCCAGGCAATAGGGGATTTTATCTGGCAAAATTAATACTAGTTCTGGATTTCGACTCACTTTATGTTTTTTGGGTCGCTGAATCCGAATTTGTAACTTCCCACCATCCCTTCAATTGATTTTTTGAAAAAATTTGGTTTTTGAGAAAAGCGCGCGGGGAATGTTCCGAGGTAGCCCCCTCTCTCCCCGTTTATCCTATGTCATAAGGTCATATATCCTATTTGTTGCAAATTTTGTCTAGTTTCTGAATTTCGTAATGATTTTCCCCTAAAACAATAAGAAATTTAAATTAAAAACAACTATTTGGGGGGGGGGAATTTTTGGGGGTAAGATAAAAATTCGGATTCAGCGACCCAAAAAACTTAAAGTAAACCTTATAGAGAAAGTTCGGAGGGAAGATGGGAGGGCTAATGTAAACGTGTGAGTGGTTAAGTGGAATTGCACAACTTAGTCCACGCAGCACTCAGGCGCATGTTCCGAGGCAGATCCCCCCTTCCCCTTCATCCTAAGTCATAATATCATATATCTAATTTGTTGGAAATTTTGTCTACTTTCTGAATTTCTAACTACTTTTCCCCTAAAACAATAAAAAAATGGAATTCTTTAATAAAAACCTTTTTGGGGGGTTTTTTACCAAAATTTGGGGGGGGGGTTGCCGGGGGAAATGCTGGTGGGAAGTTACAAATTCGGATTTAGCGACCCAAAAAACATCTAGAAAGCCGATTTCCAGTACTACCATTAATTTTGCTAGGTAGAGTCAATATACGGTCTCTATTGCCTGGACTATAAGGGATTTTCACCAACTTTTCATTCAGCTCGCTATATCTTTCTAAGTTTTCACAATATTTGATTGAACTTTTTTTTGAAGTTGCCCCAAAATACTGACTACCAAATTATGAAATAAAAATTTTGAAATCTTCCGCGCATGCACAGTTAAAAATTATCTCATAAAAATGTCCATATCTCATCGAATATTCAATATATTCATGTTTTAATTGCAGTATAATGTTTCTACTACTCTTTGTCAGGTTTTTGGAAAGTTGTGTTAAATTTGGTTGAAAACTCTGTATGCTATAAACAAAAACCTTTTGAATTTTTCACAAAAACGTTAACATCTTCACGAATATGAGTGCTATGCTTACACAAATGCATACAAACGTTGAACAGGACCCAAATAGTCATTTACCACAGTGACAAACCATTTTGAACCTTTCCTGTTACATAGGGGATCGCAAATATTATTTTATTATTAAATTTATTATTAGCCCCCTAATTGTACCGCCGACTAAATCTTCACCGGGAAATATAAAATCAAACATGTTCTTTTCATCCCAGAAGTTCAAGAACAATTCGCCAATACTTTTTGTAGCTATTCGACAAAACGTGTGCAACCGAAAGCATCCAGTCCCTGTACCTTATCTTTTGGAGGCCAGTGTATGTGCCATGAATTTGGCCACTTTGATCTCTATCCCTGATCAAGAACAGTTCAAAGAATGGAATAACACTTATTTTGCCCATGTCAGATGGCTGCATTTGACAAAAAATTAGAATGTGTTCTTCGGAAACAAAAAAAAAATTTCGATCCAGCTATTAAGGTAAAATTTACTCTCATTATTTTTACTGAATACTTAAAAACATTTATATAAAAAAAAGTTGCAGAGTGTTAAGCAGATAAAATTAATTAATTTAAGCTCATTTAGTTGTAAAATATAGCAATACAATATTTTAAAACCTTAATTGGGTACATAGGGTACACGCCATAAAATATCAAATTTTAGCTGAAAATTTGAAAGTAATTTTTTTTACTATTTTTCCCATCATTAGACCAATATATAGATTTCAAATAATTTTTTTCATACAAATAGAAAAAATCGTGCAATGAAGGGTTAAAGGAATCGGAGTCTCTCAGACATTGCGTATTATAATACACTATATGGCCAAAGGTGGCCGGTCACTTGCGATTTTAGACGTTTTGTTAAATATCTAGAAAAAATACATGAAGAATCAACATGAAACTGCAGGTGTGCAAACAGTGTAGTATAGGTCATATATTTTCGCGAAGATTTTTTTCCCGAAACCCTATAGGGGACCGTCAACAAATTGAAAAAGAACGAATACCTTTTGGATAACCCTATAAAAACTAATGTAGCAAAAGTGTTCAAACTCGAGATTGTTATTAAGTGGCTTATTGTAATATACTGTGTTTATTTTTATGAGAATAGCATGTATACTCGTATAAAAATTAAGGTTTTTATAAAAACAGTCCGAAATTTCGCCAAGTTTTTTGCTTATAATTTGCAGAGTTCTTAATATAAAAAAAAAAGTTCTTTTCAGAAAATATGACAAACAACATTGTACACAATACTCTGCAATCAGAATTAAAAAATAATAAAAATTGGATGAAAAATGAGCAGGTTTACTAAACAATGTTTCACTGCGCATGCGCGAGTGCAATCAAAATATAATATGCATAATGTTTATAGCTAAGTACATAGAACAATTTTTGTGAAAGTCTCAAAATCATAGCTTGAAAATTCTGAAAATAATCTTCGATAGAATGAGCTAGAAATCCGTTGTTCCCCAAAAGAAGCAAAAAGATGAGGGGTTGTATCAAATATATGTTGATTAGTGCCAAGATAGCGTACACAATATTGCACGTACTACTATATTTGGATACAAACCCTCATCTTTTTGGGAACAATGGATTTCGAGCTTATTCTATCGACGATAATTTTCAGAATTTTCAAGCTATGATTTTGAGACTTTCACAAAAGTTGCTCTATATACTTATCTAATACATTATGCACATTATATTTTGATTGCATTCGCGCATGCACAGTGAAACGTTTTTTAGTAAATCTGCTCATTTTTCATCCAATTTTTATTATTTTTTAATTCTGATTGCAGAGTATTCTGTACAATGTTGTTTGTCCTATTTTCTGAAAATAACTTTTTTTTTATATTAACCTTTAACTGATGTTACAGGTCTCTTAGACCGCGGATTTTTTCAATTTTTATAGTTTAACTTGCAATTTTCAGTTTAACTACAAACACTACCGATATTTTGTTCCGTTCGGAACTTTAGTACTATCACCAGATACTTTCGAATAGGTGAATTTTAATTATAACAATCTTGTACAAAAAGTTTAGTACAAAAACACCATCCTATAAGTTAATCGTGCCTTTTATTCATCTTTCGATGGAGCGGTCTCACAGGCCGCTTCACACTAGTTATGTGACAATTTCTGTGACATTAGTTAAAGGTTAAGAACTCTGCAAATTATAAGCAAAGAACTTGGCGAAATTTGGGACTGTTTTTATAAAAACCTTAATTTCTCTATGAGTATACATGCTGTCCTCATAAAAATGAACACAGTATATTACAATAAGCCACTTATTAATAATCTCGAGTTTGAACGCTTTTGCTCCATTAGTTTTTACTGGGTTATCCAAAAGATATTCGTTCTTTTTCAATTTGTTGACGGTCCCCTATGGGGTTTCGGGAAAAAATCTTCGCGAAAATATATGACCTATACGATACTGTTTACACACCTGCAGTTTCAGGTTAATTCCTCATGTATTTTTCTAGATATTTAACAAAACGTCTAAAATCGCAAGTGACCGGTCACCTTTGGCCATATAGTGTATCAACCGCTATTAAATAAAGCCATTCGATATCTTTTTATTGAAGGGGATTTAATGGAATTCGCTTACCTGCTTTGTTTTTAGCCACAAATCGGCTGCTATTAGTTATCACTGGATATCTCCCAATAAATGAATTTTACAACTGCAACAATAGAATATCTTATTTTACTCTACTAATGGTGGTGAATGTGATTAAATTACGTTACGCAAGCACGCACATATATGTATATAGAGTCGGCGCATATATTTTTTACAAAATGTGCGAAAAACTGTATGAGGGCAGCTTTTAAGAGATACAAAAAACTATACTTTTCCCTCAAGTTACGCATAAATTATAAACACTTTGGGGTTTTAAGTGAATTTATTACACTTTGTTGCTTTACGAACTAGCATGTTAATTTTCAGTCTTCTCCAAGAAACGATAAAAATACTATTGTCACATATTTACATCATCAAAAGTTTTTTAAAGACGTTATCGACCGTAATTTGTTTTTGCGACATTGTCTTCGACCACATGATTACAAATATTCAATATTAACAATATTAACAAAACATTTTCCAGTTTATAGAACTTTTTTTTCCGTTAATTCAGCAGTTTTGGCTTAAAAAGAAAAAAAAATCATATGTAAAAAGTTTATGTTCTTTTAATCAGCTTGCTTGCTGTTTAATACATCACAAACTAAATTCATTTACAATTAATTTGTAATATTTGTAATATTTTAACTTTTTGTGCAACTCAAAAAGGAAAAGAAGGTGTAATTGTTACAATAAGTAATTCTTTAAAGTCAATTCTACAATCAAATTTAATGGTACTTTGTAACCTTATATTTTTAAATCAGCGAAAAATTTTCCAAAATCACAAAAGAGGAATTCAAATTTTAATCGTTCTTAAATAAAAATTATTATTTTTTACTACTCCAGAAAACAAATTATTAGTACTACTAGAGCAATTCCGAATAATGAATATATATAGTAAAAGTTCTTTTTCATTAGCATTTTAAAATTTAGTTTGGATTAGAGATTATTGTAAAATAATAATAATAATAAAGGATTTTAAAAACAAATTTAGTTTTATCTATTAGTACTCGACAGCCTTTTTGTTTTTTTGCGACTGTATATAGTCAGTATCAATTGAATGAACAATATCTTTTCAAATGAATAACAGAGAAGTCTTTCAATCTTTGACTCGTGCTTTATTTCAAAATATTTTTTTATTAATTTTAATTCACAAAATGTTTTAATCTCCTATAGGTAGTAAATAATCTAAATAAAGACAAATTTCAAATGATAGAACAGCATTTGAAAAGAGTTCCTTGAAGTTGTAAGCCTTATTTCATTTTAAGAATATCTAAGGCTTATTAAAGTCGCTAATTTTTAGATTCCAACAATTTTACTGCACATTCTTTTCATTTGACACCCTTTTTAGGTAGATTTCGTATGAAATACTACCTATTGCAATCTCCCCTATGTTGGAATTTCTGAAAAAAATTTGCATATCTACACCGATCATGACCCCTAGAACCCAAAACCATCCTCAGTAAAAAACTTTATCTATCTACCTATCTATCTATCTATATATATGTATAACTTTTTTTATGGACACGATAACTTCCGTAATTCTGCACAAATCTCTTCCAAACTGATATATAAAATCAAGGGGTAGAAAATCTCGGCCAAGTTCGTTAATGGGCAAAATCGGACCAAAAGGGTGGAAATAGGGAGGGGGTTTTGTGAAAACCGAAAACCCCCCATAACTTCTTAATTTTTATACATATCAAATCAGTTTAAAGTTATCATTACGTCTAGGAAATGGGCCAAAAATTTATGTATCACAGATTTTTGATAAAATTAAAAATGGGCTCAAGGAGAGCAAAAAATAAGGTTTTAGGGAGAAAAAATTCATAACTTCGTCAATTCTTAAGATATCAAATTTTTTAAACTCATTATAAATCTTTTTAATATTATCTACAGCTTTTATATTGACAAGTTTTTGAAAGGACGATCTCTTACTGCAAAAAAAGAAAAAGAGAAAAAAATTAAAAAGAAAAAAAAATGGGGGGGGGGGGGGGGGGGTTGAAGAAGAAAAAAATTCATAACTTCGTCAATTCACAAGATATAAAATCCGAATGAATTTATTATACATCTTAATATTGTCTACAGCATTTATATTGACAAGATTCGGTTAATTTATATGTTTGATCAAAGACCTTTTTCACGCTAGTGTATATATCTTAAATTGTATCAATTTAAGATGAAAATTGCTTATAAGGTTAGTTGGGGCAACTGGGCCATGATTTTACAACGTGACATCATGCTTAAAAAGCTAATGTTCATTTGAATTAAAGTCTGAATTTCTCTAAATGTGTTCAGTTAGTTTCCCTCTATTAGACAGAAAAGCTCAAAATTACATTTTAATATTTAAAAATATAAAAATATGCATATTTCATCTTTCTTTCCTCATGGGTCCAGTTGCCCCATAAAAATGGGGTAACTGGACCAGGGGGGTCTATGTTCCACACGCGTTTATATTTTTTCATATCGGATATCAGGTCCTGTTTGAAAAAAGTGTAAACAACTTAAAAAAATTTAAACCAGGCAGATCATGTAAATTATATGTCAATAAACAGCGTTCTAAGGGATACCCTTGCTGTTAATATGTCTAAAAAAAGCACTAAAAGTGAAAATACTAGATTTATTTATACCAAAAACATAAAACTTAAGTAGGTACTTACGTACTTTAGTATAGATAATAAGTATAAAAATCACATGGGTACTTTAAGGAAAAAAATAGCGAGGTAAATCTATGAACAAACGGCTACGTAAGTACTTGAGTACTTTATCCAGGAGTCGCATTATATAGGGAAAATTTTATTGTTCCGAACAGAAGCCTTAAAGAAAGGTGCGATGAAGATATTATTTTCAAAATAGTGGTAGGAATGATAAAAGATTCCCTATAGAATGCGAGCCTTGTGTATAGTACAATTTCAAGGTCTGGCTATCTCACTTTCAGGGGCAAGGTACTTGCATTCTTAAAATGTTGAAATAATTTAATGACACCAATATTTACAAGAGAATCTATCTGAAAAAAAGTAAAAGTATATTTTCGCGTACTTAATAAAGGTGAAATTTTCATTATAAAATTCAGGTGCCAATGCGGCAATTAGGAATTAAAACTAAGTGATGCCATAATGGCATCACCGCCTCTCAAGGGGTCAAGAAATTTGGTTTGATACCACTCAATATGCTTTTTTTAAATTTTATTACGTAATTTTAATAAGGTATTCTATCATTTTCTTTATTGTGAGCAAAAAACAATGGAGAAATTTACTTCCCGTAGGAAGAGAAACACAAAAAAATTATTTATAACTATTGGAGTAACTGGATCCAGCATGGTCCAGTTACCCCATTCTTGAAAAATTTATGGGGTAACTGGGACACCAGGCTTACATTTGAAACATGAAGTAAATATGTATAGATACCTAATAATATTAAGGTAAGTTATATGTCTAATCTTTTAAAAAAAAGATTGTTTAATAAAAGTACTTACCGTATTTTAATAAAAAGCCGAGGAAGTTCAACCATATTGACGTTGTTTATAAAAAGAGAAACGTAAATTTTTGACAACCTATCATAGCAAAGTGAGAGTTATGATTGAGTTGTTACACGTTGTTTTAGGAAGTAGAGATTAAGGGGCATTGTTCACAAAAGTTAAAACTTAAAAAACACCAACAGTTTTTTATAAAATAGCCTATGGTCCAGTTATCTCGTGGGTCCAATTACCCGAACTAACCTTACTTACTTATTCTCCTCCTGTATGGGTTGATAATGTCGCGATTCTGTAAAGCATGTTTTCGTAAATGTTTTAATACATTGCTTTAGTGGAAACGCGAAAACCTCTTTTTTATTTTCGCATTCTGGATTTTTTTTTTTTCGGATTTTTCGAAAAATATGCTCATAGCTGAAAGACCCTACAAAACCAGGTTTTTCGTCCTCAAACGTTTCCCTAGTTCCACACGAGAAAAGAATTTTCGAAGTTTAGCTTTAATACAGAACTTAAAATAACGTATACCGATCTTTCGTCTTCAACTAGTAACGTAGGAAAGTGAGGAGCTCATAAGATTCAAGCCATCCTCATTTTTAAAAATAACATAAACTGTTCCAAAGAGTATTTGTCTTCAGTGTTTGATAATTCATCCGTGAAAAAATAATTCTGTGCATAAAGCAATACAATGATTATTCATTGCATTATGAACTTAGTGAATGTGATGACCAAGGGCCTCAACACCAGTTATGGAAGTCACATTTTTATTTAAAAATTAATTTTATTTAATACTTTGAAACTCGCAACTCGCACTTTCATTTCTTTCGCATTAGTATTACTAAAAATTTCAAATAGTTCCAGGAGATATAACTCATATGAGTTGTAACGAGAAATACGATTACTTGCACTGATACTCCAAGATTGTTTTATTTTCCATGAAAACTTTTTTATCGTATGAGGGGCTTTAATCCCTTCCTCCTCCTCCGCTGTCTGAAATTTTTATAATACAGTGTAGGGTGTACATGAATGAATATCCCAACTTCACAGTGCTATTAAAAGAAAAACAAGTTGGAAATTGCTCGTCAAGCGTGGCAAATGAGATGCGTTCGTACTATAACTAGTTTTATAATTTTTTTTTGCAACGCATATTATATTGAATGTAAATTTTAGTGCACTTCATAAGTGCATATCATTTTCATTCTGTTCGAAAGGCTGTAACATCATTAAAATGCACTTAAAATAATTTTTTCCCATTGGCCTTAATGTAACGGATAACTTTTGGACTGTCCCTGTCATTAAACTATACATCCGATTTTCATAAAATTTGAAATGACTCGGCAAAATTTTGCAGCAATTATATATTTAAAATTTCAGAGCATTCGGAAGGCTGTAACATCATTAAAATGCACTTGCAATATTTTTTTCCCATTGGCCGTAATGTAACGGAAAACTTTTGACTGCCCCTGTAATTAAACTAACCCGATTTTCATAAAATTTGAAATGGCTCGACAAAATTTTGCAACAATTATATATTTAAAATTTCAGACCATTCGGTTGGGAAGTTTTTGCTCTGTTATATGCGGACAGACAGACAGACGGACACACGGACGGATTGAACGACGAATATAAGTGCTACGTATTTATATAATTACGAACGCACCTAAAAAAAGTACAATCTTGTTGTTCATATCGGAAATAAAAAATAACAGTTGGAAGTTTAAATTCAACACAACATAGTTATAAGTGTTCAATGTAATCCCCTCCAGAAACACGAACGATATCGAGGGACACAATAATTCATCCCACACTTTTTTCAGCATGTTTTTTTTCTGGTGTCTCATTAAAGATCAGATGTTTGTTCGACCGCTAGCAACTGACATTGACGAACTTAGGACGCGCATACCTGCGGTCATTCAAAGAGTTACGCCGGACATGCTGAAAAAAGTGTGGGATGAGTTATCGTGTCCCTCGATACCGTTCGTGTTTCTGGAGGGGCTCACATTGAACACTTATAACTATGTTATGTTGAATTTAAACTTCCTAACTGTTATTTTTGATTTCCGTTGAACAACAAGAGTGTACTTTTTTTTTTTTTTTCCTTTTAACAACCCTGTAAAGTTGGGATAACCCTGTATTACTCTGCATAATTTTCAGTATATTAAAAGTTCTGTCTAAACTAATTTAAAACTTGACTATTGAGATAATGGCGTTAATAATCAGTTTGAACGATCGATTATTCGCTTAGTTAAAGATTATTTTGATAAATACTTCATTAATTATTGGCAAACCTAATAGTTAGAAACATTATAAATTGACTACTTTAACCCCTCCCATAATTTCTGAATTGCTACGCCACTGCCGGCATCTCTTCTATCATGATGTTTTAAAAACTCTGTTGAACCACTTGTTGTTCACTCCCGTTTCTGTTTTCCCGAAGTGGCGTAGGTGGCGCGATCTCGGCCCCCTCTTTTTTTCCTCTCTCAGCGGCGGACTTTCACTTCGGTGTCACTCTCGGCCCTAGTCGTTCGGAAAACGCGGGAGTTGTGCGCGCGTGAAGAGCCCTGGAGTTCATCCCGCTAAAGTGCCGCCGGGAAAGGCGTACTGCCCGGATACGCGACGCATGTGGCCGACGGCGATTTTCTGCCTGCTCGTCGTCTGGGTCGAACTTGTCTTCAGAGGTAGGCACATTTTAGAAAAACGTGTTTTTCTTGGGAATGGATCACCACCACAAATATTTTTCAGTTTTATAACTGAAATTTTAAAATTTGTATTTTGCGAGTTTCATTTAAGGAGGCAACAATAGTCGTGAAGTCCTCTGGAAAACTGGTGATATAGAGATACGCACGCATTTGTCGAGAACTACTGAAGAGATTTTCTTTGTTATATTAGCTACATTATTTTTTGACATTAGCTACATTTTGTTAGTTTTGTTTTTCTGGAAAGTCATTTTTAATAATGGACATTTTTAACAATATTAATTAAAACAAAAAACTTAGAATTTTTTGATTTCGAAATCGCATAACTTGCCTTTTTAAAAAATTTTATTTCTTGCCGAATGATCACTTTATAGTCTTTCTACTGCGAAAACTTTTAAAAATAGTGTTGAAATTGTTTCTGTAGAAAAAACTATCGCTATATCAACTATTTTCATAGGATTACGAAAGTGTTGTTCTCTTAAAGTATTCGACTTCTCCCCCCCCCCCCCCCGCCCCCAACCCTGAAAATATTATGTCGAAACATTTCAGTAAATTTGTTTATTTCAGTAAGCATCATGAATAGGGAAAAAAAAAAAACCTATTGCAAAAATGGGGCTTACAATATAGGGTGCCTACGCTTGCAGTTTATCAGTTAAAGATATTTTTGATATCCTGCCTTTTTCTCCTTATCAGAATATTTTTATTTATTAAAATTGATTTAGCCAAATATTTTCTTTCGTTATTTCATACTAGGTAAAGCTGTTCATAGCACATTCGCTTATAGTGTACCGCTAACTCGTGGTTCTGTTCTAAGTATAAAAAGTCAAGTTTCGCTAGTGGCTCGGTTTTAAAGCAAAAGCATATGAGACTTGCACTATGAGGATAGAATTGTACTAGCAGTTACAGTCCTGAAAAAAAGATTTAGAACAAAATGGTGTTTTCCATTTTTTGATAAATGAATTACTTGTAGAGTTATAAGCGATTGATATCAAGTAACGAGAGGTTTTTCTCTTTTCCAGCTCTGTCGCGTACGGAAATTTGCTGCAAAACGCCAACTTTCACAATATTTCCTGAAAGATTTTTACCCTTTACCAAAAAATAGAAAACACCATTCAATTACGTAGTTTCTGAATAAGAAAACCTGCCATTTTCATGTATTTTCGAACAAAAATGAAATCAGAAAGTTGCCAGAAATTATGCAAAATATGCCAGTTCTCTTAAATTTGAGAACAACCTTGGCCTACGCTAACGCGAAGACACTCGCAAACTAATGTAAACCAATGGCAGTGTTCTTTTCAAATTTCTCGTTTACATTTTATGATTTTTGGAAGGTTGTTTCTTTTCTTATTTTTTTTTTTCTACATAGAATATCTGAGATCGAAGTCTAACTGGGTACTTTTGTACTTTTTGAATTTGGTTGCAATTTTTTTTTTCCTGAAGACACTTTTACTTTCAGAGCCGACTTTCGTTCGCAAAGAAACGTTCCGCATAAAACAATGAATCATCCTATATTAGCAATAAATTTTAGAAGCAACGCTAACTGTCAAATTTTGATTCGAGATTAAATTGAAATCTGTTGATTTCTTTTTAAAAAACTGACTTAACATTCAGCAGTCTACGAGAGAAATTCATAATGAGCTTCATTTTTAACTGCTGACGTTCTGGCAGATCGCTTGAATAAAGGTACGAAATAAGTATAAAAGTAAAAATAGTTAAAAAAAAAAAAAAAACTTTTTTATATGCATTCAATATTCATCTTCAAAATCACGCGTAATTTTTTGGCTGCAATTTTTTCCGCCAAAATTTCCGTTACAATACATTCATTTGGCGTGCGTACCGAACTCGATTATGAAAATTTTACTGATTTTTTTTTAACGTTTGGTAGATAGAGCAAATAAGTGAATTAAAAAAAGTACGTATATAATTTTTGCTCTTTCTTTTTTTTAAGGTATGGCAATAGGAAAAGAAAGATGAAACATTATTTTATTTATCTTTTTAGGATTTCTAAATTGATGTCTCGTAAATTTACTAATATTAAACTACTGAATGATAAAAGCATATTTTTTTATTATACTCTTTATTTATAATTTATTTTCTACTTTTTAGTCTTTAAAATGTTTCATTGGCAGTTTAATACCCATTTGGCCTATCTTAGCATGCACGTACTGGCACATAATTAAATTCATTGTTAATTCGGATATAATTGTATGAGTAATAGAGAATATTTGGCGATTGATCACCTGTGGCAAGTTAATATCCTTAAATGTATAGTGTAACTCAGTAGTTACATGATCATTTTTTGCTATTTGGCACTTTCTATTAGTCTTTTAGTGAATTGTTATGTGTTACTCACGTATGATAACATGCATTTAAGGTCGTGAAGTCTGTTTTTGTTCTGATTTGTTATCACGGAGAGGTTATAACATCTTTTGTGGATACTGCCTGCAATGTGCTCGGCTGGCGTTTTTTCTCTATCTTTATAAGGGAGTCATTATTCATTCTAAAAACTATTAAAAGCATTATAAAAATTATTATATCGTTGAATAGTTGTTATTGTGCAGTGCAAACACTTTAAAGCAAGTATATAATTTAAAATTACCATTTTTTGAGCAATTTTTGTTATTTAACTCAGGAGTGACATTTATGTCCAACAGAAACATAAATAATTTTTTCACTATTTTTCTAGTGGATAATTAACAAAAATAGACTCAGACATGTTTTTTGAACAAAATAAAAAATTATGAATTAAAGAGTTAACGGAAAAATTTCTTATAATTAATGCATTAATTTCTAATTAAGTTATAAAAATATTAAAATGTCATCGTAAACATACCTGTGAGCGCAATAGTTATAATTTCTATCCTATTAGGAAGTGGGTTAAAATTCGATTTCATAATTCCATTTTTACATACAAAAACCAGGTTGAGTTAAATAAAAGAGCAGGGCCGAAACTAAGGGCGGGGGCAGAGGGGGCATGTGCTCCGGGCGCCAAATGAAGGATTATACCTTTGGAAAGGATCATTTTCTTCTGATGGCTTCCATTATTATGAAACAGCCATTATAAATGAAGTGTTAGGTGAAGATGAAAGATCAGCCGTAAAAAGTTAGAACTCTGATTTTCTGGTCCGAATGGGGGAAAAAATGGCCATAATTTTTTTTTTTGAAAAAAAAAATCCATAATTGACAGTAAATTGGTACATAAAATATCCTGATAATCCTCTGATTTCATTTTTCTGTCCATAAATCCTAGAAATGTTTGACCGTTGAAAGAAAACACTTCCCAGGTCATTACGGATCTTCCGCCTTGTTTCCTGCTGAAACAGTTCTTGGGTTCTTTTCTTAGGTCATGCCAGTAAAATTTATGACTAAAAATCCATTTCTTTTCATCACTGAAAATGACAAAAATTCATTTTTCACGGTATGACATATGCTTCTTAGCCCACTTTAGACGTGCATCTTTATGTCTCTGCTTTAAGCAAAGTTTTGCTTTAATTCCTCTGTAAACAATATTTGTTGAAGCTTTAATTTTTTTGTGTACAGTATTTTTTGAAATTCTGGAAATTGATACAATTTCACGCACAGATAAATTATCAACTGAAGCCATTTTTAATAACATTCTATCATCACGTAACATTGTTTTCTTTGGTCCTCCGATTAGCTTTCTAGTATTCCATGTTTCACCTGATCTCAAAGCTCTATAAATACTGCTCATGGATATCTTTTTTCTTCTCGTTATTTGTACAGGATTTTGTCCTTGCGCTTTTAAATGTAAAATCTTAATAATTTCATCTTTAGAAATTTCTTTAGAACGTGGCATTTTTATCAGAATACGCAAGAAATGTCTTTTCCGAATCACAAACAAAACAATACATTGAACTCATTTGATTCCACAAAATTTCAATAAATTATTATGCTAAAAATACAGCAGACGATATTTCAATTAAAGGGAAAAATTATTCTGCATTTATAGAAGCAGATGAAAATAAAAAATATTTTATTTTGTGAACAAAAATGTAAAAGAAAACATGTAATGCTGTATTGTGTCTATACTTTTGGGACAGCACATTGTTATATAGTTAATGTAAATTTTATAATTTCAAAACTTTGATCATAATCTATATGTGTATATTAGCAAAACTGCTTTTATTTATTACCTATCTTACAAATTTTAATTGTACCTTATTACTTTTTATATTAATGCAAATTTTATTGGTTGTCTAAACTTTTGGGACACGGTGTATCTTTTAGAAAAATGGCCTTGAAATTGACGTTTTAAGAAACACTCTTTTATAAGCATTCCACATTTATCTTGGAAATCACGCGTAATTTTTTGACTGCAATTCTTGTTTTTTCTTAACGTTCTTGTTAAAATACTGTAATTTGGCGTGTGCAAAGAACTCGATTATGAAAATTTCACTGCTTTTTTTACGCTTGGAAGAAAGCGGAATCAAGTGAATTTATTTTTAAAAAGTATAATTTTTGCTCTGTTTCTTTTTTAAGATAAGGTTACAGGAAAGAAAAAAATGAAACTTTATTTAAATTATCTTCATTTCTAAATCGATTTCTCAACGTATCATAGTAAATTAATGAATATTAAACTATTAATTCATAAAAGCATTATATTTTTTAAATATTACTCTTCATTTTTTTTATTTGTAATTTATTTTCTATACATTTTAGCTTAATAAAGTTTAATTGTTGCAGTTTCATAGCCATTTGGTATATTTTGGTGAGTGCTTATGCAATTGTACGTGTTACGGAAAATATTTGGCGATTTCATCTGTGGCGGGAATACGGAAAAATGCTTAATGTATTCATTTATAATTAAGTTGTAAAACCATCAAAATGTTGTATTACCATCGGGAAAATACCTGTAAACGTAATTTTTATAATTCTATCCTATCAGGAAGCGGCTTAAAAATCGATTACAAATATCCATCTTTACATACAACAAGAACGAAAAATCATGCGTCCAGCATAGGTTATGAAACACTATCGAACACATTCAGAACATTGTAACAAAACTTCACGGTTTTTTAATGTGAAAAATGATGACTAAATAAACAATTTAGAAAACGCATGACGCATTCAAAAACCCAATTTCTGCTATTACCATCCATAGTCGGAAATATATCGTTTTTGTGCAGCCCTGGTAGGTTTGCTACATAGTATGCTAAAAGTTAGTTCAGTCAAACGGATAGCACAGCTGAAAATTTCCATGAAGAAACGGAAATGTACTTGAGAAATTTTGTGCGGCCCTGTATACGATCTATAGAAGATACATGCACTAAGTAATATTAGAAAATAGTTGAATTTAAAAAAACGTACCACAACTGAAAACGCACTTATTCAGCAATTATTGTACTTTTCATCAATTATTGTTTACAGGCTTCAATAGATCAATTATTGTTCAATTTCTTCTGTTGCAAAATTCTTTTGTGTGTCCCTGTAAATGAACGATAAATTCTATGCACACCCTATTGTTCAGTAAGTGACATGTAGTACACCTCAGTGATACATATATATATATATAAATTTCAGTATGTTTTAAGTACTGTAATGTTATTAAAATTCCTCATAGACCGTAATATAACGGAATTCTTTTGAGTGTCCCTGTAAATGACCTGTAAATTCTACCCATTTCATTTTCAATACCGAACATGCCACAGTGATACCCAATAACGTCTATGAATTTCATGGCAATTGGACTATATTTACTCGAGTTACAGCATGGACAGACGGCAGACAGGCAAACCGAAGTCATAAACATTTTCCAACTATGTTGTAAAATGTTAAAAACCAAGTTGAGTGTAATAAAAGAGTATAAAAACAAATAGAACGTCGATAAACTACAGCTAGTACAGCATGTCTTTCTTGGAGCAAAAGAAAAATTGACAATCCTTCTTTTTATTGCTTCAAGCTATAGTAGCGGATAGGGACAGCTTAATGCAACAATGTTAAAACTTCGACTGCATAACGATATGGGGGAAAAATCAAAAAATCCCTTTCCGGTTTCGGCATGTTGTTTTGTTGGTGTTGATATTTGTTTGTACTTGGTACTTATCCATATGTTTTATATTTAAAAAATTAAATTAAAAAAAATTAACTGTGCCCTCTCAATTGGGATTTTTTAAAAATATATATAGAACAAATAAACATTTTATATTAAGAACAAAAAGAAAATAGATAGTAATAGCTTTTAAATCTTTCTAAAGTAATTAAAAAAACTGAAGCCGTATTCACGTACTATATAATAATAATTACATGTACATAATTATACTTAGGGAACAAGTATTAAATTAGGTATTTTTTAATTATAGAAGTATATGTTAGTTAAATCATATTTATTATTTTCTAAATCCTTGACTGACAGAAGTCAAAAGATTTAGCTTAAGATAAGAAATAATTATTTTATTATATCCCTTGGGGACTAATTTGCTATAGCCTTAAAGCAGTTAAAACGCCACATATATATCCCTATCAATTTATTTATATGTAATAAGTAAGTATTAAATAACATTATTATAGCATAAAAGATGCTTTTAAATTTTAAAAGTAAAAGGTTGCAGATATTTATTTACTTATTTATATACTTTTTACTGCAATGTTGGAAAGATTATGTTCTAAAGATTTCGTTTTTAATATTATTTTCAAATATTTTAGATAATTGACTCCAGTAGTAATGCAAAAGCTTAGTTTTTCCCGCTTTGTTTCAAACGAGGTTTAAAGAAATCTCTACGAAATTTCCTTCTGCCTTCTTCTATAACGCAGACGCATTTTAACATTGTTGCATTAAGCTGTCCCCATCCGCTACTTCAAGCTATGCCATACGCTGTTTTTTTTTAAACAGTTGTTGATTGCACGGAAAAAAAAAAAAAAAAAAAAAAAAAAAAAAAAAAAAAACTAGAGAACAGGAATTCTGCCTTTTCAGAATTTAGTGTCCCCCCCGGCATTTCCATTACTTCATTTTCTTCTGGTGGACTGGTGGTTTCTATTATTATGAAACAGCCATTATAAATGAAGCGTTTAGGTGAAGATGAAAGAGCAGCCGTAAAAAGTTAGACCTCTGAATTTCTGGTCAGAATGGGAAAAAAATATGGCCATAGTTTAAAAAAAAAAAAAAAAAAAAAAAAAAAAAATTATGGCCATTTTTTTTTTCATTCTGACCAGAAAATCAGAAGTCTAACTTTTTACGGCTGCTCTTTCATCTTCACCTATAATGGCTGTTTCATAATAATAGAAACCACCAGTCCATCAGAAAAAAATAACTCGGTTAAGCGAGACTCGGATAATCGGGACTCTACTGCAAAACACATTTCAATTTTAAGACAAAGCACACGCTTTTATTTTATGCAAAATGACGTCATTCGCATTAATATAGATAGTTAAAATTAAATATAGTTTATAATAGCTCCATGTTTTATCATAAATCCTTCATTTATATTTTTCTCAAAATAGTACGTATTTTAATTAATTTTTTTTTCAATTTTTATGAGAAAATGGCAACAAAAAGATATAATTGCTATTTTTCAACAATTTTTTCTTTACTTTCTACAGAAATGGAGTATTTGAATTGCCAAAATGAAACAAATGTCACTAAAAACTACAAAAAAATTAATATTTCAAAAATAAACGGAGATGCAGTTTTCAAACAAATTGCATTAAAAAGTGCTTTTTTTTCCCAATACGACGGTATAAACATTGAGAATGTGCGATGCTTAGAAGTTTTAAAAAATGCTGTAGAGTATTTAATCGCACAATGAAACATCGGCTTTTGTTTTACGGCTAGCGTATACACGGTAACGTTATTTATTGGAGACAAAATAAGCTGGGAGAAAGAAATAGCATACCGGGGGCTAAAAAAAAAAAAAAAAACCTGTAAGTCAGAAAGCCAGAAAAAAGCTTTAATTTTAAAGGAAATTTTGTTTCTAAAAATAAAGTACAGTGTTTGGTTGTTAAAAGAAAAGAACAAAAAATTATTCCCCAGTAAAGTAAACAATTTTTTATTAGTGTCCTCTAGCTGGTTTTTTTTTGAGAAATCGAAATTTTTTCATTCTATTACTTAACTTCACTTGGTTTTGTATGTAAAGATGGAATTTTGTAAGTGATTTTAAGTCACTTCTTGATAGGCTAGAATTATAAATATTATGTATACAAATGTGTTTAAAACCACAATACAATATTTTAATAATTATAGAACTTAATTATTAATTAATATATTATTTTTAAGGCATTTTTCCGTTAGCCCACCATAAGTGATCAATCACCAAATATTCTCTGTAACGCATACAATTGTATACGAGTTGAAACTGTAAATGAAGCGCCAGTAAACGCTCGCAAAAATAGGCTAAATGGCTGTAAAAGTGCAACAATGAAACATTTTAAAGGCTAAAAGTAGAAATTAAATTATCAACTAGAAAATGGGAATTCTGCTTTTTCAGAATTTAGTGTCGCCCCCCGTGAAAAAAAAATGCATGTATAAAAATATTGATAATACAAAACTTATTTCAGTTTTAAGACTTAAAACACACACTTTTATTTTATATAAAATGGTGTCATTCGCATCAGCTGAAGGATTCCACATTTACAATCCAGTCTTAAACAACATCTACAGAAAAGTATGCATATGACGTCACTATCGCAGAATAATACACAATTCCAGCAAAAGCGATGTCGTCATTCAAGAAACTAAATTAAAAAAAAAAAATCGGCTATCTAATGATTCGTAGGTCTTCCTTTGTTTGTAACATTAATATAGATACTTAAAATTAAATATATAGTTTATAATAGCTCTATGTTTTATAAGAAATCATTCATTTATATTTTTTCGAAATAGCACGTATTTTAATCACATTTTTTCCCCGCTATTATGGGTAAATGGCAACAAAAATATATAATAGTCTACTACTTTCTAACTATTTTTCCTTTACTTTCTACAGAAAGGGAGTACTTCAGTTGCCAACATTAAAAAAATTCCGTTAAAAAGTACAAAAAAATTAATATCTCAAAAATAAATTGATGCAGTTTTCAAACAAATTGCATTTAAAAGTACCTTCTTTCCCTATACGACGGTATAAAAATTGATAAATGTGCGATTCTTAGAAGTTAAAAGAAAATTGCAGTAAAGATTATCATTATCCCGTACAGCGATACATCTGCTTTGTTTTACGGCTGGCTTATATAGCGTAACGTTATTTTTTAGAGACGACATTTTAATTGCTGGCCGAAAGAGATAGCATATCGAGGGCTAATAAACAAAAAGAAGAATGTAATATTAAAAAAATACACTTTTATCAATTCATAGTTTAATATTAATTTACGATCATACGTTGAGAAATCAATTAAGAAATCCTAACAAAAAAGTTTAAATACTGTTTACCCTTTTTTCGTTCCGTCTGTGCTATCTGAAAAAAGAAACAGAGCAAAAACATATTTTTTAATAAATTCACTTGTTTGCGCCTTCTACCAAGCGGAAAAAAAAAAAAAAAAAAAAAAATTCTAGAGAGCAGGAATTTTGCTTTTTCAGAATTTAGTGTCGCTCCCGACATTTCCATTACTTCATTTTTTTCTGGTGGACTGGTGGCTCCTATTATTATGAAACAGCCATTATAAATGAAGCGTTAGGTGAAGATGAAAGAGCAGCCGTAAAAAGTTAGAACTCTGATTTTCTGGTCAGAATGGGAAAAAAAAAATTATGGCCATCCCCCCCCCCCCCCCCCATTCTGACCAAAAAATCAGAGTTCTAACTTTTTACGGCTTGCTCTTTCATCTTCACCTACACTTCATTTATAATGGCTGTTTCATAATAATAGGAGCCAACAGTCCATCAGAAGAAAATAACTCGGTTAAGCGGGACTCGGATAATCGGGACTCTACTGTATTGCAAAACATATTTCAATTTTAAGACTTAAAGCACACGCTTTTATTTTATGTAAAACTAGGGGGCCCTGCCCCCTACGAGCTACGCTCGTCAACCCCCGTTCAGACACCGCAGACTCTAACAGCACGCTAATTTGATTGCCTTTAAAAAGATTTCGGAAGATTGAATTATAATTTGAATCTGACAATTATAATCTGACGTAATTTTCACCAAACTTTTCTTTCTCTTTTTAATATTCACGTCAAAATACTTTTGTTAGAAATGAAATATTATGATCATCTTAAAATGTCAAGTAAATGTCTCGTGCAATTTTTAAATTAAAACTGTTTTGCAATATTATTTTTTGTTCATTTTACGTAATAAGTGTAATATGACGTAAATTCTCCTATTTAGGACTTCTAACGCATGTTACTGAATTTATTATTTTACAATATTCTTTCTCATTTAAAATTCACGTGTAACTATAGTTTTTATGACGTAATTTTCAATGAGTTCTTGCTTTTTATATTTTTTGTTTATAATAGTCACGAGTAAAATAAATTTTTAATCTGAAGCAAACATTACTGTTTGCGCTATTTATACAGTTGGCAACTGTTTAAATTAATACAATTTTCTAAAATTTGTAAAAAATATCTCTCGAAATGCTGAAAATTTGAATTTAAAATAGAAATAAAACCTCGAAAAATTATTCAAATTAAAAAACTAACTGCAATCTGCACACCGGGAAATTCTGACGCATAAAATGATCTAAAATTGATTAAATTCCTATGTACAGTTTTTGCTCCTATAAAACTTTTTTAATGGAACGATTTTGTCCAACTTTGGCATTAAATATCTCTTAAAATAATTCTTCGATTTGAAAACTGTCTGCATCAGCGTGTTTATCAAAAATTTTTCTATAATACTACCGATTTTCATATTTTTGTATGCAACAGTTTTTTTTAATATTAACGAAGAAAGACCTCCGCCTCCGGTCACAAAAAATTTAAAACCGGCGGCGGCGGTGACAGCGGTAGTTACTTTTTTTTAGAATAGAGAGATGACATCATTTGCATTTAGATACTTAAAATTAAATACAGTTTATAATAGCTCCATGTTTTATCATAAATCATTCATTTATATTTTTCTCAAAATAGCACGTATTTTAATTACATTTTTTCAGTTTTTATGGGAAAATGGCAACAGGAAGATATAATTGCTATTTTTCAACTATTTTTCCTTCATTTTCTACAGAAATGGAGTACTTGAGTTGCCAAAATGAAACAAATGTCGCTAAAAACTACAAAAAAAATTAATATTTTAAAAATAAATGGTTGGTTGGTTGGTTGATTTTTGACGGCCGATTATCTACACTAGGGATATAGGCCCGATGGGGGAGGGGGGGTGCCCTTCGTGGGGGGTCTTTTTAAGGGAATTTAACCCGTATTTACGCATGGAAATCCATGGCTCGAAGAAAACTACGAAAACTCCGAACGATTAGGCCGATGGGCGCGATTCAAAAATAAATGGAGATGCAGTTTTCAAACAAATTGAAAAAAAAAAAAAATACTTTTTTTCCCAATATGACGGTAAAAACATTGAAACTGTGCGATGCTTAGAAGTTTTAAAAAATGCTGTAGAGTATTTAATCGCACAATGAAACATCGGCTTTTGTTTTACGGCTGGCTTATACAAAGGTAACGTTATTTATTGGAGACAAAATAAGCTGGGAGAAAGAAATAGCATACCGGGGGCTAAAAAAAAACAAACAACAAAAAAAAAAACAGCCAATTTTTCATGATCGAGTTCTATGCCCACTTCAAAGTAATGTATTGCACTGGAAAGTTTTGGCAAAAAACGCGAATTGCATTAAAAAAATTAGGCGTGATTATGAAGATAAACATTGAATGCTGATAAAGAAGTATTTTTCAAAATACTATTTTAAATTTTTATGCTTATTTTTCAGTGTAAATAAAATTAGTAATTTTGTTTACATGTAGAAGATTTTTTTAAAGCACTTTTATACTGTGGTCAAAAAGATAGTCACAATTTAAAATATCTAAAGCCTATCATAGGTTATTCAGTATCAATGATTCCCTTTAATATAAACGATACTCACATTTGTAAATTAATTTTTGTGTATGCCCCTATCCTCAACTGATAACTGGATCATGAAAATATTTTCCGCAAAAATCCCAATTTTAGTCCGAATTATTTTTTACTTTTGGAAATTTATAATGGTGTTATTTCTTATATTTAAAGTTAATAAGTTTTCTTTTTTTAAATATAAACTTTTATGAAAAATTAAAGAATCGACAGAAAAATAATCAGTAAGGATTTAGCGAGTCAAACCAGACCTTCTTCATCTTCGGTCATATAAGAAAATTGCTTAAAACTCTTTAAACGTCTGTCAGAATTTTCCTTATATGTTTAACGATTCATAAAAATAAAAAATAGTTCTGAAAGCATTGTATGAGGATTTGTGTTTGATTACCTTACCTATTTATTTATCCTATGCACTGAAAAAAATTAACATTAATGTCAATTTTTTGTTAAATCAGCCTTTGAATAAAAATATTACGTGACGGGAAAAGACGGGTTAGGACTTTAAGGTTTTTATCTCACACTTTCTAATAAAAATTTAGTCTCGAGTATATTTAGAGAGTACAAAGTATTTCAGAAATTCATCTCACTCTATCGCCGATATTCAAAATTTTCATGATATTTTACTGGATTTTTTATATAAGTTTTCCTATACTGTTGGCTAAAGATACTTAGTTGTGTACTAAGTTGGCTACAAAGTTACGGATGAAAAACAGAGCTAGCTTCAGCGCAATTAAATAAGTATTTCTATAAATGCTTATACATATCAATTGTTCAATGTATTTATGGCAAATCTTTCTTTTATAAATACTCTGTTTCTCAGTTTCGTTACATTTTGCATGAATTTATTATATTTAATTATATTTATCTGTGGATGTGCATGTGTGAAATACGCGCCCGCGTTGGATCTCCTGGTATTTTAAAAAACATAATGCAGAAGACTGTAATAACTAGTGCAACCCCTTACAAAAGTCCTGTCCACCTCAAATATTCTGAAATTTTGTTTAGAATACAAACTGACAGGCTGACGATGATGATAGATGTACCGGGTGTCCCAAAAAGGACTAACTGATTTTAAAATTCAATAACTTGCAAACGGTGACAGATATTAAAAAAATTCTTGCAGGAGGGTTATGCATAAGGTCAAAAGTTTTATTACAGTGATTTTCAATTTTAGTTCGATTTACAAACAATAGATGGCACTGTAAGCAATAGTCGCTAAATTCAGGCTCGATTTTTGGTACTTCGTGGCCCGGATAATACATTTCCATCTCCTTTTTCTGCATGGAACAAGATAAAGGACCCAAAATCGAGCCTGTATTTAGCGACTATTGCTTACAGCGCCATCTATTGTTTGTAAATCGAACTAAAATTGAAAATCACTGTAATAAAACTTTTGACCTTATGCATAACCCTCCTGCAAGAATTTTTTTAATATCTGTCACCGTTTGCAAGTTATTGAATTTTAAAATCAGTCAGTCCTTTTTGGGACACCCGGTATATACAGGATGTCCATAATTAAACGACCCTACTTTAAAGTTGTCTACAGGCAAAACTATTGTTATAAAGTTGTGAAATTTTGTGAAAGATATAATAACGGGTTGGGAATTTGTTTAAGCTAAAAAAAATATAAATAAAAATATTTCAAAATTTCGCCACCAGAGGGCAATTTTTAATAAATTACACATTTAGCATTGCGATAGTTTAGAAATTTTATTTATTAACTTAACCTTATTCTAAAGACAGCATTTCCCGACATGTTCTTAGCATTTCCCAGAACACACTGCGGTCAACGGTGGGACATGCCAAAGCGATATAAGTAAGCGTCCTATCTTAAATGAAAGAAGTAACCGCAAGATTAAAAGCGAGGTCACATCAATCAAGGTCGCGCGCCACGTAGCGGATGGAGTGTGAACTAGAGGTAAATACCTAACTGTTTTTTCACTCACAGCACTAAAATTATAAAGTTTCTTTCACCTTGATTAATAAATTAAATCGATTTGACAAGGCAAAGAGAACCTCGTGGTGTCAAGTGCATATGGATGCCTCTCTTGCTACGCCATTATTTTGCAATAAATGTGGCATACTTCCATGGGTGCCTAAAGATTTAGAAAATATGCACCGCACTAAAAGCCGGCGTATGTGGATTATCACTCCGTCCGCAAGATGGCGCAAGTGTGTTAATTTACGCCCGATTCCAGCATTAAGTTTGCACGCTTACTTATATCGCTTTGGGACATGCTATCTTACGATTCCAGCTGGTATATGAAAATGATGAAAGTCATGCAGAACATGTTTGATTATAACAAAATTTGTTAAACTATCGTAAATGTATACTAAATGTGTAATTCTTTAAAAAACGGCCTCCTAATTTTTTTTTCTCTCTCAAACAAATTCCTATACTTTTATTATGTCCTCCAAAAAATTTCACAACATTCTTAACAACAGTTTCTTCTGTAGACAACTTTAAAATGGAGTCGGTTAATTATGAACATCCTGTAAATAAAATTTCTAAACTATCGCAATGCTAAATGTGTAATTTATTAAAAATCGCCCTCTGGTGTAGAAATGTTCAACTATTTTTATGTATATATTTTTTAGCTGAAACAAATTCCCATCCCTTTATTATGCCTTTCACGAAATTTCACAGCTTTATGAACAGTAGTTTTGTCTGCAGACAACTTTAAAGTAGGGTCGTTTAATTATGGACAGCCTGTATTTAAACTGCTCTTTCTTCAAATTTGTGTTTTGAGTCTGTTCACCCGCTACGCCTTCATCTCATTTAATACTTTTGTAGAAATTTGTAAAAAAAAAATCTATGAAATCGAAATATCAAGCTTTGCACTGTATTGTATTTTTCTCAGATGAATGCATCCACTTGCAAAAATAATTCCAAATTTAAGAATTTAGGATGATTTTTTTCATCAACAGGAAACACAGTTTTATGTAAAAGAGTTACCGTATTTCAAGATGCTTCTTGATTCTAATTTACAAATATCTAATCATTTCAAAGAAAAAATAAAAAGTTGTATCCTTTTGAAAATAAAGTTACTGAAGTTATGAAATAATTATTTACGTTTGACGTCTTGAATCTTTTTCAAGACTGCAGCTTTATTTTTTTAAGCTTTTTTGTAAGACATGTTTTTCATTCATTTGCAAGCATTTCTATTCTTATGTGTTATATAAGAAATTATCTACTTATTTAGATAAGATTCACAATTTAAAAATCTAAAATTCATTGTTAAGAAAGAACAGGTAACTAATAAGCAAACTGTATCCATTTTGGACTACATTCCCAACTTTTCTTCTAGTATTTAAATTTTCTCAAAACCAAACTCGCAACTTTCAGATACCTTCGCAAAGTCAGTTTTAATCTAAGACGCAGGAAACTGGCAGATACTCTTATTCATAAACTATGAAACCGAATAGCATTTTACATTTTTTGGTGAATGCAAAGGATCTTTCAGAAAATGCTGTCAAAGTTGGCGTTTTGAACAAAATTTCGAGACGCTACAATCTGAAGAATGTCATCATGAAACAGTAATAGTTTATAAGTCAAACTGTAATGCATCTATTGAAAAATTAAAAACACTGTTCGATTTCAAATCAATTCAATGGCTATGCCTGCCAATTTTCTGTTTTTGCGTTTAAAAACGAATTCGCATATATGTCAGAAAGTTTCGCGTTGTTGAGCGGATAAAATAATTTTTTTTAAGTCTGGAAAATGCCTGCCGTCCCGGCCTACAGGCAAAGGTAGATTTCGAAGTCAAATATACTAATTTCACAAACAAAAACTAAATCATGATTAGAGATAAATCCACTTTAACAATTTTATCTGGCCGCTTTTGAGGAGTTTTTATTTCATTTTTATATAATTGCTGGTTTTATCAGAATCATGTTAGGGCGGTTAAAAAAAAAAAAAAAAAAAAAAAAAAAAAAAATACTTTTCCATGCTCAATAACTCGAAAATTTCTGGCATAATTCCAGACTCATTTTTAATAAAAAAAAAAAAAATGAAACTTGCTGACGTGATTTTTGAAGAGATTTATAAGCGACCTGTGTTTTTATTTTTTGTTCAATTAATTAAAACTTGATATATAAACAATTATTTTCTCAGAAGGACAATATTTTTCGTTTCTAACACAATCGCTTCGGGAAATTCCGTTCAAAATGCCCACTTTGACATCATTTTTTGAAATATATTCTGCCTCTATCAAAAAATCGATCATTACGGTACATTATATAGTTTCTGAATAAGCGAATATACCAATTAAATGCGTTTGAGAGCAAAAATGAATTTAAAAATGAGTCAGAAAATAAGCAGTTTGGATTTGAGTGCATCTTTAATACAATGTTTTTTCCAACACAATCCGCTTCGGTAAATTCGGTTCAAAATGCCCCTTTTTACAGCATTTAAAAAAATATATTCTGCCTCTATCAAACAATCGACCATTACGGTACATTATACAGTTTCTGAGTAAGAAAACGTACCAATTGGAAGCCTTTGAGAGCAAAAGTGAATTGTAAAATGAGTCAGAAAATAAGCAGTTTGGATTTAAATACACTCTTACTAAGATGATTTTTTTCTTCAAACGCTATGTATTTTTAATTTGTTTTTGCTGTAAGAATTGGTCCTATCCAAAACTTGTCTATATAGATGTTGTAGACAATATTAAGAAGATATATGATAAATTCATGGGGATTTTATATCTTTTGAATTGACGGAGTTATGGAATTTTTTCTTCTTCAAACCCCCTTTTTGTTTTCGTTTTTAATTTTTTTTTTGCGGTAGGAATTGGTTCTATCAAAAACTTGTGAATATAAAAGTTGTAGATAATGTTAAGGAGATTTATAATAAAATTAATTGGATTTGATATCTTGAAAATTGACGAAGTTATGAATTTTTTTCTCCCAAAAACCCTATTTTTTGCGCCCCTTGAGCTCATTTTTAACTTTATCAAAAATCTGTGATACATAAATTTTTGGCCCTATTTTTAGAAGGAATAAAAACTTTAAACTGGTTTGATATGTACAAAAATTAAGAAGTTATAGGGGGTTTTCTGTTTTCACAAAACCCCTCCCTATTTCCATTCCCTTCGTCCGATTTTGCCCATTAACGAACTTGACCGAGATTTTATGCCCATTGATTTTATGTATCAGTTTGGAAGAGATTGGTGCAGAATTACGAAAGTTATCGTGTCCAGAAGAAAGTGAGATATATATATATGTTTTTTACTGAGGGTGGTTTTGGGTTCTGGAGGTCATGATCGGTGTAGATCTGCAAAAATTTTTCAGAAATTACAACATAGGAACGATCCCAATAGGTAGCATTTCATACGAAATCTACTTAAAAAAAAAAAGAAAAATAGAAATAAATAAAACATATACAGCAATATATTGGCTCCTTCTTATGAAGCTTTGAAACAATTTCAAGATAATTTTTTAGCGATTTTTGCTTACCTTTACGTTGTTATTACAGAAATATTTTATTCATTGTAATACAACAATAGTATTCATATTTATCTTATCCTCTTTAAATTCACCTGGAAGAGGTTTTGATTTTGACACCTAAATCCATCCTTCGTTGTGCCAGTGTTAGCTTGCATTAAGTTTGGTAGAACTTTGGCTCATTTTTGGAAAAATCTTAAACTTTTACTTTAATATCTTTACATTTTATCGGATGTTTCATAATGATTTTGGTTGTGATATTAATGTTTTATACTAATAGCATCACTTAAATTCTAACACCATCATATAGCATATCATTCGTATCAAATTAAAAATTTACACTCTTGTGTTTTCAAATGGTTAGTTTGAAATAGAATGATATAGCGAAACAATATTATTTGCATTGACTGTATATTGGCAAACATGGGCAATATTCACATAAAATATTGCCTCAATATGCAAGTGTTTATATTTTACGAATAGTGAACGAATATTGTAAAGAAATATTTCGAAATTTTATTGCAAAAATTACACTGCAAAGCTAATATTTAATCACTATTGGATTTCATTGGGTATATTTCCAATCACTACAATACTGGATCCCAATATAATCAAAGTAATCAATATTGAATAAAAGATAAGGAAGTTATTTCAATCATCATTTTTATTTTTTTGTATGAAAAAACTACAAGAGTCAAAACACTGTTTTAAACACTAGTGTCATATCAAACACTACACGTAATTAAATTATAAGTATATTATATAGAAAAAACTACAGCCATTAGTATTTTATCGATATAAAAATAATATGCATAATATTTGATCTATTACCTTAACAATTAGAAATAACAAAGGTAAAAATTAAATGAAATAAAAACATTCTAATATGAATGTGGATAATTTAATTGAAATAAAAAATTACTTCATTGTACGTAATTACAATAAAAACGACGAAAATTAATCATAAAAAAGGGAAAAAAATCATTCTTTAGACAGAATTATTTTAAGGTAAGCTTTTCACAATAATTTCGAATAAAACTCTGATTCAGAACTAAAACAAAGCTATCATAAAAAAAAATTCAAATTTTAAATTAGTGCATTTATTTTTTCGCCAAACATAAATTTGTCTTCTCGTATAAACTTAAATATATATATATATATATATATATATATATATTTAGATTTTTAATATAGGAAGATTTAAATGAAAAAAACATATATTACCCTAAAATGCTATTGTTTTCACGTGAAGACGAAGAAACACTTTCAACAGCCCCCCTCCCCTTCTCCTCCCCTCAATTTAACTATTTATTTTATATTTATTCTTATAGATCTTTTATTAGTACGACTCATGAATATTTAAATTCTCCAAATTTGTGAGATCATGGGGATTTTAGAGACATTAGTTCCATAACAAGAAATAATTTGTATTTCGTAAAATTTTTAAGAAAAAATAACATTTCTTGATCATTCCTGTACGAAATTGTGCTTAGGAGAATTGGCTTCTAATTACGGATTGGATAGTCCACGCTAACCCTTTCAGAGGCAAGTAATCGTGTTTCTATAACACTGAATTCTCACTAGAATTTTCGAAACGTTTTATTTGAAAATAAAGAAATGCAATTTTTTTCACCAAAATTATAGAAGTAAAATTTTGTTCAAAAATTCTTGTACAAATCTTGATTAAAGTAAATTAAATGGTATAAAAAATATTCAATCGTCATTCAAGGAGTTAATCTATAGCAATAATTAAATGAAAAAAAAAAGGACCACTTATTTAATGCAGTTTTTATAATTGGATTATCACTACCTGAAAGGTAAAATATGATCAGAGCCGGATTAAGCATATGTGGCGGCTGAGGTTGCTGAAAATTTTGAGACCTCACCCCCCCCCCCCCTCCTTCCGGTATAATTTTTATTCTGAAATACAAATCTTAGAAAATAAATATGTTTACATATGGTTTAAAAAAAAAGTTATCTTTAAAGGTGCACTTAATTTCTTTGTATAAACACATAGTACTAAAAAATACTTTTTAAACAGTCAGAGAAAATAAAAATATTCCAAGCGTATATATAATAATAATAATAATAATATTGACTAAAACATACTTTTTTCATATCTTCAATAAACAACAGCAGCAACAAAATACATTCTTTTCATAAATATTGTCAATTTTCTAATACAAAATAATAAAGCATACTAGCTTACCTTTGTAAAAAAAATAATCTTTTTTGTGTGTTTACAGCCCCTTTAATTTTAGAAAATTTAAGAGGTTCATTTTAGCAATCACGATGCAAAATTGTCCAAATGATAAATAAAACTTTGACATTAAGAATTACCTCAGTATCTCCGTCTTTTGAGAATTCTATGAACAATTTGTATTCACTGCTGTGTTGGGAGATAGCAAAAATAAATAAAATTGCCTTTTAAAGCCCACTGTAAAAGGAACATTGACTTTTGGGTATGTTGAAGATATGCAGTGCGGTGTTACAAAGGGGTAAAAAAAATTCTAATACACTTCTTTAATTATATACAAATACATATAGTTATACATATTTATACACTTTTACTTTTTATTTAAGTCATTTTAATTTTTCATTATTGTAAAACAAGCAATTAAAATATCTTTTCCTTGTCTTTGAATTAGCAAATGATTACATGACATCATCAAATGCAAGGTGTTTTGTGATGCCATGTTCCAGACACATTAATGTTAAACCAAGTTCTGGGCTCCAATATAGACGATTGTAGCCTGTTTTTAAGGGGCGTTCATAATTATATAAATAAGTAGCACCTATAATAGTGGTCTGGTCCATCCGTCCGTATGTCTGTCCGTCTGCCTGGATATAATAGCGCAAAAACTACCCAACCGAATGGTTTGAAATTTAATATATATAATTGTTGCAGAATGTTCTCGAGTTAGTTCAAATTTTATAAAAATCGAATCAAAACTTAAAAAGATATTAATAAAAGTTTTCTCCATTCTATTAAATCCTATCATACGTAATTAATTCAGTGATAGCCCGTGATAGGTAATGATTCTAGGTTGCCATGCTGACTATGTCCTATTTAAAATGGAGTCATATTATTTCCGTATTATTGAATTTAATATATATATATAATCGTAATAAATTTTGTATTCATGCACTTTTGCATAAGAGTGTGCATAAGCTATTGCACGAAGATCTGAATATTTATAAAACTAGTTATAGTATGAACGCACCTCATTTGGCACGTTTGAAGTACAATTTCAGACTTGTTTATTACGTTTAAGTTTTGAAAACGATCGCTTTGCTTCCCAATTTCAAGCCGGTATCAGTAAATTTTAATTCAGTGTACGCGCGTTTGGGGAAAACAGATGTTAATTGCTTGTCATTAATATATTTTGCAGTCATTAATGTATTTCTATACCTTATGTCTAATTATAATAAATTTTGAGAAAAGTTTAATTTTTATTCTTAAATTTTCATCAAGATCATCATTATAAAATATTAAGCAATTTTTGAAAGAAATTTCATCCATGGTATGTGAGGATATGTTTCTAATTAGAAAATTAAATTTTTTCATCGTGTGAAATTCTATTTATGTCAATATCTTTATTTTTTAAGCAAAATCTTACAAAATTTTTCATATGGTCATTGGGCCCTATAATTATATTATATATAGAAAACTTTCTTCTTGCAAGTAAAATAGTAAAACTTTACAGTTTTATACGACTAAAACATACTGAGTTATGATACTTGAATTTTGTTAATTTTCGTTTTTTTCTGACTCTGAAAATGGAAAAACGCATTTTACCAGGCGATTTTAGTAAATAACAGACGGATTTAGTGAAATTGGTTTATTTTTACTTACGTAATATAAATAAATAAATAAATGAAATAAAGTAAAATAAAATAAAATAAATTAAAAATAAATAAATAACATGAACTTAATTACAGAATTTTTTTCTTGTATTTGTCTTGTTTTAATTTCTATTATTTCTTTTGTGATAACAGTCGTTTATTTTAAATTTTGATAGTAGCTATTTACTTCATTTATTATTTTATTTTTAGTTTATTTTTGTATATTTCAAAAATGCATCTGATTATGTCCTCCCGATTGTTCGAGAATTTCAATTTAGCAACACGTGAGTGTTGGATAATTGTGTCTTCTATAACTGCAAAAACATACTTAAATTTTTTAAACAACATCAAATTAAGAAAACGAAATTTTTTAATATTTATTATATTAACAATAGTTTGTTCCATTAAACTTTATATAGTTTAAAAGGCATGCTGTATAGGCATGGGTGTACGATACATATGGAATTCGATATATAATACAATTAAAATGTGATTTCAAGCCATAGTATATTACGTAAAATTTATTTATTATTTTATTTAGAAATTTATTTTTTTACATTTTGAAAATTAGTTTAAATGGCAGTTTAAAACGAAAAATACAATTGAAATGATTGTTTTAAAAAATTGAATGAAATGTTTTAAACAATAATGTTAAACTAATCACGGAAAAATACTGTGGAAATTATGATGCTGAAAAGGTAAACTTTTATAACTTAAAATCATTCATTTTTTAAAATAATGTTCATCTAAAGTAAAAGAAAGTTTTTGTATATTAATTTTTTATTTGTTTTATTTTATAATTTGTAAGAAAATGTAACTGTGGGGACTTTTATTACTAAAAGTCAATTTTTCCTGATATAGAGGGGAAAAAGGGCACTTTTTGAAAAAATTTGGAAAATGTACGTTTCTAGTTCAGTTTATATCAATGCAATATATTTAAAAGCTTTCAGTCTGACTGAAATAAATATTTTTTTCTGCTAAATATACGTATTTCTATTAAATAAATTAATGTGAGTACATTAAACCATTTAGTCAGTACAGATTTGAGTTTTAGAAAATGTATACATGAATTTGAAAATTTTAATAAGAATATGTGTAGAGCTATTTAAATTATGAAATTCATAATAAATAAGCTAACTTAAATTAACAAGCTAACAAAATGACGATAAAAATATTTTATCAACAATCGAACTAACATGAGATGTGTCAATGTTTTTGTGATTATCTTTTTTAAGCCATATAAAAGCATACAGTAAAAACAGTGGTTTCCATCAAGTCAAAATTACTCACACTCAAAGGTAAACAAATTAGAATAAATCTTTTCTTTACTAAACTTTAAATGAACACATTTATAAAGAGAAAGGAAAAATGAAGCAATCACAGTTCCTAAAATCTTCTTATAGCATTAAAATTTACAAAAAAAAAAAAAAAAAAAAAAAAACCATATCCATCAATTTTCTTGTTTGTCTTATACGTAGTCTTTATTCACGAGACCGTTTCCCAATGCTACGAAATTCTTAGTTCTTTGTATCAGAGTTGGGTAAATTTGTAATCTCAATTATCCGCAATGTATTTACAAGTTAATTGCATGTAATTGATTATAGTTCCACACATTCAAACACAGAAATTTTGTGAAATAATGGGCTGGAGGCGGCAGAGCCGAAACTAAGAGGCGGGGGGGGGGGGGGGGGGGGAGGCAGAGGGGGCATGTGCCCCGAGTGCCAGAACGAAGGGGCGCCAAATGAAGGATTATACCTTTGGAATGGATCATTTTCTTCTGATGGGCTCATGGCTTCTATTATTATGAAACAGCCATTATAAATGAAGTGTTAGGTGAAGATGAAACAGAAGATGAAGAAAAAAAATGGCCATAATTTTTTTTTGAAAAAAAAAGTTATGGCTATAATTTTTTTTTGAAAAAAAAATTATGGCCATTTTTTTTCTTTCCATTCTGACCAGAAAATCAGAGTTCTAACTTTTTACGACTGCTCTTTCATCTTCACCTAACACTTCATTTATAATGGCTGTTTCATAATAATAGAAGCCAACAGTCCATCAGAAGAAAATAACTCCGTTAAAGCAGAAACTCGGTTAAGCAGGACTCGGATAATCGGGACTCTACTATATATTTCATTTTAAAAATGATCTTTAGAATATTTTTGTTGGTGTTCATAGGGGAGTCATGAACCCCGTTACCTCCCCCTTGGATCCGCCATTGTAGATTACGTAGTTCAGTATTACATATTTTAAAATTTAAAATAAGTCGGCTATTAGAAAATTAGTAAAATTCTCTTTGTAAATATACTTTGCGGAAGAGGGGGGGGGGGCAAAATCCATGCCTACCCCGGTTGCAAAAAAGGCTAGTTTCGGCCCTGGGAGGCGGTTCCGGCTATAGTGGTGCCAGAATTTTTTACGGCATATAGTTTTAAATATAATTAATTACCTACAATTAAATTGTAATCACATTGCAGATAATTGCAATTACAAATTTGCCAACTCTGTCTTGGATAAAGTACTGCTAAAAAATTATTGTCCCTGACATTCGGACAGAGTAGGACGTCAGGTAGTGGATGGTTCACTTTAATTTCTTAGAAAACGAAAGTAGGTGTTTTGCTGCGACGCAGACGAGGAAATTAGAATAATGATATTTTTCCTTTTTTCGTATCAGTCTAAAGTGGGTAAACCTACCAGGAAAGAAAAAAAACAAAAAACAAAAAAAAAAAAACCTGCTACCAACAGAATGTTACATTGGACTTCTTTGGAAGCTTTGGAACCGCAGAAGGAAAAAGTGAAGGACAGACACTTGAAATACGACGGAGATTTCTCATCATTTCAGAGTAGTATTTTATCATTTAAGAAGCAAAGTTATTTTCTTTACTTTTCAGTAGAAATTAAGCACTTTATCTAAACAAAACTTTGATGCAACCCAAGTTAGTGCAAAGTGCCCCTGAGTGAATGGCAGGCTGTGACTGTAACCCAGTGCCCCCTCCCCCCTCAATCCGGTCCTGAATCCGTGTATCATATTTTCCGAAACTGGCTCGTTAAATTTTAAGTATTTTTAAGTAAGGAATAAGTTTTGAAATCTCTGTTTAGATAAAAGTATCTTTTTATTTAAAATACTTAAAATCTGCAAAATAATTTTTAAGAGCTAACTTTCTGATTGCAAAAACTAAATTTTCAAAAACATATTAGATAATGAGTAACACCCTCCCCCCCCCCCCCCCCACACACACACACATACACACCACTTAGAAAAACTTTTTTTTTTTTCACAGGATAACATGAAATTTTATGATTTGTCAAAGGATGAGTGGTCAGGGACACACAGCTCTACTTTTCTTATTTGTAAAAAATTCTGTTTATGTTTTAATACTTTCCGACATGCTTGAAAAGTGTTTATGAATTCGGTTTGTCTGTCCGTCTGTCTATCTGTCTAACTCCCGTAAATAAATTTGAAATTCCATGTCATTAATACATGTTATACGGGTACATTATAGCATGATATATATTGAAGATGAAGAATATAGCTATTATAGTTTACGGGACACAAAAATATTTCCGTTACATTATATGGTCTATGGGGAAAAATCCTCTGCGGTACATTTTAATGTGCACTTCTACAGATTCTAGAGTGCATAAAATTTATTGTTAATTTACAGAGGGACACAAAAGAACTTCGTTATTGGACTAACTATGATTTATAATTGATGGAAGTACGTTTTCAGCTGTGGTATGCATTTTAAAGTTTAACTAATTTTTAGTGTATTACGTGGTGTGTAAAAATTCTGTAGATAATATACTTATTACAGGATTTTCACACATTACCTAATACTGAAAGCAATTGCTGAAAATGGATTTTTACTGCGTTATGTGTTTTTCAAATTCTTTATTTAGATATCTCATTTCATTGTATGAAAAAAATTACATCTCTTAACAATGTTCTGTTAGTTTTGGAAAGTGTTACATAATCTATGTTGAACGCATGAATTTTAGTTCTTGTTTATATTTAAATGTATATTTATTTGTAACTTTCTTTTAAAATTAAAATTCTTTTAAAAATTAAAATTTAATATATAAAAATTTAAAGTTTCAAATTTTATCTGTGGTTTAAGGTTTGGTATATATTCTGAAAGAAAAATTCTTTTTTGCATTTTGGAGTACATAAAAAAAATAAGTATTATAATTTGTTTTCGGAATTTACAAACCTTTTTTTTTTAATCAATAATTTATAAATGAAGAAAGTCTTTTTTTTTTACAAGTACTTTTTAATACGAGAATTATATTCCTAAAGATTTTTGTCAAAACTAAAAATCCGAAATATAATTTAAGGAATATATAGCTGAAAAATATTGTGCGAAATGTCATAAATTTATATTTTAAAGAAATTTAGATATATCAATTTAAATATGACAAAACTTGAAAAAATTACATTTTAAGATGCATGTGTTTAAATCCTAGAAGAAGGCACAATGCTTACCAAAAATGGAACGAAATGTCATAATTTATATTTTATAGAAATTTAGATATATCAATTTAAATATGACAAAATTTGAAAAAGTACATTTTAAGATAAATGTGTTTAAATCCTAGAAGAAGGCACAATGCTTAAAAAAAGTGAATGAAATGTCATAAATGTATTTGAATCCTAGAAGAAGCGCTTTGCGCAGCATGTCCCTTAACACCAGAACCGCCAAGGTGGTCATTTTGACCGTTTCAAAACTTTCATTGTATACCAGTTTGTTTTTATTTAGAGTATAACTTTGTTTCCGTGACTTTTCCTATAATTTGAATAGCTAGGATATGCCAGTGATAAATTTTCCAGTCAGCCAAAATTTGTGAAGTATTGCAGTAGTATGCCTAGAACCGCCGAAACGGTCAAAATGACCGCTGTCAATTTTAATGCACATTTTATATAGTAGATGTCGCAACTGTCCATACTTCATACAACCACACTTCAACAAAGGTTTACAGCATTACCACAGATAACTTCTTTACTTCACTCCCCTTGCAGAAAAGCTGAAGTCACTAAAAACAAGCATTGTTGGCACAGTCAATTGCGGACGAAAAACAAAATTTCACAGGCCATAAAATCTGAAAAAAGTCTTTGTACAGTGGCCAAATTCTTGCCAAGGATGATATTACGTTGAGTTTATCAAGAGAAGAAAAATGAGTATGTTTTAGTTCTAAGTTCCTGACATACACCAGTTACTTTTGAAACTGGTGATAAACACTTGCCAGAAACTGTAAAGTTCTACAATTCTACAAAATTTGCCATCGACGTGCTCGACCAAATGGCACGGAAGTATTCTACAAAAGCTAATTCTAGACGATGACATGCACAAGTGTTTTATAATTTTCACAATCTAGCGGGCATCAATTCTGAAAAACACAATCTAAAAAGATGTTAAATACCAGTATTTTGTTAAAGAGAAATCCGCTTCCTTTAGTCCCGTTATATTATTCGTAGTATTGTCTAGAAGAAAATACTGGTAGTTTCCTCTTTTTTTTGACTGTGTTTTTCCCTGACCACTAGCCCCCCTGAATATTGTATTGCTCAGGAGATAAATATATTTTTTTGTTTTCACTAAGTTTATTATTGTTTTTAGGAATTTCGATTTCTCATGAAAAATATTTTTTACTATAAAAATATTCTTTAAATAAAAAGATATAAGTTATTTATATATATCTCAATGTAATATAATTATAACTTAATAAAATATAAATAAATATAATAAAAATTATGAAATATATATTATTATAAGGGCAATGATGTTAATAATAGTAATAAACGATACTAAGAGTAAAAAATGGCAGGGAAACAATATTTGAGCATGATAATCCACATCGGTCAAAATTACCGCTTTGGCTGTTATAGGTATACGTTTTTGCCGGCGGTTCTAGTGTTAAGGGATTTTGCGCCATAAAACCTCATACAACCAACCTAGAAGAAGGCACAATGCTTAAAAAAATTGAACGAAATGTCATAATTTTATATTTTATAGAAATTTAGGTATGTAAATTTAAATATGACAAATCCTGAAAAAAGTACATTTTGAGATAAATGTAGTTAAATCCTAGAAGAAGGCACAATGCTCAGAAACATTATACGAATTGTTATAATTTCATATTTTGTAGAAATTTAGATATACTATTAATTTAAATATCACAAATCCTGAAAAAGTACATTTTAAGATAAATGTATTTAAATTCTAGAAAAATGCACAGCAACCACAGACAGTGCAATATTAAAGGCGTTATAGGATAAAAGCAGTAGTAGTAGACCACTTATACAAGAAAATAAAAAGACTGAAAGTAATGGAAAAAACAAACAAACAAACAAACAAACCTGCAATTCTTTGCTGTCGGCTGATGATTGTGAAAGGTTACCGAGCATTTGGAAATTTTAATATTTCATTTGGAATCAAAAATAAACTTTATAAAGTATTTTATCTCATGGTGGCCAACTGGAGCACTTACCCTATATTTTGATCTAAATGTCGCATTTTCATGTGGCTTGCGTCATTTTATTCTAAAAGCTCTAGAGTATTTCTTTAAGCTAAAAGGTAAAAATGTGATTTCTGTGTCTCGCACCATCTTAAAGCGTAAAATTTAACCTTTAACTGATATCACGCGGTCTCCCAGACCCCGCGACTCCCAGCTGTAAACACTTTTACAGCTTTTTACTTTTCTGTATACTGAAGTTAAATAACATGAATAAAATACTTTTTTCATGCAATTTAATTCACATGCTCCTAAGAGAAGTACAACGATATTGTTAGGACAAAATTTAAGTAAATCCAACCATTTGAGTTATTTTTTTTACTCATTTTATTCGAGGGGTCTGAGAGACCGGATCACATCAGTTGTGTGACAAATTTTAGTCACATCAGTTAAAGGTTAATTTTCTTGAAAACTCAGAATAAGTAAATAAAATAAATACAGTAATATTAACTTTAACAGAATGAAAATAATAATTTAGAGATTTTAAAAACGAGTCCGAAATAAAAATATGATTTGTTTAAGTGTTATGGAGGTCTACGGTCTGCAGATTTACTGTGGGCAAATATCAGCCGTGCAATGCATATAGTCTTCTGATAGATGGAAATTCAATGTCACTCAGCCTTGATTGTCTCTCTGCGTAAACGCGGCTAGTTTGCGGGGAATTAAATGGTCTCAGACGGCCAACAGTTATAGCAACATGATATTTCCATTATATCATAAGTATTAAACACGGTTCTGTTCCCGAGAAGTATAGAGCATGAAAATATTGTAGGATCATAAAAATAGTGTTGGATATGTTTTAAATTGTATATTTTAGGAAAATAAGTTTCTAATCTAAAGGAGCTCACTTGCTTAAGATTGCACTAGCAATTTTTAAGGTCAAATTTCAAGGAAATTGACATTTTCTATTAATAGCTATTACTCAGTCTTCTGAAAACACAGACAATAATTCTTAATTCTTAATATAGGGTATTTTTTACAATTTGTTTACTTATTTATTTTTTACTGTACATGTTATAAATATAAGCGCTTAATCTGAAAGAATTTAGGAATCAGGATTACCCTGAAATTTTTTAAGATCTAAACTTCCGGGAAATTGGAATATTTCCTATTAATTGCTATTACCCGTTTGCTGAGAGCAGAAATAATAATTCTTGATACTGAATACTATTATTTTATCGGATCTGTTATGAATATAGACGCCTCATCCTACACTGTTAAAAATCTGCAACAAATTGTCCAGTCATTCAATCGTTTTTATACAAAACTGTTAATTGATCAACCATAATTGATCTCTATTCTGACCTTAAATTAAATTAATAAAAAGATTAAAATGGCACATTTTTCATCTTTTTTTTCTTTTTATGAAGATACACTGTTAAAAATTTGCAGCGAACTGCCCAGTCATTCAAGAGTTTTTATAGAAAACGGTTACATAGCCGTAATTTATCTCTATTCTGACCAATAAGAACGCTTCATATATGGTCAAGTAACTGTTATTTACAAAATCGATTGAAAGACTGGACAGTTTGCTGGAAATTTCTAACAGTGTAGACAACTTATCCTCTATATATTGCAGAGTTTCTCAATATTTTTTATTTTGCGGCACACTCGAATCCAGTTTTCAATTTCTGAAAAACTTTAATTTTATAATGAGCAAAAAACAACGAAAGGAATATATGTTTTTATTATTATTATTATTTTAGGAGGGGGAGTACAAGTAAACCTTCTACCGAGGATCTAGCCAAAATTTATTTTCGTTTTGAAAATTATTTGCTGCAGAAAAGCTTATTTCTCGTAATGTAACATTAAGATTTTTTATATTAACTGTAAATTTGCAATTAAGGGGAAAACACTATATTATGATGCGTTTTTGAATTCTTTTCATTGCGGTTCTCTGACATTTCTTATTAAGAATATTTACACACAGAAACAAATTTAAAAGGAAATGTAATTTTATGGCCTCATTACATAGTAAATTACATAACTTTACTGAAATTTTTCACCGGATACCTGAAGTCCTCTCACGGTGCACCAGTGTGTCGCGGCACACCGGTTGAAAATCAGTTCTTATCACTTCTTGAGCCATGTTTTATGATCTTTTTTTTTATTTCATGGCACACCTTGAACTTGGAGTTGAATTTTCATGGTATTATTGAACCTGTAGTTAAGCTTTCGCGGCACACTTGAGTTTTAAACTATTTTTATAGTTACTAAAAATTAACAAAAAATAATTTTTAATGTTAATTATTCTTTAAATAAGAAATTAGCCCTTTTCTATTAATTTAAAAAAATTCAATTACGATGAAATATTAAAAGGAAACAATTTCATTTTAATTTTGAATAAAAAGGATAACGATGAACATTCTTTAAAAACTTGTTTATAATATCTATATACATGTATTTATTCTTCTGTTTATTATATTTGAACATCTAATGAAGCTGCTGAGCTTCATATATTTTCAAAATATATCTTCTTTTATGGGTTTAGTTTTGTGGTAGACATAGTTTTAATTTAATTTTTTTTTCTAAGAATCTCAGCCTTGAATGATTACATGATTTTAAAGTGTTTTCATTGCAGAAAAGTTCATTTTACACAAATATGGCAGAATTGAAAAAGTGCTTATTTTTTAATGCAACATTTTGAAATACATCGTTGAGACATAATGAAAGGATAATAATGTAATCAGTGGTCTTTAAAAATATTCGTGACACACTTTGGGTTCTCACGGCAAACCAGTGTGCCGTGGCATAGTGGTTGAAAACCTCTGCTATAGAGGCAGCTGTGAGATTGCCTAGAAAATGCTTCAAGAGGTTTAGTCCCCAAAGACTGGCTAAGTATTGTAACGTCTTCGTCAGTTGGTTTATTGAAGACACGCTATCTGCCATTAATTACTTTATTGAACTCAGACACATACACAATTGCACTTCACGACGACAAAACACACATATTAAAACAGATAAAATGCGAGTGAAACGCTGCAAGGAAAACTATGGCGGTCGCCATACACACTTCTTTTTCATATCACCATCTCTCTGTATACTCTCTTCACTCGACCACCACACTTCAAGTCTTAGCTTGAACGCCTCGCTGTTCTCTCAAGCCGCTAGATGGCGCAGTTGTTACAGTATCATAGAATATGATATATGAAGCTCAGTTGCTTCATTCGATGTTAAAATATAATAAACACAAGAATAAATACATGTAGTATATAAATATTATGAACAAGTTTTTAAAGAATGTCCATTGTTATTGCAAAAACACTGCCTAGAAAAACATTTTCTAGGCGATCCCACGACTGTCTCTAGAGCAGGTGTTTTCAACCACTATGCCACGGCACACTGGTGTGCTATGAGAACCGTAAGTGTGTTACGGAATACTTTTGAATGCTCCTGTAAATCAACTATGAATGCTACATGCTTCATTTTCAATACCGAACATGCTATGGCAAAACTGAATAACGGATATCAGTTTTATGCAAATCCGAGTATATTTATGTGAGTTAGATCACGGGCAGACAGACGGCAGACTGACGGAAGACAGACAAACCGAAGTCATAAACACTTTTCAACTATGTTGGAAAGTGTTAAAAACACAAAAACTAGGACTTCTACAAGACCAAAAGAAACTTCTAAGAATATTTCCTTTGTAACTTTGTTTATAGTAACTTCTAGTGGGCAATAGTTACTTCGTAGCATTTTACTACTGATTTCTTTCCGATTTAAAGGTGAAAATGATCAGGTTCGTTTCCCCTATCCTTTTATTTAGCTTCTGACTCACAACAAAATTAAGAAACATCCCAACTGACCTATTCAGAAAGGATCTGTTGGGAAATAAAATGCATAAAAATTTCCTCCTTGTCTTACTCTGCTGTTGTCATTTTAATACAGAGCTTAATTTTCGCCGTAACTCATCTGAGAGCAATTCTGGTAATTCTTTATTTTTAGTGAATGTTTAAATACTAGTCAGATCCCTCCTGGAGCTTATAAATATTCCACACCGAAGCTCACCGAAACATTGCTGTATGTTGTATTTTACTAATTGATAGAAAAAACAAATTCTTGGAGAGTAAGACTTTCTCAAAATTCTCTTTTAAATGTTTTTGCTATCTATTTATTCATTAGATTTCATTACACATGTACATATCTGCCGCCTAAACCTATTTTCTGTCACTAATATTTCCGATTAATAATCTTCAACTTATTTAATCGCAGAATTCTTCTTTTAATTAAAAATTATTTTCAAATAGTGGCAACGAAAAAACGGAATAGTTGGCAGCTATATATGCACATAGATGTATTTAAAGTATATTAAAAATTTTCTTTTATCGAAGGAAAATTAAAATTTTTTCAAATAATGTATAAAATATAAATATGCGAATGTCTTTGTAAATTAAAAGAAATATATACAAAATTTCTGTAAAAAATTATTTATTCTGAGTTTGAAATACACACTTTAATTTAGTTATAGACATCAACTAATTACAGGTGAAAACGATACCTATCATGTTTGACTTACGGGAGGAATATTTTACATTAATATTTACTATTTATCTCCCTCCCTCATCTTCTTTTTCATCATCAGGCGTTTTGATGAGTATATTTTACTAGTTTCCAAATTCTTATGGGAAAATTACATAGGTTCTTTTATAACGTATTTATTATGTGAATTTAGGTTAAAATAATTTGCGGTAATTTTAGGTTGCTTGTACTTTTAAAAATTAGTGTATGGATTTTTTGCATAAGAATTAATTGATATGTTTAAAAAGTACATGCAATATACCATAAAATATATAATTCAAACAACTGTCGAAACATATATTAAAACAATTATTTGCTTAAAAGACGTCCATTTCAATAAACACCTTAAAAATATTAAAATTGACATGTTTTGACTCTTTCATTGAGTCATCATCAGAATATACAAAAAACACACATACAATGCACATAAAATCTGGAAATAGTCATCAATTAAAAAGTTAACATACACTGCCCCCTATATTTTCAATATCGCCCGTTGCTCCCTCTCTGTACCGATTCCCAAAGTTGTTTAACCACTCTATCCATATACTGGGGATGTGAAAAGATAATGTAGGGGAGACCTGGGGAATGGCGCCACTCGGGGTTATGCCGCCACCCCGTCTAGTTTAAAAACTAACCGCAGTTTGAGATAGTGATTGCGCCTGCACTGTAGCGGCCAACAATAGAAACAGTGCCTAAAGTGAGAATGCTTTTGTTGTACGTCGTTCGCTTGTTCTAGTGAAAAATTTAGTTTTGATCTTTTTGCTTCTTATTTTGGAGCTTCAAACGGTCTCTCAGACCGCGGATTTTTTTCAATTTTTATAGTTTAACTTGTAATTTTCAGTTTAACTTCAGACACTACCGAAATTTTGTTCCGTTTGGAACTTTAGTACTATCACCAGAAACTTTTGAATAGGTGAATTTTAATTATAACAGTCCTGTGCAAAAAGTTTAGTACAGAAACACCATCGAGTTAATCGTGCCCTTTATTCATCTTTCGTAGCAGCGGTCTCACAGACCGCTTCACACTAGTTACGTGACAATTTCTGTGACATCAGTTAAAGGTTAAACAATTTTGGGAATCGGTGCATAGAGGGAGCAACGGGCGATATTGAAAATATAGGGGGAGTGAGTGAGTATATGTTAACTTTTTAATAGATGACTATTTCTAGTTTTTATGTGCATTGTATTTGTGGTTTTTGTATATTCTGATGATGACTCAATGAAAGAGTCGAAACATCTCAATTTTAATATTTTTAATGTGTTTTTATTGAAATGGACGTGTTTTAATATATGTTTTGACAGTTATTTGGAATATATATTTTATGGTATAATTAATAGTGTACATAATTAAGACTAGTTTACTTATATTTATATTTGTACATGCAATATAAAAAAAAAATGTAAGCACAATGCGTATTTTACATTGATAAATGTGATTCATTTAAAAAAATACTTCAAGCTCATTAGAATTATTTGTATACTTTGTTATTCAACGTATCAGATTTATGTATATTTGGTAATAATTTAGAATTCTGAAATTTATGTAGTACGTTCGCAAAATGCAAAATTCTGTGAACGAGGCGATGGATCGAATTTTTTCTACTTCCATTTAGCAACATTTTAAGTTAAGTCTTCTATCCTGACCTTCTTTAACTTTTAGGAGAAATCGTGATCGACGAGGGAGAAGTTTGCTTAGAAACATATAAATGTTCTAAAATTAATGCCATTTGATCAAAATACAAAACAAAATATTTGTGAAGAAAAAGAGACTTTTGGGAGTTTCTCTACTGTTGGATACCTATTAAACAAGGGTTCATAACCAAGATAAACTTGTGAAATCCGAATGTGTGCGTGAGGAGGGAGAGGGAGCAAATTATGTACAAGAGGAATTTATATTGACATTGGTACTAGAATTGGGGTATTTTTTCAGAAGGGTTCTCCATCCTGCTTGCTTTTTAAAATTCAGATAATAGTTCAAAGCAAATATCATCTTCATGGACTAAAGTAGTGTCTTCATCATAGAAAAGTGTTCTGCTGCTATTCCCCGTTATAAGTAAATTAAGCTATTATGTAAATAAAACAACGTTTGTATAATTTTTATGAATAGAAATACTTCTAGTAAGTTTAGTCTATAAAGTGTGGAAAGTCTAGTACATAAAAATTATAAAAATGCTGTTAGGTGTCGCTTCCCTGTATTACCCTCTCCCCCATTGTCAGGTTGCTGGAAATGTTACATAAAATACTCCTTTTCTTAATTTCTATTTACTGTTTACGTATCACCAGTTTCTTTTCCCTATCTATTTTGCTAGTGGCTGTCACCACAATTTTTCTGTAATTCTATTGGCCAAGAAACCCATCTCTCCAGTCCGTTTCTCTATTATTTAAGAGCAAAATTCTGTTATGATTTTCACTGATGACGATATTTTAAATGCTACCGAAACTGGTATCCGATACTTGATAAGTCTTTTGCGGCTCAAAAGTTGTTATACTTACTTTTACAATATAGCATTAAGTCTTATCTCAATTTACATTTAACTGTTATTTAGTAACTGCCATTAAAAAATAATAGTACCGCATTTAAGTTTTATAAACCAGTATTAATTTTTCCAGAAAATATTTAAATGATATACTACAACGCCATTTGTTGGAAATTTTTGCAAGTGAATAATAACAAAAAGTTTATTTACAATTTACAGACTTGTTTATTGGTATTATATTCAACTTGATTTTTTTTTCCAGCCAATGTTTAAATATATATATATATTTTTTAAATACGGCCTTCCTTTGTTGAACACTCTGCAAATACATTTAAATTATTAGACTTAATGAACAACAAACAACAACAACAACAACAACTGAAATATAAATATTTCCGTGTCTACCATTAATACATGCTGTGATCAATCAGTAATGTCTTGTTAGTCAGTAGTTAGGGAAAGAAAACAGTGTTTTTATTGCAGAGTGCTTAAGATCGTTCACTGAACAGGAATGATGTAACCAAACGAGTTTTCTGAATAGGCGATTGAATAAGTCTGTTTTCTGAAGTCTGTTGTCTAAGTAAGATAGATAAATTGGAAGACAAACTCTCATTAGAAATGCCGATTTTGTTGTATATTTTGCATTGAGGTCTACTGAAATAAATATCTCACATGTACTTATACTATTTTCTACAATATTATCGTACAAAGACAGTTAATAACATCAAGAAAGGTTTTGTAAGGAAAAACATTTGTAAAGGAAAATGCTTTGTTTTATCACTGTTATTATGTGTTAAAAAAGTAAATAAAAATGTAAAAATATAGCTTATTTTTTAATTGTGATAATTCTGTTTTTAATGTTTTAACCAAAATTTCAAAATAATAAACCTAAAAACATTAAACTCATTGTGTGGCGATTTTAAGAACCTTTAAATTTAATTTTTACAAAATAAAATTAGTCTATGGAATCTATATTTTTAGAAACTGAAGCTTTATTGCAGAGTTTTTATGGGATTCACATATTGTGTACTTAGACACATATATATGTTTTCAATAATATTACATTGAGTAAAATGTTTTCTGCCAAATTTTTTTTTATTGTAAAATGATAAATACCTACGAAATCATCAAAACTAATGAGGATAGCAATCTCTGTTTAAATTTACAATCGTCTGCAAACATTTTTGCAACTTTTCAATCGCTTCTGAGAAAAATTGGGACGTGCGCGAGTCCAGAAAGAGATCGATCTCTTTTATGACCTCTTCATTTGAATCGAAGATTGCGTCATCAAGATGCAGCTGCATATGAGAAAACAGATATAAATCTGAAGGGGCTGTATGGTGGATGTTGCACTAAATCCCACTCTAGCTTGTAGAGCGTCCGGCCGGTCATCGTACTAACGTGTGGCCGGGCGTTATCTTGATGGAAGAGAACCACCTTCCTTCTGAACTCGTTTCTTCGTTTTTTGCGAATGGCCTCGCGAACTTTGATTAGCATGTTGCTGTATATTGCACTGCTTATAGTCTGTCCACTTTTCAGGTACTCTTTGTACAGAAATCCGAGACAATCCCACCAGATGCAGAGAAGCACGTTCTTGTTAGTTAGGGCACGTCTTGCAACCGATCCTGTTGATTCCCCAGGTGCTGACCACCCTCCTTTACGGCTTGCATTGTTGTAGTACACCCATTTTTCCTCACAGGTCACAATTCTGTCCAGAATGTTTCCTTTCCTTTGTTCTTTGAGCTTAGCGAAACAACAGTTTTTTCTCTTGCGGTTGTCTTCAGCAGTCAATTCGTGAGGCACCCAGCGGTTGAACTTAAACGTTAGATTTATGCGTTTCAGAGCGTTAACTATTGATTTTTGGGAAAGGTTAAGCTCTAACGCAATAGTTCGTGTTGAAACATTTCTGTCTTGATCAATGATTTGCTTTAACTGCTCACAATCAACTTCAATAGAGGGGCCAGAACGTGGTTCATCTTCAATGTTGAAATTTCCAGCTTTAAACTTCCGAAACCAAACTTTGACTGCGTTATAAGAAACAGTATTGATGCCTAAACTTTCACACATTTTTCTGTGGCATTCAGTTGCACTGAGTTTGTTACGGAACTCATAGTACATTATTGTTCTGAGCTGCTAACGTGATAGCTCCATTTTAAACACTTTTTTGAAGCACAAGATATTAAATTTTTAACAAATTACATAGTCATGTAGTTCCTATGCTCTGCTTTCGAATGCAAAAACTGGTTGGTTGAAAAACTAACAACAGCACAAATGACAGCTGTTGGCGCGAAGGTATCTCCCCTTTTCGGAAAACTTTTTACTCAACGTAATATTTAAACTTCTATTTGCCAATTATGTATTCATACATTTAAACACAGACATACACACATCGCTTTCTCTCTCTCTCTCTCTCTCTATATATATATATATATATATATCTACCCTATATATATAAAATCCTTAAAATCCTAATGAATCGAATTGAAACGAATTTATGTAACGATTCTATGAAACGACTGATTAAACAACTGATTACGTTTCGCGGCGATTTCTCCTAAAATATGGAATACTTTGCGATGAAATTAACACCAAAAATCCGTATTGATCCACAGATCTCAAAACTGATATTAGAATTTTAAAATTAGAATTAGTTTTCGAAATATTAATTTTTTTCTAATTTTAAATATTTTTTTTCTAATGATGGCAACTCAAATTTTAATCATAACAGATTTTTTTTTTTTTCATATTTTAGAAAAGCTTATTTTAAAATAATTTGGCGACGAGTTTGGCCTCCCTTAAATGTATGCTAAGAAATGCATCATGTTACTTTTATTCAGAAATCAATTTGTATTTCATTATCATTTTATTTAATACAAAACTTTCATTTAAAATTTAAACCTTTAAAATAAATGACTTTTACTTCATTCTTTTTTTTTTTAAACGAAACGAAAAGAAAAATATTAGACACAGATGTCATATACGCAACGGGGTACCTAATTGGCGCCAAAATAGCGTTATTTTGCCTGACATGGTAACCCGGCTATTATTGCTTATTTATTAATAAATGTTTATTTGAATTTATTTACAAAAAATGTTATAAATTGTTTTGTTCTATAGTTATTAATAATTTTTTTATTTATTGTTATTTCATTTTAAAAATAACGGAAAATAATTTAAAAATACATATGTAACAGCTATTTGAAAACGAGGTTTTCGCCAAATTGTCGTAAAAAAAATCACGCCAAACTCTGTGCGTATGTGACAATGCAACAAATCATGAGATTTAATTTCCACTTCAAAGAAATGTTTTAATGTTATTACTGCTCCCGTCGACCAATTTCGCCAAATTATACAAATTGACTTATTTTTTTTATTTTAAATAACAAAAGAACAAATAAATTAGGATAACATTAATAAAAATACAAATAAAACGTCGAAATAAAAATCACTTGATGGCGTGAACATTTGTAACTTCCTTAAAGTCAAGTGAATGTGACATTTACGATCAACCATTATTAGCATTTAAACTTATAGTCTCGCGACAGATTTTTGGTCGATGGAATAACCAAGTAGCACCGATTTAATTTACCACTCGAAAAATAAAAAAAATGCTAACTGGCGAGTTAAAAAAAAGCTATTGGCGAGATTTTCACCCGGCTAACATAAAAGTACTCTCTTATGAAAAGCGAAGGAATCAGCCCGTTGTTTATGGCAGTTACATGACTTGGACTATTATAATATAAACGAAATAATGGGGATAGAATAATATTCGGCGACTTATCACACCTGTGGCTGGCTAACATTAAAGTACCAAAATGGCCGCCTGGAATATAAAAAGCGAAGGGATCCGCCTGGAGCTGTTGATGATAGTCACATGACTTATGCTATTATTATAGAGATTGTTTTCAATTTTAAAAACAACTCAAAGAATAATATTTCCTAACGATTAAAAATTTATTTTCACGTGACTATTAAAAACAGTAAAAAAAACCCTTTAAAATTACTGTTAAATGAGTACGTGTTAAATGCAGGAAAATATTGAAAATTATGTCCTGAAAACTGTATTTACACGTGAATATTAAAAGGGAAAGGAAACTTTAAAATAATAAATACATCAACATGCGTTTAACCCTTTCACGGACAAGGCACTTCTATTCGTAAAATCTTGAAATCAGTGAATGGCACAAGAATTTACAAACAAATTTCGAAATACAAAAATGCTTTTGTTCACTTACTTAATAAAAGGGAAATTTTCATCCCGATATTCTAATGCTAATGTGGCATTTAAGAATTAAAATTAAGTGGTCTAAAAATGAACCACCGCCCTTGAAGGGGTTAAAGCAGCAAATTTTAGTAATTGTATTATGTCAATCGTTTTATAACGCTGCTAAAAAATACCGAGAGACAAAGACTCTGTTTACTTAATTCTTTTTATTTTAGCTTATTTTCAAATGTTTAACTGATCTTCTTTAACCAAACACGAAAATTACCATTGGATGTCTTAACAGCAACTGATTCTACCTTAAATTTTTGCAATCAAAGGGAATTGAATGGAAACCAGTTTACAGGGAGATCGCTACAGGTTTTTTCAGTATAATTCAATCTTCTCTAATCTTTTGAAAACCGATCAGATTAGCGTGGTTTTAGATTCTACAGTGTCTGAACGGGGGTTGGCGAGCGTAGCTTGCAGGGGGCAGAGCCCCCTAGTATATATATATAGGGTGTTTCAAAATTATATGTCAAAAATGTAAAGGCAGATAAAGGGGACCTAAGTAAGGAGATTTCGTATAGGAATGTGAGTGCGAAAATGCAGCGTTTAGGTATAGTAGAGGGCGCTGTTGAGTTCGGTGGATAAAATCACTTCGCTGGCTTGAATCGTCATTCTCCGCACAGATTTCGAGTAACTTGCGTCATTACACAAATGTGGAGCTTGCCGACATGCATGTCATGTATGGGGCTGCATAAGGAAATGGAACGGCTGCTCAAAGAATGTGCATGGAACGATTCCCGGGTAGGAATCTGCCAGATTACCGAACATTTGAGCGTCTTTATCGGATGTTTTGCACGAGTGGATCGTTTTATGCTGCGAGGCGTGATACGGGCACTGGAAGATGTCGCAGAATTTCTGCAGAGGATGAAGCAGCATCATGCACAGTAGGGGATAATTCTTCGACAAGCTCGAGAACTGTTGGACGTGCGTTGGGTGGGAGCCATTTTCTTGCGCATCCCCATACATAAAATGCATGTCGGCAAGCATTGGTGTAACTTTCGGGTTCAACTTATTTCTCATACATTTCTCTATGAAACTACCAGTTTTCATGCTTTTGTATGCAATAGTTTTTGCAGGATAAGCCAAAAAATTAAAAAAACTCATAACAAATTCAATTACGGCAGCAGCAGCGTTAGTTACTTTTTTTTAAAATAGAGACATATTTCTCTTACTAAACACTACAAAAATTTGTTGATTTTAAGGTATAATACTGACACCCCAGCTGCCAGTATTATAAAGCAAGATTAACAAGTAGCATACCGTCTTACAAATATACTAGCAGTGATATACCGTATATTACTGCTTATTTAATGGTTTATTATTGTTGATTTTACAGTATAATATTGGCAGTTGGGAGGCCGGTATTATACCGTAAAACCATTTTTTTTCTTTTGCTGTGCAGTAATAATAATAATAAAAAAAAAGCAGCAATCAATTGTATAAACTATTAAATATCAAATCTAACAACTTTAATTATCCTTATATTGTTGTTATACCAGAATACAATAAAATTTCGTATTGTTACCATTGGTTTAAAAACTTATAACAATTTTTTTTTTTTTATTGAATATGCTAACTAACTATATGAAATTACTGTACAAAATGATAACAAACATTGCATCAAAAACAGTTAAAACAAATAAATAATAAAAAAAATTTAAAAACGTTCATTACATAACAGCTTTTGATTTTAATGATTTGTTTAATGAAATGAAAATCGAAGACTTTAGAATTATTAACTTGTTATTCAAAGAAAAGTAAGAATATATTCTAAAATTAAACACACTATTTCTGTTTCTTATTTCAAAACTTTCACTAGATTCGTGCTACACCATAATTATATTTAATTATACTATTTATAAACAATGTACAGGATTACCACAATGTGGCAAAGTGTCTAGCATTTTATGGATTTACATTTATATTATTATGAAAGAAATAATTGGGTAAATGATTGTTTCTTCTACAGGTACATTGATGACGTTATTGTCTTTTATATGAAGCATGAATTGTCTTACAGACAAGGCCATCGCTAAGACTTTTTATTCGTGGGTGAGATGACCTTAAATTGCCAAGTCAAATTTCAGTATTTGCCAACTAGTTTTATAATTTTGCCAAGTTACCACAACTAGAAAATATATTATAGTTCGTATTTGTTAAAATTTTAATAATATTCCCAATTTGATTTGTAACTTTTACTATTTCTATCAGAAATAGAAAATGTATTACAGTTTTTATTAAAGTTTTAAACAAATTTGCCAAGTGTAACAGCATTCGTGAACGTTTTTTGGGGGGCGGGAAGCTCCCCCTTCCCGCCTATTCCCCTTGCGAGGCCCTTGCTTACAGAGGCTTCTCGCACATTTTTTAGATGAGTTTGTTTTGATGTAAAAAGGTTGTTTCCATAGAAAATTTGTTTTTCACAGCAATTATATTTTTAAAAGTATAAATTCTCGTCTGGTAACGGAAATTTTTGTTTACATGCAAAACGGCGCTTTTAAAATCTGTTGGATGGAAGGCTATATTTCTGTACTTTCCGAAGAGAATTTATTCGTATTCGATAGTAGAAGGAAAAGGAGAGTTCTGCTTCACCAGGCGGTGGTGGTGATGGGCGTGGCCAAGGACGATTGATAGGGGGCGTGGTTGAGTGATTGTCAGGTGGGGGAGATAAGAAAATGATTGATAGGTGAGATAAAATTCCAGACAAAGTGGAGCCCACCTCCTGTCGGCATGCTATAACAGAAGGGCTCTACTGTAAGAGAATAGATAGAACAAAGGAAAGCGTTCATGAAGAGGATGAATGAAGAGGATTAAGGAAGAGTCTATTATAAGAGGAGAGGAGAACAAAGGAAAGCGTTAATTAAGTTAGTTAATGAAGAGAATTAATGCTATGTTTAAATTATGCTTCGGGGGTCGTCTACATATTAAAATTGTAACAAACTTTAAAATTTTACAATATTAACATCTAATTTTGACATCATATTTGGGTTATACGATAAATTTTACATTAAGATAAGAAATGAGAAGTTATTTGGTCAAGTAGTTCAGGAATTATAAAGGTTTGAACTTTGAAACTCTAATGTTGAATTTATTTTCAATCGTTGTAAAACAGAGTGCATGGCAGCAGCTTTTTAAGCATAACAAAAAAACTATTCGACGGAATGAGCTGTAATTTTGAATTCGCATGTTTGAGACTTTTAAAAATAGATTCCTATTAAAAAAGATACGTTATAATTAATATTTTTTTTCGCATATTAATTTGAAGTACATGGTACTTGAAATGAATGTTTTATTATATTTTTATTATATTTACCTTTATTTGATTTATTTTATTATATTTTTATTACTTTTAAATATTTGATGTTATTATTGTTTGCTATCATTTAGTTATACTTTTATTATATCTTATTGTTATTTTACGAATAAGCCAATATATTGTACTTAGATTTGTATGGGTGGTTCTTAGAATATATAGCAGAAATGAAAGCGTTTCTCAGGTGCACGAAAACAGACAAAAATCAAACAGGAACAGAAATTTCCGCTTCGCTTATTTAATGAAAAATATAGCATGTCTCATTGAAAGCTGAACCAGAATTTTAAAGATAATTACGAGATTATAACTAATTATAGATTTTTTTGCTTTTGTGTGAAATGTGATGATATTCAAAGCCCAATTAAAGTTGTCTGGGGCCCAAGAGTCAGAAGATTTTCGCTGACTTCCTTTCCCTTTTTATAAAAATGCTTATGAAACTCATGCTAATATAAATTTTCTTTCGCCGTTTCATGCTAACAATACCTTAAATTTTGCTTCATATTAAATATCTCTTTAAAAAATAATTGTAACAAAAATAGTTTGTCTACAGCATATAAGCAGTTTTGAGAGAACGGAAATGCACATACCAAGTTATTATAGAGATATCTATTAGTTAGATATTGGAGATTGAAATTATTTTTTCAGAGATTTCAGGAAGTTTTCTAAACCATTTTACTCATTTTGGGGCCTCCGTATGTGGTGGGCCCAAGGCCTCGGCAATCAGGCCCTGATGACATCAAGAGGTGCTCTGGAAGTACATAGTAATTCGCTCAATGACACCGTGCATATTGACAGCTATATTTCGAAAAAGGGAATGTCTGGTCAGTGTTGCTTGGTATGAATCGTGGCCATTTCCAACATTTATTGTGATGTCATAATATGTACCAAAATTTAATTAAATTGAACATTTGATTTATTTCCGTTTTAATAAAAAAATTCTGCTTTATAATGTACGATAGCCCAAATCTTGCTCATTTTTACCTCATTATAGATCGTGCAAGCATGAAATAATACATGTTTTGTGGAATATATGGTAATTTGGGAACGAATTCGACAATGATTTGACAATTACTGCAAATTATTTCATTCATTTAAATTTCGATTTTGGATATAGTTTGGGTATTTTATAGATACTTTTAATAACAAGTTTGAGTTTCATCTTTCGTTTTAACCGGTGGCGCTGCTATGCTGCATTTTTCAGGAAGTATTAACATGTATGAGATAGAAGAAAGTTTTTGATTGCCACATCCATTGATACATTACTGTTACTGTTACATTACAGTTTTGATACATTACTGTTTTTAAAACACTAAAACTTCTACAAATATTTGTCAAATCGCTCCATTATTTTTTGCATCGTCAATATAGTGTACTTAATAAAATTAAGGAGCGATTTTACAATTGATGAATTAGTTTATGAGAAAGAAAAAATAAAATATGCAAACATAGGCAAAATCGCAGCAAATGATAAAAAAAAAAGGATTTCTTTAAAGTTCCCATTTTTATTTTTTATTTTTTATTTTCATTATATTATAAAATTCATCCCTAATTTTATTAAGAATAGATACACTATATCGAGGATACAAAAAATAATGGAGCGATTTGCCAAATATTTATAGTAGTTTTAGTGTTTTAAAACACAGTAATGTATTAACAAAAAAAAAAAAAAAAAAAAAAAAAAAAAATTAGAAATTTCAATTTTTACCCGCAAAACGATTTTTTTTTCTTATTAAAATAAGTTTTTATAAGTATTACCTATAATAATATGTGTATATATAATAAGTAAATGTACATCAGTGAAAAAAAATCTCTCTTCAAATGGTACCGAGTCCCCATAAAATACGTTATGAATGAATATTTAGGTTTGTCTTAGATTCAGTTGCGACTCTATGATTCTATTATATTTTTCCATCTAATTTTTCCCAGATATTTCAGAGTCACTCTCTTTTTCCATTATTATTATTATTATTATTATTATTATTATTATTATTATTGGAAGAGTTCCATATTCTGTTCTGGTTGGCGCGATTGGCGAAGGAATCCAAAATGGCGCCAAAAGGCTGTTTTAGCATGTCACCAAATTTTTCAAGATGGGAGAAAAACATGGTTTTTAAATTTTTATAAACATATATTTTTATATTATAACGTTATATATGTATTATTTTTATATATATTATATATATAATTATATACTAGCAGGAATGACCGAGCTAAGCTCGGTCAAAATTAACTTTCTGTTTATCTCGATATATTTTCCCCACTGAATCATTCTTGCTGTTTTAGATGCAATTAGCTTGACCGTGAAACATAGTGACCCAAAATGACCAACTAATCGAATTTTTTCGAACATGCGACCTATCACAATGCTCTTCTCGAGCCTGAAAACAATGGAATACAAAATTTATTGAAAATCGTTAGTCGTTTTCTAGGTAAAATAAGCTTGATCCACGTTGATTCAAAAAACCACTAACCGAAATTCATCGACAGATGTGAGCTATTTCAATGGTCTTTTTGTACTGTGAAACGGTATAACAAAAAAAATTGCCAAAATTGTTTGAACCTTTTTGAGATGCCGTTATCTTGACCCCGACCCATTATCAGCAAAAGGACCCACTAATAGAATTTTCTTGAGCATGCGACCCAGCCCAATGGTTTTATCTTGTCCAGAAACGGTATAGTACAAAGTTTTGTCAAAATCTTTTGAGCGATTTTTTAGATACAGTTAGTTTGATCCTGATCCATTAGGACCCAAAATGACCCATTGATTGAATTTTCTTGAACGTGTGACCCTGCCCAATGCTCTTATCATGCCCGGAAACGGTATTATACAACATTATGTCAAAATGTTTTGAAGCGCTTTTTAAATACAATTAGCTTGACCCTGATCCATTGTGTTACAAAATGACCCACTAATCGAATTTTCTTGAACATGCGACCTAGCCCAATGGTCTTGTCGAGCCCGAAAACGATAGAATACAAAATTTAGTCAAAACCGTTTAAGCCGTTTTTTAGATACAATTAGCTGGACCCTGACCCATTGTGACCCAAAATGACCCACTAATCGAATTTTCTCGAACATGTGACTTAGTCCAATGCTCTTCTCATGCCCAGAAACGGTATACGTAATATAAAATTTGGTCAAAATGTTTTGAGCATGTTTTTAGATTCAATTGGCTTAACCCTTGCTCATTGTGACCCAAAATGACCCACTAATTGAATTTTCTCGAACATGTGACTTAGCCCAATGGTCCTCTCATGACCAGAAACGGCCGTATATTAAAAAATTTTGTGAAAATGTCTTGAGAGGTTTTTTTTAGATATAATTAGCTTGACCCTGACCCATTATGCCCCACTAATCGAATTTTCTCGAACACGTGACCCATCCCAATGGTCTTTTCGTGCCCGAAAACGATAGATTACAGAATTTCGTCAAATCGTAGTACCGTTATCTAGATAAACTTAACTGGACCCACGGTGACCCAAAAATGACCCACTAATCGAATTTTCTTGAACACGTTACCCATCCCAATGGTTTTTTCGTTCCCGAAAATGGTTAGATACAAAATTTAGTCAAAATCGATTGAGCCGGTCTCTAGATATTATTAGCTTGACCCTGACCCATTATGACCCAAAATGACCCACTAATCGAATTTTCTCGAACACGAGACCCATCCGAATGGTCTTTTCTCGCCCGAGAACAGTAGGGTGCAAAATTTCGTCAAAATCATTAGAGCCGTTATCTAGATAAACTTAGCTTGACCCACTGTGACCCAAAAATGACCCACTAATCAAATTTCCTCGAACATGCGACTTAGCTCAATGGTCTTCTCGTAATCCAAAACTGTAGAATATAGAGTTTAGTGAAAATCGTTAGAGCCGTTTTTTAGATAAAAATAGCTTAACCCACAGTGACCCAAAAATGACCCACTAATCAAATTTTCTCGAACATGTGACCTAGCCCAATAGTTTCTTCGTGTCGAAAAACGTTTGGATTTGAAATTTGGTCAAAATCGATTGAGCCGTTTTTTAGATATAATTAGCTTGACTTTGACCCATTACGACCCAAAATGACCCACTAATCGAATTTTCTCGAACACATAACCTAGCCCAATGGTCTTATCATGCTCAAAAATGGTAAGATACAAAATTTCGTCAAAATCGGTTGAGCCGTTCTCTAGATATAATTAGTTTGACCCTGACAAATTATGACCAGAAATGACCCACTAATCGAATTTTCTCGAACACGAGATCCATCCCAATGATCTTTTCGTGCCCGAAAATGGTTAGATACAAAATTTAGTCAAAATCGATTGAGCCGTTCTCTAGATATAATTAACTTGACCCTGACCCATTATGACCCAAAATGACCCACTAATCGAATTTTCTCGAACACGAGACCCATCCCAATGGTCTTTTTGTGCCCGAAAACAGTAGGATTCAAAATTTCGTCAAAATCGTTAAAGAAGTTATCTAGATAAACTTAGCTTGACCCACGGTGACCCAAAAATGACCCACTAATCGAATTTTCTCGAACATGTGACTTAGCCCAATAGTTTTCTCGTAATCCAAAACACTAGAATACAGATTTTAGTGAAAATCCTTAGAGCCGTTTTTTAGATAAAATTGGCTTGATCCATAGTGACCCAAAAATGACCCACCAATCGAAGTTTCTCGAACATGTGACCTAGCCCAAAAGTTTCTTCGTGTCGAAAAACGGTTGGATGTGAAATTTGGTCAAAATCGATTGAGCCGTTTTTTAGATATAATTAGCTTGACCTTGACCCATTACGACCCAAAATGACCCACTAATCGAATTTTCTCGAACACGTGACCTAGTCCAGTGGTCTTATCATGCCCGAAAATGGTAAAATACAAAATTTCATCAAAATCGTTAGAGCCGTTTTTAAGATAAAATTTACACACACACATGCACACACATACATACACACACAATTTTTGCTCGCATTATAGTATAAGATTTAGATATGCATATATAAATACACATATTAATAAATGCTTTATGCTTATATATATATTTATAATTTTGTATATTTCGTATTTAATATATTTATTTTACATGTGACATTAAAACATAACATTATATTGTAAACTTACATCTTAAAGAATATTAAATGCACAAAAAATATATTTGCATAATATTACATCTTCGGAAAAATATCCTTTAAAAAAGTCCGGAAAATTATAATTACAAAAAATTAATTACAAAAAATACGAATGCAAAATTATTACTTATCCACCAGTAGCCTTCAAGTAATAAAAGAAACAACCCCAAATGCTGACGATCGCGACGACCACATTGAAACATTTATCACCAAAAAAAGCTCGCAAAAAAACAAAAAAAAAAAAAAAAAAATAAATAAATAAAAAACCAAAAACCAAAAACAAAAACAAAAACCCCAGAACAGGATATGGAACTATTCCTATTATTATTATTATTGTTACTATTATTAGGATAGAGTATTATTTTTAACTTTTAATGAATTTAAATACATTTGTATTCCACTTATATATGTCTAAATATCTCTAAAGTAAGTCCTTATGTAGTTCAGAAGATTTCCCAGTTTGATTTAAAAAATTTACCGAGCTTCAGATCTTATTTATTTGTTTTCCACATTTTTATCTCCTATTTTTTCAGTCTAAAAAGCTCTAAAGGGAGCCGTTCTCGGTATAAGGTTACAAAAGCAACCAACAAACTATTGTTAGCCGTTAACGAAGCAAGATGATCCAACTTCTAACAATCTGCTTTTATTTTCTCGGCTCAAATTGAGTTTTCTTTTTCTCAACTTTTTCTTGATTTGAAGTATGTCAGTAATGGTAGTAATTATGGTTTAATATAAAGTGCAATGATTGCTCTTCGAATTTTGCCGTTTAATATACGCAATATTTAAGACAGAATAAATTGATCAATCTAAGAGAAAATAAGAATTCTTGTTGAAAGAAAATTTAGTTACGAAATCTGTTTTAGTTTTATTTTAGCGCAAAAAATATATTTTTCTTTTTTGAAAGTTTTTCAAATAATGACATGAAGTTTTCATTTTTTAGATAATTCATAAATCATCGATTTTGCATGATTTTAAAACTTATTAATTATTCAATGTTAATATTTCATTGCATAATTTTTAAATTAATAATTGTGAATGCTGAATGTTACATTTGTCAAACTTAAAATACAGGGTTCTCTAAGATGTATTTTAAAATCCAGTAACAAACAAACGATGAGAGCTATTGAAGTTATTCTTGTAACAGCGTCATGTGTGATGTCAGGTATTTTACTAGGCTTCTTTGTTCTAGTCGAAATATTACCGATAGATGCCGTTCATCTCAAACTGTACTACTGCTGAACAGAACCTTGCGATTTCAAAGCACAAATCATTGTTTTGGTTGTTTCAACCAATAAACAAATTGACGCTTAAAGATTCACTGATCTTTGATCCATCTTTATACAGTAGTTTGAGCGTCCCAACAGTTCGAGACAGCACAACATCATCTATTGCTGATACTTGGAACTTAAACAAGGAATTCTAGAAACGAAATTCTCCACTTCACGCATTAATTTTCTGCGAGATTACCTTAAGGGTGCTGGTCACTTACAATCCAGTTTTCTGTTCTCCATGTTAACCTATGGGAATATTTTTTCTCAATTTTCTCCACAGTTGCCACAGTTTACTTGTTAAGGGGTGATGGATTGCCAGAAGAATGAAACAATAGGTATTATTATTGTCTTTAGGTGCGTTCCTAATTATATAAATACGTAGCACCTATAGTCGTCGTCTGGTCTGTCCGCATATAACAGTGCAAAAATTACCCAACCGAATGGTGTGAAATTTAGTACGTATAATCGTTTCAGAATTTTGTCGAGTCATTTCAAATTTTATGAAAATCGAATCAAAACTTAAAAATATATTTAAAATTTTTTCTTCATTCTATTTGAAGAATAATCTTCATATATATTCCACGAAATTTCACGTTATCACAATTTAAATCCAAGGTTGGGAGAGCTTAATTATAGACTTCACGATTCGTTTTAAATCATATTTGGGAGAGCTAAGTTCAAGAATTCACGATCTGTTTTTAAATAATATTAATGTAAACAAACATATTTCACAACTGAAAATGGCGCTGGTGTTTTTCAGTATAAATCCAAGTCAAGCACAGGATAATTAAAAACTTTGTATATTTACACTTTTAATATGTACAATATTTACAACGAAAACATTTGAATAATATTTGTTATTCCTCACTAGGAATTCCAGATAATTTCTTTTATATGTTCAAGAATATTTATTTCTCCCTTTTCGGAAGGTCAAGAAATACACAGCCAGCATGCTGCTTTCGAGATTCACATTCGAACTGAACTATAAACAAGAGAAATGCTTTTAAAACAATTAATACTTCAGAAACTATTTCTTCTAACAAGAAGTCAAGCATGATTTCATATTCGGAAATAAATTTCCCCCTTTTTTTTAAATTAAACATCATTTCTTCTAATAGAAGACCACGATAAAAAACCTATACGCAGCTTATTACCTGCTGCGTTCAAGATTTACTTTCACAAAACCAACTAATAAAAGGAACAAGAAAGAAAAAATGTTTTTTAATATTAATTCTCTAGTCGGACCACGTGACCTGGGATCACTGGCGCCTAATCAGTCTGGCTGAGAAAAGAAGAGGTTTGCGAAATTTCACAAACTCCCCCCCGATGAACAAGGGTTCATCAAATGAGGATTCAAAATAATTAAAGTAGAAATAAAATTATTCTAAAAAATTATCAGTTACACTATACATAAATACAATACAAATCAAAATATATACTTACATACTGGACTTCAAACAAAATAATAAAACAATTAAAAATATTTGGTTGGCAGGTTTCTGCTACTAAAAATAGAAAGAACAATTTAAATCTATACAAATTTTTCTAGAATATTCAATACAAAAAAAAATTAACTAAAAATTAGAAATATTATCAAACAAGAAACATTTTTTTTTAAGTGAAAAAAATAATTTTTTTTAAGTCAATAAACAAAAGAGTTCAATTTTTTTTTTTTTTTTTTTTAAAGTCAAATGTCAAATGAGAGTTTTTGAGTCTCTAATAATATCAGAGTTTTTTTTTTTCAGTTCTATTAATAAAAAAGTTCAGAGTTTTTTCACTTCTAAATTATACACAAGAATCAATAGGTCTTTTAATGATGGAATTATTTGCCTTCAGCTCATAAGACGTCATTTTTTTTAAATCTGTGTCCACAAATACCTAACTTCCAGAAAGTTCTTGATACATGTTCATATGCATAAAAATCACATCATATATTTCAAAGTCAGAAGTTTTATTCTGGTCCGTGTAGTGAGCAGATTGTAAGTTGAGAAGATACTCATTTTTCAAGCGCTTCCAATAATGATTCAGAAGAGTCTCGCGCAAATGGAAGCGTTTCACTAAGGATTCCTTGGTTGCAGGTAAACACAAGATATGCTTTAGAGTTGCTATAACTAGTTGACCAGGGCGAACACTAAAGTTCTTGGAGATTGCACATTTGTTTAGGGCTGATTTTATGCATTGTCTGGATCTTAAAATCCCAAATTTTTTCACGAGTTGATACTAATGTACTGGGCACTCCTGAATGAAAAACTTTTTCATGTGCATCTTTCACGATTAATTCAGTTAAATTATGTTTTGCAGGAATCACAAAGGGGTGTTTTTCATAAAATGAGGAATCAGACTTTTGTAACAGTCCTCGTACCAACAGCAAAACATCATCTGACAACATAGGATTTAACTGAAGAAGATTTGACTCTTTAGGGATACTCTTGTTACATTTCATGGATTTTATAACCTTAGGGAAACTTTCTTCCTGCACCAGCTTTAACCAAAAATTTTCAGCATGTAACATTTCCTCAGCTGATAATTGTGAAAATGTTCTTTTCTCTACCTTTAATTTTATATTAGAAATAAATCTAAATAGCCATACAGTTACTCGATACAATTTCTTTAGGGAGCTATACTTTTCAAGATTAAAAATGGGAATTTCATCAGATTTATTTGTTTGAACAACACAAGAGATGGTGGCTGCTTTTTTATACTTCTCTTCAGAAACATCAGGTAATCGAGATGCAGAAATTTTAACACTAGGCCACTGATTTTCAGGCAAGGAAAGAAATTCAGGAACATATACATTAGGGTTAGCATCAGGAAAAACATGAAATTGGAGATGCTCCTTTTCCATGATCAGGTTGCTAAAATACTGCCAGGGAATTTTCAAGTGAGCGAGATCAGGGATTTCTGAAAGCCAATTTTGCCAATCATTTTCTAGTTCACCAGAAACAAAAGGGGCAATAAATCCGGCTGAATCAAGGAACATAGTTGCAATTTTCAAAACATTGCGTTTAGTAGAAAAATCATTATTTAATTTTTCTAACAAGGGTCGTAATTCCAATCCTAATTTATCTTCCGTATTGTTCCAGATCAATCCTAAAATTTTCAAGGAAGTATTTGGGGGTTCAAAACTCGAAACAGGAATGTTTTCATCATCTAAAACATTAGAATTCAAGTTAGGGACATGATACAAACATTCGTTTAATAATAGAGAATCATCATATTTGGAAGAAGCATCATAGACTATGCGCATTTTGGTTGTAGTTTTATCGTCACGGATAACAGGTCTGTGTGGCATGTAATAGGAATTATTAGAATCTTTCTCGGTGCACAATTCTATTACACCCTCATTAAACTGCTCTAGCAAAATGGAGTTATATTCTTTAAATAAAAAATCGTTTTTCAAGAATTTATTTTCTAAACTAGAAAACCGCTTCTTTGCTACTTCAAGATTATTTCTAAGCAATTCACGAGAATTTTTCCACAATAATTTTGTTTCATAACGCCCATTTACGAATTTTAAATTTTCTTTAAATTCTTTTATTACCTCATGATCGGTAATGTTCTTTTCATTGCTTTCAGCAATGCCAATTGATTCAAGATCCCAAAATGCTTTCAGCTGAGTATTTATATTTTCAACTGAAACACGCAAACGAGCTACTTCTTTTTTATTCGACTCTATCTGCCCTTGCATCGTATGACCGAAAATAGTTTCTGCAACGTATAATTCTTTTGTCAATTTTCCCTCGATTCCCTTTAATATTTTCCACAAAAAGTCAGACCCTAGCAAAATATTTATTTCCTGTTCAAGACCTGTATCAGCAGGCTTAAAGCCTCTTGTTCTCATTATCTCTAGAAGTTCTGGTTCTAGAGTTTTCACAGAAGCTCCAGTTATATTATCAACCACTAGTGCTTCGATATTTATCGAGTTAATAGGTTGCACAACACTGGATAATTCTAGAGCAACAACTTCATAACAAGATTCATAAGGGCGTCTCCGCCCAAAAGGATAAACTAATAAATTTTCTCTTCGCAATGGCTTCAATTTTAATTTTTGTACTAGCGATCTCTTCACGAAGCATTTTTCTGAACCACTATCACATAAAACGCGAGCCAACAAGCATTCCTTACCAGCAGACACAGAAACTGTACAAGTCTGCACTAATGTAGATTTATTTTGTTTATATTTTTGTTCCGACATCATAGATACAATTGCACCTTTCATTTCTTTTTCAGGATTTTCTTTTGCTGTTTCTTTAAAACAAAACAAAGGACTATGGGTAGTGTTACCACATTTGGAACAAGGGTTAATTTTTGTTCTACAGTTAATTGATAAATGCGACTTATTTGTGCATTTGTAACAGCGGCCTTCTTTCTTTAATTTATATCGTTTCTGTTCATCAGTGAATTTCGAACAATTTAGTCCTACATGATCAGAAGACTTACAAAATATGCAAAACTGTTTTGTAGATGTATTTAAAGCAGCAGCTGAAGGTATATTTTTCTTTTGCGGAAAATTTTGATATTTACTTGAAGAATTTTCATATTTGGTTTTAGGATTTTCATAAGCCTTGGTTTGGGAATTATTTACTAAATTAGTAGCTTCACGACATCTTAATTCCGTTTTAATAAAATTTATTAAATCGGTGACTTCACAGTCCTTATCGGGGTCACGTTTTCGATGGAAATCTAGTATCAAATTTTCGGGTAATAATCGTAATAATAAGGGTAGTAATAAATGGCCATAGGAGCCTGATGCTACTCCTAACGCATCAAGATTTCTAATACACGTTTCAATATTATCATACAACTTTCTTAAAGAAGCAACATTGTTAGAGGATTTTACTGGCTCAAGACTCAGGATTTTGTTCATGTAACAGTTTATGATATTTTCCCGCTTACTATACCTCTCTTCTAACAATTTTAAACAAGTTGAATAATTTTGATCTGTCAGTTCAAAACCAGCTACAATATTATATGCAGGTCCAGACAACAAAGATTTCAGGTATTGGAATTTTTCAATTTTTGATAACGATTCGTTTGAATCTATCGCACTAGTAAATAAATTAAAAAATTCTAAGAACTGGCTTGCATCACCAGAAAATTTTTCTATGTTAAGTTAGGAAGCTTCACTGCCGAAACTGGTTTACTTCCGATTTTTGAACCGTTACTCGATTCTAGTAAAACTTTTGGTTCAGTTTCGATTTTACATTTTTTAAGCCTCATCTTAATTTTAAATTTCAAACTTGATATTTTTTCAGAATATTCTTCTACCGATTTTAGTTCTTTTTCATATTCAGTTTTTTCCTGAATTAGCTCATCTATTTCGGAATCTAATTCCTTTAGTTGAGCTTCCTTTTCATTTACGAGCTCTAATGATTCCATTAAAGAATCGCAATCAGTTTTATCAATATCAACAGATAATAATGTATCACATTTTGAGATTAATTTTGTAACTGCCGCGCGAACGGTAGCTCTTTTACTTTTAAGCTTATCAGGCTTATCCATGTTTAAAATTAAATTCAATTTTTAAAATAAATTATCATGAAAAATGTATATTTTCAAGAAATCAACAGTCATGCAGAATAATAAAGGTATTTCTTACCTTTTTCCGGGTTGTTGAGGCGCCAAAACATGAAGAATAATCTTCATATATATTCCACGAAATTTCACGTTATCACAATTTAAATCCAAGGTTGGGAGTGCTTAATTATAGACTTCACGATTCGTTTTAAATCATATTTGGGAGAGCTAAGTTCAAGAATTCACGATCTGTTTTTAAATAATGTTAATGTAAACAAACATATTTCCAAACTGAAAATGGCGCTGGTGTTTTTCAGTATAAATCCAAGTCAAGCACAGGATAATTAAAAACTTTGTATATTTACACTTTTAATATGTACAATATTTACAACGAAAACATTTGAATAATATTTGTTATTCCTCACTAGGAATTCCAGATAATTTCTTTTATATGTTCAAGAATATTTATTTCTTCCTTTTCGGAAGATCAAGAAATACACAGCCAGCATGCTGCTTTCGAGATTCACATTCGAACTGAACTATAAACAAGAGAAATGCTTTTAAAACAATTAATACTTCAGAAACTATTTCTTCTAACAAGAAGTCAAGCATGATTTCATATTCGGAAATAAATTTCCCCTTTTTTTAAAATTAAACATCATTTCTTCTAATAGAAGACCACGATAAAAAACCTATACGCAGCTTATTACCTGCTGCGTTCAAGATTCACTTTCACAAAACCAACTAATAAAAGGAACAAGAAAGAAAATGTTTTTTAATATTAATTCTCTAGTCAGACCACGTGACCTGGGATCACTGGCGCCTAATCAGTCTGGCTGAGAAAAGAAGAGGTTTGCGAAATTTCACACTATTAAATCCTATCATACATAATTAATTCAATGATACCCCATGATAGGTAATGATTCTAGGTTGCCTTGGTAATTACGTTCTATTTAAGATGGAGTCCTATTATTTCTGTATTACTGAATTTAATACATATAATCGTAATAAATTTTGTATTCATGCATTTTTGCATAAGAGTGCAACAGCTATTGCACCAAGATCGGAATATTTATAAAACTAGTTATAGTACGAACGCCCCTCATTTGCCACGCTTGACGTACAATTTCCGACTTGTTTAAACTATTGTATAACGTTTTTTATTTTACATATACTATCGAGTTTTTACACTACATTTCAAGTAAACTTCATGAAAATTTTAAACCAAAATATCAATTCTGGACCAAGCTATCTGTTGGATTCTTGAACGCTAACTTACAAATAGTTCCTTCTGGTAATACCAACAGTATTTCTTAGTGTTTTATCTAAAATCAAAACAACAACAACAAATATTATTTTAATACTTTATCTAGTACTTAATTGAAGCTTTTTAAAATTAATTAACCAAAATGGTGACCTCTGAAAATTTACTTATGAATTTTAGGGGGAAAAAACCCTCTTTTATTTTTTATAAAAAAAATATATAAAAAAAATCTTCGATTAAGCACTAGTTTTTATACCTAGAATATGCTGTATAAATTTCATTTAAATTCGTCTAGCGGTTTTTTAAAATCTAGTTGTCACTGTCTTTGAAAATTTAGTTTTGGAAAAAAATGCATTTAAAGTTTCATACTATTATGATTGAGATCCTACTATTCAACGTTTATGGTTATAGTAAAATAGATTCTAATATATAACAATACATTTCCATGTATTCAATACGCAGGTAAAAAACGGTTAGTAATAGCTGCCGTCAATAAGAGAGACAAATTGCAATTACAGGATATCTCTAAAACTATCCATTGGATCAACTTGAAATTTTCTCAGAATATTTTCAAACTCTTACATATTAAGAAAAGGAAAAAATTCGATTTTTTTGAAAAATCTGACTATCTCTAACCTCTTAATGAATTAAAAAACCTTCAGTCCATTTAATGCTCCTTGTACAAGCCGTGGAAAAAAATGTAAACACCCCCTACTAACTCTGCAACAACTTATTGTAGAAGAAAGTTACTGGTATCAAACGGTTGGAAATAAAGTCTACTTTTAAATGATGTATATGAAATTTGCTTAGGGGGGGGGGGGGGGCATCTACAAATCAAAGCCAGACCAAACTATGTTTTTTTTAATACCAACACCCGATTTAGACTACATATTTTAAAATTTCGGTTCAAACTATGCCCCAGAAATGAAATTTCAAATCATTTGGATAAGTTTCTAAATTATAAGCCTTCAAAATTTAGAGCTTCTAATGTTAAATTACATTTTCATATATTTATTAATATCTCCTGAAATTATAATCCTAATGTGATAATTTTTTGTGTGGTTACAATACTAAAAAATCCAAAAATAAATACATTGAATTTGTAATGTTAAAAATTTTATAATATGAATTATGAAATTAATATTCGAAAAAATAATGAATTGCAACCTACAACTGCTTTGATAGATTTATATATTTATTATATCCTGCTTTATGCGAATTGTCAATTTCAAATTTTTCTTCCAAGTAGTTTTCCAATTATGATTGAAAAACATCAAAATGATGATTTAAGGGGTATCATACCTTTTAACATCTCCATCGTCAGTGCAAAAGGGATGTAGTTTTAAATTCTCAAAACTTTCTAAATTCTTATTGATATTAAACAAATATCTGTAATATTTTTAAGCCATATTTAAGGCTTTATAAAATGTAAAAATAAACACTTATAATTAAAAAAAAAATACAGTGCAGTTAATATTGCAAAAATTTTCCACGTGGTATTTCACAATCCGCACGATAACTTAATTTACAATAGATATATAAACATAAAAAGTATGTTATAATGGGCTCTAACCTATATTTTATAGGATGAATTAATATTATAGAGATAGGTAAATATTTTCATTATTTTGTAGCCATTAATTAATTTTTGTTCGATTTTTTTCCATTTTAGGTAGCTTTCTTTACAAAAAAGCTACCTATTGCAGCCGTTCGGAGGAAAGCGATTTCAAAAAATTTTGGTATATTTTCATCGATCATGACCCCCAGACCCCGAAACCACCCTCCGTTCAAAATTGATATATATATATATATATATATATATATATATATATATATATATCTGACCTATGTCACACTGTAACTCCCGTAATTATGAACCGATTTCGATGTAATTCGGCGTGTACATAGTACATACCAATGTCTCGACCGAGTTCGTTGACCAGCTTCATCCGCCGTTTTGTTTCAAAATGGCGGCCATTTAAAATTTTAAAAAAAATTTAAAACTTGAAATGTGGTACCAAAAAATTAAAAATGGAAAAATATTTTTTTCTTATGTATTTGACCTTTATACAAAGATTCCGGAGCAGTTTTTGTTTCGTCTATATCTTAAAAAATGGCTGAGTTATAGCATTTTGAATTTCTAGCGTGGCTGACATTTTGAAACGTCCGGAAATTTGTCACGCGATAAAAGGCGTATTTATGAACCGATTTGGATGTAATTCGGTGTGTACATAGTACATACCAATCTCTCGACCGAGTTCGTTGGCCAGCTTCATCCGCCATTTTATTTCAAAATGGCGGCCATTTAAAAATTTTTTAAAAATTTAAAATTTGAAATGTGGTACCAAAAAATTGAAAATGGAAAAATATTTTTTTCTTATGTATTTGACCTTTATACAAAGATTTAGGAGCAGTTTTTGTTTCGTCTATATCTTAAAAAATGGCTGAGTTATAGCATTTTGAATTTCTAGCGTGGCTGACATTTTGAAGCGTCCTGAATTTTGTCACGCGATAAAAGGCGTATTTATGAACCGATTTGGATGTAACTTCGTTTATACATAGTACATACCAATGTCTCGACCGGGTTCGTTGGCCAGCTTCACCCGCCATCTTGTTTGAAAATGGCGGCCATTTAAATTTTTAAGAAAAATTTAAATTTGAAATGTGGTACCAAAAATTGAAAATTGAAAAAATATTTTCTTCTTATGTGTTTGACCTTGATAAAAAGATTCGGGAGCAGTTTTTGTTTTGTCTATATCTTAAGAAATGGCTGAGTTATAGCATTTTGAATTTCTAGCGTGGCTGACATTTTGAAACGTCCTGATTTTTCTCACGTAATAACAGGCGTATTTATGGACCGACTTGGATGTATCTTGGTGTGTACATAGTACATACAAATATCTCGACCGAGTTCGTTGGCCAGCTTCATCCGCCATTTTGTTTCAAAATGGCGGCCATTTAAAAAAATTAAAAAATAAAAAAATTTAAATGAGATACCAAAAAATTGGAAAATGAAAAAGATTTTTTTATATGTGTTTGACCTTAATACAAAGATTCCGGAACAGTTTTTCTTTCGTCTATATCTAAAAAAAAATGGCTGAGTAATAGCATTTTGAATTTCTCTTGTGGCTGACATTTTAAAACGACCTGATTTTTGTCACGCGATAACAGGCGTATGAACCTATTTGGATGTAACTTGGTCTGTACCGAGTTCGTTGGCCAGCTTCATTCGCCATCTTGTTTCAAAAGGGTTGCCATTTAAAAAAAATTAAATTTAAAATTCAAAATGAGGTATTAAAAAACTGGAAAATGAAAAAGATTTTTTTTATGTGTTTGGCCTTGATACAAAGATTCCGGAGCAGTTTTTGTTTCTGAAAATTTGTTCTTTTGTTGATATCTTAAAAAAATGGTTGATTTATAGCACTTTGAATTTCTAGCATGGCTAACATTTTGAAACGATCTTGTATTTGTCACGCGATAACACACGTATTCGCCTATTTCGATGTAAGAAGGCATGTGGATAGTATACATCAACACCTCGACCAAGTTCGCTGGCCAGATTCATCAGCCATCTTGCTTCAAAATGGCGGCCATTAAATTAAAAAATATATTTTTTTTTAAAGTGAGATGCAAAAAAATTAGAAATTGAAAAAGGTTTCTTTCTTAAGTATTTGATCTTGATATAAGGATTCAGGAGCATTTTTTGTTTGTCTTTACCTTAAAAAATGGCTCAGATATAGCAGTTTCAATTTCTATTGTGGGTGACATTTTGAAAAATCTGATTTTTTGCATGCGACAGCACTCCTATACATTAACCGATTCCGATGTGAGTGAGCATGTTCACAGCAATTACTAAGGTCTCGACCAAGTTCACTGGTTAGCCTCATCCACCATGTTGTTTTAAAATGACAGGTACTTTAAGAAATTGCCGAATTTGGCAGCCAAATATAAGTTACTTTAAAGAAAAGCAGCTTGGATAAAGCTGACTAATTTCGCGAAATTCTCATTCATTATATTGATAAAAATTAGTATTGAATCTCCTATATCCGGTTTCCACTAAATTGAGCTTCGTGTGTTTGCATGATATAAGTTGGCTTTTTTAAAATAAGGATTATGAAAGCTACCTCTTCCTCCCGGCACTGGCCGGAAGGACTTTTTCAAATTTAATTAAATTTTTAAAATAGTTTCTGTCAAAGGCTTTTCATACCATTAATTCATTCTATAAAGAAAAGTTCAAAGTTAATTTTAACATGAGCGATTCTCAAAAGGTGGGTACTGGACACAAGTCACAACTTTAAGCCTTTCAAATATAACTTTAATTATCATTGACTTTATTATTATTTTTTTTACATTGAGTTTTTAATTCTATTCAGAGACAGAAAATGACATAATTTATTGTAAAATCTTTGTATAAATATCTTAAAATTTTATTATTATATGCTAAAGAGGCCAATTTCGGGCATTCATAGCGTTAACTGCTCCAATGTACCACCAAGAAAAAGAGTTTTAACTTTTTTCCAGGTGGTTCTAATGGTAACAACGAATGCATAAAGGAAACGGATGACTTTTTGATAATTTCGTTAAGAGATGGCAGGCTGATTTACTGCTTTTTTGAAGATAGAAGGACTTTTCTATAAAGAATTTTTCTGCATTTTGTTATGTCCGAAAGTAACGTACGTAACAAAACATTTGATTTTATTATTATTATTACTGGATAACAAAAAGTTAATTATACATATATATATATGTGTGGTGACAGAGTTTGAATTATGCACTGTAAAGAACAGCACATTCTTTAAACGAGGCTCGGGACGATCCAACCCAACCTCTGATTCAACGAAAAAACTGCTGAACTTACAAAAACTATTGTGAGAAAGAGGAGATGACTGTTGGTTGCTCGTATGAGCAGACGTGCGAAACGTCGCTGTTCGACCGAATACCGGGTCAGCGGACCTCGGTTTTAAAGCAGAATGTCGCCAGCCAGTTATAATTATCATGTTTAATCTAAATGTAAATACCCCATCTGTAAATACCTCATCCATATATTCAAGAACATTAAAGTTTAAGATTCCCTCAAGAATCTGCCTGGACTAATTACTTCTAGACACCGACCACAGTAAAGGTACATTTATTCGTGAAAATCAATGTGCATTAAATTTCTACAGATTGGAGGCTGTCGACCGGGATGTTTACATGCAAAGGGTGGATTTAACTTGTACGAAAAATTTTCTGATGTCTAAAGAAATTCTGATGTCCTTAAGTTGAATGATGTTCTGAAAAATAAAAGAAAAGAAAAGTTTCTTTCGTCGAATGTCCCGTTATAGCTGGAAAGAAGAAAATTTTTCTCATGCAGGAAGGATAAAGAGTCATGTGTTTTCGGCGCTTCGTAATATCAACGGAGTATTTTATCTAAGTGAGGGTGCCCGGTGATGAGTCAACGGAGTGTTTTGCATCTTCTCGTAAAATTTCGTTTATTTCTACTGATAAAAGTGTGTTTCAAGTCTCGGTGACCGGTTGACCTACTTACTCATCTCAATATGTTCTTCTTTTCTTGTGATAAAATGGGGAAGTGTTTTTTTTTGTTGTTCCCCATAAGTGTTTGAATTGTGTTAATAAAAGGTGTACGGTGATGTTTTATGTACGCCAGAAGGAAAGGAATATTTTTCTTTAGTGAAGTTTTTTTTAGTGAGTTTTTTTTTTTTTGAAAAGTGATTTATGCAGAAGTGGATTTTTTTTTTGTTCTGCATTTTTTTTTTAATAAAAGAAATAAGGCACTTGCTTAGACGTGTCTGCAAAGAGGAAATGTAGGAAGGTGGGGTTTTTTTTTTGCTTCCTAATGATATACATGATCTTAGATTCCTAATGCATGATTTTTTTTTGCTTGCTTCTTTCAGAGAAAAGTGGTATAATGATATATATTTTTTATTTTATCTTGCTATTTTTTTATGTGAAAAGAAAGGAATATATATTCCTTTGAGAAAATTTTGATGGAAGTAAGTTCTTATAAAATTGGTATTCAACAATTATTTTTTTGTATTAGTGTGTAGTAAAGAAAAAAAATATATATTTTTTTTTTTTTGTGGAAAAATCTGGTACAAAGTAAGTGAGTTTTAGAAAACTGTTAATATTATTATATATATAGATATATTTGATTTATCGGGTGCTTATATAGTATTGATTTATACTAAGATATTTTATTTATGTGTTAATTGGTTAGATATAATTATGGCACACTTAATAAGGTCTAAAAAGATTGATCTGGTTACTGCGGTAATCGAGTTGGGTTTAAATCCTCCAGATGGTGCGAATAAAAGTCAACTGACTGAATTAATTGTAAAATCCGAAGGGTATAATGAGGATTTAGTAAAGAATTTGGTAGCGGGAATCGTGAGCGAGAGAGAAGAAAATGAAAAATTGTTGCAACAAAAAGAAATCGAAAATCGCGATTTTGAGTTAAGAAAATTACAATTGGAAAATACACAAAATACCCAGTTGCATAATTCAATATCTACAATCGCCGGAAAGGGTTCCGATGTTCTAAAATTACTAAATACATATAATAATGAGGAAGAAATTAGCATTTACTTAACCCTTTTCGAACGCCAAGCAAAGCGTCTACGAATAGAAAAAAATGAATGGGTTACATATCTGTTGGCACTGTTACCGCTTGATGTTGTTAGTTTAATAAATCGGGAAAGTGAAGAACTATCCAGTGATTACGACTGTGTAAAGAAAATACTTTTTAGACGTTTCAAACTTACACCAGAGCAATTCAGGCAAAAATTCTTTTTACATAGAAAACAAAATTCAGCGTCATGGAAAGATTTCTCATTTGAAATCGCAAATTTTCTGAATGAATGGTTATTGGGATTACACATATCAACGTTCGAAGAGTTAAAAAATATTTTAATCATTGACCAGATTAGTCGAAAATTGTCCCTAGAAATGAAGGAACACTTTTGTGACGAATTGCCAAAAATTACGAGTGTAGAAGATTTGACCAATAAATTGGATGATTTTGAAACCGCCAGAATTAACTTACGGAAAACTGAATTTAAGCCCCCGAACACGGAATTTAGGAAACGTCAAGGTAGTGAAAATAATAGAGCGTTCCATCGAAATGACATTAGTCGCGTACCATATGAGAAAAACTACACACATACCCCCCAAAAGAATTTAAATACAAAAATCCGTTGTTTCAATTGCAATGACTTTTCCCACCGTTTTAGGGATTGCCCCCGAAAAAAGGAAAGTCCGGTCTGCTGGAAGTGCAAAATTCCTGGCCACAGGTCTGACCAGTGTACAAATAATTCTCCTAAAAATGCAAATGCTGCCTTAAGCAATAACTGAAATCCGGTTGATAAAATAATAAAAAGCGTGGGGATTTTAGGGAAAAATATGGATGCTTTAATTGATACAGGAAGTGACGTAAATATGTGTAGCAACGATACTTATACAGCCCTGGGATGCCCTAAATTGCATGAAAATGACTGGGTTTTATCAGGTATTGGTGGTAGCCAAATTACACCCACAGGATTTACGACCGTAAAAATTGAAATAGATGGTTACACAGTGAATGCAGATTTATACGTCGTTAAAAATTTGAGCCATTCTATAATTTTAGGAAATAACTTTTTGAAACAGGTAAATTTCAATATGTCAGAAAAAGGATTGCAAATTACAGGGAAACGGAAATTGAAGGAAATTAGGGTGAATTACGTCACTGCTTTCCCACAAGAAACAGTCATGACAAAAACCAGACGCGTCATCTATGTCACACCCAGATTTCATGCGATGTTGCGGTCAGAAAAGCAAAACAATTCAACGATAGGGAAAACGATTGCGACAGCTGAATTGGTGAGAAAGGAGCAAACTAATCAATATGAAAGAGCTTGTAACTTTAGTGAAAAAATAAACATGCAATTAAGCTCTGATAAAAATTGTTTGTTGGAAAGTGAACAGTGTTCAGTCCCACAGTTAGACTCAGCGAAAACCACAGAGATTTATTTAGCTGAGACAGCTATTAATTTTTAGGAAGTTGAGCTAAACCATATTACAAACAACACTATTAAGAAAGAGTTAACGGAATTGATCACTAATTATAAGCCAAACAAGGTTAAGGACACAGAGTTAAAAGTAAATATAACATTAACTGATGATATTCCGATTGCTCAACGACCGCATAGATTAGCATATCCAGAACAGGAATTTGTGGATAGACAAATACAAGAATGGTTGGACATGGGAATTATAACGGAGAGTAACTCTAATTATGCATCGCCTATAGTATTAGCGAAGAAGAACGATAATTCCTGGAGATTGTGTGTAGACTATAGACCCTTAAATAAAAAAATAATTAGAGATAATTTTCCCTTGCCAAGAATAGAGGACGTTTTAGATAACATTGAGGAAGAGAAGGTTTTCACTACATTGAATTTAAAAAATGTTTTTTTTTCATATAGACGTAGCAGAGGAGAGTAGGAAATATACAGCATTTGTCACGCATAACTCCCAGTACGAATATTTAAAGCTTCCATTCGGATTATCGATTGGCCCGCAGAATTTTCAGAGATATATTCAAGCTGTTTTTAAACAGTTAATTAAAGAAAAAGTAATATTAATTTACTTAGACGATGTCATAGTACTTGCGAAGACTGAAGAAGAAGCGCTTTTAAAACTGAAACGCGTCCAAGAAGTTTCATCGGATTACGGACTTGAATTTAGTTTTGCAAAATGTCAATTTCTTAAACGGAAAATTGAATTTTTAGGCTATATTATCGAAAACGGAACTACTAGGCCCTCGGAAGCCACAACTTTGGCAGTAAAGAATTTTCCTGAACCCCGCACCCTTAAACAATTACACAGTTTTCTGGATTTAACTTCTTATTTCAGAAAATACATCCCACATTATGCAACTATAGCGAGACCTTTAAGTGATTTATTAAAAGCGGGAAATACATTTAAATTTGGAATCCTCGAAAAACAAGCTTTTGAGACTCTTAAAGAAAAATTAGTTAACCCCCCAGTATTGCATACATTCCGACGAGGCGCTAGACTAGAATTGCACACCGATGCAAGCGCCATGGGTTTTGGTAGTGTCCTACTACAAGAAGATGAAAACAAAAACTTACATCCTATTCATTACATGAGCCATAAAACCACACCTACTCAAGCAAAATATTCGAGTTACGAATTGGAAACACTCGCGGTAATAGAATCGGTTAAAAAATTCCGAAACTATTTATTAGGCACGAAATTTAAAATTGTGACAGATTGTTCCGCGTTTCAAAAGACAATGGACAAAAAGGACATTACGCCAAAAGTAGCCAGATGGGCTCTGTTCTTACAGGAATTTGATTATGAAATTGCCCACCGATCAGGATCCCAAATGAAACATGTAGACGCATTGAGTAGAAATACAGTTCTAATAGTTACCCGATCGCATGATGAATTAACATTAAAAATAAAGAATGCACAACAAGAAGACGAACACATACAAGCGATAAAAAAGTTAATTGAAAAAAATGAAAGTTCAGAATATTTTATAAGAAACGACATCGTATACAAATATGAAAATGATAGAGAACTTCTGATGATTCCTACCAATATGCAAAAGGAAATAATACGCGATGTTCATAACAAAGGTCATTACGCAGTGGCTAAAACTGAAATTATTTTAAAAGAAAATTATTTTATACCCCAATTAAGAAAGCAAATTGAAAGTGTCATTGCCAACTGCATAGAGTGTATACTTTGCAATAAAAAGCAAGGAAAAGGAGAAGGTCTGTTAAACCCGATCCCCAAACAAATTATGCCCCTCGAGACCTATTATATCGATGACATTGGTCCCATGCCTTCTACAAATAAAAATTACAATCATATTTTTACTGTTGTGGACGCATTTACTAAATTTGTTTGGCTATACCCCGTTAAAACTACAGCCGTTAAAGAAGTCATCGATAAGTTAACCCGACAACATGATATTTTCGGAAATCCATCGCGAATCATTACCGACAAAGGACCAGCATTTACCTCTGCTGATTTTGAGAAATATTGTAAGGAAGAGAACATAGAGCATATTCCCATAACAACAGGCATACCTAGAGGAAACGGTCAAATAGAGCGAATGCACAGAATTCTTATCCCAATTTTAGCAAAACTTAGTGTAGAAGACCCCACTAAATGGTAGAAATTTGTCGCGCCCGTACAACGCATCATGAATAGTACCGTATCGAGGACTACAAAATTTACACCTTTTGAACTACTGACAGGAACGAAACTGCGGCAGAAAACTGATCTGCAAATCAAAACACTGTTAGATGATGAGGAATTAAATTCGTTCATATCGGAAAGAAATTCGAATAGAGAAATAGCTAAGCAAAACATACTAAAAATACAACAGGAAAACGTGAAAACGTATAACAAAAAGTGAAAAAAGGCCAACACCTATAAACTCGATGATTTGGTGGCCATTCAAAAAACACAGTTTGGGACAGGTACTAAACTAAAGCCTAAGTTTCTTGGTCCCTATGAGATTACTGCAGTAAAAAGAAACGATCGCTACAACGTAAGCAAAGTTGGACACCATGAGGGTCCAAATACGACCTCAACGGCTGCAGATCACATGAAGCCTTGGACTTCTAGTGTCTAAGACGAAATATTTGAGCTTTAAGTGATTTTTGTGTTTTTTATTTTTTTTTTAAACTCTGTATTATTGATATCTTTTTTTTATAACTATTATGAACAAACTGTGAAAAGAACTGCTTCCAAGTGACTAGCAGAAAAACTTTATTATTTTTCTAACTCTAAAAATATTGGTCAAGGACTGAAAACTTTTAATCATCAGTATTTAGTGGTTGATTTTACTATTATTTTGTTTTATATATTGTTTGTGAATTTTTTTGTGTGTATATTATACGTTCTGGAAAAAGTAGTCCAGTACCAGTCAGGTATATAAAGGAGATGGGTGACTGGGAGGACCCAGACCTGTCAGGTAGGCCGAATTGTGGTGACATAGTTTGAACTCTGCACTGCAAAGACTAGCACATTCTTTAAATGAGGCTCGGGACGATCCACCCCAACCTCTGATTCAACGAAAAAACTGCTGAACTTACAAAAACTATTGTGAGAAAGAAAAGATGACTGTTGGTTGCTCATGTGAGCAGACGTGTGAAACGTCGATGTTCGACCGAATACCGGGTCAGCGGACCTCGGTTTTAAAGCAGAATGTCGCCGGCCAGTTATAATTATCATGTTTAATCTAAATGTAAATAACCCATCTGTAAATACCTCATCCATATATTCAAGAACATTAAAGTTTAAGATTCCCTCAAGAATCTGCCTGGACTAATTACTTCTAGACACCGACCACAGTAAATGTACATTTATTCGTCAAAATCAATGTGCATTAAATTTCTACATATATGTATACAGACACATTTACTACATTCTTAGTCTTAAGAAATTTTTAAATACTAAGATCAACGTCCAAAATCTGTAACTTACGTGCGAAAAAATGTCCAAAATTTGTAACGTACACAACTGCTAATTACATGCTTTAATCATTAATTTTCCAGAATAGTTACTGTCTTTTAATGTTTGTGTATAATTTTGTAGACATACTATTAAAAATATTTATATATTATATTTATAGACAAAATTTAAAAAAATTGGTCTTAAATTTGAAAATTTTAAAAATTACATATAGTTAACGTTTAATGATCCCACCTTTTGAGAATCTCCCACATAGCTTTTATGTTGATATACCTATTCGAAGTTAAGTTATCATTCGAATAGTGATATACCATGTGGAAAAAACTGCAATATTAATTGAACTGTATTTTTTAGTATATTACCGTATTCCCCCGCATTAGCCGGCATGCCGCAAAATTCGAGGGGGACCAAATTTTTGAATATTAGTCCCTGCATGTCTTTCCCGGCATGCCGAAAAAAGCGAGGATTTTCAAAATTAGAAAGGAATCAGGTTCATTAGCTGTAATTAGTAGCAGCTATTGGTGTTGGGGATAAGGGGTGCAATATAGAGTGTGTCCCCACTATTATAATTATTTAGTTTACTTTTTAAAAAAATATATTCAAGATAATAAAAACGTGTTTCATATACCATTTCACACAAAGCTCTCTGCCTTGCTCCCATCCGATATTTGCCCCACCAGTGGCCGAGAGGTTCTGCTCTTGAAGCTGGTAGACGGGAGGTGCTGGGTTCGATCCCAATCGCGCCCGTCGGCCTAATCGTTCGGAGTTTTCGTGGTTTTCTTCGGGCCGTGGATCTTCCATGCGTTGATACGGATTGGGTTCCCTTAGAAGGACCCCCACGGAGGGCACTCCCCCCGGGCCTATGTCCCTCGTGTAGATAGTTGGCCGTCGGAAATCAACCCAACCCATCCGATATTTACAATATAGAAACGGATTATCTCATAAATTATTACATGAACAGAAATATTCTTAATATATATAAAATAAAAAAATATATATAATTATCTAAATATATAAAGAGAGAAACATGGGTTGTATTATATCAAAAATGTAATTTTATATGATAATTTAAAAAACTGAAATTTAACTGAAATACAGGGTTTTGAAATAAGAAAGATCAGCGGACTAAGAATGGAAAACATTGAAAATACCAAAAAAAATCAAAAATCTTTTTTTTAATGAAAAAAAATGTCTTAAATGTCAAGCTTAACAAACACGAAAACGCTTGAAGTGTTAACCCTAGCAGTAATAGTTCAATCAAGTCGAAAATTGTTCATCAAATGTGGCAAATGAGGTGCTTTCGCCTCCTTTTCTTCGCTCTCTTGAAAAATTTCCTCTTTTGGACTTTCAGCGTTTTCCATTCTTAGTCCTAAATTAAAAATACAAAATTTGCTGTATATTTAATCATTCATTATCACCATACTTGCTTTCTTCCTCTGTTAGACCAGAAGTCTCGTCTTTGGCATCAGAACATGAATAGCATTATTTTGAATAAGTTCTTTCTAACGATTGTGTAAAAAGTCTATGTTTCTTTTCTTAGTTAAACCACATTAATTTAACAACACCCGTTTAATTAAGTTCTCGGAAACTTTTTCCCATACTGTCTTTACGAAGCAGATCGACGTTTACCAGACTTCGTGAATTCCTATTCTCCATTTCTTAGTCAATCACTCCAACGCCTAATTTATGCTTTAAAAATTTTATTCCAATGCACATCCGTGGGCTGTAACAATTGTGTCAAACCTCCAGGAATTATTACAAACTCTGTTTTATAATGTTGTTATTCAACAGTTGTTTTTAGATGGGGTTTTGCACTGTCCAATACTTAGACGCATTTTGGTTTAAAGAAAAAATTACGGCGATTACCCCAAACTTTTTCTTATATATATTCATCAAGTCGCAATACATAGAACCTTTCATGGACACAGTGACTACAACATCCTTTGGGAAATCTGACTTTGGAATATTTTTTAAGCCTTTAAAAATTAAAATTGGTTTCAGTTTTGTTCCATAGGCCATTGCGCTCAATATAACTGTGTATCGTAGTTTTCCTTACCAGTCGTTCTGCATAATATGGATTCCATAACTTTAAAGTCACAATTTTTCTACTGCGACAGATCAAACCGCATATCCGATATATAGACAGAGACAAGGGAAAAATAAGTATTGATGTTTTTTCCTTAAAATGTAAAATGTTGTTAGAAAAACCAAAATAAATCAGCAGCCCATCCTCCAATAGCGAAACCTCATATTTTCCGGCATGCCGGTAAATACGAGTTTTTCCGGCATGCTGGTGTACCTCGATTTTTTCCGGCATGTCGGCTAATGCGGAGGAGTACGGTATATTATAAGCGTTTATTTTTATATTTTATAAAGTCTTAAACATGACTTAAATATATTACGAAGTTTTGTGTAATTTCAATAAATATTTAAAAAGTTATGATAACTCGAAACCACATCACTTTTGAACTGGCTACGGAGATTTTAAAAGGTATGAGAACCCCTAAGGAGATGCTGTACAAAAAAGCATAATTTGAAAAAAAAAATGTGTTTTACTCATTTAATTGAAACATTTGGGCTGGCAATAGTCGAAACATATTAAGCGAATGAAAGGGTCCTATTGGCAAGAAATAATACATAAATAGACGTGACATAGTCATTCTGTCGCATTTCAACAATCGAGACCGAACTTCCATTTGGATACAGCCCCTAAAATAGGCTCATTTTAAAATAATTTATTACTCTGAAACTAATCCAACGAATTTCATAAACAATTGTTTTAGACTAATTGAAGGATGTAAAATTTATTTTTGGTGTCAAACTTAGGTATTGGTATATTAAAAAAAAAGTTTGGGTTCGTTTTGATATGTAGATCCCTCCTTTAAAATAATAAAAATATATATCACATTAGGATTATAATTTCGGGAGACATTAATAAAAATATGAAAATGCAATTTAACATTAGAAATTCTAAATTTTGAATGTTTATAATTCAAAAACTTATCATCCAAATGATTTGAAATTTCGTCTCTAGGCATAGTTTGAACTGAAGATTTAAAATATATTGTCTAAATTGGGTGTTGCCATTGAATAAAAACAAAGTTTGATCTGTTTTTGATTTGTAGATGCCCCCTAAGCAAATGTTATAAGCATCATTTAAAAGTAGGCTTTATTTCCAATCGTTTGGTACCAGTAACTTTTTTCTACAACAATTTGTTGCAGATTTAGTAGGTGGTGTTTACTTTTTTTTCTACGACTGTACATATGTCTTTCCAAATAATAATAAATGTAAACTAAAAAGCAGACGAAAAAATTGCTTTATTGACCAATTTTTTAAAGAATGTTTTTTACGCGGCATAGCGGAATAAATTTAATAAATATTTTTTAAATACTTAAATTAACTTCATGTCACCTATAATTAATATAATATTTCTATACTCACACGCATCCTTTAATTACTTATATACTTTCATACAACTTAAAGTATACACACAGTATGTACAAAAAAAACCAAACAAGAACGAAAAATCATGCATCACCGCATAGATTAGGAATTACTTTCCAACATTATCGGAATATTGTTCTTTAAGCTGAACTCTACACTCACAGCTCACTCACAGCCCGGGAGACTGGGTATCCTATAACAGCACATCCATGTTCCATGTTCCATGAAATTTCATTTTCTGTGATATAATGTAATGATATATCTAAATAAACATAAAAAAAAAAATAAAAAAACAAACAAACAAAAAAAAAACAATGCAGTAAAAATTCATTTTCAGCTGATATAATGCACTGGAATAATCAAAAAGAAGGAAAAACAAGAAAATATAGAGAAATATAGAAAATTTGTACCCACAATCTACAAAGCCATTTGGAGGCACACTGAAGAAACAAGACTTTAATCTTAAGAGTTATTATCTCTATTTGTATAAGAAGCTTCTGAGATGTAAACATATGAATAATAAATTTGCATTTAGGAAATAAATCAATAAATTATTATGATTACAACAGCGTATAAAAGTTAATAGGGCTATTTTTATCAACTTCCGATGGGCCGTAAAATGAAGTGTGAATAACAAAATTGTTTTACAACCAGGAGTAAAGTACAATCAAAGTTTCTTTCCGACGTAGTGAGAGTGAAGATTGAGACATTTGCCATACCGACGGGTGAGTTTTCCTATACTCCCTTCATAGAAGGGTGCCGCCAGCGTATTAAGATAGGTCTCCAAGGCGCCTTGAAAATTTTTGCTGGTTTAGAAGCGCTGTCCTCGCAGACTTGCCTTCAGTTCCCGAAGAAGATGAAAGACAGTCGATGCCAGATATAGGCTGTATGCCGGGTGATCGAACACTTCCATTGCCACCTAGAATACTAGGTGGCTATTCTAGGTGGCAATGACACTTCCCATCGAAATTGTGAAAGAAGTTGTTGAGCCATGAGTTCGGCCTGGCAACGACTGGCTTTCATCTTCTTCGAGAACTGAAGGCAGGTCTGGAAAGACAGCGCTTCCATCCCAACAAAAATCTTCAAGACGCTTTGGAGACCTGCCTCAACACGTTGGTGGCAACCTCCTATGAAGAGAGTATTGGAAAACTCGCCCACTGGTATAGCAAATGTCTCAATCTTCACTGTGATTATGTCGAAAAGTAACTTTGAATGCATTTGACTCCTGGTTATAAAACAATTTTGTTACTCACACTTGTCTTTATTTTACGGTCCATCGGAGGTTTAAAAAAAATAGCCTTCGTACACGTAATAAATTTTTTACAAATCATAAGTTCTGGTGATCTATTGAATATAAACAACCCTTACACAAAAGAGGAATATAACTTGAGGAATATGCTTGTTAATTATGGATTAAAGTAAAAGCGTTGACAGTCTGATATGTGAAATATTTATTAGAAAATGCAGAAGAAATAAAATTAATATTAAATATGAATACTACATATAATTTTAAAAGCTTAAATCTACATAAGAAGTAATCATATAATTCAAAATCTGCTTATATATCTATCTAAAATATTTGATAAATTTATTAAATTTGCCAAAATAAGGGCTAAATATAGATGTTGTAACAATATAACAGCTGCAAAATACTAATAGTTATGAATTTCAGTAGTGAAACATATGTAATTTTTAATAAACAGCTAAATCAGCTCTGTGCCATTTCCTGTTTTGTAAAAAGTAATAAAAATGGAAATTGGTTGCAGCGCGCGTGTTGGTTGCACACACGCGCGCACACAGGTATATGTGTAATATAACATTATGAATACGGACATATGTGTGTGTGGCCAATTCCCATTTTCATTACTTCTTATAAAACAGGAAATGATATAAAACAAGAGCTGATTTAGCTATTTATTAAAAATTACACGTTTCACTACAATTTTGCACTTAAAGTATTTAATTTATTAACTCGCATATTATCTATTATACCGCTTAATTTTCAGTAAGAAATTCTTCCAGGAAATTTTAAGCAGAAATTTCAATATGATGCCAACTTATTTTATCAACCGAAAAACTTTTCATTTTATTGTCCTTTACGTTCCACGCTAGAGCGACTCTGAGTTCTTATCCAAAATATGTTACTAAGTTTTAAAGCTTAAATTAATAGTAATTTTGTTTTAGATTTTTTTTTTCTAAGAGCATTCATTCCCTGACAAATGAAGATGACTATGGTTATTTTCAGAGGCGAGAACAGAACGTTAATCCAATCGTTCTACAGTTCACATGCCTCTCTTACCTGCTTTTAAGCAGGGCGCGGTCGTAAAAGAACCCAGGAAATATATTGCTTCTCCAGGAAAACGGCCCAACTTTTGAATGCAACGCAAATAAACTGCGGATGGCGAGTTTATTTTTATTCGCTTAAAAATGGGGTTGTCAAAAGTGGACAAATTTAATTTCGTCTGTGAAATTCCTTTCTGTGTTGAAAAAGTAAATACGGTCGATAGAGAATATCTGAGGTTTGCGAAGAGTTTGAAGAGATATAAAGACCGATATGTGTTCGATTAAAAATTATTTTATTTGAATTTAAAGGAGTTATTAGTAGTTTGCAAAAAAGTCATATTTCTCATATGGAAGGGAAAAAAAAAACTAACGCGAGTTATAACTTCCGTTCCAATTGGTGCAATGGAAAAAAAACTGGAGTGACTTTCGAAACACTGATGTACGTGCCCCAAAAAGTTAATATATATAGGTACCGGGTGTTTTAAAATAGACTGAATGATTTTAAAATTCAATAACTTGTAAATGGTGACAGCTATTAAAAAAATTCTTGCAGGAGGGTTATGTAAAATGTCAAGAGATTTGTTTTACTGGGATTCCCGGTTGTAGTTCCAAATAGCAGCGATAGATGACGCTGCAAGCAACAGGCGCTCAATCGAGGCCAAAAGCACTATCACCCAGCATTGATGCGAAAGCAGAAGGTAAAACATATGGAGTAAGTGTCTAAGGACAAAACTGTATTGGCGAATGAGACCTACTTTTCACATCAATGATAGGTGATTTTGGTTTCGTCCTTGATTGAGCGCCGATTATCTGCAGCGCCATCTATCGCTGCTATTTGGAACTAAAACCAGGAATCACAGTAAAAAAAAACTCCTAACGCCTTACACAACCTTCCTGTAAGAATTTTTTTAATAGTTATCACCGTTTGCAAGTTAATGAATTTTAAAAATAGTCAGTGCATTTTAGGACACCCGGTGTATATACAAATTTCTGATACTTGATCACTCCACCTGGGTGGCAATCAAATATGGCATAGGCATGAATACCCCAGTTGAAAATCCTCTCCACTATAACAAAGCTCAGCCACGGCAACCAACCCAGAAAAACAACGAGCAAAAATTAAAAAAATATCATCACAAAGCAAAAACAGTAGGTGCCCTGGCAACCGTAAATTGAATAAAAGCTTAACAGAATTAGAGACAACTACATATATGTCTGGAACAAAAAGTTTACAGGTTTTAACACAACTGAATATTTGTCTTCTGATGCAATGGAATCGGTCGGATTCGAATTCGAATACTGTGCCTACCGCTTTGAGCCTGGAGACGTTAGTTCTGCGCTATTAATGTTTAATTACATCGCCACGATATTTATCACTTAGACTCTGTCACATTTCCTGTGTGATTTTTCCTATAGCATTGATCGAAAAATTGAAAACGATTTAAAAATGCATTAAACGCCTAATCTGTCGACCGATTTGTACGAAAATCTATACAGTTCTCGTGACAGTGATCTATAATATATTCGCGAAATAGGAACTCAATCGGAAATACCGTTTGGGTTTTATCGCGCCCATTTACACACATAATGCTATATAATATATTATCTAATTTAATTTTCCATCTAACATCTATATATGTAATTACAAATTGTAGTTTGTTTGATTATTTAACCTGTAATTATGCCCGAACTCGATTCTTAATAAAATCCTTCCGGATTGTACCGGGAGTAAAATATACATTTCCTGCATTCCTTGAATTACACCAATTTTACTAAAATACACGAAACGAAAAGCGTGGAACCAGATTATAGAAGATTCAAAGTTTTCTTCAATATTGAATTAGAACGGTAATTGCTAAAAATCAGTCAGTTGCCGCCAAATTAGCTTTACTTATGCTTACCCATTTTCTTCACCAAATTCGGCGATTCTTCGCCAAGTATAGTCAAACTAGGTGGGAATTTTACGCTGGAGTTTATGACTATCTAGTTTTAAGGCTATGAGAATTGAACAATGGTTACAACAATAAAAGAAAATTAGCGAGAAGCCACGTTTACCAAAACCCTTAGATTAAACCCGTATATGGAGGAATCGCTTCTTTTTAATCTGTTGTTCTTGTTTCAAAGTTTTAGCCATCTTGGTCTTTCAAATTGCTATATTTCAGTCATTTTTAAGATAGGGGCGAAACACAAAATGCTCCGAAATAGAAGCCTAACACTTAAAGGAAAACACTTTTAGGATTTCTAATTTTTCTGCACATCTTTTTTTATTTAAAACCTTCAAGTGACCGCTATTTCGAAACAAGATGGCGGATGAAACTGGCCAACGAACTCGATCAAGACCCTTGTAAATCTTCTACACATGCTCAGTCTCAAATCGGCTCATAAATGGGACTAGAGATTGCAATCCCGCAAGCTGAGGGATCCCTTGGTCAGCTTCTTTTTTTAACACTCAAAATACATACCGTAATCTAAGAATAGTTCGATTAGGAAATTATGGTAGGTATTTTGAATTAAAGAAACGCTGGCCGAGGGATCCCGCAGCTCGGGAGATTGCAATTCCTAATACGGATGAAACATAACACATTTGGACTACTGGAATTTTAACATCTCCCGTCTATATTTTCACACTTTTCAAAATACCGAAGAAGAGATATTTTCACTGTAACCATACTATATCCACATCGGGGGGAAAAAAATCTTCGTCTGGATATTGTCCTATTGGTTATTCTATGGACGAATGATTAAATCAACTTTTGTCATTTTTTAAAATCTTATTTAAAAAATAGGTATCTGGCATTGGATGACAATTCCGACTTTGGCCTGAAATTTAAAACTTTGTCATTCTCCTTGTATGTTTTGATACTTTTCAAAAATATTGAAGAAGAGACCATTTGCTCGGCGCGACAAAAAAATGGCATGCGACACTTTAATTCACAAATGCCGGCATCTTTTTTTCCCCCACAGCAGCAATCGAGGGACTTGAATCGTGGCGAAAGCCTTTCACAAACGAATTATTTTAATTAAAATACTCATGCTAAAGAGATAAAAAATTGAGAGACAAAAAAGCAAAAAAAGGGCATATTTTTTTCCCTTGTCCTCATCTCATCGCACTCACTTTTTCCAGTACTCAGGTCGATCGTTAACTAATTAAAAACAATTCTCGCGAAACACATTCCATCCACTTCTGTTGCGAAATGGTGATAAAAACTCAATTTCCGGAGCGGCCAAGATTAGCCGCTCTTTCCTCTCTCCTCCATCCGCATAAGAGAGAAAAGGAGAAAAAAATTCTCCGATATATTGTCTTGTTTATGTATTCTAAATATGGACCGATGATAGAATCGGCTTTTGTCATTAGAAATTTTTATTTTAACAATGACTGCGCAGCTTTGGATTTGTTTGGAAGGCAATGGACACGAGACGTATGTTTGATAGAATGTTGGAGTTTCGAATCTTTTAAAAAGTGAAACTTGTAAAAAACAATGCTTTAGTCACGCACCTGCATGCAGGATGCTATCTATACTATTTCATTAATATAGCTTTACACTAATAAGTATAATTAGAACAATGGTGTCAAGAATTTTTTAAAGAAATTAATCATTAAAGTTGTTTTGATCGGCTTGTGACAAAAAAAAAAAAAAAAAAAAAAAAATCGACACACCTTTTTAGCAGGATGATTGGTCTAATTTGACATGCTCTGAAAAAATGTCGAGAAAGGAAGTGACAATTAATAAATGTGAAAGTAAAATCACATCACTACATTATAAAAGCAAGATCATAAGTAATGTGCATTTTAGATAGAATTTTGTTTACTGATATTCTTTATAAATGCATAAATATGCTTCGACATAAAGGTCTGTGATTATCCGATATATTTTTATTGTGATCCTTTATACTACGTACTATAAATGTGAATCGATGATAGGATCGGTCATTACAGATTCTTTATTTAAAAATTTTCATGCAGCTTCGGATTCGTTTTGAAGGCATCGCAAGAGACATATGCTTGTTATAAAGCTGGAGTTTAGGGGGGGGGGGGAAGAACTTTTATACAATTACTTAAGATTTTCTGATTCGCTTATGAATTTAAATTTTACCACGCGTTTTTCAAATCTACGAACAGACTAATTTAAAATGTTCAGAAAAACATTGAGAACAATGGAGAAAATATTAATAAATTTGAACGTATAAACGTAGTTTGAGCACCACACATGTAAAAGATTCATCATTCTTAGCGTAAGTTTCGAACCGAAATTAATTGCCGTTCTTCTCAGAATCATTGAAAAGAATTGTTAGACCCGGTACAGATTATACTTATGGCATGGGACCTTTGCATGTATCATACAGCATACATTGTATATGGAATTTTAAGGAGTCTGATGGGGGCCCATCAACCCGGTACAAGTTCCTTCTTTGACACTTTCCTTTTTTCCCGCGCTACTGGTTATTTTTGAGATACGAGTATCTTTCAGCTTAAAGTGGTAATGCTTCTTCAACGGTAATTATATACTGGCCTCCAAAAACCAAGGTACACCCAGGTTTTTGACGCTCACTGTTGAAAGAATGAAAACAAAATTAAACAAGTCGGAAATTGTAAGTTAAAAGTGGCAAATGAGGTGCGTTCGTACTAAAACTAGTTTTATAAATATTCAGATCTTGGTGCAATAGGTTGCACTCTTATTCAAAAATGTATGAATACAAAATTTATTACGATTACATATATTAAATTCAGTAATACGGAAATAATAGGACTCCATCTGAAACAGGACGTCATCACCATGGCAACCTAGAATCATTACCTATAATGGCATATCATTGAATTAATTACGTATGATAGGTTTTAATAGAATGAAGAAAATTTTTATTAATATCTTTTTAAGTTTGGTTCGATTTTCATAAAATTTGAAATGACTCAACAAAATTCTGCAACGATTATATATATTACATTTCAAACCGCTCGGTTGGGTAGTTTTTGCGTTGTTATATTCGAACAAACGAACAGACAGACGAACAGACTGACGGCTGGACCAGACGACGACTATAGGTGCTACGTATTTATATAATTACGAACGCACTGTGGTTTATATGATCGATCATAAGTAACTCCAATAAAATCTTATGAAATAATTTACCCACCACTATTTTTTTTAAAGAATTGGTCATGGATAAGGCAGTTGAAGGAAACTGCAAATATCCCACTTTTGTAATTGGTGGGAAATTTTTTTTTTATGTTTGTTGTTAATCTTGAATTATTGGTACTAAGATAATGTTGGGCATGTCTAGGAGCTGTCGTTTACCTGATTTGTTCAGATGGCGGGCATTCGGATAGATGGAAATACAGATTAACACTGCCTGATGCTGCTAGACGTCTTGATGTGTCTCGTACTGTGGTCCAAAGACTCTGGGATCAATTTGAATCTTGAAGCAGCTGGAATAGACAGCATCACTCAAAAATTGATGAACTATGTGGCAAACTTTCGTTCTCTGCAACCTCCGCTACTTTTTTTTCCTTATAAATTTTTCCTTTCTTTGAAATATTTGAATAAGTTACTTGAGGAAGAAAAAAATATCTAATTTTGTATCATATCAAAGGATCTTTCGCTCAAATTGAATGCATAACAAATAAATGTAAAAAAAATCCAATTGCTCAAACAAGCTTCTTAATGTTTCGAAGTTCATTTGATTGTGAAACTTGTTTCAAGAGAAATATTTTTTACTTAACTTCATCAGGCGAAAGTATAGAGTATCTCCCATCAATAGAAACGTCGGCTTGCTTTGAGGAGAGCCTGCATTTTTATTTCCTATTAGAAAATATCTTATAAATATTAATACATAATTAAAGAATGGAAAAAATTAATGCTGCGATGAAATCTGTAAAAATCGAACCACTGTATAATGATAAATTGCTTTAAATGAAAGATTTCCTGATTGCGGCGAACAAAATGCAATATCATACAATTATCAAAGAAGATGTACACACGAAAAAAAATGTTTCTTGATCCAGAAAAGTATAATATAACCAAAAACGAAAATTTTCAATAATTCTTCTTCCGAGTTACTCTCGATTCCGAAAGGCATTCTTTATCTTTTGAATCCTCAGAAACTAATATATTTTCGAGATTTAAAGAAGCATTTATAGAAAAAAGTTCTTTTTGGACACCACTGATTTTCGGAAACGTTTCTGAGTAATTTTTATAGCGTATTAATCAGTTTTCTCTACCTGGGATATAAGGTTTTCAAATGCTATTAATTCTCAAGTAAACTTTTTCTTGTTCAACAAAAATGTCTTACAAACAAACATGATAAGTCAACAGCCTTAACATTGACTTTTAAAACTAATACTCTCTCTGTCCCAAATTAGTTACTTACATTTGATTACTTTTGTACTGATTATTGATACTGATGATTTAATGATTTTGTTTGAATATTTTTCAGAGATTTCAGTGTGTCATGTTATCAATCCATAACATTCACTTAGCAAGCATTCCCTCCGTCTCTCCTTAAATAGGTACCAAATTAGTTTAAAAAATCCAGGGTTCGCACGCTCTTAAGCCACGCCCCATTTTGTAAGGATTCTTCCACCAGTAATAGCACAAAACTACCTTCTAGCTAATGAATCGTTAATTCTTTAGGAAGAAAGTGATCTTTATGGTATACTGGTTGGTAGAGTCCTTACAAAATGGTGTCGATCTACTAAACTGCATCGGAAGTTATTTATGATTCCACCCACTTGAAATGTAGCAACTAATTTGGGACAAAAATTTCGACCTAAATGTCGCAACTAATTTGGGACGGAGAGAGTATTATTTTGTTATTCTTCCATGTATAAATTTAGTTACGCAGCTAAAAATGTTTAATTAAGTATTAATAGCATCTTAAAAATCGATATTTTTGTTTGAAAAAACCGATTAATATACTATAAAAGCTACTCGAAAACATTTCTGAAAAATCGTGGTAGTAAAATAAAACTTTGTTTTTATAATTGCTTCTTTAAATCTCGAAATTATATACGTTGCTGGGGTTTCTAAAGATAAACAAGTCAGAAATTGCACGTCAAACGTAGCAAATGAGGTGTGTGCATACTATAAGGAAGTTCAAAAAATATTCAGATTTTGGTGTAATAGCTGTTGACACTCTTATGCAAAAACGACTGAATACAAAATTTATTACGATTTTATATATTCAATTGAGCAATACAGAAGAAATATGTCTCCATCTAAAATAGGATGCAATCACCATGGTAACCTAGAATCATTACCTATCATGGGGTATAATTAAATTAATTACGTATGATAGGATTTAATATAATGAAGAAAACTTTTAATAACATCTTTTTTAAGTTTTGACTCGATTTTCATACAATTTGAAATGACTCGACAAAATTTTGCAACAATTCTAGTATATATTTAATTTCAAACTATTCGGCTTAGTAGTTTTTGCGCTGTTATATGCAGACACACAGACAGACAGACAGATGGACCAGATGGCGACTGTAGGTGCTACGTATTTACATAATTACAGCCTTTTCCCATTGACCATAATGTAATAGAATATTTTTGAGTGTAACTGTAAATAAACTATGTACGTTACATACTTTATTTTCAAAACCGAACATGGCATAGTAAATCTCAATAACACGTATCAATTAGAGAGCAATCCAACTATATTAACGTAAGTTCGAGTTTGGACGGACAGACAGACGACCAGATGGACAAACAAACCGAATTCACAAACACTTTTCAATTATGCTAGACAGTTTTAAAAACGCATGATAGTTTTAAATTTCGCTTTCAGCAATTTATACCAACAAACGGAAGAATACTTGGGTACTTTTGTGCAAACATGTGTTTTACCTACAATCTTTATGTATACGACACTATTTAGCTAAAATTTAATTAAGACGAAAATACGCTTTAAACTACTGTTATCCCACTTCCAGAAATTATCATCCATAGACGGCCATGTATCCAATTCTTTGCGTGGCCGTGTCGTAAAAATGCATAATTCATTTAAAAATCACTTTTAAGCTATTTCCGTTCATACACAGTATTCCTCACAAATTCTTTTGTGTAGCCCTGTATATGATGTACAGCCTTTATACGCAGAACGTAATATGCAAAAATTAGTTAAAAACTCATATCACAACTAAAAATGAACTTCCAGCAATCATCACTAATATACATAGTACTTCGGATACAGTATAGTATCCGAAATCTTTTGTGTGTCCCTGTAAATACTTTGCGCTTTCTATTACACAGGTAGCAACTTGTAGCAAATCCCAGCAACGTATATCAATTTCATAAAATGTGAAATTGTTTAATATAATTAAAATACTCCCCACACAATGTTTTTCCCTGTATCATTATGTAATGGTATGCTTTTGTGTAGCCCTGTAAATTAATAACAAATATTCTTTACATCGCATGTTCTACAGAATGTATATTTTAGTGTACTTCATAAATGCATATCAATTTCATTATGTTCGAAAGAGTGCAACATCAGTAAAATGCAGTTTAAACTATTTTTTCCCATTGGCCATAATGTAACGGAACTCTTTTGACTGCCCCTGTGTTTAAACTATACATCTGATTTTCATAAAATTTGAAATGACTCAACAAAATTATGCAACAATTATATATTTTAAATTTCAAAACCATTCTGTTGGGTAGTTTTTGCGCTGTTATATGCGGACGCACAGACAGACGGACGGAGGAGACGACGATTATAGGTGCGACGACCTGTACAGTAGGACCTCGATTATCCGAAGTGATTGGGACTGGCCGTTTTTCGGAAAATCGAAATTTTTGGATAATCGAGAATGCTTCAATTTCAAGATTAAGGAGAAATATATGCAATATTTCTTATAATGGTAACAAGTGGGTTTAATAAAAATAAAGCAATCGCAAAATAGAAACATGAATGAATTACCTGAATTTTAATTTTGAAATTAAGTACCTTTTACATGTATCACAAGAGTTTAAAAAAATGTTTTGTTTGTTGTAGTTTCGATTGCCTTCGCTTTGAAGCTCTATCACGGAGTTTTTTAATATTATTAGTTTGCCAGTATCACAGTCTTTCTGCTGCTTCAACCATGCCAAATATTTTGCTAAACATTCGAAAGCTTCAGAATTGCTAATTTGTTCGTTTTTTTTTTTTTTTTTTTGTTCAACTCTGCTACTTACAGGAGCTCAAGTTAAATTCAAAGGAACTCTAAAGAAATATGACGGTTAAAAAACAAAAAAAACAAAAAAGCTTTCAAAATGGATTTTGCACCCAAGGAATGTGATAGAGAGAAAAAAAAAAGCTTTAAAAGTGGATTTCGGTTAAAAGACTTTCGGATAAAAGAGGTTCTACTGTATTTATATAATTATGAACGCTCATAAAAACACTTTTCGTCCTCGTGGGTAACTTGGAAGAGGATATTTTGTCTTTTCGTTCGTGATTGGATTATAGTATTACGTTTTCGTTATTTAGAAACATTTGTCTTTTTTGCACTTAATAACCGCTTTTACTTATTAAGCGAAACACTGGTTAAAATGTTTTTTTTTTTTTTTTTTTTTTTTTTTTTTTGTTCATTGCTATTCCGTCTTAGTTTATATTACATTATTGTTGTGAAAGATTGGTTTGCTATTTACAGAACTATAAAATCCGATTTTTTTCCGGTTAAAAATACTTCAGGTATCGGGAACTTATAAATTTTTTAAAAAAGCAGAGAAAATATTCCGATTCTACCAGACTTCCGATGGATTTAGGTGAGATAGAAACGATATCAGAATTTCGTTGTCCCTCTTTTGTACGATTGCAGCAGTTGGGAGGGTGTCAGCCAAAACCTATTTGACGATTCAAGGCCTGCATATCAAATATAAACTGTAATTTCGTCACGGAATATTAACCAAACATCTTGCATACTTCTGGGCGAAAAAGTTTAAAGAAGATCCCCGAAGAAAAATCCCATGCATTTAAATTCTTAGACCTCGAATATCGATATGATGCAATGGGGAAGAGGAATAAGTTGGCAGGGAGGGTATGGACGGGGGAAAAAAAGAAGTAAGTGCCTGTGAAAGCCACGGAGGCAAAATATTGAATTCTTTAAATGAAGATGAAGTAGAAAAAACCCCAGGGGAATACTTTTCGAGAGGGACGGTATGAAATTCTCGTCACATATCTGCACGCGCGCTCGCACGTATCCGAAATGATTAGAAAGGGGTCACGTCGATCAGGATGATACAGAGGCGGGAAATGGGAAGCAAAATGATTTTTTTTTTCCCTCACGTAAAGGAAATTTTGCATCTTGTGTTGGCAACAAGAATGGATGGGAGAGAATTCTTAAAATGGATGATTGATACCGGTATGTATGCTAGACACGGAATAGGTGTACGTTGGTAAGGCATTTTTGTGGCATAATAGAATAGAACGGTAAAATTCCAATCTTCTAAACTGTGTTATGTTGTTTCAAAGTCTCAAATCATTTGGCACGTATTTTAAATTGAGATATTTGATGATAATTGCTGTTCAAGTTTCTTTCTCCCCCCCCCCCCCCCCGCCCCCTTTCCTATTTGCACCGAACGATGCTTAAACTGCTTAATATGCTTGGTGGTAATTTTTTTTTTTTTTTGGAAGCCTGGAAATATTTCGAATTTTTAGATCAGGGGTCATCAAACTTTTTATTGTCACGGGCGCATTGATTAAAAAAAAAGAAAATCATTTGTGCAGCTAAACCTCCATTCCCTTTTTCACACACATATTTATGTGTGCCTTTGTAAGGTGGACATTGAATAAATATATACATTCTTTCATACATAGATATTGAAGGTATATAGATGTGTAATTATGAAAAATTTCACGTACAAAATGTCACAAAGCTTCTTCGTAACTAACAAGGCTACAAAGAATGAAACAATGTAAAAAAATGTTATCTTTTCAGCCTGAGTGAGTCTTTTATTAAATGAATTATCTTGTTTACTGTAGATTATATTTTAAGAATTACCGGAAAGACTGAGAACCTTCTGTTTCGCTCCTATAACGCATTTTACTACGTATGACTGCAAAGTATGTATGTTTAAATATAAATTTATAAAAGGCTTCATGGACTCAAGAAAAGGGGTCATAACTTTAGTTTCTTCCTTTCTTAGAAAGGTTTTTACGTTTTTATTTTTTATTTTTTAATGGCTTTTGCGCATTCTGGCCTTAAGAAAAGGAAATTTGTTAATAAAATACTATAGATAACCACGTTAACAAAACTGATGAAGTATCGTTCTTGTTTATGCATGTATTACTTGATTATATGACACATTTCTTCTAATTGCAGGGAAAAAGAGGGTAAGATGATGAAGTATGGTAAGACGACGAACCCAGTTTTTACTCCCGATCTTTAATACGTAAATCAGCTGTCCTGATGAGTGTTGCCAGGTTAATCACAAAAAACGGGACAGGGAGTTAAAAAAAGAAAAAAAAAAGCGGGCCAACGACTTTTAAATCGAGAAACGAAATCATACTACACAGTATTAAAATGAAACATGCCTATAACGGAATCTTGTTTTAAACATAAAAATTTTCGGTACTTGTTAGTTATCCCGTCGACCAATTTCGCCAAATTATATAAATCGCCAAACCTCTCGCCAAATTATACAAATTGACATAATTTTTATTTTAAAAATCGAAAGAACAAATAAATTAGTATAACATTAATAAAAATACAAATAAAGCGTCGAAATAAAAATCACTTGACGACGTAAACACGTGTTGTCAAGTGAATGTGACATTTATGATCAACCATTATTGGCATTTAATCTTACAATTCGGCGACAGTAATTTGGTCGACGGGATAACTAACAAGTACCAAATTTTCTTACCGCTACAGTAAAGATACCAAACAATTATACTTGATAAGAGGAAACTGTTTATAACAATATTCTTCTCTGGTGTCTTTTGATTCCGTCTCAGCAAGTTTTACTATACTAAATAAACAACAGTCTTACACAGTCACTTAATCTCACAACAATCACTGAAAGCTGAATCGCTGAGACAATGCATTTTTTCAATTCCTACTATTAGCTCACACTCTCATTATATTTATTTATTAACCATTTGGAAAAATGGTTATTGTTCTCGTCAGGGTAGGAAATGAAAAGCATATCTGAAGGTTTTTATTGGTTTAATCCGCATTTTATTCGTTTTGTGATTGGTTTATACGGAAAATTGTATTTCCCTTTACTTTCAACAGAGATCCATACAGAGATCCAACATCGTAGCAACCTTCTGTTGCCACTATGACAAAAAAGTAATAAAAACTAAAAAAAAGAAAAACTAATAAAAAAAAAAATTAATAACTCAGAAACAAATTGAGATATAGCTTTCAAACAAATTGCATTTAAAAGTACATTTTTTTCTCTATCCGACGGTGCAAAAAGTAATATTGTCGGATGTTTAGAAGTTTAAGAATGAAATTTCATTTAAAATTGGTAGTCAGATTTCTTGGAGATCTGACGATGGAAAAGCTTTTTCACGAACAGCCAATGAAATGCTTGGATAATATATAAGTTTCAAGTGGATAATAACTAATGAAAATGAATTACTATTTCTGCCAAAGAGAAGATTTTCACGTGCAAAAGAAAAATGGAATAAGCCAATAATAATAATACAGATAAATAGGACAGGAATGAATACATATAAATATTTCACACCAAATACAAGTCGCAGGCGATTTTTCTCGCTTGGAAGTTTTCCGTGTAATAACACTATTAATGTTTAATTAATGGCGTACGTAATGTATGATCAACTCCGTGCGATTTTTTATGTCTTAAATTTTAGTCTTTGAAAAAGTCATTTTCCAAATGGTAGTTGTAATTTGTTAAATTGCTTTTTTTTTTTTTTTTTTTTTTTTTTTAATATGTTTTTTTAGGTACTCAAATTATCGTTTTGGAATTCAAAATCAAAATTCTACATTCCCCTCTCCCCAGAAAAAATGACATATTGAAAAGAAATCAATTATTTTTACACTTAAAACTTAAACATCATCACTTTTGCACCACTATGACGTCATTTTCTCTGACTTTTCACTTTCATCCGTGCTAAGACTACGAGCGGTAGATATGAATATTCAGTGAACAACCGTTAGTGGACTTCCAACGGAGACCATTTTTCATCTGTACTAACCGAAATCCGCAATAAACGATGCCTTTGACATTAATTAAAATATGATGGGGAAATGAAACTGTCCGCTTTAATCGGAGATACGTCTTAAGAGTAGACGCATTAACGAAAATTCCGCTATATTCTCCGCAACTTATTTATATATTTATCTTGTTCAAATATTCAATCGTTCATAAAATACTCATTATTCATCCTATCAAGTTGAAATAAATTTTTTAAAACTTGTACTGGATGACAATTGATGTTAATACAGTTTTTTCAAATATTAATTAATTAAATTTTAATTAATTAATTTTAGTTTTGCATGGGAAACAAAATGGCGGCCATAGGTTATTGAAGATATGAAAGTATTTTCAATAAGGGGTTACCATAGGGGGACCCTGTTCTGTCGCCAAATACCGCCAAGTTTGTCGCCAACTTGGCGATATATCGCCAAATTTGGCGGCCAAAATGAGTCGCCAAAAGTGACGCCAACTTGGCGATATCTCTGATATTTCGCCAAATTCCCATAGAGTTCCATTGTAAACCTACTTGCTTATAGAAAGTCAACAAATTGAGATATTTTAATGCAGCAAAAACTAATATTAGCTTAATATAAGTAATATAAGGGATTATATTAAATTTTCCTTTGATGGCCTAAGTAGGAATTGACTTTAAAAACAAAGTTTTTATATTACTTGTTTACTTTTAAATCAGTATTCTGTTATAAGCAGGTCCCGTTTCACAGTAAATTACATTACGAAGATTAAAATCGGTACCGACCAAATTTAAAACGAAATTTATTAAATTAAAGACGTCGAAACGTGGGAAAGGTTGGTCTTGGGGCCATGAAGCCAGCGGACGACCGTCGAAGCTTAATGTTTTGTACCGTAACACCTGTGAGAACAGAATTATTATGAACCACACAAAAAAAAAAAAAAAAAATCCGCTTCGGTTTACTGTATTTAGTTCCGCTCGATGCAGATTAACGAAGAGCATGGAACGTAAAGAAATTTAAAAGAATTTGTGCATCATGAAAAATTAGGATTTTTAGCGCCCCGCGCAGTAGTTACGCGGGACAGGTCTTGGAGCCACTGAAAATCGGGATGTCCCGCGTAAATAGAGACACCTGGCAACACTAATCCTGATACACCAGAGAACCTTGCTGGAGCTTTATTTACCTCACTATCAACAATTCGCTTAAGAACAAATCTATGAGTAATTGTGAGCCTAAGTTCAATTTTGCAAGTGTGTAATTTCCGAACCTCACAAAGAAAGGAATTATTCATCCGTGATAAGTTATTTCAACCCCTCTCTAAAATATTCTCAAAATGCAACTTAGAACGTAAAAATTCATGCGAAATATAGATTGTCCGCAATGAAGGATATACTAATAAATCTAGTTCAAACAAATATGGCGGTTTTGGGGTAAGATCATAGAGTAAAGAGAAAGAATAGAGATGAAGTGTGGGGGTTGGGAGTGACGCCAAAAATGTAACCCTAAAATCCGCTATGTTAGGCCTAAACACAACCACGTGATTTCGTGAAAAAAAGAAGAAAACTTTTAATAATACAGTTTTTAATTCATAATAAAATGAAATGCTACTTTAGAATGCTTAAACATAAGCAGATCATTTTCGTTTAGAGAAAAAATGCACGGTTGATGTCATGGAATTCGGCCCTTGTTCCACGTCCTTGTTTTGTTAGTGCCGAATGAAGGCATTTAAATTTGAGCAATAACCCGCATCATATTGCAAACCATTCTTTCTTTTACTCTATGGTGTATGATGACAAGAATGAAAAATATACAGGGTGATTCAGCTCGTCGGTGACAAACTTTAAGGATCGATAGAGCACACCTAGACGAACATTTTTGAATAGGGAATGTAGGGTCCCTGACGCGATGGTAAGGCGCTAGGCGCTTTCGAAAATTTGGGTGCCGAAATTCGAAACGTCATAAAAACTAGGGAAATGGTTAGATTTTCTTGCTTGTTGCGTCGAAATGATTCTGTTTGTTTAGACTTTCTTCAGTACCAATTTGATAAGCGTATCTCTTAAAACATGGATAGGGGGCGCTGCAGACTTTGGAGAGCTAGACAACAACTTTAAGCCCGTTATTTTGATAATTTAACACATGCTCGCCAAAGTTTATACTCTAACTTAAAGTTTGAACCCAAAAGTAGAGCCCTGCAAAAAGCGTAAGAGCCGGAATAAAATGTCAAAGTACAGGGTGGTCGAAACTCGAAGGCTCCTAAGAGATAAACAAACAGATTTCTTGACTTATGGCATGCATTTTCATGATTCTGTTTGCTGGGGCTCTCTGAAACTCAGTTGAACGGTACAAAAAGAAACATCGATAGGGGGCGCTTTGGGCAAAAAACATAATTCGTTGACATTTCGGACGCTAACTGGAAACGGGGCGCTACGATCAGTTAGTAATAATGAAAACACATTTTCTACCTCTGCTCAACACTTCTGAATAAATTTAGACCAAAAACATCAATGATACTGGAAATTTATTTACAAAAAATAACACTACAGAAGATGCTTGAAATTTCGACCTTGGGCCATGATGCAGGCTTCGCACCTCCGTCGCATTGAGGAGTGTGTGTTTCCAACAATGCCAGGAGTATCTCTGATCTGCCCTGCAGCTGCCACAATGCGCGCCACAAGTTCTTCAGCACTGCTGACAGGTGTATGGTATACCTCGGCCTTCAGGTAACCCCAAAGGAAGAAATCCAAGCAGGTGAGGTCTGGTGATCGGGCAGGCCAGTGAACTGGACCCCCACGCCCGATCCACCGCTGGCCATACCTTGCGTTTAGATGGAGACGCACGTCGTTCGTGTAATGGGCCGGAGCTCCATCGTGCTGGAACCACATCTGGCGACGCGAACCTTCGGGTACGTGCGCCTCATCCAGAAGCTGCGGCAGCACTTGATCCAGGAAAATCAGGTAATTTCCACCTGTCAGCCGTTCAGGTAACAAATAAGGGCCAAAGAGGCAATCCCCCAGAATGCCGGCCCACACATTTACTGAGAAACGCTCCTGGGCTGCTCGGCTTCTGGTTTCATGTGGATTTTCATCACACCACACATGACTGTTGTGGGCGTTCCACATTCCCTCCCGGCTGAAGGTGGACTCGTCCGTAAACAAAATGCTGTTTACAAAACGGGGATCCCTGGATCTCATCGCCAAGTACCATCTTGAGAATTCCACTCGAGGGCCAAAATCCTGCTCTCTGAGCAACTGCACCCGCTGGATGTGGTAGGGGTGCAGATTCCGGGAACGTAAGATGCGCCACGCAGTTGCTTGCGAAATGCCAACATGTCTGGCGATATCTCTCGTGCTAAGACCTGGGTTGTCCTCAACCAGGTTAAGCACAGCCTCTTCGTTGTCGGGGGTGCTCACTGATCGCTCCCGTTCAGGCCTGCCTCCGTCGAAAGATCCCGTTGTGGACAACCTCTGGTGTACTCGAGCGAAGAAGGCATGGCAGGGGATTTGCCTGTTGGGGTAACGCTCGGCGTACAACCGCTGAGCGGCTCGTCCATTACAACCAGCAGCGCCATACGCCAAATGCATGTCAGCCAATTCAGAGTTTGTGTACCGTTCCATCCTACTACCGATCTGCAGACAAGTAACCCGAAGCTTAAGTAGGTACCGCACGTTCAAAAGACGTGTCTGCGCATACAACTACGTCATCTCGCGTTGTCGTCTACGCATTACGTATCTTTTGCATATCGATATGGTACGATATCTTTTGCATAAATCAGCAAAAAGCACCTTATGTAAATTTTATTGCGCGCATTGTGCATGATTGAAACCAGCTATGTTTGTTAAAAAAAACAAACAAACTGCAGTTTTAATAGCTTCTTATGATAAGTAAATTACTCTCTTGTTTTGTTTCTAACTGATCGTAGCGCCCCGTTTCCAGTTAGCGTCCGAAATGTCAACGAATTATGTTTTTTGCCCAAAGCGCCCCCTATCGATGTTTCTTTTTGTACCGTTCAACTGAGTTTCAGAGAGCCCCAGCAAACAGAATCATGAAAATGCATGCCATAAGTCAAGAAATCTGTTTGTTTATCTCCTAGGAGCCTTCGAGTTTCGACCACCCTGTACTTTGACATTTTATTCCGGCTCTTACGCTTTTTGCAGGGCTCTACTTTTGGGTTCAAACTTTAAGTTAGAGTATAAACTTTGGCGAGCATGTGTTAAATTATCAAAATAACGGGCTTAAAGTTGTTGTCTAGCTCTCCAAAGTCTGCAGCGCCCCCTATCCATGTTTTAAGAGATACGCTTATCAAATTGGTACTGAAGAAAGTCTAAACAAACAGAATCATTTCGACGCAACAAGCAAGAAAATCTAACCATTTCCCTAGTTTTTATGACGTTTCGAATTTCGGCACCCAAATTTTCGAAAGCGCCTAGCGCCTTACCATCGCGTCAGGGACCCTACATTCCCTATTCAAAAATGTTCGTCTAGGTGTGCTCTATCGATCCTTAAAGTTTGTCACCGACGAGCTGAATCACCCTGTATAGAAGTTTAGTACCGTAGAGACAATATTATTTGTGGAAAATTGGGTAAGGATGAACTCTGACTCCAAACTTCATGTGGAAGTCTTGGGTTCATGCTGCTTGTTCTGGTTGAGATGTAGGTCGAGCCAGACACAAAACCTGGCGATATATTTGCTTTGGAATTTTGAATTTTGAATTTGTTTTGATTATAATTATAAATGTGTGTGGGATGTTGTAAAATATATTGAATAACATTTTATAGGTACTTGGATAGATATTACAGTGATATGTTTAGGAAAAATTTAGGTCCTTTAAAGGACCCTTCACAAAATAATTTATCTTAAAACAGGACCCTTCACAAATTTTTTTATCCCCAAACAGGATCCTTCACAAAAATTTTTATTCCCAAACACGACCCTTCACAAAGCATTTTATCCCAAAACAGGACCCTTCACAAAATTATTTGTCTCAAGATTTTTCACAGAATTTTTTCACCTTCAAGTTGAACTTTACACAAATTTAGTCATTTAAAAATAAAATCTGGCCTGTAAGTAAGCAATTGAACTCACTAAAGAGCATATTACTTAGCTTTTTATATATGAAGGATAGAACATGAAGGCATCGATAATTTAAAATTCACAAAATTATGACTAGAATTTTTACAAAAATAAGGAAAACTTCACAATTTCACAAAAACAGGACCCTGTGAGAAAAGTCTGGACAGAGCCCTGTATTATCATCTATAATAAATAGTTTTCCTTCTTTTGCCCAGGCCAATTTACCTATCTCTCCGTAGTTTCTATAAAAGAAAGTACTGGACTTTTGCTTCAATTTCTGATACTAGATTTTAAAATGCTTTTGAATGCATGTTTTCAAAGTTATTCCTCGATCACATGGTTGGAAAATTGCATACGTAGGATTACAATTTCAGTTTAGAAAAAAATGTTATTGAAGAATAATATGGAAATGCAGCAAAAGGAGTTGTAGAACATCGAACTATTATTACGATTCTACATAAGAAACCCTCAAAATAGATGCAGATATCACACTAGGTATAGGAAACACCATGTATTTCCAAAAAAGGCCTGAGATTTCTTCTAAGTTCCAACTTTGGACAGTAAGATCAGAAGAGATCGATCAATCCAAATTCATCTTCGGATGCAGCACTTATCAGACAGCGAGTATAATACAGGGACCACCTGGTATCCCTTTCATGCACCGCCAAAGCGAAAGTGGTCACAATTTTCCCACACAGCTGACAGAGGAGGAACGTGTGCAAAAAATAGACAGGTACAAGGTCATCCCATCGGGTGACAGCTTACAGATGATTTCACATCAAAGCATTGCTAGTGGCCAGAAATTCACTTTTGTTTTTCTGAGAGAAATCACAGGATCTAAGAGATCCTTGATTAATTTAAAGTTAGTTAAGTTTGAACTCTGGTGAGTGTAGGTTACAGATCTTTATCTGGGTTGAGAGCAATAGCATCTCGGAAGTACGCTCAGTTTCTCGGAGGCAAAGTCCGAGGGTAAAAGACACTTTATTCATGCGGCGGACAAAGCCGTACGGTCAAATTCAGAAACAGGCTGTCAAACAGCGGAGAGAGTTCTTTACTCTTTAGAAATGACATTTCGAAATAGTAACTAATAGAATCTTGGATACTCTATAAATTCTGAACTATATAATCATCTTATTAGGACTTTGATATACCCGCTACATCTAACGAACCTTGTTTATAATCGAACTCATATTTCAACTCTTTATTTATTGTGCATATATTTAGTCAAGAAAACATTTTATATAAATAAAATCTTTGTTCTTTAACTGAATTTTGTCATACGCCTCTGAAGAGAACTACCACGCTACCAACTCTCATCTGAGGCCCCACAGGGTATTCTTCTCAAAAGTCAAACAATTTAAACCTCTCTGTGTTCATTCGACATTTCATCACTGAAAAAAATTTATAGTGTTAACTAGCAAAAATTTATCTATTTTTTAAAACTTTGCGTATGCAGTAGTTTATCTACGAAATGAGTGTAAATGAGATGATCATCCTTTGAAAGGAAAAAAATAAACATATTTGTAATTAAATAATGACTAAAATATCTGTATTATTCAACAACAAAAATCAAGTATATACTTAAATTCTTAAAAAAAAAAGGTGTGTTTAAAAAACAAATTTCCATTTAAATTTATGTGAATTTCAACAGCAACCAAAATTAAGTAGTACGTACTTAATAATCTCCCTTCCCAACAAAAAAAAATGAAGGCAGGTGTGTTTTAAAATAAACTAAATCTTCATTAGAATTTTATTATGTATGAATTTGCATATTAATTTTATTTTATTTTGTAATTTATAAGTAAATTAATTAAAGTATTAGAATAGTGTAATGTTTTTGATCTTATGTAGAAATATATCATAAATGGAATTATCTTTAAAGTATTTTGTAGTTAATTAGTTTTAATTATTGCTAAAATGAATGTATCCAGTTAATGTAATACTAGTTCTATTTTATTTCTACTAGGTCAACAAAAGCCATTGTTTTATTTATAAGTTAAAATACGCCTTTACTTTTGTTTAGCGACAATGATTTGAACAATAAATGATTAAAAAAATTTCTTTAGAATAACTTGAAATTAGATATATATATATATATATATATATATATATATATGACAGCCTGGTTATGAGATACCATTCGACTAGGAATTGTGTCTACTTTCCAAATATGAATTAATTTTTCAAATAGTAACAGCCACTTTTGACACTTTATTATTGGAATTTCTTGGGTCAAAGCAGCCCTGAAAAAGGTATAGTTTACGTAATTTTCTTAAATAAAAGTTTTTTTTTTCATAAACTTCGAAAAATAAAATTAAGATTTTACAAAGAAAAGTATATGTAGCATTAAATTTCTAATCAGAAAAATCGTACAGAAATTCTAAATACAGAATCTCCATAAAAGAATGCCCCAGTTATATGTTTTAATAGTATCAATTGTAAGCTTTGTAGAGTGTTGGTTCAAGGTCACAAATAAAGAGTAACTCAATCAGTTTTAGATAAGCGCATGCGTGAGTACTGCTTTGTTATTGACTCGCTTGCAGTGCCACACAGGGCCGAAACTAGCCTTTTTTGCACACGGGACAAACATGGATTTTGGCCCCCCCCCCCGCCCCTCTTCCACAAAGTATATTTACAAAGAGAATTTTACTAATTTTATAATAGACGACTTATTTTAAAATTTTAAATATGCAATTATAAAATATGTAATACTGAACTGCGTAATCTACAATTGCGGATCCAAGGGGGAGGTCTCTCTGAACATCAACAAAAATATTCTAAAGATCATTTTTAAAATGACATATTCAGTAGAGTCCCGATTATCCGAGTCCCGCCTAACCGAGTTTCCGCTTTCACAGAGTTATTTTCTTCTGATGGACTGATGGCTTCCATTATTATGAAACAGCTATTATAAATGAAGTGTTAGGTGAAGATGAAAGAGCAGTCGTAAAAAGTTAGAACTCTGATTGTCTGGTCCGAATGGGGAAAAAAAATGGTCATAATTTTTTTTGAAAAAAAAAAAAAAAAAAAAAATTATGGATATTTTTTTTTTCCCCATTCGGACCAGAAAATCAGAGTTCTAACTTTTTACGACTGCTCTTTCATCTTCACCTAACACTTCATTTATAATGGCTGTTTCATAATAATGGAAGCCATCAGTCCATCAGAAGAAAATGATCCTTTCCAAAGGTATAATCTTCATTTGGCACCCCTTTGTTCTGGCGCCCGGGGCACATGCCCCTTCTGCCCCCCCCCCCCCCCTTAGTTTCGGCCCTGGTGCCACATACGCAAAATGGCGACTTCTGAACGTAAAGAGTTATTACTGTGATCTGATGTATGATTTTCTGTAAATAGCTTAAATCAAACTGTTATAATATACCTTTGAAACTGGCATGTTCTTTTAGGACACTCTGTATAAATAGTTAAGATTCTTGGGAGGATTTTTATAAAACGCCGATGCATTATATATTTTAAATTATAAAATACTTTTACCATCAATTGGGCATTTTTTTCTCTTAATGTTTAATTTTCTTTTACGTCACTTACACTTTTTTTAAATCAAAAGAAAAAATAAGTAAATTTCAAAATACAGGGCAACTGCCCTTTCTGCTTCCCTCTTGCTGTCGCCCGTGGCATAAAGATTAAAAGATCTTTTATGCCATGATAGCCTAGTGGCTATAGACATATTGAGAATCCTGAATTCAAAAAGTCCTTCCGGCCAGTGCCGGGAGGAAGAGGTAGCTTTCATAATCCTTATTTAAAAAAAGCCAACTTATATCATGCAAACACACGAAGCTCAATTTAGTGGAAACCGAATATAGGAGATTCAATACTAATTTTTATCAATATAATGAATGAGAATTTCGCGAAATTAGTCAGCTTTATCCAAACTGCTTTTCTTTAAAGTAACTTATATTTGGCTGCCAAATTCGGCACATTCTTAAAGTGCCTGTCATTTTAAGACAACATGGTGGATGAGGCTAAGCAGTGAACTTGGTCGAGACCTTAGTAATTTCTGTGCACATGCTCACTCACAACGGAATCGGTTAACATATAGGAGTGCTGTCGCATGCAAAAAATCAGATTTTTCAAAATGTCACCCACAATAGAAATTGAAACTGCTATATCTGAGACATTTTTTAAGGTAAAGACAAACAAAAAATGCTCCTGAATCCTTATATCAAGATCAAATACTTAAGAAAGAAACCTTTTTCAATTTCTAATTTTTTTGCACCTCACTTTAAATAAATATATATTTTTTAATTTAATGGCAGCCATTTTGAAACAAGATGGCTGATGAATCTGGCCAGCGAACTTGGTCGAGGTGTTGATGTATACTATCCACATGCCTTCTTACATCGAAATAGGCGAATACGTGTGTTATCGCGTGACAAGTACAAGATCGTTTCAAATTGTTAGCCATGCTAGAAATTCAAAGTGCTATAAATCAACCATTTTTTAAGATATCAACAAAAGAACAAATTTTCAGAAACAAAAACTGCTCCGGAATCTTTGTATCAAGGCCAAACACATAAAAAAAATCTTTTTCATTTTCCAATTTTTTAATACCTCATTTTGAATTTTAAATTAAATTTTTTTTAAATGGCAACACTTTTGAACCAAGATGGCGAATGAAGCTGGCCAACGAACTCGGTCGAGACATTGGTATGTACTATGTACAGACCAAGTTACATCCAAATAGGTTCATAAATACGCCTGTTATCGCGTGACAAAAATCAGGTCGTTTTAAAATGTAAGCCACAAGAGAAATTCAAAATGCTATTACTCAGCCATTTTTTTTTAGATATAGACGAAAGAAAAACTGTTCCGGAATCTTTGTATTAAGGTCAAACACATACAAAAAAAAATCTTTTTCATTTTCCAATTTTTTGGTATCTCATTTAAATTTTTTAATTTTTTAATTTTTTTAAATGGCCGCCATTTTGAAACAAGATGGCGGATGAAGCTGGCCAACGAACTCGGTCGAGATATTTGTATGTACTATGTACACACCAAGGTACATCCAAGTCGGTTCATAAATACGCCTGTTATTACGTGAGAAAAATCAGGACGTTTCAAAATGTCAGCCACGCTAGAAATTCAAAATGCTATAACTCAGCCATTTCTTAAGATATAGACGAAACAAAAACAGCTCCCGAATCTTTTTAACAAGGTCAAACACATAAGAAGAAAATATTTTTTCAATTTTCAATTTTTGGTACCACATTTCAAATTTAAATTTTTCTTAAAAAATTAAATGGCCGCCATTTTTAAACAAGATGGCGGGTGAAGCTGGCCAACGAACCCGGTCGAGACATTGGTATGTACTATGTATAAACGAAGTTACATCCAAATCGGTTCATAAATACGCCTTTTATCGCGTGACAAAATTCAGGACGTTTCAAAATGTCAGCCACGCTAGAAATTCAAAATGCTATAACTCAGCCATTTTTTAAGATATAGACGAAACAAAAACTGCTCCGGAATTTTTGTATAAAGGTCAAATACATAAGAAAAAAATATTTTTCCATTTTTAATTTTTTGGTACCACATTTCAAATTTTAAATTTTTAAAAAATTTTAAATGGCCGCCATTTTGAAACAAAATGGCGGATGAAGCTGGCCAACGAACTCGGTCGAGAGATTGGTATGTACTATGTACACACCGAATTACATCCAAATCGGTTCATAAATACGCCTTTTATCGCGTGACAAAATTCAGGACGTTTCAAAATGTCAGCCACGCTAGAAATTCAAAATGCTATAACTCAGCCATTTTTTAAGATATAGACGAAACAAAAACTGCTCCGGAATCTTTGTATAAAGGTCAAATACATAAGAAAAAAATATTTTTCCATTTTTAATTTTTTGGTACCACATTTCAAGTTTTAAATTTTTTTAAAAATTTTAAATGGCCGCCATTTTGAAACAAAACGGCGGATGAAGCTGGCCAACGAACTCGGTCGAGACATTGGTATGTACTATGTCCACACCGAATTACATCGAAATCGGTTCATAATTACGGGAGTTACAGTGTGACATAGGTCAGATATATATATATATATATATATATATACATATATATATATATATATATATATATATATATCAATTTTGAACGGAGGGTGGTTTCGGGGTCTGGGGGTCATGATCGATGAAAATATACCAAAATTTTTTGAAATCGCTTTCCTCCGAACGGCTGCAATAGGTAGCTTTTTTGTAAAGAAAGCTACCTAAAAGTGAGATAAAGTGTTCCCCTATACAACACCTTATTTCAACTTTTGATTTCTCAATATGGTTAACCACTATGTCATCATGCCATAAAGGTCTTTGAATCTTTATGCCATCGGCCTCAAAAAGAGGGAAATTGAAAGTGCAGTTGTCCTGTAATTTGAAATGTAATCGAAATTTTCCTTTATTTCTTATGATTGAAAAAAATTTAAGCAACGTGTAAAAATTAAACATTAAGAGAAATAAAATACATAATTGATGGTAAAAGTAGTTTTATTTACAATATAAAATAGATTAGATAAGGCATCAGCTTGTTACAAAACTGCTCCGCAGAATTTTAACTATTTACATATACTTTTTCTTGTTTATTTCTATTTTATTATAATTAGTTGAATGTTCCGGGTACTTTTCTTTATAAGATCTGAATTTTATTTTTTGAAAGTTATGAATAAAACCCCTAACACATTTTATTTTACATTTTTTTTAAATTTCTTTTTTATTTATTTACTCTGTGAAAATTTAAAATAAAGTACATAAACTATAGATTACGCTTTGATCCAAGAAACTCCTATAAAGGGTTAAAAGTGGATAATAAAAGCAATTGCCATATTTATAAATTAATTGCATCATCTTTTTCATGAAAACCACTAGATCATCCAGCAATGTCCACGGTCTCTTGATACCAGCAAAAACTAAACACGACTAACAATTTGAAACATTATCTATCTGTTTTATTTGTTGTTAACATGTGATATTGAAATCGAATCGATACCGCTCATTTTTATAAACGTCACGTTATATGTTTCAGAGAAGTCTTTAAACATGTAATAGATTTCGAGCTGGAAACTATTGAAATCAATTAAATTTTACAATAGCTACAAAAATAATTTGTTAATGTTTCAACTCCAGCATTCACAGAATTACTTTTAATCGATATGATATTTATCTTCCGAGAATTTCAAACAATTTTAAAAATATTTTTATCTAATCGCGCACTTTAAGTTTCTCTATAGGATTATTAAAATCCTCCTTTGAGACAACTGTTTTTTTCTTTCTCTACATGGTTCTACCCCCTACGAGCTACGCTCGTCAACCCCCGTTCAGACACCACATGCTCTAAAACATGCGAATTTGCTTTGTTTTAAAAAGATTACGGAAGGTTAAATCATAACTGAACGTCCAGTGGTGATCTTCTGTAATCGGATTTCTATTCATTTCCCTTTGACTTGGTAACTTTAAGGTCGAATCAACTGCAGTCGGATGGTTAACGACTGTTTTTGTTATTGATTAAATAAGATCATTTAACCCTTTTCATTGGAGAGGTGACTCTCACTCACCACTACGGCAGCGTTCGAAATCCTTGGTGGTCCGCTGGTCCGAGACCACTAAAAATTCAATCGGACCACTAATTAAAAAAATTTAGTGGCCCACAGGACCAGTAACTTTTCTCCCTGTCTGACAGGTAAACGTAAATTTTCCCGTTCCTGAGAAAACTGCAACCAAACACAAACCACAGAATTTTATTTTATTTAAAAAAATAAATAAATAAAAAATTGCACTAAAACTTACTCAGTTGAAATAAATAATCAGAAATAAAATACATAATTAATAATTTTATAGTTTATGTTCATGTACTGTTTATTCAATTTTTAGCAAATTATAATTTTGCATTTTATTATGCCGAAAATTTTGGGTAACTGAAAGGAGGTTTGGTTTTTATTCCAGGAGCAGGAGAAGGAAGTCACTCAAAGGGTTAAAGGTACTTAATAGAATTTTATGTAGCGGGCCAGTGACGATGTCTGCGGACCAGTAAACTCTGATGTTTATTGGTCCTTTGGACAGTGACTTTTTTTAATCAATTCTACCGCTGCCACTAGTGTTGTCAGGTATCCTGCATAAATCGGGGTTCTAAATGCTCTGGACACCAGTATTTTAAAGTAATTTTCTTCGCCTTATCTAATGGCAGAATTATCTGCGATTAAAGATCGCGAAATAAATTGTAAGTAATTAGTGGTGCGTATTTAAACTTTTTAAATTTATTTTGCAAATTTACTGTCAAGAAACTCTTAAAAGGTCATGCAAAGTTATTCTCGATAAACATGTAATTTGAGTTTATAATCTTGTAAGCATTTGTTCTGAAAATGTATGGTCATGTGCTTTTCTGATTTTTTTTTTCGTTATTTACCAATTCAGTAGGAAACTTAGCAAAATGAATACGGACATCCCAAAGGAATTGAAACAAATATAAAATAATTGCATAATTTTTAATGAAAACAACAAAGTCATGACTTCCAATAACCTGGTCTCTAGATGCCAGCAAAAACTAAACACGACTAACATTTTGAAACACCACAATTTTTCTATCTACACGGCGACTTTAACCAAAAAAGGACCGCGATAGCTGGAATTCTTAATGAGAATCTAATTTAGACTGCAAAATTTTTATTTTTTGTTTTCTTGGGATATTGAAATCGATAACACAGAGTTTTCTAAACGTCACTTTAAAAATTTTACTGTATCATTTTACACCTACGAAGCTATTGAGGCCAATTAAACTTAATGATCATTTAAAAAACTGCATTAATAATTCAGTTAGAGCATTTAACGAATAATTTTTAATCGATGTTATATTTATCTTCTGAACATTTTAAACAATTTCAGGATTAATTTTTTAATTAATATTAATGAGAACAATTATTTCTAGAAACTCCCTATAGGATTATTAAAAGACTACATCGAAACAAGTGTTTTGTTCTCTTCTTTTTCTTAAAAAAAAAAAAAAAAAAAATTCTAAAATACACAAATCTCTAACATTTTACGCCGAGACATATGCAAGTTATTCGGGTAATATCTTTCAATTAATTTTCAGTAAATTTTATATTAATGGTAGATTCATCTGTAATCATTAGTTAGTATAACTGTACATCATCCAAAATATTTTACTCTAGTTTCTTCTTCATCGCACACAACTGCACCTTTTCCTAATTTATATTTTAACTTTCTTCTATCTTTACAAGAAGAAAGTAGTGGATTCGTGAAAATTTTCGAATTCCGATTTTCGTCGTATTTATACGTTTTAGGGGTCCCGAGATTTAGGAGATCCCGAAAAACGTTTTTGCAAAATTTCTGTCTATGACTCAAATATTGTAGCCGCTCTATCTCAAGAACTAATGCAATGCACGGATTTTTATGAAATTTCAGATTCAGTTAGTCCTTGATATGAGTTGGTGTTTATTACGTTTAGGTGTAAATCTCCCAACAGGTGGCGCTGCTATACAGCATTTTTTACGATTTCCGCAATGGCTCTATCTAAAGAACTAATGTGTGGGTTTTCATCAAACTTCAGATTCAGTTAGTTCTTGATATGAGATGGCGCTGACTACGTTTTGGTGTGAATCGCCCAACAGGTGGCTCTGCTATGCTGCATTTTTCCTTATGCCCGCAGTAGTTTTATCTCAAGAAGTAATGCACGGGTTTTAATCAAACTTCAGATTCAATTACCAAGTTGACTTAAGTTGTTGTTTATTAGGTTTTGGCATATATCGCGCAACAGGTGGCGCTGCTATGCAGAATTTTTTACGATTTACGCCATAGCACTACTCAAAAACTGATGCACGGATTTTCATGAAACTTTAGATTCAGTTAGAAGTTGGCATAAGTTGTTGCTGATTAGACTTTGGTGTAAATCATCTAACCGGTGGCGCTGCCATGCTGCATTTTTCAGGATGTATTAACATGTATGAGATAGAAGAAAGTTTTAGGATTGCAACATCTGACTAGTTTAAAAGTGGTGTTATAAATATCACACAAACGTATTTAAGCAACTTATAGTGTTGTTTAAACATCTGTTTTGCGATTGTAATTTTCTAATAATTCGTTTTGGAAAATTAGGTTTAAGTGTCTCTTGTGAATGCTGCTTTGCTGTTTACTGATTCTATTAAAAGTAGAAGGAATATAGGCATCTCAGAGGAAATGGAATAACTACTAATTGCATAACAAAACGATCTTGATGCAAGCATTCCGGATCATTTTTTGTTTCAACTTTATCTTAAAAAATGACTGAGATAAAGCAGTTTGAAATTCTAGGGTGGCTGACATTTTGAAACAATCTGAATTTGTGTCATGCGACAGCAGTCGTATTTATTAACCGATTTGTATGCGTCTGACCATGTCTACAGGACTTAGCAAAGTCGCGACCGAACTCGTTGGCCAGCTTCATCCGACATCTTGTTTAAAAAAGGCGGTCACTTAAATATTTCAAATTCAAAAAGATGTACCAAAAAATTAGAAATATAAAAAGTGTTTACCCTTAAGTTTTCCGCCTTGATACAATGATTCAGCAGCATTTCTTGTCGTACCTCTATCTTAAACAAGTAGGAAATTGTAGGTCAAACGTAGCAAATGAGGTGCGTTCGTACTATAACCAGTTTTATAAATATTGAGATCTTGGTGCAATAGCTGTTGCACTGTTATGCAAAAATGCATGAATACAAAATTTAGTACGATTTACCGAGTGTCTTAAAAAGGACTGACTGATTTTAAAATTCAATAACTTGGAAACGGTGACAGATATTTAAAAAATTCTTGCAGGAGCGTTATGTATGATGTCAGGAGTTTTTCAACCGTGATTCTCGAATTTAGTTCAAATTACAAACAATAGATGGCGCTGCGAGCAATATGTGCTAAATCCAAGCCCGATTTTTGGTACTTCGGGACCCACTCAATACTTTTTAATCTTCTTTTTTGGCATGGGAGAAAGGCCAAAAAATCCAGCTTGCGAGTTTTATTTGAAAATACACCATTTATTCGAATTAACGAGATTCAGATTTTTTCTAAGTCTAAGTCTTCGATTAAAATGTTATTAGGTGAATTGATCAAAAATGTTTCTTTATATTTAAAAACTTCTGAAATACGATGAAAAAAAGGCTTATTTTTTACATAATCACACACATTGAAAAATAATTTTTTAATAATATTATTAGTGAACTATTAGTCAAAAACCAGTTAACTCTCAATCATAAAATTTATAGTTTACCTTTATATTACAAATAAAGCGGAAACGCTTTTCAGGATTGAAATTTGTAAAAATAAGTACTCCTATAAGAGATCCCTGTAAGAAAAAAATATTTAAGGGAGTCTGATCTCCTTTACAAAAAACAATGGCAGCGAAATGTGGTGTTTGACCTTTTATTTCTCCGGTTTTAAGCATGTTTCTAGTCTAGATACTCAAGTGTAATGAAAGTTTTATAATATATAAAATGTGGACAATTTTATGTTGAACATTTGGGTTTTTGATTCATCTTGATAGGTAGAAAAATAAAACAGTAACAGCCTTTTCTGTAAAACATGTTTTCCACCCAAAAATGGCTATGTACTTGTTAAAAAATGGACCCCCCCCCCCCAAAAAAAAAAAAAACCCAACAAACAAAGAAAAAAACAAACTATGCGATAAAAAAAAAGAAAAAAAATCATGTTTTTAAACTTAGAAAACTATGAAGAAAACTTGGTTAAAAGATTAGGAAAATTAAAAAAGTCGAGCGACACTACCTTTGTGATTTCGAGTGGATTGACCGATGTAGCAGATTTCTCATACCGTCTATTGGTGCAAACTGCTAAAGATGGATTTTCGGACTGTGTTATGCGCTTTTTAACTAAGATTATTTTTAGCATACTCTGTAATGCACATACAGGTCTATAGATCTTATACAGCGACGCAAAAAAGAATTAGAGTACCTCTTTCTGGTTATGGACGGCCATTTCTAAAATCTAGTCGTACCTTTTTAAACGCTGAACTTCTGTTGCAATATTCTAGAAGTGTTGAAAAGCGTTTCATAGTCTATGCGTTACGCATGTTTTTTCTTTCTTATTTTACTTCATTTTGAACATTTATAAACAAGCGGGTACAGTAAATGCTTCTATACCAGGTAATGGCTACTTATTTAAAAAAAAAAAATGAAGTATCTCAAAGGAACTAGTAGAGCTATTAGTTGATTGCATGATCCTTAATGAAAACTACTAAATCGTTACTTTCTCCCTTGATGCCAGCAAAAACTAAACACAACTAACATTTTAAAAGAACACAATGTTTCTATCAGAACGACGGCTGTAACCGAAAAAGAGCTGCGACGCTTGGAAATTTTAATGGAAATTGAATTAAATCAGAAATATTTTTATTTGTTATTTACCTGTGATGCTGTAATCTAATAAATAACAGAAAATTTTCTAAACGACATATCAAAAATTTTATAGAATCACCTTACAAAACAATTAAATTTAACGATCGTTTAAAAAAAGGGTATCTTTGCAATTTTGCTTGAACATCAATGAATTTGAAACTGTAGCCTTTTTTAACAGCACATGCGATAACAGATTAGTATTATTAAAAGCGCATATGGAAAAGAAACGTATATCCTTCTAAATATAAAAAAAAGTTTTGATTTGGAAATGGACGAATGAAAATCTGCGTAGATATTCCGGGTAGATCCACATCCAATTTGAATGCTTAAGCATGGCCTTTCATCGTTAATATTAAAAAAACTGTTGCATACAAAAATATGAAAATCGGTGGTATTATAGAGAAATGTTTGATAAAGACGCTGATGCAGACAGTTTTTAAATCGAAGAATTATTTTAAGAGATATTTAATGCTAAAGTTGGACAAAATCGTTCCATTAAAAAAGTTTTATTGGAGCAAAAACTATACAGGAGAATTTAATCATTTTTAGATCATTTTATACGTTATAAGTTCCCGGTGTGCAGATTCTATTTATTTTTCTTATTTGACTCATTTTTTGAGGTTTTATTTCAATTTTAAATTCAAATTTTCAGCATTTCGAGAGATATTTTTTACAAATTTTAGAAAATGTTATTAATTTAAACTGTTGCCAGTTGTATAAACAGCGCAAACAATAATGTTTACTTCAAATTAAAAATTTATTTTACACGTGACTATTATAAACAGAAAATATAAAAAGCAGGAACTCATTGAAAATTACGTCATAAAAATTATAATTACACGTGAATTTTAAAAGAGACAGAATATTGTAAAATAATAAATTCATAAATATGCGTTAGAAGTCTTAAATAGGAGAATTTACATCACATTACACTTATTATATAAAATGAACAAAAAATAATATTGCAAAACAGTTTAAATTTAAAAATTGCTCGAGACATTTATTTGATATTTTAAGATGATCATAATATTTCATTTCTAACAAAAGTATTTTTACGTGAATATTAAAAAGAAAAAGAAAAGTTTGGTGAAAATTACGTCAGATTATAATTTTCAGATTCAAATTATAATTCAATCTTCCGAAATCTTTTTAAAGCCGATTAAATTATCGTGCTGTTAGAGTCTGCGGTGTCTGAACGGGGGTTGACGAGCGTAGCTCGTAGGGGGCAGAGCCCCCTAGTTAAGTATAAAATAACGAATTATTAGGTCAGTATTATTAAACGTCTTCTGTGTGGCGGCTGTTTTTTTAATTTTCTTTTTCTAAGTACATATGGAAATATACAGTGGCGGTCAAAAGTTTCCGGCCAGTTAGTTTTTTTGATTTGTTTGAGAGAACGTTTTAGCGAAGAAGAAGTTCAATTGCTCCAAAAGTTAGGAATAAGTAAATTACCTCTGACCACGTGATTATTTTGATTGGTTAATTAAGATACTTGATGCAAAGGGGAGGAATTCAAAATTCGCGCGTGCAAAAGTTTCCGGCCATTCGTCATTCATTAGTTTTTGCTATCGCTAAAGTGTTTTTTTGGCCATGTTTGTTAATTAATCAAGGTGAATAATGTATTTGAAATTCAAAAATGAAAAGTTTAACAATTTATTGTTCCTAAATGAGCGATTTGTTTGTCGCTAAAGGGACAATCCGCTAGTGAGATTGCGGCAAAGTTGTCGATCGGAACATTTGCTGTAAAAGATATTTTTAAAAATATAAAGATGGTCATGGCCTTCGGAACTTGCCAAGGTCCGGGGACCCCGGAAAAAGACTTTTCTTGTGGACAGAATTATCAGAAGAAAAGCAGTTGATGGCCCGCGTAAAAATGCCGCTGCAATTCCACGCCATTTATGGTGTTAGAAGCGATTTATGGTGTTATGGTTATTGTTGAAACAAGTCTATCTACAGTGTCAAGACGCTTATGTGACGTAGAACTTTATGGAACAGTCGGTGTTAAAAAACCTTCCATAAGTAAAAAAATTCAGGGGGCCCGAGTGACGTTTGCCAAGGAATACAAAGACTGGACAAGTGAAAACTGGAAAAAAGTACTATTTTCAGATGAATCGACGTTCAATCTTTTTGTGAGTGATAAAAAACATTACAACCGACGACCTAAAAACAAAAGATAAGGTACGAGATACATTATTTCAACAATGAAGCACGGCGGAGGACACGTTATGCTGTGGGGAGCATTTTCTGGAAAATGCGCCTGTCCGTTATTCGAAATCCGCGGCAAGATGAGTAGTGCAATGCATAAGGATATCTTGCAAGATCATTTGCTGCATATTGGAGGAAAAATTGTGGTCTCAACTATTTGTTTCATCATGATAGCGATCAAAAGCATACATCCAAGCTCGTCAAGCAGTAGCTTTCGCACAAAAAACTTCGCTTTTGAAATGGACAGACCAATCATCCGACCTCAATATAATAGATAATCTTTGAAACTAACTTAAAAACGTGTGTGGAATTATAAATATTGCAATTTAGCAGCATTTTCACAAAACTTGCAAGAACCGTGGACAAAACTTAACATTAATGATCTACAACTGTTCATTGAATCGATGCCGCGTTGCTGCGCCGCAGTACTTATTGCTAAATGTATGAATACAAAATACTAATTGTAAATGTTGTTGATCACTGTTATTTTCTTTTATAACACCATTTTCTTCCAAATTTGCCAAGGTGGCCGGAAACTTTTGAGAACATGCGTTTACTTTTGCAATTAATTTTGTCAATTAAATTTATTAATATTTAATTTTTATTCCATAAATAAGTTCTTAACTGTTATGTCAATAAAGTGTATAAGTATCACTTTGAAATTCCTCTTCATATTGGTATACTTACAAATTAACCAAAAAATTCATGCTGGCCGGAAACTTTTGACCGCCACTGTACATTTAAAAATCCGACATTTTTCATCCCTTTTTTCAAAGTTGATGATGCCTATGCAAGTTATTCGGACACTAATTTCTAATTAACTTTATTTATTTACTTGAGGCGTTTATAGGTAAAGTGGTGTATGTCACGTCTATATTATAAAGCAAAACATGTCTGAATATCGCTGACGTCATATCGACGGTGATAACGACTGGAATGGACAATTTATCTTTCATTGCAAATTTATTAACTTCTAAAAACTGAAGAATTTCAATTTTTACACCATCTAATAGAGAAAATATGTACATTCAAATACAATTTTTTTTGTAAACAGTATCGAAGTATAGTGTTTTTTTAGCGGTTTTTAAAATAATTTTCAGGCTTTTTTTTTTGTTTTTCGTAAATCTATCACGATCGTGTACAGTCATCCGATTCGATGGTGACAGTTCGCTACTTTCTAAAATCCCACAGTGCTTGATTGCCACCACTTTTTTGAAGTAGAAATATTCGCCTTATTTAATATTATACTGTTTAAAAAAAAGTGGTGGCAATTAAGCAATCTGAATAAAACAAAAGTAGCGGGCTGGCAACACTGTTCCAAAGATTAACCCGCGTGCCCTTAAAACAATGTAAATAGTTCAGTATTTGTCTCCGGCTAATTTCACATAGTGGAATTAAAACTTCTTCAATAAATAAATAAATAAAATAATACGAGTATAAATAAACCACAAATTTAACAGGTACTTAATTGAACTACGTGCTTAATAATAGGATTCGAAAAAGCTGTTGTAAATAATTAAATCTTTAGCGGTTTCATCGGTTATTAAACGCGACATGCGATTAATATGAAAATTTTCATTGCTTTTAATAAAATTATTTGAATACATAATTGAAATTTTTCAAATAAAAATGTTTTTTGATGTTAGTGGGCAATCTGAAAAAAAAAATTGACATGAAAAATCTATTGCAGTTTTCAATTAAAAAAAAAAGTTCACCTATGTTCTGTAACAAGTGACACCCAGGTTGGATCGCCTGGTTTTCTTAACCCTTTATGTACTGAATTATGAATTCATATAAATTTTATCTTCAAAAGCGTTTTTCGTGAATTGTTTAAACTACATTAGAAGATTTACATAGTCATTTAATAAATTTTAGAAGGTTTTTAGAAGGATTAATTAAATTTGAATTTATAGGGATTTTGTGCAATATTTATAACCCCACTCAAATCTTTTATTTAAAATATTTTCCTTAGTATTTTGTAGAATTAGGAAATGTACAAATATAATGTTCTTACAATAGAGATATAGAAATATTTCCGAATTGAAAAATCCCCCGCCCCCCCCAACGCCAAGAAAGCTGAAAAGATACAACGGCAAAAGAAATCATCCTTTAAAAAATAATTTTTTTCTGTAACCAATAATACTTTTGGAACAAGATAAAGTAATGTATCTATAACTCATTCTAAACTGTATTACAACTAATCGGTGTATTAAATGAATTTTATAGCAAGTTATTTTAATGGTACTTATAAGTACCGTCAGTAGATACAGGGTTAAATGCAAACAAGGATTCTCTGGGTTCAACACGCAAATTTTTTATTGGGTAAAATATATTCTGGTGATATTTGCAGTCAAATTTCGTGGAACTATCATTTATATTGTTATTCCACTGATTAGATTGATATGGCTAGGTTACCCCTCATTCCCCCAAATGCGCTTAACAGTATTTTTCAAAATTACTGAGCACACCAATCTACCTTTAAACGCTTAATTTAACACGTTCGTGACGAGAATCGCATATATACGTGACGAATAAAGTGCTCAGAATTCTCGATTATACCTACCAGTAATTTGTAACTGAAAATTTCTGAGATTAAATTGGTCAAAAATATTTATTTTTTAAAACCGCTGATACAAGAACAAAAATCCTGTAAAGGATGCTTGTCGAGAATGCTTTAATGTTTTCTTGTAGGTTAACACAGTTATGGAAGATATATCTGTTTTCGTTAGATATAGATAAGTCTTCCAATTTTGTCAATGGTAGTTTATTTCTCCAAATTCCATGCAATTACAACACTCAAACATTCTTGTTTATGTTTTTAAAGCATTCTCCGTATCAAATGAGTATTTTAAAACAACTTATTTATAGCTAGTAAAAATTTTGTTCTTACTATTTTTAAGAATTCATTTTGAAAATTTATTTGAAGCATTTCCTGTGACTACCGATTATACTCAGGGCCGAAACTAGACTTTATGGATTTTGACGCCTCCCCCTCTTCCGCAAAGTATATTTACAAAGAGAATTCTAACCGAGTTATTTTCTTCTGACGGACTGATGGCTTCCATTATTATGAAACAGCCATTATAAATGAAGTGTTAGGTGAAGATGAAAGAGCAGTCGTAAAAAGTTAGAACTCTGATTTTCTGGTTAGAATGAGAAAAAAAAATGGCCATAATTTTTTTTTTGAAAAGAAAAAAAATATGGCCATTTTTTTTTGTTAGATGTTTGTTTTTTTGTTAGTTACATTGTTTCATAATAATAGAAGTCATCAGTCCATCAGAAGAAAATGATCTATTCCAAAGGTATAAGTTCGATTAAAAAAAAAAACTATTTAATACTTTGAGCAGAAAGATGAGTCTATACACCTGAAATTTTCATGACACTAATAGAATCACATAGCTGCCAATGTGTACTGTTTAGTTACCTCAAAAAATGAATACAAATTTTTGCCATATTTAATGGTTGACAATTGTTAGACTTTTTAAACTGACTTTTTCCGGGCGTGACAGCCAATTGTTCTCTTGCGACGACATTTCTGTGGCTGTCAGCTCGTAAAACTTGGCTAAGAATGTTAACTTTGACAACATTTTCTGAATGAATCTTTGCCTTTATAAGAAAATGGGAAACTCTTTCATTTCTTGGTATCCAAACAAAACCGGTAAATTTTTATATTTTTACGAATATTAATGCAATTTTTTTGTATTTACGAATGAAAATGACTTCGCGAAAGTATCAGAAATGTAGTTAGTTTGGATTTGGGAATAGCTTTGAATATAAAAAATTATCATAACGAGATGTGATCCCCTCCCACCCAAAAAAAGGAAATCCATGACCCCCCTTTAAATGGTGAGCTGGATCCTCTCTGGCCTTTGTCAAATATTGATTGATTAAAATCTTGAAAACGGAATCGAAAAGAATCGAAAAAAAAATCCGCTTTATACAAGAATCTTATGGCATATCATCTTTAGATACTTCTATGCTTTGTCATACGCCAGACAGGATGATTTTAACAATACCGTGCTAAACATAGATGTAAGAAAAATCGGCAAACAAAATCTTCATTTGGCACCCCTTTGTTCTGGCGCCCGGTTGACATGCCTCCCCTGCTTCCCTTAGTTTCGGCCCTGATTATACTAGATCAAAAACTAAATGTTAACATGTATTTCAAAGTAATTCTGAGAATTTTTAGTTAATTGCATAAATTTTCATGATAACAACAAAATCATCCCTTCCAGCAACCTGGTCTCTTGACGTCAGAAAACTAAACACGCCTAACATTTTAAAACGACACAATTTTTCTGTTAGAACGGGGCGGCTCCAACTGAAAAAAGAGAGCAGGACCTGAAACTTTTAATGTGAATCTAATTTAATTTACAAACATTTTATTTGCTGATTACATTATATTCATCAAGACTAATCGATATCGCAGAATTTTCTAAATGTCATATCAAAAAAGAAAAAAAAATCATTTTACCCACATGCAATAGTTATTAAGCTAAGAGCTATTCAGTGCAAATAAACTTAATAATTGTTTAAAAAATTGATATAGAGGAAAGTAGGGTAATGCCGCTCACTTAAGGGAAAACATGAATAGCTAGTGAAATTTACACAAAAAATCAATATTTTATTAACGCAGTGTAAGTTCAAAGCATAAGGAACAGTTAGCAATCAACTAATTTGCATAAAAGTTTTAGGATTTTTTTTTATTGTTTTATTTAATTAACCATGGGTTGAGCGGTAATGCCCAAAATGGTAATGTAATGGCGCTCAAAATTTTAATAAAGCATCTAAGTACGAGAAAAGTCGCATATGTAGTTGTGTGCGCTATTCATACCACAGCAGACTTTATGCGGCCACTTTCCACATATTGTGCAGCGAAACCGCGACCCACCATGCCGTAAAGGGTTAAAGAACTAAGCATTTGTTCGTGGTTTTCATCCTGTAGCACTTCTGGACAGTGTTGCCAGTGGGCTACTTTTTTAAATTCAGGTTTTTTTATTGTCACCACTTTTTTGAAATCGTAAAATTCTCCTTGTTTAAAATGACATATTCATAACTGCCAACCTTCCACTAATCTTCCGTAATGTGTGGATTAATTTAACCCAGGTTAACCACATTCCGAACCAGAAATTCTTTTTTCGTGAATGCTTATTTATTTAATTCCAGGTTTCTACGTGGAACATATTTAATTTCATTTCTTAAAAAAAATTCTGGTTCGAAACGTGTTAAACCAGGGTCAAATTGACGCAAGCATTAAGGAAGATTAGTTTGAGGTTGGCACCTATGCATATTAATTAAGGCAAAACAAGGGGAATTTTACCATTTTTAAAAAAGTGGTGTCAGTCAAGAAATTTGAATATAAAGAAAGTATAACACTGGAAAAACTGCTTCTGGAATTCCACGTGAGAGCCATTACCCTTCATAGCCATGTTGGGTTTTAATGCATTATATTTGGCGTAACAACGCACTACAAAAATAAATAAAAGCAGGAACGTGCAGCTATATATATATATATTGTAGACATAATGAGTGAATTAACATTTGAAAATAAGAATGTACGCTTACGTTCAAGTTAGATTTTGTGGAATTTTATAATAAAACAACTGCAAACTAGTAACGCGAAGACACAAAAATACTTTCCTTCCTACGGTTACTATATCCTTACTGGGAGCAAATTTATGAAATCACTTATATAAAATCAATCTAAAAAGAAAAACAAACACTTAGGTAAAACAATAAAAAAAGAAAAATAAAATATGGTACTGAAGAATGCGCTTAAAGAACTTGACATGTTTCATAATCTTCATCATCATTGGTTAGACATATGTAAGATATTAGGATAAAAACTTTTAACTTTAGTTAGCTTAGTTTAACCTTTTCAATAAAACTTACAATTTTAGGATTTGGATGAACTGAATATAGGCTAATGGTATAAATCTATAACAAAGGTTTATGCGTGGTATAACAAGTATTTAATAATAGTTTTTAGTACAATATTTTAATAAAAACAGTATTTTATAAGGACCTGAGAAAAAAAAATAAATTGCCATAACTTTATATGAAAATTAGGTAAATTAATGTTAAAAGTACATACTCCGTCTTGCCTCGTTTATCTACCTTAAGAAAATTTTCAGAATTTTCTATTTATGAATTAATATATTATTAAAACTGATATAATTACTAAGTTAAAGGCATAATTAACTATTTGTGCCGAATAATTTAAATAAAAATAGCATCTTGAAGTTCGGTTTAAAATTAAATGATGGATGCCGTAATGAAATTGACATAATGTCATAATGTTTTATTAATTTGGCTCAAAATACAGATCAGTAGGTAAAACGAAGTTTGTTAGTGGTGTAGTACCAGTGATGGCGGTCACTCTTTTGCGAACCGTTTAATACATTGCATTTTTTCTTCTTAGTAGTATTTTGAAATAAACAGGTAAACTTATGCAGATTTCATGATTTAGTATACGTACTTTATTCAGCCTTTCTTATTTGAATAAAATTTAAGTTTATCAGAAATCTGTCACACCTCTTCCTACTTAAACGTAAAATGTTTACAATATATGCTTTTCGTATAATTAGGTGTCTAATAATTTCATAAGAGATCACCACTATACAAATGCTGTACCTGTATGTAACTGGTTGGTTGATTTTTTCACGGCCGATTATTTACTCTAGGGATATAGGCCCGAGGGGTCTTTCTAAGGGAACCTAACCCGTATTTACGCATGGAAATCCATGGTTCGAAGAAAACCACGAAAACTCCGAACGATTAGGCCGACGGGCTCGATTGGGTTCGAACTCAGCACCTCCCGTTTACCAGCTTCGAGAGCAGAACCTCTCAGCCACTGGTGGGGCCCTATATGTAACTGTAACCATTGGTTTTTCTGTAATTGTTACTTATGCCAACTCGAAATGCTGCAACAAAAATCTTGAGTAATTTAAAAATTTTTAAAAGAATAAAAGTAAATAGATTTCTTTCTGAGATATTTATACTATGCACCAGAGGTTTAAATAAGTATTATTTCCTGCTTATTCAAAATTGGAAAAACAAGCCGCAGACCCGGTTATTTATTTTTATTACTTTCTTTGTTATTTTAAAGTTTATTTGTTTCTTCATGCAAATATGAAATGCAACAACAAATGTTTTGTAATTTCTTTTTTGCGTTGTCCTGTATATTAAGTAAATGTATTTAAGCAAATTAATATATTTTGTGTTTATGATGATTTTTAAAAGTTTATTTATAAATTTACAAACAATTCTCTCTTGCAAACCCTGTTTATCTACTGATTATAATATCAAAAACTGCAAAATGAATTCGGTTATCCCAAAGGAACTGGAATTAGAAGTTAATGGCGCCATTTTAATGAAAACTCCTAAATCATCATTTTCTGGAATTTTACGTTCTCTTGATTCCAGAAAAAATTAAGCGTCACTTATTTTAAAACGACACAATTTTTCTGTCAGAAGGACTCTAACCGAAAAAGAGTCGCGATACGGAACTTTTAATGAAAATCTAATTTAATCTGCAAAATTTTTATTTGTTGTTTACTTGTGCTATTAAAAGTAATCGATAACGCAGTATATTCTACACGTTACATCAAAAATTACAGAGATCATTTTACGCATACGCAATAACTTTTAAGCTAGAAACTATTGAGGCCAATTAAACTCAATAATCTTTCCAAAAACTGGTGTATTAAAATTTTATTTATAGCGTTTAAAGAATTATTTTTAATCGAGATTATATTTATCTTCAGTAAATTTTAAATAACTTCAACATTAGTTCTGTTTTACAAAAAGAAAAAAAAACAACAAAAAACAAAACAAACAAAGAGGTAGAATATTTTAAACAATTTTAAAGGATTATAAATAGATTCTCTTAAAATAACTGTTGTTTTCTCTTTTTTCAGAGGGAAATATACAGTTTCAGAAAATGTATTTATAAACGTAACACTGTTTTTAAATCCTTTTCTTCATACCTCATGAGACATAAGTAATTATTAAGAAAATAGTTTTAATTTTATAACGTTTTTAATGTTTTATTTTTATTTTTTTAGGGAGTATTTGTAATTATTAGTTGTAGATGGATCTTCTCAGTTTTTGAAATGTTAGAAATGAATTATTATCGTAAAAGTTTTTTATGATTTTTTTTTAAAATCGTAGTTTAATAATCCACTGCAGTTCTTTCTATGTTGCAGTTATCAACATAAATATTTTCTTTAAGGAAATAGAGAATGCTCATTATTAAGCAGACATCTCTTAATAAAGTATTTATTAAATACTAAATGGACTAATTTAACGATGGAATAAAAATTGACGTCCCACTTTTCTTGCGTGTATAATGCATTGCAATCAAGAATAGAAGAATATTTTAAATCAGTGGTATCTAAAATTTTTTTGGCTATGTCCCATTTCTGTTCAAGCATCTCTAAAATCATTATCTTTCTCTGCAACACATAATTCTTATTTAGAAAGGGACCTCTTAAAAATGACAAGTGCAGGGGCATCATCATTTCATATTTTTCAACTTATAAAACAGATAAAAGACTTGTTAATATGTTTCTGATATAATTCTATAAAAGTAAATAAACCATATATCTTTGCTTTTTATATCAACATCAGTTTTGTTATTTTTTGCCAACTTACCTCAGTGTGAAACAAAAATGTTATATGATTTGCATGTTCACCTTTAATAAATTTCTTGAAAATAAACTTACAATAGGCATTACCTCTGGTAGTATTTATATATTTAAAAACATGCATAATATTTTTGGACAGTATGATCTCTCTTAACACAATGCACAAGAATAATTTATAGATTCCAAAATTTATCAGTTTTAAGTGGCTATTTTTTCTTTCCCATGATAAAATTCTCTGTTAATGGCCTTTACCTTCACCATTATTGTCCGTTGACCATCGTATATATTTGGATTTGAAAATTTAAAATGTATGTATCGTAATGTATGCTTATTATTATGAATGAGGTTGCAATAGAATCATTAGAAACTTACTATTAACTAATATCCTTCGGTGATCTACATTTGGAAATTCATTTATTTTCTAAAGTTTGTATAGTACCGGAAAGAGAGTCTGAGGGACCTCGTAGTGATTCGAATGCAGGTTCTTAGTACTAGAAAATAAGCTTGATACTAATTTTTAGCTACGATGGGCCATTTGAATTTCGATGCCCTTGGGATATCGGCAACTTAACCACACTATAATGGCAACATTACTGTTTATTTAATAGTAGATGGAAATTTCTATTCCTTTACCCCCTTTTAGAGCTCTGTAATAACATTAATATGTGCACAATCTATTCGACTCAAATTTTTACTTCTAAATTTTTTACTTAACTATTTCAGCTTGGAAATTTTATGTTGACGGGCTCTAATAATTTGTATGATCGCTATTCCCTCCTCTAGGTCCATTGGTTGGTTGTATACCTATGTCTTAGATATTTTAAATATAGGGGAGAGTGGGGATGAATGGGACGCTTTTTACAAAAATAAGAAAATCGACTTTGTTTGTCACAAAAACAAAAATTTCAATTTATAGAATACAAAAGGAAACACTTTCTAATGTCCTTGAACAATATAGAAACATAATTTGCAGAAACAATTTTATCATTAAAAAAATTGTAAGTTCAAAATGTGTCCCTTACCTCCCCACTTACAGGGAGGTATAGGACAGCTATAAAACAAAGCTATAAGGCACAAATAGTCTAGTGTCGGTTAGATATCAGTCTAACAAAGATTGTAGGTTGATAATGTCAGTGCATATGTCAGTGTACTTATAAGTAATTTCATTGTTAAAAAAATTTTCATTTAAAAAATTACAACATTACATAAAACAGACAAAAAAAAAAAAAAATAGCAATCAATAACTATTTTCGAATTATTTCCTATAAAAATTAAATTTTCCCACGTGATATCATGCTCTACGTTGGGAATGAGGACTTTAGATGAAGGACTCACAAATACATACAAATATAAACAAATGTTCAGATCAATCCCAAGGTTAATTGGGAGGATGATCATCACATGTAATCATGCTCCCAGCTGTGGATTTTCCCTTGGGTTTAAAGGAGGGTCATGTCTTTTTAATGAATTCGTTTTTGTGCCTTAATATTATTTAAATACAAAAATATGTATTATTCCATATAAAATTTCTTCTTTCAAAGAAGGGGTTGTCAGTCATGATGCACGAGACTTCCCCCTTTATATAATAGGAGAAAAAAATTGGCAAAATTTTTAGAAAAATCAAAATTTTAAAACAAATTTTACAGATATTACTTTTTTTTAAATATTGAAGTATGCTAAATAAGCAAACTTAATGACAGCATACAGTACTTTTGTTTACGTGAAGATAGGATTTTCGTTATAAAGGTATAATTACACTCAAAATGTTTAAGAAAGGGAGATTCGAAACAGACTCCTATTTCTTTGCAAACTTGGTATTAGGCTTATCTGAGAGCAAAAATAGAGGTTAGTTTCAAAACAGAGATACACCCTATAGCATATCCCTGTTCCGTGTTTTTCCGTTTCTAGAAATCCTGTTAAAATGGCTGTAGACAAAAATATTTTTAACAGAATTCTACTTTGAACCATATATAGAATGAAGGAATATAAAAGGTATTATAGCATCAAACTTCAAAAATAAATAAATAAATATATATATATATATATATACATATATCAAGGCCGTAGCCAATGGGGGATCACCGGGGTTTGATCCCCCTCCGAAATTTCTGTCAAGATGACTATAAATATGCCATTAACTATCACTCAACACAGTCAAGATTCGAAAATCAACTAGAGTATGAGTCCCGATTATACGAGTTAATATGGACCAAGCTCACCTCGGATAAGCAAAAATCTCGGTTAAACCGGATTTACACAAATCGTCACCTACTAAGGAGATTATATATAATTTTCCCCTTAATTCATTCATTTTTATGGCACTAACAACATTTTTTAATGTCCATTTCTGTTACTTTTAAGGAAAACGGGGAATGGAATTATTTATTTGAAAAAGCTCTCGATAGTTTTTT